>CM070626.1:36353795-37014635 GCA_036346255.1 Ampelocalamus luodianensis
TAAACTAAAACAAGTTTCAACACACAAGAAAACGCTTGCTCTATGAGCACATCACTAAGAGGGAGAAACAGCCAAGGAAATGATCTCTAAAAACAAAATTATAAGTTCATTACTAAGGCACATGTCCTGGCAAGGAGGAACTTTCTAACCTCCAAGAATCAAAATAAAACAATCGCTATGAAAAACCCAAGAAACTCTTAAGTAAGCGAAAGAACGAAGGTTGCAAATTATACTTAACTCCAACCTTCAATACTTATGATACATTTTTCCATTAACAAAGAAAACAATTTTCTTTGATTACAACATTACTTGCCAACACAAACCAAAAATGCCTTTAAAACCAAATCACATTAACCACTTAGGAACCAATCGTAACCTTTCCAAATGTCACATTGCTCAAATAATTCCATCTACTACCTAAATCATGAACCCTCAAAAGTCCACGAATACAAACTCCAAACATTTTATTTGACCGATATTACGAAAGGCAATTAACTTACTTTCTCTCTAGAAGAATCATCACCACTATGACGAGTCGTAATCTCTTGTGGACAAACTTACTATCATCAAGAACGATCTACCCTTATCAAGACTTGTTATCGCTAACTCTTTCCTTTATTAAGCCCCCAAAGGCTTACCAAAATGTTGGGCACTCTAATATCATCTCATCCTCAATTGAATGTATACTAAAATCTTATATTCTCACAACAACAACCACTTTATTTTAGAGGAAAACTACTGCACGAATTAAAAAGGTTATTCCAACACCCTTTCATCAAAGACATACTTTTTTTTTCTGATAGTTCTACCATCATGTAAACATTGTTCATCCAAGTAAATCTCATCAATTTATCTCTTGGTGATACTCATCACCAAACACTAATAGACATTATTTGCACCTAGCAATTACTTATAATCACTAAGTATCCACAAAAATGTTACTCCAAGATTAATATCCACTAAGATAATAATCTAACTCCTTTTGAACTTAACCATCCCAAATAGTTAGGTTAATCCATTGAGACCCGTTAATCCAATTTACCAAAGAAGTTTACCAAATGTATCACTCTTAATGATCAACTCAATTCATCAATGTTCCACACCTCTTAATAACTCTATTGATTACCATTAGGTATAGCCATACTCTTAATCACAGCTCATCAAGAACTACTACAAGCCACTTTTGAATTAATCAACTTTCATTTCGAGGGTTTTTGTTAAGATTGATCATGCACACACTACAGATCTAATCTAATAACCCATTCATAACCATTAATTGCTTTGATTAAAACCTCTCACTTAACCAAGACAAAACATCACTAAAGGGTTTAACATCTTTTTTTTTAAAAAAGAGAACCATTAATCTTCAACACTCAAAATACCCAAGAGAGATATATTGAGTCAAAGCCTCCACGTACTAAAAGGATTTGCAAAACGAAACTTTCATTAACCCAAAACATCAAGTTTAATAAATGGATCAAGTTTTCCATGAGGAAGACAAAACTCCAATATAAAGGCCGAACTTGACCATCAACCAAGTTCACACTACCCACAAGAATAACTCATCACCACAACCGACAAGAGTTGACCAAATTCAAAGAAGAGAACAACTTTTCTAAGGGTACTCACTCGCTACTGCACTAAGATATCCGAGGTAACCACTTCACTATTCTCTTACTATGAACGTGGTATAACTGCAAAGCCCAGTACACAACCACGACCTCAACCTCTTGACAACAACTATCATAATATAAAACTAATACAATCAATTATAAGTATATAAGATTATATCATACATTAAGCACAACGATCAACTAGCAATCAGAGCACAAAAGTAACTATTTACTCAACGTAAGCGTATATGCAATGTAAAACCCAACCCATCTACTGTGTATAGTGTGTCAAAATTAATACTTTAAATTCCACTGACCTCACAACTCGCTCAAAACCAATTGTAACACCCACCAACATGAGCCCTCGAATGCTACCAAACTACACTAAACAATACTAAACCAAAGATATTCTACCTAATTTTCGCAGAACCTCCCAAAGATTGGTAACTACCGTGAAATTCCAACATATAAAGGAGAATCATAACTCAATATTCCTTCATCCAAAATCCTCACTACATTAGAGTCATGATAAACAATAGAACATAATCAAAGATACCTAAAGTATGCTATTCATCGTTATTACAAAACTCAATGCGAAGGATTAACCATAATCCAATCTTAAGCAGCTTGCTCATTTATTAATTGGCATTCCAAGATTTAATCAACTATTGATGACGGTGGCAAGCAGTGAGTTCTACTCGTGTCTACTCCCCATGCATGACGCTCCCGAACGGTACCTAAAAACAAAACAAAACAAGGGTGAGTTGAAGAACTCAGCAGTACCACAAAAGAGACACTATTTCATAATTAAAGCATCATCATTCCATTCTAATCTTTTCTCGTAAACTAAAACTCATGAAGCATGAATGCAGCATGCAATGCAACCTTTCTTTTCACTTCTTGCGATTACACCGCATGAATATGAGTATGCACCGCCGCCACAGCTCATGCCGTCGTGCTCGCAAGCACGTGGACCAATTGCCTAGTACTCGCAAGAAGAAGGGACCTCAAGTCCACACCCGCAAGTGGGGATCTTAAGCCCATCGTTACATGATGGGATCTCAATCAATTTCCACATTCCATGAATGTGGGGACCTCAATCATGCATCTTTATATATGCTTTAACAAAGGCACATGAACAATAATCAGAACACCGGCTATTCGAAGCCAAAATGTTACCCAAAAGCCTAATCTATAACAATTTGCAGCAGATTTCAACAAAACTCATCGACTAAAATAAAATGTTCAACATTGTTTTAGAGCCTAAACAGTTATTAACACTATATCTAACAATAATCATTTAATTCGAATAATTAAGTCTAATGCATCCATGAAGGTAAACATGACGATCAAATGTTTAGGGACAAGCGCTAACTAATCAACCTTAGCAAGAAGAATAAAGAAATGTCATCCACATCTAAGTTTTTTATAAAATTGTCACTTAATAAAAGAAGAACATAATCTAGTTCTTTTATTAGAGTAGGTGTAAGGTTGGGTGAATGAGTGGTGCATGACTACTCCCGCCCAAGAGAAACATCTTCATTGATCACCTAAAATAAATAAACAAAGCAAGAGTGAGTCCAGGACTCAGCAAGTACATGGAATAAATTAACATACAACCAGTAATGACAAGACAACCCTTTCACAATTTCTGTACATACCACAAACGAATATTTGGGAATGCATGAAATGAATGAATATAATCGAAGGATGGACTGCACACATGCATATACCGGTATAGCTAGTGACACACCCATCGGTGTTCACTTAAGCCCGTATTTATCGAAACACAGGATCCAAAATACCGTATGAAGAACGCTTCACACGGTGAACCAAAATCGCCCACATTGGAATGGTGGGACTTCACTTACCCATACCGAATTGATGGGACTTTAGACTCCACTCCCATGGAGCTCCACTGTGACGCATTATGAACATGGATGCATGAATAAACTTATGAATAATGACTAATATCATCTTCACACATATGAAAAGGCATACGCAAAGAACATAATCATCTAACCTCTTGAATACTATAATCTCACTACCGTGATAACATGAACATTGAAGCTTTCACATAACATAACAAAACACAATACTAATCATCAAGCATCCAGTTGTTTATAAATCACACAAAAGTCATTGTATCGTGCTTCTTCATGAGCGATGACACGACATGTGCAACGATGATGCTCCCAACCCGTAGCCTCGCTCTCAAAACAATTAAATAAATGAAATAAGAACAACATGGTACTCAACACGCCCTAATATCCTACAATACCCTATTGCAAACCCAAGACATAGCCATAATCCCAAATCTGAAATTCCGCAAGACCATGGAATCGCATCTCTGACAGCCACGGTAATGACCATAACTATTGACCGGGACTCCAAACGAGGTGAGCCCAGATCCTACATGAGCTTAAACATATCTACAACTTTCTAGTTGACGAGATAACCCAAATCGCCAATTTAATTTGCTAATAGTCAAATGAAACAGCAGAATGTAAACTCCGGAACAATTAGGACAGTAATAATAAAACATCCATAACTTTTAATCTACCCTCCAATGAAGCATTTTTAACAATCTGAAAAGGTTATACAATTCTCTACAATAACCTAGTTATGTGAAAACCCTGAATCGTCCATTAACATAAACATATTTTAGAAGACAACTTACAAGGTAATTTTCGTTAGAATTGGACAGCAGAAACTAAAACAATCATAACTTTTGATCCGTATGTCGTAATCAGGTGTTCTTGGCGGACACCGAAAGCTAAGAACATTACCTACAGAACTCTAGGAGATGGACAACTCAAATTCGGCCTCTAAATCACGAAACAGACCACGCAACATTCTGGACAGAATTAACTTTGTACTCGAAAGAACTCGATCCAAAGGATTAATCAAATTTGCAACTATTCCTCATTAAACAATGGGGAAATCACTGTTATCTTTGCAGATCCTTAGCAAGACACGGATCAAACCCACGAAGAAGATCTTCTCCCTTCTCTTTTTCTCTTTTTTCTCCCTCTCTTGTCTTCCTTCTGTGGCCGATCGCTATGGAGAAACCTCCTGAGATGGCAGCCATGGAGGGCTCGATCCCGAGGGATGGAGGAGGCGCCATGGGAGGGAAGTGGGCAGGAAGGTGGCGGCCAGGAGGGAGGAGAGGTGGCGGCTTGGGGTGGAAAAGGGGAGGAGGAGGAGGCTTGGGCTAGGTTAAGGGGAGGAGGTGGGCGGCTTGGGCCAGCCCCCTCAGCGCTCTCCCACTTTTGGCCCATACGGGGCCACTAACAAAGCTGCCTACGCTTGGGCCAGAGGCTCAAGATCCAAGATTTCACACTTGAAATTTTCGATTAAATCCTCTCCGAACGCAAAACTTTTTAATTTCAATTTGGGATATTAATAACAGTTTTGCAATATGCATGAACAACATCAACACTGCATATGAATTATAACCATTCATATCGTAGTTTGCATCAACTAAAGCCGCATATATTTCCATCAATCAACCACGGTTACTATATACCAAATGGAAGCATGTAACATAAGCATTTATCATCTTTAACCAGCATACACACTATCAATTTAACCATAGTCGCTAAATATCAAATACCAGCAAGCAAAGCCAAATCATCCTCAACTACTCTACCAAGGTGGTACTTGTCTCAACCACGAGAGAACGGAGGATGTGAAGAAGGTGCTACCTCCGACCAGTCCCCACTTAAGATTCATTTAAAACTTACTAAGACAACAGTAATATACCAAACAAACCATATAAGCAAGCACAAACTAGCAATAACTTGAAACACGATCCCGACTTCAATTTTCTAAATGCTGAACTCGACCCTCCGTGGACAGTCACATTCTAAAATTCATAACTTTTAGTACAAGAGTCCAAATGAGGTGTTCTGGACTCCATTTAAATGTTAGCAAAACCCCACCTAAACCTAGTTGAGGGGCCCTTCTAAATCAGCCATCTAATGCCCCTACTGCCAAATCAAAAGACGCCAATATTCACACTCTCTGACAGTACACTAAAACCACTATAAATTTTGCTACGAAAGTCCAAATCGTATGCTTCTTTATCTCTCTGAAAAGGTATGAAAATTATCAACATTTTCGTTATAACGAGATCCTCTGATTTCCAATTTAACTAACAGTTTTATCCAGTTTCCACAACCTGCCCGAAAGTCGGCAGATCAGCAGGACAGCGATACTAAAAATTCATAACTCAGACCGTTAATCGGATTTGGGCGTTCTTGGCGCCACTTAAAGCTATGGACATGGCCCAACTGTCTCTTCTGAGAAAGTTGGATTCCCAGATTCCCGGCCTCTATCAACATGAAAACCATCGTCCAATCCACTGGACAGAAACCTTGACCCAATAGACGGCGAGACTCGATCCACAGAAACGAAATCAATTACAACTAACAGACCTCAACCAGCTACGAACACATGATGTTACCCTTGTAGAGACGGAGAAGGTTGAAGATCTTGCCCATGAAGTTGAACTCCTCTCCTTTCTTCACTTGATCGGCGTGAGAGCAGAAGCGGCGAGGAAGGAGAGACACTAATGGAGGGGGCAGCGCCAATGAAGGATGGGGCTGCTTGGAGGAGGAGGGTAATGCACTGTAGCACCGCAGCGAGCTAAGCTAACCTGACGGCCAGCGTCTGCTGTAGTGCAGTTGATCTTCAGAGCACCTTTAGGGTTTTCCACCCTTTTGGGCCTTGGTGCCGTGGGCCAAAAGCCCATAGCCTGAGTTTTGAAGAAATTTTAGAAAAACCCTTTAACTATTTTGTTTTTCTCTCTAACACGTTTTGGAGTAATACACCCTCTAAACTTCAGTTAAATCCATTTTCTAATTAGTTCTTCTCCCTAAATTATTTCTTCTCACTTAAATAAATTTGGGGTATTACACTTATGAGGGAGGTGCATTTCGGCTGTGGCTCTTCTCTTGCTCTGTACACTTAACTCTCACATTGCATTGTGGCACGAAGGAGAAGGCGTTGAGGAATCTCATGACATATTTGGAATTTTAGTCGTGAGCTCAGAGGGTAGATGCTGTAACTCTTTATATTTGCTCTAGGTTAATCTTTAATCAATTTTAGTGTATTTGGTTAATTGGAGGAGTAACGTGTTTGCAGTTTATTAATATAATTTAACACTATTAATTGTTGTATGCGTAGCGTAGATGGACCGAGCTCGATGTACTGATAAGTAACGTGTGAGTGAAGAGTACATTAATGGCGTGATTGCTTTTAAAGCGCAGTGGCGCAGATATGTTGAATAGGGATAGAATGTATATAATGTCCATGCATTGATTGCGTAATATGAAGATTTTTAACAACCCCGGCAGCGGTCGTAGGGCACTTGATTGAAGGGTTTCAAAAAGGGTATATGTTGGACCAATCACGGTGAAGAGCAGTTATACAGAAGTTAATAATGGCGACATCGCCGAGGAAGTTAATAATGATGACATCGCCGAGAAAGTCAACGATATGCCGGATGTGGTATGCTTTTGATGAGGATAGGTCGTGCGATGACAATGCGGATCGAGATGCTACGTGATGTAGAAGGAACTACAGTGAGAGAGAGTTTTGTAAGTTCGAGCGCTTAATGGAGGACTCGGGAAACCTTTGTTCCTGGTATGGCGGAATACACAAGGTTGTCAACCGTGTGATGCTTCTGAAATTGAAGGCAAGCAATGGTTGGTCAGACAGAGTTTCACGACGTTGTTAAGTCTCCTAGCGGACATTCTTAGAAGAAAGCGTGTTGCCCAGACACCACCTACCAAGCCAAGAAGGTTCTTTGTCCATTGGGAATGGAAGTAGAAAGAATACATGCATGTTGAACAGATCAGATCTCTGTATATCAAAGAGTATGCGGACTTGCATGTATGTCCGTGTGCAAAGCATTCTGATACAAGCGTAAAAATACTGCTAAGATGAAGCAAGGACCTCCTGCTAAGATGTTGTGGTATCTACCTGTAATCCCACATTTGAAGCGTTTATTTGCGAACCGAAAGGAGGCAAGATTGATGTGTTGGCACTCGGGGGAGCGTAAGAAAGATGGAAAGCTAAGACACCCTACTGATTCTACCAAGTGGAGAAACTTCGATCGGAGCTTCAAAGAGTTCGGTGTGGAATTGAGGAACATAAGGTTAGGTTTGAGTACGGATGAAATGAATCCTTTCGTAACATGAGCAGTGACATAGCACTCCGCCCGTGAATCTATGTATGTATAACCTTCCTCCTTGGCCGTGTGTGTAGCTAAGTACATTTTGATGTCACTACTTATCCAAGGGCGAAAGCAACTCGGGAATGATATTGATGTGTACCTAGCACCATTACTAGATGATCTTGTGACCTTTGTGGAGCGAAGGGGTACAAGTATGGGATGCGTATAAACGAGAGAACTTCTCTTCACGCGCCATGTTGTTCTCGCACTATCAATGATTTTTACGCCTGGTAACTTTGGGCTTGATGATTTAAAGGGCCAAAGCTGTCATTGTTTAGATGCTTGAAGAGTGTATGGTTGAACAACTCGCAAAAAGCGTGTATATCGTCAGTAGAGTTCCTTCCCGAGAGTCACCCATACATAAGATGAAGAAACAATTCGACGGAAATAAGGAGGACAGTTCGGCTCAAAGGGCTTTTAGAGGAAGAGGTCTATGATATGGTTAAGGATATCGATGTTGTGCTTGGGAAGGGACGTAAATTAAAACCCGTTAGAAGAACATCCGAAAGAAGCGGTCAATATTTTGGGACTTGCCTTATTGGGAGAACTTAGAAGTTCAATCCACGCATCGACGTCATGCACGTGGAAGAATGTATGTGATAGCTTGATTGGTCTCTTCTTTGAACATTAGTGGCAAAACAAAGGATGGTGTTAACGCACAGGCGTGACTTGGTTGATATGAACATAAGGGCCGAGTTAGCACCAAAGAGACGATAAAGGGCGAACATACCTTCCACGACTTGCTACACTATGTCCAAGGCCGAGAGAAATGAAGCGTAGTCGGAGCTTGCATGGTGTCAAAGTCCCGTCTGGTTACTCCGCTAACATTAAGAAACTTGTTTCTATGCAAGATTTGAAATTAATTGGTATGAAGTCTCATGATTGTCATGTCTGATGACACAAATGCTTTCTGTTGCAATTAGGAGTATCTTGCCGAACAAGGTCAGTGGCAATCTTGAGGTCGTGTTATTTGTTCAACTCAATTGCTCGAATGTCATCGATCCCCAAGGACTAGATGTTCTACAGTAGAGGGTGGTGGCGACTCTATGTCATCTTGAGATGTATTTCCCTCCGTTATTTTTCGATATCATGGTCCATCTCATTGTTCATCTTGTGAAAGAGATAAAGATATGCGCCCTGTGTTCCTATGTCATATGTACCTGTTCGAGAGGTATATGGTAATTCTCAAGTCCTACGTCTGGAATCGATCTCGACCGGAGGGCGACATCATCGAAGGTTATGCAACCGAGAGAGGTCATTGAGTTCTCGTCGACTACATGGCTCAAGTGGAGCAGTTGGTGTGCCTCTATCTCGTCATGAGGATGGTGGATGGTATCGAGACCATCGAAAAAAGAAATCAATCACTCCCGATCTTGATACGTCACGCTCAAGCCTATTTCACGGTCTTGCAACACATGACCCAAGTGTCCCCAGTACATCGACGGGCACAAAGACATGGTACGCCATCATGAGAATCGGTGGTAGGAGGTTTGGATCATGAGAGAGCACAACCTTCCGGTTCAACGAATGGTTAAAGGTGTGAATCACGGGAGGTCATCAAGTGATGATACACTGCTATGGTTGGCAAAAGGGCCACAATTTACAATTGTCACATGGCAAGGATCGACATAAATGGGTACACATTTTATATGGCGGCTCGGGATAGGAAGAGCCAGATCCGAACAGCGGTGTCGCGATAGATGCATTCGATGCGATGGGCAAAAGCCCCGCGCGCCGCCCGACATCGGCGGCGCTGCCGCCGCCTCCTCCCCACGCCGTCCTCCTCCCCGTGTCGGCCTCCTCCCCTGCACCGGCCTCCTCCCTGCGCCGTCCTCCTCCTCCTGCTCGCCTCCTCCTGCACCTGGCCTCCTCCCCGCGCCTCCTCCTCCTACACCGCCTCCTCCTTGCACCGTGAGTTCTTGTGCGGCATCCTCTCTGAGTATTCCTATATTACGTTTGTGCATCACTTTGGCTTTCTGTTGTTAGGTTTAATATATTACGTTTGTGCATCCTATAAGTGCATCACTAAGTGATAAGTGCTAATGCTCTTGCTCTGTTTTAGTAGTAGTAGTAGTGTAGTACTAGTAATAGCGGTAGTAGACTAGTAGTCTAGTAGTAGTAGCAGTATCTGTATTAGGAAAATTTGATATACTTGAAGTCTTGGGTGCCCACTCATAAAAGAAATATATGTTAGGATCAAAACAAGTAAGTCATCAACTCATTGTCATGCTTATGTTGTTTTTCTCTTTATTCCATGATGTACAATATATATATGTGTATATTTGTTGCTACAACTTAGTACATTATATGCTTTGTATATATACGTCCTAGTCTGCCGACTAGTCGTGGCTAGTTGCGACTAGTCGGTCAAGTCGACAAGTTGGTCCCCTAGCGACTCGACTCAACTTTACGACTTAATAACCTTGTGAGCTAGTTGATCTTTGTGAGATACATAGTTATTCTCAATATGTGGATAAGGCTTATTGCTGAAATGATATTATGATTGTCTTGATATCATTGCTCTGTTCAGTTTTTCATAACAGAGTGCCTTACAGTTGTCCCGTGGATATATTGACTTTGATAGTCTTTGATAATCATGGCTGAATCTAGTACTAAAGATATTGCAAATTGATGATGAAAATTGACATGCTCTGTGATGAACTTTGTCTTATCTTGAGATTGAATGTGATAGTTAGTTCATTCTTGAGCTCTATTGTATTACTTCTTGCATCAATTTGATATCTTTAATTGGTTACTTTTGGTTGAATGCTAGTTATTCGATTCTTACGGTTCACTCTGTGATGAACTTTGTCTTATCTTGAGATTGAATGTGATAGTTAAGATCATTTTCGTATGATTGAGATCATTTGACAGTTAAGCAAAGTATTGTTTAGAGCTCATAGTTTGAATTTATATTATCATATTCATTTAATGAAGAGTATAGACAATAGGATTGAGATGGCAAAGACTTGTTGTTTTGCAACTCTCCTTCTAAGAGCACAAACTATCATCAATCCTTCTTTATATATTACGCTTGTGCATCATTTTCGGTTAAGTTGAGTAAATCTGTTTGAATCTGGTCAGTTAGAGCTTAAGCATATTGCTTCGTGCATATATAGATTGTAATACCCCGAAAGTGTGAAAAACATTTGAATCTGGAGAGATTATTTAATCGGGAGAGATTAATTAATCGGGAGGAGGGTTCTTTAGAAAATCACAAAACAGGAAATGAGAGGGGTTTCCGCGTTTAGTTGGCAACTGGCTTGGGCCTAGGCCCATGTGGGCTGGCCGCCATAGGGGCGCCACCTTCCCCAAACCTAGCCGCCCCATCTTTCCTCCTCCCCACTTGTGGCCGCCACCTCCCACTCCCTTGGGCACCTCCCTGCACCTCCTCCCATGCACAACTCCTCCCCCTGCTGAAGCCCTCCCGCTGCCGGTAAAGAAGCCTCCTGTGGCTGCCGCCAAGAGAAGGACAGCTCGCGTGAGGCGGTCAAGAAAGGAGATGGGAAGAAGGAAGATCAACCGCGGGGCAAGATCTTCATCTTGCTGCGATTCTACAAGGGTAACGTCGCGTGTTCTTCGTTGGTTGATGCGTAGTAGTTGCGGTTGATGTCGCTTTGGTAGATTATTTTGCGTCGGTTTAATAGATCGCGTTCTGTCCAGATTATTGCGCGGTCAGTTTCATGTGTTTAGAGGCCGAATTAGGAGTTTTGATCTCCTAGAGTTTTGTAGGTCTTGTTCTTAGCTTTCAATGGCCGCCAAGAACGCCCAAATCCGATTAACGGTTAGACAGTTATGAATTGTTTAGTGCCGCTGTCTGGTTAATCTGTCAACAGCCTGACAGTCTGTAGAAAACTGAGTTAATCTATTAGTTAAAAACGAAATCAGAGGATCTCAGTATAACGAAAACTGTAGGTAATTTCCATACCTTTTCATAGAGATAAAGAACGCAAGATTTGGACGTTCGTAGCAAAAGTTATGGTGGTTTTAGTGTACTGTCCAGAGAACCGACGTGAATTTTGATGTTCTGTAGTTTGGCTTGGTAGAGGTAGTAATTGGCAGAATCAAAGGGCTCCCAACTAAGTTTATTTGGGTAATTTAGTTACCTTTCCAGAAAGTCTGAGAACATCTTAATTGGACCCTTGAGCAGAAAGTTATGTATTTTAGAAGTTGACTGTCCGCAGTGAACACCAAGCGATCGCTAGAAATTGGAAGATTGGAAAAATGCTTGGAAGTTTAGTGAGTTCAATTGGGTTGTTATTTATGCTTTTGGTCAGTATGTTGGTCTTAGATTGGGTTATCTTTATGTTCAGGTGGGGCGTGATCCCGGGCAGCGCCCTCTTCGCGTCCATCGTTCTCATACAGTTAAGGCAAGTATTCGGTTATCATATAATTATGCTGGTATCTGTGATTGTTTGTGTTTAGCTCATACTAGCCATGTATGGATGTTATTGTGATGAGTTCCAATTTCTAATTTATCTTGGTGAATGCAAGTACTGCTTGAGTGAATAATTATGGTATTTGATAGAGAATGCTAATACTTTGATGCGTAATAACCATGCAAGGTTGATAGTGTGATATGTATGAATAAGGATGGTGAATACTTGAGATATGATTAATCTGTATTCATGAGGATTGTTCATGTTTGCTAGTATTATGAATATATGTCTTTGTTCATGGATGCTAGAATGGTATGAATACCAATGATGAGGAATGCTAGAAGTATGAATAAGTTTATTCATGTATGACATTGTTGTGAATACATATGTACAATGGTTAAAGTTTTGTTCATGTGCATTGCACTATCATATTGAAGGCTTGGTCACGTGGTGACTATGCTTATTTGAGGTCCCCGTCATGTAGATGATGGGCTTGAGGTCCCCACATTCGTAGAATGTGGGCAATGAGTAATAAAGGTCCCCATCATTAAGATGATGGGCAAGGTCCCTATACATGTGGTGTATAGGCTCTTGGTCCACATGCCGAGAGCACGAGCAAGGAGTACACATTGACGGATGTATACCCCATTCACAGGTAAAATGCGAAAAGAGATAAAGTTCAAAGGTGCATTGCATTGATCGCATTCCATGAGTATGAAAGCTATGATTAGTGTAATGTTATTGTGGATTATTGATGCTATGACTGTGAACTCGTATTAGCCTTGTTGATACTTGCTGAGTCTTTGGGCTCACTCTTGCTTTGATTTGTTTTAGGTACAACTGGCGGGAACGACATGCATGGGAGGGAGTAGATGTTGGATGCACTCACTACCTCACGACCTTAAGGCGTTTGCCATTTAGTTTCATTTGGATTAAGTAAGCGCTTGAGAATCACTCATAGATGGTTATGAGTATTATGTTAATTGTGATAATAAGAATAGCAAGTCGGATTACGTTTATTCGATCATCTTGCATGCTTGTGTAAAATTGATTATGAAGATATTGACAAATGCCATGATGGAACCTCGGTATAGTTGACTGTAAAAAGGAGGTTTTGCCAAAATTTGTAATTGGTCCTAGTTTAGTTTAGTTTAATTTAATTTTAGTAGCATTCGGGCTCAATCTTTGGTAGAGTGTTCTGATTGGTATCGAGCGGGCTTTAGGTCCGTGGTTAATAGAAAAATATTAAATTGACACACTGTGCATAGTAGATGGGGTTGAGAATTACATTGCTTCCGCATTATCTGTTGTTATGTTTCATTTGTTGAGCAATTGTTGAAGTGCCTCTGTGCTATCTTTCTTGTTGTTAATCTATGATATGTTATGCTATGATATTCCATATCTACGAATCTATTCTATGATTGCCATGAGATGATCAGGTATAATCATATTTGATTATATTGTTTATGCGTGTCGATAATGGTTGCTAAGAAGTGGAGGCGAGTGGTTATGACCTTGGACTTTGTCGAGTTATACCACCGTTAAGTGGTGAGCGAATAGAGTAGTTACACGAATACCATAGTTGCGAGGAGTTGAGCGTGAGTGCTTTAGAAAGTTGTTTTCTTTCTTGACCTCAAATCTTGGCAAATTCTTGTTACTGTGGTGGATGATGAATTTCTCTTGGATTCGTGGTTCTTGGTAGTTGTTGTGTTTCATAGTCTCTAATGGTTCTCTCGAAACAATTATCGTTTTATTTGTTGAAATTTGTTTTTATTACTTGTGATCTTCTTCAATTGGCAATATGGATAATTCCATGGTTGTTCCTTCTTTCTCTTTGGCAAAGAATGACTAATTTATTCGTTTAATAGTTTGGGTAATGAGAGTTTCATTTGCAAGTTTGTTAGCATGAAAAGCTTTGGCTCTATGTGTTCCTTTTGGATTATTTAGTGTTGAAGTTTAAGGTATCTCTTTCATTGGAAATTGTTAAAATCCTTTTACGATGCTTTGTTTTGGTATGGGTATCAAGTTGAGTCATTGGTATGGTGCATAATTAATATTAATTAGTAACTTTGGAAGTGAAATTGATTAAGTTCATGTGGTCTTCTACTAGTTCTTAATGAGCGGTATATATGAGTAGTAATTGGGGATATCAAGAAGTATGGAACCTTGATGAACTAGTCCGGTCATTAAAGCTGTTTAGGTTGCTTAACTTGTTGGGTTCTTTGGTTCCAATAGATTAATTTAATTGTGTGGAAAGGAAACTAGAAAATACAGTTTACATAATCCTTAGTATGATTAATTATCGAATTGTGTTTAATCGGTTGAAGGGATTGAATATGGGTGGATCTAGAATTTATGGGAGGAGTTCTATATAGTTCCTCTATCGAGAATGACTCAATGAAAGTGGTTGTAGTGTTGTTGAGACTTTTGATCGATAGAAGATTTGATTTTGAAGTTTTAGTGTATGTTTCTTGAAATCCAAATATGAGGAGGAACAATTGAATATGTGCTTGTAATTATCCATGTGATTGGGAAAGAAAAGTAGGTAGCAATGGATTTCATAATGAAGCCAATTGATAACAACAATGGTTGTAGTATAAGCTGTTGTGTGTTGAAGTTGATGTTGAGCATCGCTAAAAGTTGAGTGATATGATATAATAGGTGGCTTATGCCCACATGATTGTGAAATAAGCGGATGATATTGTGTCCTTGATGAAAGAGTTTTGGTAGGAGCTTTTCAATTGTATAGTAGACCCTTCTAAACTTAAGGGGTTGAGGTAGTGATGTTTTATGATTTTGGGTATACTCTCATTTTAAAGATGGGATGAAAAGGTAGTATGGAACAATTTGGTGAAACTTTGGGGCTTTCTAATGGAATAGTTGATGATAAACATTCGTGTTGAGTATATTAATCTTGATGTTAGTAAGATTATCTGCAAGAGATTGTGACTTGTGTGAGTTGTGATTGAGTTGCTTTGAACAAAGTGACATGTTGAAAGGTTTTATTGGTTCTTAAGTGGTTCCTATGATTTGGTCTTAGAGCTTATCTTGTTTAAGCGACAACGTGATGTAGTAATCACGAAAATAACCTTCCTTATTAAAGGAAAGAGTGAAGTATAAGTATTTGAGATTTAAGTCACGTTTCGCATCTTGCGATTTATTTGATAGTGCTTAAACCTTATGCGGTTGTTCCATAAGAGTTTATCAATTTTCAAAGGGTATTACCTTCTTCTCATTTGTGGTTTGGTATTCGCTTTGGTGGGGCTTGAGCCCTCATTGTTGACTTTCCCTTATGTTTTGAATACTTTGCTTAGAGACTATTTTCCTTGGTCATGTGTTCACTACGGGTGGCACATGTTTTCCTAGTTGATGAAAAAAATTTGATTCCATTCGCTCTTTCTTTTGGTTAAAGAATCAATCTATTCGTTTCACCTGAGTCTTTTGAGGTGTTTAATAATTGTAGTTGTGAAACTATGGTTTGTAAGTTATTCGATGAGTATTGGAGGATGAAATAATTTCGTAATGTAGTTCCTTGAGAGAAATTTATATCAATAGAAGATTGTCTTTGGAGGTTAAACTGATTGCATTGTTACAACTAGTAGAACCTATAGTGATTGTGATCTAAGATCTTTGTTTCACTTCGAGTGGAATATTAGAATTATCGAAAGTATGAAAATCTTGATCAATTCTATAGAGTATCACAAATTGGTAGTATTGTGAGGCTATGAAAGTTATTCTTGAAGATGTGGTTTAATGAGAGTGGGAATATAAAGTAATCGAATCGTCATGTCAATTAATGGGATAATGAAAAATGTTAAGTTAATGTCAAGAATGATTTAGCTTTAATGAGTAACCTTCTGAGAGTTATAATCTTTGTGGAGGTAAACGGGTCAAGAAAATATTTTCATGATGATGTTAGCGAGTGAGTATGTGGAATGGTAGATTTTAGGGATTTAATCGAGGATTTCCCTATCTTTTATATGAGAAGTTAGTTGCAAGAGTCTTAGAGGTTAAATGTAGACTTTACATTGATATGCTAGAACTTTGAGTCGCCAAGGATTATGTGTAGAAAGTAGAATAAGGGTGGATTGCAAGCAGTGGGATGATCGTTGATAACACCCTTACGATGTAGTACATGAGAGTGTGTGTGTGAATTACGAGATGTTTGTTCTCAAAAGGGTTGAGGAGATATGGTATGTGAGAGATCTAAATTGGGGATACTTTAAGTGCCATCTGTCAAATGAATTACATCGATAAAAAATCGGTTAGAGAATATTTTATGAGATCATTAAAGTCCCTCTTCAAAGGTGTAGCCAAGGTGTTTGATTTGGGTTTGGTCTTTGAGATCGCCAATTTAAGAGTAAGAAGTTAGTGTATTGTGTGATGATTGGGATTCCATGAATTTTGGTCTTAAAAAGAAAGCGATAAATTGATGCTTTCTCAAAAGTGAATCATTTTCCGATTCTCGTTTGAGTTCTGTATTGTTGACCATTGACTTTCGTAAGTTGAGTTCGACATTTACGTTGGTGTGTGTGATTCTTTCAGTTTAGATGGAATAAAAGAAATATTTGATTTGGGCATTGATGACTTCTCATTTGATTTCATGGCGCTTATTTGCAAGCGCCACTTGGAAAATGGAAATGGTTTGTGATGAAATTCCTATTTCGATTTGACTCTTCAATACGAGAAATGTAGCATAGTTGCGATAGGAGTCTTTCATTTTCGGATGGGTTTTGTTAGTACAAGAGTTTGTTCAAAGAGAGTTTTGTTGTGTGTTTACGGTTAAAGGAGCGATCCTTGCTTTAGTGAAGAGTTCAATTGAGAGGTGGAACTCGAGTTTAGTGTTCTATGTGCTTGTCGTGTGGTTCGGTATCAATGGGAAGGTTAACCCAAGGTACATTGGGTTGGTTTAGTTAGTTATCGTATCGCTAAGACCGTCTCGGTCCCCTACACGGTGTACACAACTTTTGGTTTGATCAGTGTTGAGTGAGTACAGGGGATCGAGTTTGAAGTTTCGTTTGCGGCGTTGACCATCGAGTGAGATCTTACCTTCGAGTCTTGTCTGGTGAGTGTACCTGGAATGTTGGGTCGAGTGTTAGATCAGATGCCGTATCACGTCTTTGTGTTGTGGTCCTCAGTCTTAGAGAGAGGCCACTTGGGAGTTGGAGTTTTTCATGCGTGGGCATTATTCGGATTCGTCAAAGCGACTATCTGTTCTGTTGTTAAGTTCTAATCGCAGTTTTCCTTTGTGTAGATCAGCGATTAGATTCGGGGTCGAATCCTGTTAAGGGGGGTGGAATGTAATACCCCGAAAGTGTGAAAAGCATTTGAATTTGGAGAGATTATTTAATCGGGAGAGATTAATTAATCGGGAGGAGGGTTCTTTTAGAAAATCACCAAAACAGGAAATGAGAGGGGTTTTAGTGTTTAGTTGGCAACTGGCTTGGGCCTAGGCCCATGTGGGCTGGCCGGCCATAGGGGCGCCACCTTCCCCAAACCCTAGCCGCCCCATCTTTCCCACTCCTCCCACTTGTGGCGCCACCTCCCACTCCCCTTTGGCCGCTTTGCCACACCTCCTCCCCACGCCACAGCTCCTCCCCTGCTGAAGCCCTCCATTGCAGGTAAAGAAGCCTCCACGTGGCTGCCGGCCAAGAGAAGGACAGCTCGCGTGGAGGCCGTTCAAGAAAGGAGATGGGAAGAAGGAAGATCAACTTCGCGGGGGGCAAGATCTTCATCTTGCTGCAATTCTACAAGGGTAACGTCGCGTGTTCTTCGTTGGTTGATGCGTAGTAGTTGCGGTTGATGTCGTTTGGTAGATTGTTTTGCGTCGGTTTAATAGATCGCGTTTTGTCCATATTATTACGCGGTCAGTTTCATGTGTTTAGAGGCCGAATTAGGAGTTTTGATCTCCTAGAGTTTTGTAGGTCTTGTTCTTAGCTTTCAATGGCTGCCAAGAACGCCCAAATCCGATTAACAGTTAGAAAGTTATGAATTGTTTAGTGCCGCTGTCTAGTTAATCTGTCAACAGCCTGACATTCTGTAGAAAACTGAGTTAATCTATTAGTTAAAAACGAAATCAGAGGATCTCAGTATAACGAAAAATGTAGGTAATTTCCATACCTTTTCAGAGAGATAAAGAACGCAAGATTTGGACGTTCATAGCAAAAGTTATGGTGGTTTTAGTGTACTGTCCAGAGAACCCGATGTGAATTTTGATGTTCTGTAGTTTGGCTTGGTAGAGGTAGTAATTGGCAGAATCAAAAGGGCTCCCCAACTAAGTTTATTTGGGTAATTTAGTTACCTTTCCAGAAAGTCTGAGAACATCTTAATTGGACCCCTGAGCAGAAAGTTATGTATTTTAGAAGTTGACTGTCCGCAGTGAACACCAAAGCGATCGCTAGAAATTGGAAGATTGGAAAAATGCTTGGAAGTTTAGTGAGTTCAATTGGGTTGTTATTTATGCTTTTGGTCCAGTATGTTGGTCTTAGATTGGGTTATCTTTATGTTCAGGTGGGAGCGTGATCCCAGGGGCAGCGCCCTCTTCGCGTCCATCGTTCTCGCCGCAGTTAAGGCAAGTATTGGGTTATCATATAATTATGCGGGTATCTGTGATTGTTTGTGTTTGGCTCATACTAGCCATGTATGGATGTTATTGTGATGATTTCCAATTTCCAATTTATCTTGGTGAATGCAAGTACTCTGCTTGAGTGAATAATTATGACTGTTTGATAGAGGATGCTAATACTTTGATGCGTAATAACCATGCAAGGTTGATAGTGTGATATGTATGAATAAGGATGGTGAATACTTGAGATATGATTAAGCTGTTATTCATGAGGATTGTTCATGTTTGCTAGTATTATGAATATATGTGCTGTTCATGGATGCTAGAATGGTATGAATACCAATGATGAGGAATGCTAGAAGTATGAATAAGTTTATTCATGTATGACATTGTTGTGAATACATATGTACAATGGTTAAAGTTTTGTTCATGTGCATTGTACTATCATATTGAAGGCTTAGTCACGTGGTGACTATGCTTATTTGAGGTCCTTGTCATGTAGATGATGGGCTTGAGGTCCCCACATTCGTAGAATGTGGGCAATGAATAAGAGGTCCCCATCATTAAGATGATGGGCAAAGGTCCCTATACATGTGGTGTATAAGCTCTTGGTCCACTGTGCTAGAGGCACACGCAAGAATTACACATCGACGAATGTATACCCGCATTCGGTAAAATGCGAAAGAGATAAAGTTCAAAAGGTGCATTGCATTGATCGCATTCCATGAGTATGAAAGCTATGATTAGTGTAATGTTATTGTGGATTATTGATGCTATATTTGTGAACTCGTATTAGCCTTGTTGATACTTGCTGAGTCTTTGGGCTCCTCTTGCTTTGATTTGTTTTAGGTACAATGCGGCAGAACGACATGCATGGGAGGGAGTAGATGTTGGATGCACTCACTACCTCACGACCTTAAGGCGTTTGCCATTTAGTTTTATTTGAGATTAAGTAAGCGCTTGAGAATCACTCATAGATGGTTATGAGTATTATGTTAATTGTGATAATAAGAATAGCAAGTCTGGATTACGTTTATTCGATCATCTTACATGCTTGTGTAAACTTGATTATGAAGATATTGACAAATGCCATGATGGAACCTCGGTATAGTTGACTGTAAAAAGGAGGTTTTGCCGAAATTTGTAATTGGTCCTAGTTTAGTTTAGTTTAATTTAATTTTAGTAGCAATTCAGGCTCAATGCTGAGCTGGGGTGTTACATAGATAGCAAGTGGCGACATGGCGTCCGCACCGTCTTATTTCTTTGTCATCGGCGTCACCGAATGCGTCACGGATCTCCGTGGAAAGTGAGTGCGTGCGCGAGATGGCGGAGGAATATCGAAAATTCCTCGGGCCTAATGGCCGTCATGGAGGTCAATGCCAATGGGATTCTGTGAGTCCCCCAAGCGTGGCGAATTTGGACCATCTGCGGGATACTTGGAAGGAGCAGGTCCCCATCACCACACCGTGGTGGACGGTGTGTCGGATGATCGGAGGCGCGGTGTGGAGCGAAGTCTTAAATCGTTCACTTTCCCAGCCATGAGACCGGTAGCGCGTGGAGCAGCGGCGTTGCTCTCGGTGGGAAAGCGTGGAGGACCTTCAAGAGCGTGCTTGTCACGAAGTATGTGAACACGGGTCGACGCCCTTCATGATGTATAAACTCTTGTCGCGGGATATATGGGGCGCCTTTGTGCAAATGAAGACGACGGCCGAATTTCTTGAGAAAGTGCGGCGCACAAGGCTCTCCAAACACTCACCCCACAAACTCGGCACGGCCCGATGCAGCAGGTAAAACCGCGCAATGGGCGGAGGCGAGGGCGAGAACGAAACAAGGCCATTTGGTGAGATCATGACAAGCGCGCTCTCTCAGTTAGGCGAGGGCATCGATCACGTCTTGGGCGAAATCTCTTTCACAAACCCGTGACCGGGATGTGGCCAACCGTGTGGTAAATATGTCTTGAACTACCTAGTTGTTAATAAGTCCATAACTTCATAATGTCTATAATAACATGATGACCTCTTGCAGCAAGAATTGAGTTCCGTATGTTAGAAGGCTCCTTCCAGCGACGAGGAGAAGGATATACTATCTACGACCACTGAAACAAGGAGCACCGGAGTCGCACGCGAGCAAAGGGGTTAACGTATCTTGGAGGATGGATTTCAGGCGACTCTTTGCGTATAGGAGTAGGAAGAGATCCAAGGCGAGTGCGACCGTTGTTGGAACATGTACTTACTACAAAATTTGAAGGAAGAGAATGTGTGCTTCTTGCAAAATTTGAAGGAAAGATAGCAAAATGCGGACCAAGTGAATCAACTCCTACTCCTCAACGATGCAAGCCGCCCCGTTGTTTTGGGAGCAGTCCTCCTCAACATCGGATAGCGTCTCGTCCACGCAAAATTATGAACATGATGGCGTCCAATTACCTATCGGCGACATAAAGGTAATGTACATCTGGGAATGCTCCAAAGATAGACCTATAGGGCGCCTTAGCTAATTGCGTGTCGTTTTGTAGGAGCCAGACCTTTGCGCTCCAAGTGAGGATGGTTGGGATGTCTATTGAGGTGGCGGGGTGGCGTATCCATGCAAGGAAGGGATAGTGCGACATGGTGCCCGGTAGCGCGAGGTTACGCCAGGGTCAGTGGACATGGTACATGATAATTTTAGGGCGTCTGTTGGAGGTGCTGAGCGACAACATCGAACACTAGGGGATGCAGTGTGCGGTTTTATCTAGTGGCCCAAGAAGGACATCGCCTGGACCCTACGATGCGCCTCAACCTTTCATGACTCCACCCCAACCATCTCGACCCGACCATGCCTCTCAACATGACCCTCCATGTTGCACCTCAACCTTCGCTTGAAGCCCGCCTCATCGGTTCCGTGGAGAAGACACCGAAGGAACAAAAAGAGCGTGCCGCCGTATCGGTTCCCGAGTCATCTCACAGGAAGACGCGTAGCGGGCAAGTCGTTCATGACAAATCGAAATCGAAGGACATTAAGGAGCTTCCGCCTCCTAACCCTAAGAAATACTCTTTCGGAAGTCAGTTGGCGACGAACGAGTATTAGCCTCTGTTGGATTAGGTTTTGAGTTTGCATAGATTGTACTTGCACAAGACCAAAGAGAAAGGGTGCACGATGGAATCACCGTCGGATACATGGAGGAGTATTTCCTCCACGAGCCGCCCCCTCCGTCGTGAGCTTGACAATTATTCGACCTATTCAACCTCAAAGCCCTCGATGCCTCACTTCTACGATCTTTGGATCTCGTAAGTGTGTACAATCAAGTTCTACATTCACGTAATACCGATTAATATAACAACTCATTGCTTATGTATAGATACATGATTAAAAATGCCGGCGATTGAAAGAACGGTGGGTTTCCTCGACCACACATGGTCTCTGAGTAAACCATCTTGGACAGACGTATCCTCGTCGAAATACATAACAACGAGATTGCTTGCTCAAAGCGACAAGGACTACATAATGGTGCCCTACAACGAAGTAAATGCTTTACTACTTGCTATACAAATTTCATTTGTACTTCACTACGAACTTAGGTTTAATGACTATAGCGACATACATGAGTATGCACCACTGGATCCTTTTAGTCATTATAGCAAAGAGGAACTAGGTACTATACCTTGATTCCCTAGTCAAAAAAAGCCACGACTTCACCCTTGTGCAAGGAGTACTCGACAGGTGTGCTCATTTCCTCCATACATAACTCTATTGTAGTCTTCATTCGTTTGAAATGGCCGAGGTTAAATTTTTGGAAACATGTAGGTCGTTCATTTCCTATGTTGCCGATGGAGGGCTATACAAGGAACAAATACACTTAATCACGGGGCGCGATTTTTGGTGCGTGCTACAACACAATAATCTTATATCATATTTCGTAATAATGCGTCTCGAACTGACTATACCTATATATGTATGTAATTCTATTTTTGCAGCAAAAAGCAGAAGAATGTGCATTCTACGTTTGCCATCATATGCAGAAAATCCTGAGTGCTAAGTTGAAGGATCCAGAGGTTGGTCAATCTACATAATAATTATTTTCTAATTATAAATTTAACTATATATGCTTACTACTTTACTCTTGCTAGCTACAGGGCTTGAATATAGATTTAGATTCACTCGTTGAGAGAGATCTCGGATGTTCGAGGAGACTCGAACCTTCATCATGATGGAGATCATTGGCGAACGGAGAGTTTCACTACTCCATCAACACATTGAACGACCTTGAAACAATTGATTCATTAATTATAATTCACTTTGAATAGTTGTAATTCAATTGTAACTCTAGCGACAATATTTGATACATATTCGTTTGTAATTGATTTTGAGTTATAAATGACCACTTTGAGTTGTCAACGATTGATTCATCTGTGATGTATCTATTTTCTGCCTGTTTGTTTTCAGAGGGCATAGCTAGCAATTGCTAAGGCTAGCGGAAAAAAAAAATGTTAGGCTGAAAGAACTATCACGAGCGGTTTGTTTGTTAAGCCGTGCGTGATATCCACATATCCTGAGCGGTTCTGGTTTATGAACCGTGCGTGATATGTGAATATCATAATAATTAGAACCATCTATGTTGTGACTTATCACGAGCGGTTTTTAACCGTCGTAATAACCGCCGATTATCACAGACGTACAAAAACACAGACGGTTTGAACGAAATGCGTGATGACGGTTCGAACCATCGTGATGACATTTTCGTAGTAGTGTAAAGTCGCGCAGCTCTAGTGCCCCAATACAGCGAAACTCTGCATGCAGGCCTTTGCGAAACCTCTTGGCCTTCTCCGCCTTATCGCCTAGCCACAGTGGAACAAAGCGGATCAAAGTTGTTAAACCCACCTCATACTCGACACGACATCTTGCCCGACTTGTAACTTTGCAAAGAGACTTCCATTCTCTCCACAAATGAAGTTGGGTAGAACCTCATCGGAGCGCTCAACAAAGCGCTCCCGGTAACTAGGCGTGGCGGTGGTCCTAGCTGATAGGACTCCCTCCCACGGATATTCGCACGCCCCTTTAGTGGAAGGCCACAAATTGAGCCCTCATCTCGAAAGTCATCCTCGGCGCTCGAGCGTCTCTCCATGTGTCGCGACCGGTTGGCGGCATCAATCGGCGTGCCCAACCCATCAAAGGTATCAAGGCGCAGGGCATTCCACTGATGCAGCCCCATAGTCACATCCGCGGGCACCGTAGCGGGAGCGCCAGAGGCGGCGGTGGAGTCTAACCGGTGGAGCTTGAGCCCCGAACCGCGAAGCCACCTCCTCTTCGATTCCGCAAACCACCTCCCGACCATAGAGTTCGAACTTGGCGGGCGTTGCTGGCCTCGTCCGGCACCTTACCGGCCTCGACCACGACCGCGACCTCCACCCCTTGCCATCTCTAAACATCACAACAAGAACAACCAATCGTTAAGCACACAGTGCAACTAGCACCAATAGTACAAGATTAACTATACAATCAATAGAAGCGTGCATATGCAATGCGAAAAGAAAAACCCAACCCACCTACGATTGTGTAGTGTGTCAAAATTAATATTTCCTATACCACGGACCTCTGACCCACACATACCAACTATAACTTTTGACCCAACATAAGCTTGGAATGCTACTAAAGAAACATTAAACAAATCTAAACTAGGACAATTTACTAAATTTCGGCAGAACCTCCTTTGTATAGTTAACTATACGGAGGTTCCAACAGATAAAAGAGTATCATAACTAAATATTCCTGTGAGGACCCCGATTTATTTGACTTGTAATGCTTAGCCTTCCATTGACCCTAGCATCACAAAGCAAATAAACCAAGCCTCGAGATATGTATACTTCCCAGAAATGCAGTATACACACCCCGTTACAAAATCATGCATCAATTCCATACATCACATAATACAAGCCCAGCAAAAGACATACATAATAGTTGTTACAAAAGAGAGGCCAACCGGCCAAGAACTAAACAATAAGAGTTAATCAACAGCGGAAGCAAAATGCCATAAGATGGCTAAGACAAAAGCCAATTAGTGTGCCTTTAACCCACAAGGCAACCAACCGGGCCGCCAAGTTAGTCGTCAAACCCGCAGCACAACTCACCAAAGATGATCCCTTGGGGATCAACCTTCTTCCTCTACAACAATTAAGCAAAGCAAATGAGTACAAAAATATACTCCCAAGACTTACGGGTAACAAACCTAGTTACTACTACATGTAGGCTTTAATCAAAGGAGAAGGCTCAAGGTTAATTTTCAGCATAAAGCAAGTTTTATTTGAAATAAGTAATAGTTTGAAGACAATTTTGACAATCTGAATTTTATTTGCATAAATAACAGCGAAACAATAAGTAATAGACATAAAGACATCCTGGAGATGACCAACCCAAAGGCCATCACAACAATAGCACGAGTTACCCACTCGTACCACCTATATCAAGTTTTAATTTAAAAGGTTGTAGTCTAACTCTTGAAAAGCTTACCCAAGCGTGTCCATAACCTAGGACAAGGCTATTCGAATAGTTTGAAACCTGCAGGGGTGTACCAATGTACCCACACTTCAGACCGCCTTTTTGCCAAGCTATTAAGCACACTTCCTTTGGTATGCCGACACGGCTAAGTCCTACGAAAAATTTCCAATGGAAAATGCTAATCAATAGCCGCACGTATGGGGGTTAACCCTTAGTGATCTGCCGGTGGAATATGGATCACAAGGACCCATACGTGGAGTAGGATACACCGGCCTCGGCGGGTGCTCCCCTCCCCACAAACATGTCCATGTTGCATATAGTTAAATATGCAACCCACCACGCGACTCATTAATTAACACCCCCCAAAGTACTTAGTCAAGAGAGATCCCATATATCTCTAGTGTGGTTAGCACACACAAAATTGCCTGGATAACGGGGACTCACAAGATGTTCGGTCCTTAATTGTCTCGGGCACCATACCAGTCACACCCAAAAGCACACCATCTTACCATTGTGCCCAAGTCCAAATCATTTTGTTTTCATTTTTAGTTTTCACAAATAAACATAGCACAAAGGTTGAAACATAGAGTCATAATAAGTTTGTGATCAAGGTTATCGACTAAGTCGATACTAGCCCAATCTACGATAACTAAGCATTGCTAAGCATCATATCTTAAAGACAAATAAAAGACCATAAATCATTCACGGGCTCTAATTCACCGGTGAGGATAATAACCTATGGCGATGGCGAGGGTGAACAATTTCAAGGCAACAATGCAATAGGCTTAGCTACCTCTAATCGACAAAATTAACTTTGACACAAGAAGCATGCATACTTAGGTTTTGCAAATAAGATATTAGACTTTGAAAGTAATAGGAGCAATATGATCAAATGATGTTACACTGCTTGCCTTGCTGGAGATCACTTATTTACTGCAGAGGATTACTTTTCAACTCAACCCAATCGTCGGAACCTAACGCAAAAACGCGATAAAACCAATAAGAGCGAAGAACACCAAACAAAACTCAACAGCAAAACTCATCCAAATCTTATGAAATTTATACAGCAGCAAGGTTATGATTTTAAATGAATTTAGAAACAAGAAACAGGTCATTTGGACTAAGTATGAAAAAGTTATAGCTAAAACCATTTCTCTCAGCCTATTAATTCAACTAAATTAATTACTGATACTGTTCATGGCGAAAATTTTCAGAATGATCTAAGGTCTGAAATTTTTATGCTAGGTAGATAATGGCATCCTAAGGTCAGCAAAGTTGGGTTTACCAAATTTGGAGTTCAAATGAATTACGTATGATTTTTCTAAGTTGTAAAACCATCACATATCATTTTTCAGAAATATAACTATGATCAGATCCTATTTCATATTAAAGCAGGTTAATAGAGGAATTTTATAAGCTTGAGTTTGCTTAGTTTGGAGTTACAGGGAATTACTTGTGTCTTTTACAAATTCTAAATAAATTTCTAGATAATATTTATACCTAATCAAGTCAATTCAACCTATATAATTTTCTAATACAGAATCGGTGCCTACATGTTTTTTTAGGTTAAACTTTAGTTAAACAGGAATTTATCACGATTGGATTCACCCAAAAGGACCTATAGAGAATTAGTTATGCATCTTGAAGGTAAATGAATTTTAATGAACCAAATGACCCTACACAGAATTAAATCTATTCTTATATTTTTAGGTTAAACTAAGCTTAAAACCATTTTTAGATTAAAGTTTAGTTAACAGGATTAATAAAATTGGAATCAACCGAAAAGAATTATATTGAATTAGATATCAATTTCTAAAGTTTAATGCATTTTTGATTGCAAAATAAAGCTTACCGGAATTAATAACCATTTCCAGAAAAAAGCGATGTGGCGCATTGTGGGCGATGCGCATCGCACGGCCACACGCGACCCGACATAGTGCGCCTGCGAGCGGAAAGATAAACAATCGATGGATCTAAAATGGATGGTGAGATCAATCGGGCACTATTCATGACGAATGGCCCAATGAACCTTGGCCGTTGATCAAGCGATGGATGGTCGACACGGTGAGCCGATCGGGGCGGCGACGACCCACGATCTAGGCCGTTGGTTTCAAATCGGCGGCCCAAAATGATCAACGTTCGGCGCACACGGGAGAGAGAAAAGGGCGGGACCCACAAGTCGGTAACACACGGGCCACGCGTGGGGTTTAAGCATGCGAGGGTTTATTAAGGTGCGACCCACAAGTTAGTGACCCAAGGTTAGCAAGACCATCATTAATTACTAATCAATGATTAACGTGATTAACCAATGATTATCATTAATGATGTCCTAAGGTTTCCGCACAGTGTGAGAGAGGGGGTGTTTATGTGGCTGAGCCCACCTGGCAGTGGCACACAAGGGCGAGCTTAGGGCACATTAACTCTAAGCAATGATTAAACATTGATTATAATTAAATGACCGAGTCAGTGCCTGATTACGGCACAACACGAGTGCCACGCCGGTCGACAAATGGCGGCGGTCGAGCTTCGTCGCCGGCGACTACGTCGTGGCGGCGTGGGCTAATGGCCAAAATGGGTGCTCAATAGCGATGCGCGCCGATGGTGATGATCTCGATGGTGACCGGCCCTGGCGGCCGGAGGAGAGAGGCGGCGGCGCGACAAACGAAAATGATGAAAAAGCTAAAGGAGCTCGCGGCGGTTCGAGAGGTGCCCGAGCATCTAGGGGCTACATAGGAGTTACCTTAGTGCAGTAGAAGTTCAAAGATGGTCGGAGGAGCCCCAGCGACGATGAACAGCACAGGCAACGAAGAAGATGACTCGGGGGAAATGGCCTGAGCAGCAATAACAACTCTGGGTCATCCAGAGAGCTTTAACATAGCCCAAAGATGGTCCACAAGCAATGGATTGAGGAGGGGAGGGCTTACCGGCACTGAGGAAGAAAAGGGGGCAAACCGGTCGATTTGAGCGAACCCCAAAATTGAAGAATTCCTGTGAATGCAATTCAAAATCAGGTTAGGGGTTTGACTCCAGGAGATGATAGGAACAAGGTGGAACAAAGAAAAGGGAAGAAAAGCCACTCGAACCCTAATGTCACTGTGAGGACCCCAGTTTATTAGGTTTGTAATGCTTAACCAACCACCTGGTCCTAGCATCACAAATAAAATAAACTGATCCTCGAGATATGTATACTTCCTGAAGTATATACACCCGGTACAAAATTAGACATCAACTCCATTCAAAACATAGAGTCCAAACATTACACTACAAAACGGAAGATAAACAAATAGTAACAATATTATGTAGGACATAGGCGATGAGCCACAAGATACACAAATAACAACAAAAAGGCAGTGGAAGCAAAAGTGCCATAAGATGGCTATAAACAAAGCCAATCGGTGTGCCTTCAACCCACAAGGCATCGGCCAGGACCGCCAAGCCTAGTCGTCACCCACGGCGGCGGCCTGACTCACGAAGTGAGGCCACGAGGCTCACCTTCTTCCTCTGCAACAAAAACATTAAGCAAAGCACACGAGTACAAAGATTGTCTTTGTACCCTTAAGGCCAGACGTGTGAACTAACGGACTGTTCATAGACTACATGCGAGCTTATTTGGTGGAGGTCATATGCTTCATTTGCATAAAGCCAATTTTCATTTGCAATAAGTAATCTGATTTAAAGGCAAGTTTGCAATTCATTTTAAGATTGAAATAACAGATGAGGTAATAATAACAAAGGGAAAGATAAACAACCTAGAAGTGACTATCCCAATAGTCACCACAACAATAACACGAATCCCGCATCCGTACCACCCATCAAATTTTAATTTAAATGTTGTAGTCTAACTCTCGATAAGCTTACCCAGCGTGTCCATCACCTAGAGACGAGGCTATTCGAATAGTTTTAACCTGCGAGGGTGTACCACTTATGCCACACCTCGGACGCTTTTAAGCCAAAGCACACTTCGAAGGTATGCTGCAACGGCTAAGTCCTCTGAGGTGTTTCCAATATTGTGTATCAACCCGAGCAGCTCGTATGGGTAGAAACACCATGCGCTTACATGGTAAAGCCGAAAAGACAACTACCCACTCGGGATAAAGCTTTTGGACAACTACCATGCTCCCACCTCCGTCCCTCCTGCGACCTCCTGCGACCGGGACCAATACACGCCAAAGTACTAGGTCAAGAGAGGTCCCATACCCTCTAGTGTAGTTATACGCGAAATGCTGGATAACAAAAACTCACAAGATGTTCGGTCCTTAATTGACGGGCACCTTTCAGTCACACCCAATAGATCACACCAATCTTACCATTGTGCGCGTCTAAATCATTTTGTTTTTGGTTTTAGTTTTGCAAGTAAGCATAGCAAAATGCTGAAACATAAAGTTGTAGTAAATTTTGTGTGATCAAGGTTCCGACTAAAGTCGATAACCGCTTGCCATTCTCTAAATAGCTAAGCATGTCTAAGCAAGTTGAAATCGTATCTACTAAGTGACAAGAGATCATCCAGTGACCTCTAATCACAGAAAATAACCTAGGCTCGGTAGTAGAGATCAATATTTTGGCTCAGGATATGCATTCTGATTTAACTAATCAATTTAACACAAATTAAGCAATGCATACATACAATTTGAAACAAAATATTAATCTTTAAAATATCGGAGATTAAACATGATCAAGCGCTTTTTGTTCTTTGTTGCTCAAGTTGTTGCGGAGGATCGATCCTCAGGGTTGCCATAAATATCGAAGCCTAACGATCGAACATAACGACAAATAGAGCGAATAACAGACAAAACTCAAACATTCAACAACATCAAACAAGCCAAAACTCACACAGCCCTAAGCAAGAAATAACAAATTTTAGAAGCAGAGAACAAATCATTTTAAGTTATTAATAATTTTCTATGAATTTTCTAAGCTAAAAACACAACATGTCACTAGTTAATTACTTAACAAATTTTCATGAACAGAAGCAGTGTATATAACCTATCCTAATAATTAGTACATTAAAAATGGCAAATTACAAAATTGGTTTCACTGGATTTGGACAAATATTGAAAGAGATATGCATTTTCTAATCTAGAAGATACATAAAACATAATTTTATTAATTATGATTTTTTTGCTGAGAGACATGGGTGAAACTAATTTTAGTAAATAATACATTTGAAATGAAAATAAACGAGCACTGGATTCATGCAATTTGGATAAAATTGAATTAGTTATGCATTTTCTAAGTTTAAATGAATTAACGATCTGTGAACAGAAAACATATTACTGAAATACTAAAGCATTAAATCCTTTTTCTACCCACGGCTATCTAGCCCGGACAACGGGGCCGGGCCTTGCGAAAATGCTTGACGAGCAGACCCGGCCGCAGAAGTGGCGTCGGCGTATTCTAAGAATACGTCTTGGCTTCCAAAGTGCAAACCTAACATACCCACCTGAATCGCTTCCCAATGGAAGCGCATTAACAAAACTACACAATCCTTAAGCGACATTACGAAAGGCCCACATGGCGACTCGGAGAAACATAGCGGGGTGGATTAAAGGTTCTTTAAGCGGGATTAACCAGAGGCCCACAAGGCGAGACTCAAGGTAGACATGATTAGAGTCGAACAAATCATCACCGGCGGTTCACCGCGACACGCAGACGCGATGGCGCGGCGGCGCTGCCGAACTAGCAAACGGGAGGTTTACGGGCGAAAGAGTGGTACCCGGGTTCGCAGAACCTAGCGAACTTGATAGCGGTGGCGGGCCCGATGGTCGGCGGAGATGAGCTCACGGCGGCCGGAGGCGGAGAAAGCACGGTCCACGCGGAGAAAGCGTCAGGGCTTCTAGAATACTCGGAAGGTGTGCTTAACCGCCTCAACACCGAGGGCAAGAAGCACACGATAATGCCAGCGAAGAAAGCCGAGGTGGCCGAATTTCCACGGCGTGGAAAAGCGAGCTTGGAGAAGAATTGGTGAAATCACGCGCCTTGCGATGCACAAAGCGGCTCAAGCCCGCAGTTAGACTCGGTGCATCAATGCGATCCTAAGGGACTAAGTGTCAAAGCTAGAAACTCACGAGCACTAGCAGCTCGCGGGCCGCCCTAGCCGGAGGCGGAGGCAGCGAAGGTGCCCTGGCGATATCTTGGGCGCGAGGTCTGGATGGGCAAAATGGAGGCGAAGAGAGTAGATCACGATGGCGTGGTTGCGGAATCAAGAAGCGGCGCTAACACGTGTTGCGAGAGGTTCTTCTCGTGAAATCAAGAAAGCGGCGGAGAGCTACGAGCGGGGAAAGCGAGGATGAGTGGTGGTGGTGAGGTAAAGAAGGCTGGCGATGCACCAAAGAGGCGGACACGAGGGCATATAGGTGGCGTGGCGAGTGCGTGGCACCCATGCGCTAACGACGCGAGCTCCGGTGAGTGCGGAGAAGCGAGGTCGTCTTGTGGGTGGGACCCATGCATCGGCGAGCGAAGCAGCGGTGCGAGCGGTGGTTCTACTCGATCGGAAAGATCTTGGCCGTTGGATCGAGATGGGCGGTCGAGATTGATGTATGCATTGGACGGTCGGTTGCGCCGCGGCGTGGATCGTTCGATTTGCATCGGACGGTCACGATCGATTGGACTTCATGCGCGATGCGTTTAGTTGGCGCGAGAGTCAAGTAGTGCAGTCGGACTCGAGCACGAGTTGAGTTGGGCAGAGCAGTACTTTAGAATTTGATTTAAAAGACAGAGAAGGTTTGAGGAATTTTTAGAGGTAGCTCTGAGCTCCAAAAATTTCAAAATTTTTATGGTAGCTACTAGGGACAGAGGACAACCTTGTATAATTTTCCAGAACTTTTTATGCACTGCATTGTTCTAGAGAAAACTCACAAGCTCTGTATGAGGGTTTGACCAGATTTCAAACGAGTTGACTTGGCCATTTGAAATAGCAAACAAAATCTAAAAATTGTGAAATAATTCAGGGAGGTAGATAGGATGATCAAGATGCTAGGAAAAATAGTTTCAGAGGATGATCAAAGTTTGAAGGCTAAGAATTAGCTGACAACAATCTCCATTCACAAGAGTTTAATTCTAGAAAATGGAAATTGCTAGGGAAAAATGTAGGAACTTTCAAATGATTTGAAGAGACAACAAAGTTTTATTTCTCCTCAAAATTTTACATTTGAAATACAAACCTAAGTTAGAGCTGTTACAAATCTCCCCCTTACAGGGAATCTGCTTGAGATTACGATCAACTGGGAGAAGAAGGATGGGTAATCTGCTCAGAGGCGATCTTCCGCTCCCAAGTGGCTTCATCCTCGGAGTGGTTTGACCACTGAACTTTAAGGAACTTGATCACACGGTTCCTTGTTGCGTTCAACTTCTTCGAGGATCTGAGCGGGCGCTCATGATAAGACGGATCTTCTGCACATCGATATTTTCAATGGTGTTTCCTCCACGGGAACACGGAGGTACTTCTTCAATTGTGACACATGGAAAACATCATGCACCCCTTCAAGTGTAGCGGCAACTCCAACTTGTATGCAACAGCTCCGCTTTCTTGATGATGCGATACGACCCGAGCATATCGAGGCGGTTGCCCTTGACAAAGCGCAGCGATGTCCCTTCAAAGGTGAGACTTTGAGATACACAAAGTCATTGGCTGGAAACTCGGCTCACGGCGGCGGCGATCTGCATAGCTCTTACTGGGTGAGCTACGGCGCAAGTGCTCACGAATCAAGCGCACTTGACTTTCGGCCTCATTGATGGAACTGGACCAAGAAGCGCCTTTCACGGTCTCGACGGTTCAATGGTGTTCTGCGCGCCTCCCGCCACAAAGCCTCAAGCGGTGCCATCACAGAGACTAGCTGGAAGGCATTGTTGTAGTAGGAGAACTTCGGCAAGTGGTAGGCACTTCTCCCAATTCTTCCCATAGGAAAGAACACAAGCACGCAGAGCATGTCTTCAAGCACACGGTTGGCCAGCGCTCCGTCGACCATCGATCGAGGATGATAGGTGATGAATGAAAGACGGGTCCCCATGGCTTCACGTAAAGCGTGCCATAGCCGAGAAGTGAAAAGAGAGCCACGATCGACACAATCGTTCGTGGCACACCATGCAAACTCACAATGCGGGATATGTAGAAGTGCGCCCATTTCTGTGGCCAGGGCGGTACACTTTGGCGAGAAAATGCGCTGCCTTCGTCAATCGATCGATAACAACCGGATAGCATCCTTCCTCGAAGAAGTGCAGGGTAGACGTTGATGAAGTCCATACCAACGAATCCCACTTCCACTCCGGTATGGGCAAGGGTGAAGAAGACTCTGTTGGGCTGATGCTCGGCCTTCCGCGCGACAACATACGTCGCATCGGCAACGAACACAGCAATCTCGCGCTTCATGCGAGTCCACGAGAATCTCGGCGCGAGATCTTGGTACATTTAGTGGCCCGGGATGGATGGACAAAGGCGAATCATGGGCCTCTGAAGAATCAAATCCGCAACTCGGGACCTTTGGGACCACAAGGCTTTCCCAAACCATACAACACCGTGCTCATCTTACAGTGAAACACTTGGTGATCCACCCTTGATATTACGCGGTTTTACCCACACCATCATCGATTCTTGTCTTGCCTTGATTTGATCCACCAAGGTTGGTTGCACAACCAAGGCGACAAGGGAACCATGCTCAACCAAACCCAAGTTGAGGCGTTGGAATTACGCAGAAAGCGCGAGGTTCTTGCTCTTGGATCATCAGTATTGCAATACACTTTCGGCTAAGTGCATCAGCAACCACATTGGCTTTGCGGATGATCTTGAATACCCATGTCATAATCTTTGATCAATTCCAGCCATCTCCTCTGCTGGAGGTTGAGATCAGATTTGAGTGAACAAGTATTTCAAGCTCTTGTGATCGGAATACACCGCAGCGATTCTGCGATCAAATAATGCCGCCAAATCTTGAGTGCATGAACCACCGCGACAAGCTCTAAATCATGGGTGGGATAGTTGAGCTCGTGAGGTCTCAGCGCACTGGATGCATAGGCAAGCTGCCTTGCCTTCTGCATAAGAACACATCCGAGCCCCAGCCGAGAGGCATCGCAATAAATATCAAGCTCTTGTGGATATCGGGAAGAGTAAGGAGTGGAGTGAAGTCAATGGCGCTTGAGCTCTGAAAGCTCATCATCAAGCGAGGACCATACAAACTTCTTGTCCTTCTTAAGCAATTCGGTCATCGGCTGCGATCTTGGAGAGTTCTCGATAAAGCGCGATAGTGCTTGAGCTAAACCAAGAAAACTCCGCACATCGATGGTGACTTGGGCTGCCCCAAGATAGAACATCGCTGACCTTCTTTGGGATCCACGACTATGCCTCGGTGAAAGAACATGGCCCAAGAATGCCACTTCCTTCAACGGAACTCACATTTCTTGAACTTAGCATCACGGTGATGCTCCATAACTTGCCCAAAACAATCTTGGATGCTCGGCATGCTACTGCTTGTCTTGGAATAGATAAGAATGTCATCAATAAAAACCACCACAAATTTGTCCAAATACTCCATGAATACGAATTCATAAGGTTCATGAACAACGCTGGAGCATTTGTCAAACCGAAGACATGACGGTGTACTCGTGCAGGCCATAACAGTAGTGAAAGCCGTCTTGAATATCCTCGTACGATCCGGACTTGATGATAGCCCGATCTCGGATCAATCTTGGAGAACACACGAGCTCGGACAAGCCGGTCAAAAGATCATCAATGCGGGCGAGAGGATATTTGTTCTTCACCGTCACTTCATTGAGAGGGCGGTCAGTCACCACATCGCATGAAGTCTTGTCCTTCTTCTTCACAAAGATCACCGGACAACCCAAGGAGATGAGCTGGGACGGATGAAACCCTTTGCTTGGAGCTCACCAAGCGCTTCTTCAATTCTTCTAGCTCATTGGGAGGCATCCGTCTGGCGCCTTCGAGATAGGGGCGTGCCAGGAAGCAACTCAATGACAAACTCAAGGTCTCGAACAGGAGGCATCCGGGCAAATCATCGGAAAAACATCCTCAAAGTCGAGATACTATGGGAACATCCACGAATCGTAAGGCAGGCTTTGTCTCTAATGCACATAGATGTGGCCCTGCGGTACGCGGCGAAAATCCGACTGCTACCGCTGAAGAGTGGTAAGATAAACAACCTTCTGGCTGTCGATTTGCCCCAAGTGTTGGGACAACCAATCCATGCCAAGAATCACATCGGACTCATTGGAAAGCGAGCGAATAAGGTTTGCCAAAACCCCACTCCTTGGACTATGATAGGAACATCCCGACATCATAAATCGGCTCTCATTTCCGACCGGAGAGCGGATGAGCAAAGGAACTCCCAAAGGAACCGCAGTGAAGACCACTAGCAGCACAAATGATCTTGAAATAAAAGAATCCGATGCTCGAGAATCAAATATCTGCAGCGGGGCGAAATTAACAAGAAGTGTACCCATCACGACATCTGGCGCCTCCCGAGCCTCCTCGGTGAAAGGTGGTTGACTCGACATTGCTGCACCACAGGGACCTTCACGGATCATCTTACGTCGGTGGATGACCACTCCCACGCCGCGTCCTCCATTAGGGCGAGAGGTCGCCGCAACACTCACGAGCGGACATTCGCATAATGGCCCTTGTTGTGGCGGCGAAAACAAGTAACCTCGGCGGCCGGATTGCGGAGGCGCTCTGTCTTGGATCGCGGCGCCGCGTGGCCCAGCAACACGGCTGCGGTGGCGAGGCTGAGTGCGGATGGTCTCGGCCGGTGGAGCAAAAGAGCGGGCCATTGGTCGCCCGACCAGAGACGAGCGAGGTGGGTGTGAGTAGACCGTCGCCTCCCATTTGCGCTGCGGGACTCGCCAAAGACACCGTTGCCTTATGCTCGCTGCGATGGCCTTATCTACCAAGGCACGAAAGTGCGAGAGTCCACAATGGATAGCTTGTCCTGCGGCTCCTGGACAAGCCATCCATAAACTTCTCTGCTGTAGCCTCATCTCGAGGCCACCTCACCCGAACATAACGAGCGGATGATTAAACTCGTATAGATACTCCGTCACAGTTTGCGCCCTTGCTTGAGCGCGATGAACTCCTTCTTCTTGACTTCATCGAGGCCATCGGGATGTGGGCGACGAAAAGGCGATCACGAACTCCTCCACGCGACCACATGGCCCGGGTGCGCATGGCGAATAGTTCTCCCACCATGAGAGTCTTTGCGCCTCAGTGGTGGGACGCGAAAAGTGCCTTATCTGCGCTCGGCATGCGAGCTATGTTGAGCTTCGCTCAACCATGCGCGACCAATCGTCCGCATCGAGAGGGTCCTCGGGAGCGGGAGAAAGTCGGTGGCTGCGTCACGGAGGAACTCGCAAGTCCCCGCGAGTGCGGTGGCGCCACCACCGGCGGGGAGTGGAGGTATTCCTAGCAATAACCTCCAAGATGCGGCGTCACGGTCCATGCGGTTTCGCTCGATCGAGCGAGCACCTCGGCCATGGTCGGAGGAGGGGAAGCTCCTCATCATGACCAGCCTGGCGGCGCCGCAGCGTTCTCCGGCCATCTGTTTTACTAAGACAAGTTAGCAACAAATTTAAGAGCAAAGAAGCCAAAATTCATGAAAGCAGTCAGAAAACAAACACAAAAGGGGATAAAGTTCGACCAGCAAAAATCGGACACATAACTACTCCTTTACATCTTACCTATTATCCCCACAAGTTTTAGTTGGATTAAACTTCATGGTTCTCCCCAAACTAATTCCACCAGTAGTAACTATCTTTTGAAAGGTGAAGAGAAACCAAGTTTCAAAACTTAAATTAGAGTAAGATGAGAGTAGAAAGCTAAGATAGGTAAGGAATAAAATCGAGAATCTGCTAGGTTTTCATAAACCTTTTATAATTTGAAAATAAGACTTTCAAAATACCCTAAGGACGACTATGCTTGGTTACTACGGTCGAATGGCTCGATACCAACTTTGTGAGGACCCCGATTTATTAGGTTTGTAATGCTTAACCAACCACAGTCCTAGCATCACAAATAAAATAAAGCGATCCTCGAGATATGTATACTTCGAAAGCAGTATACACACCCGGTACAAAATTAGACATCAACTCCATTCAAAACATAGAGTCCAAACATTACACTACAAGCGGAAGATAAACAAATAGTAACAATATTACAGACATAGGCGGCAGGCCACAAGATACACAAATAACAACAAAAAGACAGGCGGAAGCAAAAGTGCCATAAGATGGCTATAAACAAAGCCAATCGGTGTGCCTTCAACCCACAAGGCATCGGTAGGACCGTAAAGCCTAGTCGTCACCACCAAGGCGGCAGACTGACTCTCGAAGTGAGGCCTGAGGCTCACCTTCTTCCTCTGCAACAAAAACATTAAGCAAAGCACACGAGTACAAAGATTGTCTTTGTACCGCATAGAGTGACGTGTGAACTAACGACCTGTTCATAGACTACATGCAGAGCTTATTTGGTGGAGTCATATGCTTCATTTGCATAAAGCCAATTTTCATTTGCAATAAGGTATCACAGTTTAAAGGCAAGTTTGCAATTCATTTTAAGATTGAAATAACGATAGGGTAATAATAACAAAGGGAAAGATAAACAACCTAGAAGTGACTATCCCAATAGTCACCACAACAATAACACGAATCCCGGATCCGTACCACCCATCAAATTTTAATTTAAATGTTGTAGTCTAACTCTCGATAAGCTTACCCAAGCGTGTCCATCACCTAGGGCGAGGCTATTCGAATAGTTTTTAACCTCACAGGGGTGTACCACTGTACCCACACCTCGACCGCCTTTAAGCCAAAGCACACTTAGAAGGTATGCCGTACAGCTAAGTCCTCTGAGGCGTTTCCAATATTGTGTATCAACCGTAGCGCTCGTATGGTAGAAACACCATGCAACACATGGTAAAGCCAGAAAGACAACTACCCACTCGGATAAAGCTTTTCGGACAACTACCATGCTCCCCCCTCCGTCCCTCCTGCGACCTCCTGCGACCGGGACCAATACACGCCAAAGTACTAGGTCAAGAGAGGTCCCATACCCTCTAGTGTGGTTATACCTTGAAATGCTGGATAACAAAAACTCACAAGATGTTCGGTCCTTAATTGACGGGCACCTTTCGATCACACAATAGATCACACCAATCTTACCATTGTGCGCGTCTAAATCATTTTTGTTTTGGTTTTAGTTTTGCAAGTAAGCATAGCAAAATGTTTGAAACATAAAGTTGTAGTAAATTTTGTGTGATCAAGGTTACCGACTAAAGTCGATAACCGCCATTCTCTGGAAATAGCTAAGCATGTCTAAACAAGTTGAAATCATATCTACTAAGTGACAAGAGATCATCCAATGACCTCTAATCACGACAAATAACCTAGGCTCGGGTAGTAGAGATCAATATTTTGGCTACAGGATATGCGACTACGGTTTAACTAATCAATTTAACACAAATTAAGCAATGCATACATACAATTGAAACAAAATATTAATCTTTAAAATCTCGGATTAAACATGATCAAAGCGCTTGCACGAGCACGTTTACTCAAGTTGTTGATGAGGATCGTCCTCGGGGTTGCCGAAATATCGAAACCTAACGATCGAACATAACGACAAATAAGAGCGAATAACACCGACAAAACTCAAACATTCAACAACATCAAACAAGCCAAAACTCACACAGCCTAAGCAAGAAATAACAGAATTTTAAGCAGAGAGAACAAATCATTTTAAGTTATTAATAATTTTCTATGAATTTTCTAAGCTAAAAACACAACATGTCACTAGTTAATTACTTAACAAATTTTCATGAACAGAAACAGTGTATATAACCTATCCTAATAATTAGTACATTAAAAATGGCAAATTACAAAATTGGTTTCACTGGATTTGGACAAATATTGAAAGAGATATGCATTTTCTAATCTAGAAGATACATAAAACATCATTTTATTAATTAACAGATTTTTGCTACAGAGACATGGGTGAAACTAATTTTAGTAAATAATACATTTGAAATGAAAATAAACACCTTTGGATTCATGCAATTTGGATAAGAATTGAATTAGTTATGCATTTTCTAAGTTTAAATGAATTAACATCTGCAACAAACATATTACTGAAATACTAAAGCATTAAATCCTTTTTCTACCCACGACTATCTAGCCAGAACAGCAGCGGGCCGCGCGAAAATGTTGACGAAACGGCCAGCCGCGAAAGTGGCGTCGGCGTATTCTAAGAATCGTCTTGAACACAAAGTGCAAACCTAACATACCCACGCTGCAGATCGCTCCCAACGGAAAACGCATTAACAAAACTACACAATCCTTAAGCGACATTACGGGCCCACATGACGCGACTCGGAGAAACATAGCGAGGCTGGATTAAAGGTTCTTTAAGCGGGATTAACCAACAGGGGCACTAGACGCGAGACTCAAGGTAGACATGATTAGAAGTCGAACAAATCATCACCGCGGTTCATGGCGGCGCGCGCACGGTGCGCGGTGGCAGCGCGGCCGAACTAGCAAACCAGGAGGTTTACGGCGAAAAGAGTGGTACCTTCCGGGTTCGCAGAACCTAGCGAACTTGATGACGGTGGCGCGGCCGATGGTCGGCGGAGATGAGCTCACGGCGACCGGGCGGCGGAGAAAGCACGATCCGCGCGGAGAAGGCGTACGGGCTTCTAGAATACTCGGGTGTGCTTAAGCCGCCTCAACACGGGAGCAGAAGCACACGATAATGCCGAAGCAAGCAAGGTGACCGGAATTTCAGGCGCGGAAAAGCGAGCTTGAGAAGAATTGGTCGATGCGCGCCCAACGATGCACAAAAGCGGCTCAAGCCCACCGTTAGACTCGGTGCATCAATGCGATCCTAAGGGACTAAGTGTCGGCTAGAAACTCACGAGCACTAGCAAGCTCAGCGGGGCAGCATAGCCGGGCGGAGGCAGCGAAGGTGCCTGGCGATATCTTGGGCGCCGAGGTCTGGATGGGCAAATAGGCGGCGAAGAGAGTAGATCACGATGGCGTGGTTGCGGAATCAAGGCGGCGCTAACACGGCAGCGTTGCCCGGGGTTCTTCTCGTGAAATCAAGAAGCGGCGGAGAGAGCTACGAGCGCAGGAAAGCGAAGGGATGAGTGGTCGCGGTGAGGTAAAGAAGGCTGGCGATGCAAGGCGGACACGAGGGCATATAGGTGGCGTGGCGAGTCACGTGGCACCCATGCGCTAACGGCGCGAGCTCGGTGGTGCGGAGAAGGCGAGGTCGAATCTTGGCAGTGGGACCCACATGTGGCCCAGCGGGAACAAAGCGGTGCGAGCGATGGTTCTACTCGATCGGAAAGATCTTGCGACCGTTGGATCCGAGATGGGCGGTCGAGATTGATGTATGCATTCGGACAGGTCGGTTGCGCCGCTGCGTGGATCGTTCGATTTGCATCGGACGGTCACGATCGATTGGACTCGCGCGTCTGCGTTTAGTTGGCCGACCGAGTCAAGTGGTACAGGTCGGACTCGAGCCCGAGTTGAGTTCGGGCAGAGGCAGATACTTTAGAATTTGATTTAAAAGACAGAGAAGGTTTGGGAATTTTTAGAGGTAGCTCCTGAGCTCAAAAATTTTGAAATTTTATGGTAGCTACTAGGGACAGAGGACAACCTTGTATAATTTTTCCAGAACTTTTATGCACTGCATTGTTCTAGAGAAACTCACAAGCTGCTGTACAGAGGTTTGACCAGATTTCAAACAGAGTTGACTTGGCCATTTGAAATAGCAAACAAAATCTAAAAATTGTGAAATAATTCAGGGAGGTAGATAGGATGATCAAGATGCTAGGAAAAATAGTTTCAGAGGATGATCAAAGTTTGAAGGCTAAGAATTAGTGACAACAATCTCCATTCACAAGAGTTTAATTCTAGAAAATGGAAATTGCTAGGGAAAAATGTAGGAACTTTCAAATGATTTGAAGAGACAACAAAAGTTTTTATTTCTCCTCAAAATTTTACATTTGAAATACAAACCCTAAGTTAGGGGCTATTCTGATCCAGGAGCTTCAAGGTTAAAGATAGCGACCAAGATGTTTTGGGGTGATTTGAGCTCAACAAGCCGAGAGGAGCTAGGGTTGGTACTATGGTGTTGAAAGAGAGCTAAGGAAGGGCTTGGAGGCCTTTGTAGCAGGAGGGATAAGGGTTTGAGCTAGGGCATGGCTCAATGGTGAGCTTTGTCCGGCGCCCAGCCGCAGTGAGGCGTGAGTAGGTGGCGACCATGACTTTGAGGAGAAGCCCGGCGGTAATAAATGCTAAGAGTTGTTGAAGGACAAGAGGAAGGGACGGTATTGCTGCTCCTCACCATGCTCTGGCGCACGCAGCGCTTGCGAGAGGAGGAAGATGACCAGCAGGCCTGGGCCACATTTCGTGAAAGAAACAAAGAGGTCCGAGCCCAAGCTGTTAAGTGGGTTGAGCCAAACCGCATGACGACTCACCGCGTGGGCCATTGGATCGACAATGGATGGTGGGATTAATTGGGACAAAAGAAAGAGCGAAAAGCACACGGATCGGGGCGTTAGATTAAGATCTAACGACTGAAAGCATACCATACAAAAGGCTACTCGGTCTGGCGGTACACAACGATGAGGATATCCCTACTACTTATGAGGTTATTAGTGACAGGCGAGCTAAACTTCTCAAACAACGGATGCATTTGTTTCTTAATGAATTTCCTTTTGTTGCCAATGAGAATTGGTTACTACCTAAAGCAATACTTGGTGCATTCTCGGGTTTGACAAATTTAAAGACTTTGGAACAGAGAGAGGAGGAGAGGCCGGAACAAATTCATGGAGGAAAACATCACATAACAAAGGAGAAAAACCCATGTGGTACTTGAGAGAGCGTGCTCGAGGATAAAACCATAGCACATGCGGGCGGTCAAGAAAGACATATGGTGACATGGCAACAAGGGTTACATTGGCATAAAAGAAGCATCAAGTGCATCAAACAAATTAGGCGCAAGCTAAGAAGGAAAGCTCACAATACAAAGGAAACCGAGAGAGACTAGTTTAAATTTCCAAATTAAAGTATGACGTTTTTGAATTGGATTACATTCACGTGAGCGATGAATCGGACTCAATTCTTGTAGCGATGCGCTTGATGTCGGACTCGGATTCTTCGCTTCACTCGATTCTTGTTCATCCGAGTTTTGTGCTTGCGTGGGAGGCTATATAAACCCCCATGGCGCACCATAGAGGTAGACCAGTTTATGCATAAGATTGAAACATAGCTATTGCTTGTTCTTTCGACACCGAGTTCATGGGAGGACTTTGAGAGAGAATTAGCGATCCATTGTTTGTTCGCAACTCGAGGTCAAGCCGTCGTTCCATTGGGAATTGGGGACTTGGCGTTAAATGCGTTCGTGGTCTCGCGACGAACAACTACGGTGTGTTTTGGCGTATTCAGAAGAGTTGAGGTTCGTGCATTGGCGCGAGTGTTCAACTAGCGACATCGTCTGCCATCAACAATCCACGGTTCCTCTTCAGAAGATCGGGCCTCCCGTATCATATGGTATCGATTCTAGGTTTACTCGGTGAGAATTTCTTTACGTAGTTAGATTCGTTTTCTATCCTATCGTCCAATAAACTGAAAATTGCAATACCAAAACCGTAGTTTAATATGTTATTTCTTGTGCGTTTAGTTAAGTTTTCATCCATTAGAGTTTTTGTTTTAGTGCTGATCCATGTGTTCCTTTTTGCGTTGCTTAATCGTTGTGTTCACATAAACCGTACCAAATTGCTGATTGAACTCCTCAATAAGCACCCAAAAGAGATAGTGGCCGAAACACTTTGGGTTTCTTGAGCTTCACTTATATCCTTTCATCCTTGAGACTAGCTTTTGTACATTGCACTAGGGCTGTTCTTTGGTTTATTTACACGTTGTTGAATTGTGAGACTTGTGCAATCAAGAGGAGCAAACCCTATTTAAGCCATTGCAATAAGAAAAGAGGAAAAGCGATCGGTTTACAAGAAAAAGCCACGGCTTGAAAAGGTATTAAAAAAAGATCAAACCATAAATACCGTCCCAAATTTTTTCCTTTCGGTTTCCTTAATAGCCAGAAGGCGAAGAGCTTTGTTCATGCGGTTTTGAGAAAAAAACAAACAAAAGGAAATGGTCGAAATTGGGAAGAGTAAACCTTAGTCCATAATTTCAGATTGTGTATTTAATCTATTTGAGCAATCTTGTGCCCTAACATTGATATCTTTGCAATTGGCTAGCGTCTCTCATAGTACTTGGTGCAAACGCAGCTAGTTTTCATCTCAATTTCAGTTTGTCTCTCACTAGCTCATTCCTTTGTTTGCATTAAGTCACATTTATCTTTGTTTGTGCGTTCATACACTTCGCTTAAACCTTTTGGATTAGCACATAGGCAAAATACTCTAGCTTGGATCATTACTTAGCTTTACAATACCTTGAATATCAGATTGCATAGGATATACACATACTGTCAGAGCTCCACCTACACCCGTTTGTGTACTCCCTTGCTCTTGGTTACGCTCATACATTACCGGGTTAAGGTCGCTCGTTGTCTGCTTGTCGATTTTGCCGTCCTTGATTCACTTTGGAGCAGTAAGCTTGTCTTGTGTTCGGGGCGGTGAGTTCGCGCGTAGAAACAAGTTTTTACTAACCGGATATAATTTCGTTTGCTATTTGTGAGTTGTATCCATGTCGGTCATCGGGAGAATCCACGTTACGTGGGCGGAGTATACGGTTGTGTGGGGCGCTACAAAAGCAACTTCATGATCGTGATAATGGTGTGCGCGATGAGCTCGGGTCCATTCGATTGGATTGAACAACCTCGGAGAGGAGGTTACGCAACTACGTCACGGACATCAACAACAACTTCTTGAGCTGCACGCCATGTTCAATCAACCAAGCGTGCATCGTAAGGATTTTCACGATAAGCCCAAATTTTCTATTCCTATATTTTACGGTGCGTGCAGATGTACAAGAATATCTCACTTGGGAGCTAGAAATTGATACTCTATTTCGGATGCACAACTATACCAATGAGAGGAAGCTCTTACTTGCGTCTAGTGGCGGCTGATTATGCCACACATTGGTGGGAGCGTTTATTTAAATGGCGTATGGAGCGCCATGAATTGCCGATTATCACGTGGGAGCGGATGAAGCGACATTTCCGGGCGCGTTTGTACCTCGCCACTACTGGCGTTCTCTACTTGACAAGTTGACTTGTCGACGAAAGGTTTAAATGCCGCTAGTATATCACATGTGAAGGCGAAGAGCATGGGACATTCCCCCGTTACATGTTTAGTGTAGTCTGCCCCATTGCTTCATGAAGAGTTTGTGATTCTTGGTAATTGCTCAATTCTTGACCCACAATCTTTGGGGGCAGGATGTATCCAAACCCATATGAGAATGAGTGCCACATAGCCAAATTGAGTGAGAATGATAAAGAGAGTGGTGTGTGATTCCACCATATGTGAGGTTGAGAGCATCTCTATTGAGTGTGAGAAAGATGCACCAACGAGAGAAGAGAGAAGTAGATGATAGTCAAAGTGAGGTTACTCTGAAATTCACGATTTATTTTCTACTTCTAGTGTTGTTTCTCACATTGTGCGAGTTGATATTAAAGAAAATGAGTTGAAAGTTGAACAACGGCACCGTTGGATGTGAAAGAGCGAGAGATAACCACGGTGGGGATAGAGTGCTTGCGATCCAATGGTTTCATGATGATGATTTGATATCTACAACACCTACAACAAGCGGGGAGGATGGTAAGGTATTAACGATGTGGTGTTGAATTGCATACTCATCAAGAAGAAGTGCGTCGAGTTCGATCTCTAGTGTTCCTTTGAATATTCCATGTTACAGAAATTTATGCGCTCAATTTACATAATGTGGAATTGATTACCCATAAGGGCGTTCTTACTAAAATATCTTTTGATGATCTTTTATACTATATCATGTTCTATGTTCATAGAGAGCTATCTAGTGTGATTGAGAATCTTGCTAAAGTTTCATGTTTAAAATCACTCGTTAGTACTTATGCCTACACATATACATTCAATTTGATTGGAGATTATGGTGTAGATGACAAGTTCTATGTTTATCGAATATGCATTACCTGTGATAATCTTGCTGATTTAAACTTGCATGTTTTTGCAAAACCATCTATTGAGAAATATCATGATCATTTTGAGATGGATTTTAATACAAGTGCCTATTGTTTAGAAGCATAATATGATGCCTACTTGTTTCTCCTATACATGTAAACAACGTGAGTCGAGTTGAAGCATGGAAGAAACTAAAATTTTCTCTCAATATTTGAACAACTTGATCTAGTGGGTCCTCTTATATCTTGTCCATGTACTTACCAAAGTGAGAGACGATTTTTCTCATGGGAGGGAGAATGATGTGGTTGAAAGTATCATAATGTATATATCAAATACATCCTATGGCTGCTATGATCCTAATTATTTTGTGCATAACAACGAGAATGTCACAACAATTGATGCATACATATACCATGTATACGTTGTTCTTTTGTTTATTACACTTTGAACAAATCATCATGTGCTAAGCGAAAGGAGTTTGGATGACAAATATATATACCATGCATATACGTTGTATTTTTGTCTAGCACATCTTGGGCTATCAAAAGCGAGGACGGCTTTTGAAGGAGGAGGATGATGAGGATATCCCTACTACTTATGAGGTTATTCGTAGGCAGAGCTAAACTTCTCAAACAACAGATGCATTTGTTTCTTAATGAATTTCCTTTTTGTTGCCAATGAGAATTGGTTACTACCTAAAGCAATACTTGGTGCATTCTCGGGTTTGACAAATTTAAAGACTTTGGAACAGAGAGGGAGGAGAGGGAGGCAGGAACAAATTCATGGAGGAGAAACACATGCGGCCAACAAAGGAGAAGAAACCCATGTGGCCAACGAGAGAGCGTGCTCGAGGGATAAAACCCTAGCACATGCGGGCGGTCAAGAAAGACATATGGTGACATGGCAACAAGGGTTACATTGGCATAAAAGAAGCATCAAGTGCATCGAACAAATTCGCCAAGCTAAGAAGAAAAGCTCACAATACAAGGAAACGAGAGGAGACTAGTTTAAATTTCCAAATTAAAGTATGACGTTTTTTGAATGGGATTACTATTCACGTGAGCGATGTCGGACTCGGATTCTTATGGCGATGCTGATTGCGGACTCGGATTCTTGTAGCACTCGATTCTTGTTCATCCGAGTTTTGCTTGCGTGGGAGGCTATATAAACCCCCATGGCGCACCATAGAGGTAGACCAGTTTATGCATAAGATTGAAACATAGCTATTGCTTGTTCTTTCGACACGAGTTCATGCGAGGACTTTGAGAGAGAATTAGGCGATCCATTGTTTGTTACGCAACTCGGGGTCAAGCCGTCGTTCCATTGGGAATTGGGGACTTGGCGTTAAATGCGTTAGTGGTCTCGCTGACGAACAACTACCGGTGTGTTTTGGCGTATTCGAAGAGTTGAGGTTCGTGCATTGGCGCGAGTGTTCAACTAGCGACATCGCTCTGCCATCAACTATCCACGGTTCCTCACTCGAGAAGATCGGGCCTCCCCGTATCACACACTCCAGCAGTTAGATTAAAATCAACGGTGAGCATCGGCGCAGCGCGTGGGGTTCGAAGTTCACGACAGCGTGGACGCCTGATGGGGATCAACGGTGAGAAGCGTGGGCGTTCGGGTGACGAAAAGTCACCAAGATCTAGGCCGTGGAGAGGAGATCCAACGGTGAGATAGGGCACCCAGCGTTAGAAAGTAGTCCGTGGGTGAGAGGGTTGGGTCCAACAAAAATAGGGTTTGGGCTCGGGTTTGATTCGAACCCAAACCAAAGTTGACTTAGGGTTTGATTTTGAAGCTGAAATTTTGAGGATTTTAGAGGTAGCAAACTAACTCCAAAATTTATGAAATTTTACTGGAGGTTGCTAACTCCAGGATAAACTAATGTAAATTTCCCGAGGTTTTTATGCATAGCATTTCGCTCGAGAAATAATCAAGGCTTGTTCTAGGTTTGACCAAGGTCAAAGTGGTTTGATTACCTCTTAACACATTCAAACAAATTTTTAAAAATTGTGAAATTTATCAGAGGAGTCACATACCATCCCTAGAACTTAGGAAAAATATTTTCAGAAGATGATTACAAGGTTACCTTGAAAAGTTTTTGAAAGGTCAAGATTCTAGGTCAAAAAGAGACTTGTGATTTGTATTTCCATAATTCCTGTACAAGACATACAGGGAAATACAAAATGTAAGAAAAGTTTTAAATTTTACACATTTTCTTACATTTGAAACACAAGTTGAGAATTGGGATGTTACAATTCCATCATCCAATATCCTCACTAAGCATTAGAAACATGCTAATCAGCTAGAACATATTCAAAGATATCCAAAGTATGTTACTCATCACTATTAGAAAAAAATCTCGATGCATTAAGCTTAACCATAATCAATACTTAAGCAGTTTGCTTATTTATTAATGGACATTCTAAAATTTAGTCAACTTTTAATGATGCGTGGCAGTGTGTGAATCCAACTCAGATCTACTCCCTCCCATGCATGACGTTCTTGCAAACGTACCTAAAACACAACAAAAGCAAGAGTGAGCCCAAGGACTCAGTAAGTACAAAAAAAACAATAACTTCACAATTTCAACATCAACATCGGTTCTAAACTTTGCTCGGAAACATATCTCATGATGTATGAATGCGGACGTGCAATGCATCTCTTCTCTTTTCACTCTTTGCGCATTACACGTGTCGCGGGGTATGCAACCATCATTTGCATACCCATGCTTGAGCTTCATAAGCGCGGGACCAATCGCCCAATACTCCACAAGTAAAGGGGACCTCAAGCCCACACTCCACAAGTGTGGGGACCAAAAGCCCATCGTTTACTTGACGGGGACCTCTTCTCAATGCCCACATTCCACTAATGTGGGGACCTCAAATGTGCATTCCTGATCACCACGTGATCGGGTTTTATCTATCTCTCGGTGCACATGAACAATTACGGCTTTGCAATAAGTATGAACAACATCGATACTTTGCATGAATAGCAACCATTCGTTATCATAAGCATCCATCATCTTTAACCATCATATCACACTATCAATCAACCACAGCTAATATATACCAAATACTAGCATGTATCATAAGCATTCATCATCTTTAACTAGTATATCACACTATCAATCAACCAAGGCTAATATATACCAAATACTAGTATGTATCATAAGCATTCATCATCTTTAACCAGCATATCATACTATCAATCAACCACAGCTAATATATACCAAATACTAGCAAGCCTTTGTCAAACCATGCATAATTACTATACCAAGCAGGGTGCCTGCCTCAACAGCGTGAGAGCGGAGGATGTGAAGAAGGTGCGATCTCGGGACCAGTCCCCACCTAAATTCATTTAAAAGCATACTAAGACAATAGTAATGGACCAAACAAACTATAAAAGCAAACACGATCTTGCAATAGTTCTTTTACGCGAGCCCAACTCTAATTCCTAAATGTTGTTTTGTCCCTCCGTGCAGATTCAGCGTTCAAAAATTCATATATTTTAGTACAGAGAGTCCAAATGAGGTGTTCTCGGACTTCATTGAAAGTTATAAATTTCCCCAACTAAACCTAGTTGGTGGGCTTTCCTAATTCGGCCATCTAATACCCTTATCATGCTAATTAACGAACATCGATTTCACGTCGGGTTCTTTGGACGATACACTAAAACTACCATAACTTTCAGGTCATTTGTCCAAATTTTGCGTTCTTGAGCTTCCCAAAGCTACGACAATTATCTACAACTTTTGTTATACTGAGCTCCTCTAATTTTTCTTTAACTGTTCGCCCCAGTCAGATTACTAAAACCTGTCGGGTATTGACAGATTCGCAGAACAGTCACACTAATAAATTCATAACTTCTGCTACAGAGGTCCAAATAATGCGATCTAGCACTTCATAGAAAGCTATTGACGTCCTCTACAAAACTCTAGGAGACGTCCAGAACTGAGTCTGCTCGTAACTATATCAAAACGTCGGTCTAACATGAACTGTCACGAGCAGACCTAATTACCGACATAGATCAATTAAGCCATAATGCATCTAAACAAGGGAAAATTGAGGTTACCCTTGACGAACGGATTGCTGGGCATGAAGAGCACCCACCAGTGAACTCTCCCCATGAAGATGGTCTTTCCCCTCGGCTTCTTCTTCTTCCAAGCGGTCGGCCACCTCCAGCGATCTCCTTCCTCTCCCTAATCGGCGAGGCGAGGAAGGCGGACCAATTCACGGCGGCAAAGGAGGCGCAATGGGAAGGGAGTGCAGAGGCAGGGGTGGCCTTGGTAGGGTGGTGCACAAGGAAGGGGATATGGCCTGAGGGAGTGGGAGGGTGCAGGAGTGAGGGGCAGCTAGGGTTTGGGGAGGGAGAAAGGGTGCCTCCCATGGCCGCCACCAAAGGGGGCCTTATGGGCCGCCAGCCCTAGGTTGCCAAGGTTTTCTGAAAAACCCTTCTCCTCCCGCCAAATTAATTAATTTCTAATAGGTCCTCCTCCTAGATCGATTTCCAGTGCTCTCTTTCCTTTAAATATTTAGGTTTCCCCACAATTCTAGCCAGAGTACTACATGAAAGAAACAAAAAGAAAAATACCAACACAACATGACACATCTTTGACATGGAGCAGTGAAGTCTCCCCATGGTCAAACTTTTTCATCCCCCAAAATTAATAAAGAGGTTAATTATGCATCTCATTGACATGCATCATGTTTTGGAACTTTGAATTGCATATTGTACTTGAAAAATCTCTAAAATACAGATGAAACATACACTTTAAAGTGAACTCTAAACTAAAAACTGAAATAAGTGCTACTAAAGTGTCTCTGGAAATAATTTATTCAAATACTATATTAATTATCAAGAATTAGTATGATTTTTCCCAAATTTTTCGGACTGGTTTGAACCCTATGACAATTCAAACACAAATTAAAGATCAACTTTATGTTTGAATTTGAAATATACACTTTATATCATGAACAGTAGGGTTCCATAATTTTTATGGACACTAGACTTACTCAGGAACCCCCATGATTTATTTCATGATTTTAGGATTTTTATTTCTAATTTTTAAGCCCTGGTCAAAGTGGGAGGAACAAATTAAAATTCAGTCAAATCTTAAACCCTAACCGACCGTTACTATTCATCGGGCACGAGTCCGACTCGGCAAAATGGCTCAGCCCGACCGCCTAAATGCACCGACGCATGCGACCGTCGGATCTGAGATCGACGATCCAGGTCTCGCCACTGTTGGGGCAGTTCAAAATGATGCTTTAGATCTCCTCCGTCCATTCGCCATCCAACGGTCCCGATTTGATCACTGTGTTGCACCAAGCCGCGCCACCTTGTACCGCTGCCAACTCGGGCCCACACGTCAGGGTCGTCTCCAACCTCGAGCGCGAGCGGCGAGCTCGAGCGCCACGCGCCGAAGGAGCTCTACGCCCCTTCAACGGCGTTGCCGCACCGCCCCTCTCAACCAGTCCCCGAGCTTTCCCAACTGACGCCGCCTCTGTTCCGTCCATCGGTCGAGCTTAAGTCGCCCCCGAACGCCTCCTTCTTCCCCATCTTTCCTCTCGGGCCTGAGGAAAGAGAGGCCTGTTCTTGCTCTCTTCACAGGTGTGTTCCTCCGCGTGGTTCCCCTCATCCCCCTGATCCTTGTCGTTTCCATTTTAACTAACCTCAATCCTTGGATTATCGTGTAGCTCTCGGTTCCTCTTCGTGCTCGTCTGCTCCAGGCGCGATTCGACGCCGCCACCGTGTCAACGCCATGTTCGGAAGGTATTATCATCCTCAAAGTGCGTCACCAGTGCCTTTATACCTCACCGCCGACAACCCTCAATCTATTTCTTCATCGGATCGCAGGATATTCGTGAAGTTGGTTTCTTTCGATTCCCAGCCGAAGTCAACTCCTTCGTTCTCATCTCCGGCCTGGTGAGTAGTTCATCGATTCCTTTTGGTCGTGGCATCTCCTAGGGCTATTATCGTGATCCCGATCGTTCTTTTGCTCTCCCTTTGCTTAGGTGGTCGTGCCCTCGTGAAGCCCTCCGCCGCCGTCACCATTACCGGCGCCAACTCCTACCCGAGCTCCTCGGCCTCTCTATTCTTCTGGTAAGGGTTCTCTGGACTTGGTAGAAGGTTTTGCGCGTGCTAGTTTGCTCAGTTCGTCGCCGAGTTGCTTTAGCCTCTTGAGCCGAACGCCCGCCTCGCTCCCGCGTTGCAGCCGCTGCCACGCCCGTCCCCACCCGAGCGAAGGTACCTCTAGAGTCGCGCGGCTATTGTGTACCCATTCTGGCCTTGGCGGCGCGCCGGGATCTCGCCGCGAGCCACCGCAAGCTCACGGAGCGCGGCTCTCATTGTCGGTTCTTCGTCAAAAATGTGAGTTGTTTAATTAACTTGATCTCGGTTTAATTAGCGCTAATAGTTGTCGTTATATAGTAATGAGTCTATGACTCGTGGGCCCCAGATAGTTTAAGTGGTTGTGTGAATTATAGTTTACACTTTCGGTTGGGGAAAACGTAATTTCTCAAGAAAGAAACCAAACATGTTTCCCTAACTAGAAGGCGTTTTTGGAGAAATACGTTTTCCACCGTGTCTTGGTGGGCTAGGTCAAGGTGACCGAGTCAACCCGACTTGGCCCGCCCACGTGATCGCGCTAGCGCGGGCGTGGCGGTAGGAAAAGTAGTAAATACTTTATGGAATTCGAAATCTATTAATTTTTACAATCAAAAATATGTATAACTTCTAAAAGGCATAACTAATTCATTTTAACTCCAAAATGAGTGAAACCACTTCTGATAATTTTCAAATTTAACGAAATTTATATTAAAATTGGTTTCAACCATGTCTCTGTGGCAGAGAGCATTAATTTGGAAATTGAGCTATTGATACTATTATTTTTACAAGAGAAAAAGGCTGATCACTTTGAAAATTCATAAGTAATTCTTGAAAACTCAAATTGGAGCAAACTCAACTGTCTTGAACTTATAATAATATTGCCTATTTATCAATGTGATCCATGTACTCACCTCTATTCTACAAAAATTCACCTCATAATTAAATTACATAAATAAAGGCATATTGAAATCTGAAATTCAAACCACGATAACTATCATATACTAAATCAAAATGAAATAATTCTTTCACCAAAAATCACTTAAAATCATAACTTAGCTACTGTAGAAAAATCATGCATTTTTTAGCATCTTGATTTTTGGAGTTTTTCTCGATGTTTATTCGGTATTTGTATTTATCTAGATTTCGAGCTTATTGATATCGACTCCTACGAGACCGAGAGTGAGCAATTACTTTTCCAGCAAGGCAAGCATCCTTTGAACTTTCTTTTTGCATCATATTTGATCCCAGATTTGTTAGGATAGATGCAATGATAATTGCTTGCATGCTATTTTGATAATGTCGCTATTTTTGTGATGAATAGTTAGACACATCCTAGTATCTTGTCATTGTGGCTATCCATGAATTACCCAGTATTGAATTAATTATGATAGGATGTTTGAAATACTCGTTGTTCGAGTTGCTTAGCCATGCAAGTCTAGAACCAGAGCTTCGATTGTCGAATAGCCCGCCAATTATGGGATAAACACAACTCTCATTATATACTTTTGTTTCAGATCTTCGTATCTGTTTTATAAGTGAAATTTTGTCATTTTCAAATGAGTTTTTGGTCTGGACAAGTGTTGGTTAGTGATGGTGCCTTCGTGCACGAGATTTGGGTGTGTGGGTTGGCTTGTCTGGACAATTAAGGACCGAACATTGGGTTGTTGCGATTCAAGCAAAACTTGTGCTATCACGCGCGGTATATGGGTGCCATATGGTTAAGTAGGGGGAAGATTTTATTGTGTTGAGTCCCACGGTGGTGAAATTGTAAGGGCATGGGACCGTGAAATCCCGTGTTCCTTTTGGGCCGATAGGATGGGGGCGTTAACGTCTTGTGTTTCCTAGGATATATAGGATGGAGGCGTTAACGTCTCGTGTTTCCTAGGAGGCATGGGTTGAGGGACTTAGCTCAATGGGATCTTCTTGCTAAAACGACCGTATCTTGATTTACCCGGCCGGCATACCTTATGAAGTATGCTATATTCGGAGGCATCTGGAGGCTTACGGGCTAATCAAGTCGTGTGGGTAAAGTAGTACACTCCTGCAGGGTATAATCTATTCGAATAGTCGTGTCCACGGTTATGGACGACCGCTTGAAACTTGTGGCTGCTTATTGTTAGACTTGAAATTAAAATTGTGGTTATAACTTGGTATTGACATGAATGGGATGTTCATGCTTGTTGTTGTATCAAAGTGGACCGCCACTTTGTTGTTGGTATGATTCATTTGTTATTGAATTCATTACTTATTCACATGCTTTACTTCTACTTCAAATCTGGTTTTGAAAAGGCACGTGAAAAACTAGTATGTGTAGGTTGTTCAGTATTGCGTCGTTTTCGCAAAAAATTAAGCCAATATGAGCCCGTCCTTTGAATGACCTTATGCATAACTATTTTTATTTGTGTAAGACTTGCGAGTACTCTTTGTACTCAGCCGGTGTTCTTGGCTTTTTCTGTGAGGAGGATTTAGAGACCGATGAGCTTATCGGTGTCGATTTAGGCGACACCGATGAGTAGTTTGCTATCATCTAACTCCCGGTTGGTTGCCGATGGGTTATGGGGCATACCATTGCTAGTCTTTTGGTCTATTTATGTGTTTCGCTGCTACTTAATACTCTCTTTAAATTTGGCGATCGGCCACTTGTATTAGATGTAAACTTGGAACTATGTCGTATGTCTTTTGAACTATTTATGTATGGATGTTGTATGGATGTGATCAACGTTGGATGAGAGTATTGTTATATTGGTCGCTGATCTTGGGAGCCAATATAAGTCATACTCGCTGTTCATGAATTCCTATTTAACTCATCGAGTGTAGCGCTTGACTTGTGGAGAACCGACAATCATGTAGTGCTCGCAGAGGAGCAGCAGCGCATGATCGTCGGAGCTCTAACTGAGTTAAGCCTTTCATTTAGATGGAGTTAAGTTGGAATTCATCCACCGGAGATCTAGAGTTGTGTCCCTAAGACCTGGATTAGTCTCGGTCTTACGGAGATAACTCCGGGGTCCCCACAAGTGCTTCCTGGTTGCATGAGCGGCGGTGAGGGCATCCGTGACGACGTGACATGCTAGACTCGAGACAGAGTCAAGCCTCGAAAAAACCCTAGTGAAACGGGATTGTGGCTTTATGGGGATAGTGGCTTCATGGAACAGGGAAGTAATTTCCTATTAGCTAGGCCGGGCCACGATAAAACGAGTCTGTTATGTTAACGACTGTTAAACCGAAGAAACGCCCAATAAAACGGACAAACATTCAAATATTCAAAACGTAATGGGCAGGGACCTTTACCGCTTTAATGGTCGCTTACAATGCCTTAACGGTGGTTATTTAGAACATCGGTTAGTATATTGATTTCAGCATTGGTAATCGCTTTGTATATCTCTTATTACCAATACTGCACACAAACCACCGTGGTATGCATGTGCAACTTGTGAGAACAAGAACATTGGAAGGTGAGTGTGAGTTGTGAGTGAGCACCATATTTATTTCATTGATTTATTGTTGTTTTCTTGTTTCCGCTGACAATGTCAGGAGCTTCACATCAAGGAGAACACCATGGAGTTGAGGAGTTGGAGGACATACACTATGGTGATAATCTTCCTCCAAACATTCGTTCTCAATTCATCACTACAAATCAGCACTTCACTACAAGGTGCAATGCTTACAAGACCTCTAGATTGATCTAGGCCTACAAGACCTTCAGATTGATCTAGGCAATCGAATCACTGAGGTGAAGGGTATTTTGAACACTCGCTTCATAAGGTATTAACAAGCATTACAAAGGCATGAACGAGCGATGGATATTCATTTTGATGCTATCATGGATTCCCTATAACGATTGGAGGGGAATCAAGGTGCCCCAACCGAAGTAAGAGTTCATGCTACCCTCATCATTCCACCACGGAAACGTCCACATGTACAACATAATTTTGTTGATGATTTTTAGGTTTATCACTTTGATGTTGCGTCCAATAGAGCTCTTGATGGGAACTATCGCTATAATAGCCAATGACGTGGTTTTAATCACTAGTCATATGAGAGGTGGACTATTCAGGCATCCAATGAGGGTGGATGAGGTCGAGAGGATGATGGTTTGGGAAAGCTCAAGATTTCCATACCATCATTCATAGGCAGAGCTGACCTGGAGAGGTACCTAGAGTGGGTAATATGCGTTGATCAAATCTATGATGATCAAAACTTCTCCAAGAAAAGAAGGTAAGTGTCGCTTCAATTGAATTCACTTAATATGCTTTGGTTTTGTGGGATCAAGTGAACAGGAAGGCCAATGACCTATGACTTGGAATGACATGAAGAACATCATGAGAGAGAGATTTGTACTACCATACTATGCACGAACTACTCACAACAAGTTACAACAACTTAAACAAGGTAATCTCTCTATTGATGAATATTGAAAAGAGATGGAAATGCTTTTGATTCGTGCAGGTATGTATGAACCTGAGGAGGCTACTATGGCACGATTTTTGGAGGGGCTCAATGAGGATGTCTAAGACCGTGTTGAGATGCACACATATGCCAATAATCAAGAATTGGTTCATCAAGCATTGCGGTCTGAACAACAACTATTGAGAAAAGTTAAAGGCAGACACTCCTACTCTTCTCCATCCACTTGGAAGCATCCAAATCAGCAAGAGGGTGGTGTTGGAATCACATCCAAACCGATGGCATCATTGAAATCAAGACACCCTTTCCAAAGAGATGCTTCAAAAAAAAAGGTAAGCTCTTAAGTAATACAATGAGTAAAACCGTAGTAGTGTTTTTCTAATGCTAGGAACAGGAATATTACGTGTTTTAAATATCATGGTAAATGTCATAATATGAGTGAATGTCCTAACAAACACACCATGATTATTGATAATACCGGTGAGCTTCATTCTGAAAGTAAAAAAGAAGATGATTTACAATCTGATCATATTGAGGATGAGCCATGTGATCGTACATATTGTGATTTCGAGCATGGAGAATCACTTTCGCTTAGGAGGATGCATAAGGAAGGTGATGAGTGCATGGGTACAAATCAAAGAAACAACATCTTCCACATACAAGATAATCACAAGAGCAAGGTATGCACTTTTATTATTGATAGTGGTAGTATTCAAAACCTTGCTAGTCTTGGCATGATTAAGAGCTTAGAATCATCTACATTCAAGAAACCTAAAGCTTATCAAATTGACTGGTTCAATGAATGTGGAATTCTTAAGGTGACACATGATGTTAAAGTGCTATTTATCGTTGGTAAATATAAAGATGAGATTATTTGTGATGTGGTACCAATGAAAGATTGTCACATACTTTTGGGAAGAACATGACAATATGGTCGTGGTTCTATTCATAATGGTAAGACAAATCAATACATGTGCACACTTAGGGGAAATAATTACACTTTTGATTCCTATGTCTCTTAAAGATATACTTGATACTAGTAGTAAGAAAAAGAACCACCAAATGAAGAGAGCAAACACCACAGGAAAATCTGTTTTGCTAGCTAACTTGCATGATTTGAGAGAGGTGGATGCTAGGTGTGAGGAAACTAACACTTCATCATCTATTTCTAGTGTTCTTTGTGATAATGTGCAGGTTACACAAAAAGAGGAAACATGATAACTTTCTCTATCCAAGCCGTGTATGCTACAAATTCAAGAGAAGGCCAAGGTCAAGGTTTGCAATGAACCAAAGCCGATGATGGTTTTTCTTGAAGGGAGGAGAAATGGTGAGGACATCCCATTGATTTACACATGCACAGCAACACCTAAACATCAATTGAGAAATGATAAGATGAATCCTTAACTTGAGAGTTCATATTTGTATAAAATAATAATGGTGTTGTCTAATTGCTTAATTGATGATTATATGAATGTTAGATATATACAAGGTGTCCAGCGGGAGGTGAGGGAGGAAGGCACCACAAGGGAGAGTATGCATTGCATGCATGTAGCCAAGAGAGAAGGAAGCCCAAGCCAAGTCGGTCAAGAAGAGAGAAGTTCACCTTCGGCCCAAGGAGAAAAGGGGAGAAGCCTGCACACATGGGCTTCGACGAAAGCCCAAGCAAGCAGTCGCTATGGAACATCTCATGCATGCTCAATTGAAGTAGATATAGTATATCTCAATTTGATCCAAATTTGACACAGAAACATCATGAATAAAACTGCTCACAGCAATTTCAAAGACAAAGGGATTTGATTTGTATTACCCAAAGTAATAGCAGTTGCAGTCATCAACTACCCACTCCACTGAATTAGTGAAGCGCCACATGAATTTGACAGTCCTAAGGGCAAACAGCTACTATAGATAGATAAAACTACACACAACAATTTCAAGAACACACATACGATGTTAGAAATCCTAGAGATGAATATATGAATCTACCAATGAACCAATGTTGCTACGAGTACATAAAAATGTATCTCTCTCCATAAAGACAAACAAGCCAATCTACCAAAATGAATAATCTACACACAACACACAATCAAACAACATGTGGCAGTGAGGGCAGTTGGGCTAAGGAGGATGCGGTGGCGGGGGCAATCGGGCAAGGGAGGATGCGGAGGCGGGGGGAAGTCGGGCGGAGGAGGATGCAGAGGCAGGGAAAGTCGGGCGAAGGAGGGGACGGCGTCGGGGGCAGAGGAGGATGTGGCGGGGACAGAGGAGAATGCGACAGCCGAGGCAGCGACGGTGTGCTGTGGCCAGTGGCCTGTGGGAATTGGGGAGGGAGGAGGATGCGTCTGGGTGTGGGCATGTGGCAGCTGAGGGCTGATCGACTGAGTGTTGAGTAAGGGTTAGGGTTAGGGGAATTGGATGGGTTGTGTTGGGCCCAATTTCATATTTCACTCTCACTTGTTTTTTGGATATCTGGCTAAGAATTCTCCCGATATCCAGTTCCCATCCCTCATTTGCCGGACATTGATTACTTCGTATCCGGACCCAAATCCAGATTCAACTATTCGGATCCTGTCCTGGATCCGGCCGAATAATAAAATTTCTTCCCGAATCTAGTCCTACTCCAGATCGAGCGGAAAATACCTGACCCATTTTCACCCCTAGCATTGAATAACGTGGGGTTGGGACAGTGAGGCGTGATTTCACCTATCGAGTTGCCGTACGCACAAATTGGACAGTGGTATCCGCCCGACGGCGAATCCCACTTGGATGGGAAAAAATAAATGAAACACATGTAGGAGTACATGGCTTAGTAATAAAGTAGAAAAAAGTACCCAAATTCAAGCTAGAGGACTCAAACCCAGGTGGTGGGATCATACATCCACACCCGCACCCAACTAAGCTAGGCTCAGTTGCTTCACTTGGATGGAAAGAGAATGGGTTGTTCGGTTTGTGCCCTATGTAGCCATTCCAAATTTTGGCAATAACTAAAACCTGGGCCACAGCAAATTCTTGGTAAAGCAGTGGTGTTTTGATTATTCGTTGTCCGTTATCTGCCTATTGGACATATTATTTCAGTAAATGTTCTTAACATTGTGGACTATATGTGATATGTTTGCTTTATGTGTTACTGCTTTGACTATAGGTGGCGTGGTGTCGTGCTCTCTCATCTAGTCCTCTCATGTGACTCCCATTTCTTACTTGATAATTGGATGACCTGGCCTGTTCTGCAAACCAAACTCCATGGATGTTATTATCCCAACCCAACATCATTAAAATTCTTCATAGAGATCCAACTAGTTGGTCACCCAATGGCCAATACCGTATTCCGTACCGAATTGCGTTGCCTAGATCCCGACATAATTTGATGATCAATTGAGTAGTAGGAATGACAATCATATGGTGGAGATGCACCTCGATGAGATGTTGCATGAAATCCCAACGGTGGCGTTGTCGAAGACGGGAGTTGGGACCGTCAGTCGCGAATTTCGCCTATCATGTTGTGAATAAATTCAGTGCTCATTGGGTCAATATTGGACCGAAAAGACGACTAGAGGGGGGTGAATAGGAGCACGATCTCTTTTTCACGAAAATTGGATTCAACGAGATGTTTACTCCAATAGCAGTGAAAGCTATGAAGATCACTCAACAAGCACAGCGAAAGACTTGTGTTGAACCCAAATCAAAACCCAAAATAAGAGACCAAAACTAAAGATCAAAAAACTCTAAACCAGAGGGTCGGACTGACCTCAAGCAAAAGTGCAGACTGACCTCAGGCCGGACTGACCTCAGGCAAAACTGCGGACTGACCTTAGGCAAAGGTGCGGACTGAACCGGTGTGGACTAACCTCAGGCAAAAGTGTGGACTAACCTCAGGTACGATGAACAGGAAAATCAGCTCGGGTTCCAAAACGAAAATCGGTCTAACTTTTGATCCGTAAGGCCAAACTCCACGAAATTTGAACCACACCTTCTCAAAGATATTAGGAACCTATTCCACTCAAAGATTGCAGAGATCCATGCCAAAGTTCCTATCTTTTTCAGTTTGAACGAAGAAGGGTTCAAAACTAAGCAAAAATCGAAATATGATCTAGAGACTTGCTCGTGGGTGATTGATGATCAAGATGATCCTAGATGGGTTCCCACATGTTGCAGCAAGTTAGATCACAATAAGAAACCAACCAAAAACTCGCGGATCAAAGAAAGACCACAAATCATCAAATAGAGAGAAAGAAAGCAAATAGACTCATCTTTAAGATAACTTTCTTTGGATTGATTTGATATGGTATTGGTTTACAGCCACTCCATCAATGGAGGACAAAGACTCAATACATGAGCACGAAATCAAATTCAACTCTCTAGAACTCTAACCTCCAACTATCTTCTCCCTAAGCACAAAAACAAAAACTAGGATTTTCAAATATGAAAGGGTTGAGGGGGTGCAGCCACCTCCCTCCTTTATTTATAGTGGAGGCTTAGACCTTCTAGAAGAGTTTTCCTAATGGGCTTCCGTTAAGGCCCAACACAAACGGGTCACACACGCACGTATTTTAAAGCGTCGTCTTCATCTCCTCTTGACCTAATCCGCTTCTCCACGCACCATCTTGCGCCGCGGGTTGGCAAAAGGTAACCAAGGCGGTATTTGGTAAGATTACCAAAATACCCCTTCTCGACCCTTCTTCAAAGACCGAGTCTAATCTTCGCGAAGTAGTCGCATGCTCCGCCACATGTAGGTTGATCCAGCGGCTCTCATCATGTCGGCAAGTCTCTCCCATCCGGCTCCCACCGAAACCACCATGGCACTTGCACCGACCCCTGCACCGCTTGATCCAACCCGTCGCACCGAACTGCCCGTTCGGTCACCTTTGTCCCTTTTGCGCCATGCTTGACTCCATTGACTTCACCCGGCATCGTCGACCGTTCTGAACCTCAGATCTCCAAGCCTAGTCTCGATCATCCTCGCCGTTGACCGTCGTTGATCACCAAGCAACCTGCACAACAATAGACAAGCAAATCGAAACCGGGAACAAGTTCTTCACAACTTGACCCACGTTAGTCAAAACATGCATCATGCAACACATATGCACTGAAACCCATGAACTTGACCTAACAGCATTCCAAACTATGACGAAAACGCGTGTTCAACAAACCGTTAAAGACATTGCCAATTGTAACATCATCCAAAGATCATGAGCATATCCCCATGATATCCACAATCTCCCCGTTAATGAACACATTGGCAATTTCCAACAAAAGCAAATTTTGAGGTTTGAAAAGTAAAAACTCGACGTTTTCGCACAAAGACGCAACTTGGTCCAAATGCAAGAAAAAGCAAAGGAAATGACCAAGTTGGCTTCAGAATAGCATAGACAAGTGAGATAAGGCAAAAGAACGCGAGAAAGCTTCATTTTCTAAAAAGAGTTGAAATCTCACTTAAGGTCCATATGAAAGAACAATTGTTCGATATGACCTCTGATCATCGTGAGGATCAAGAATTGCAATTCAAGTTCAGAAATGGCAATAAGACCATAATAATGCAAATAAGAAACTCCCCCTCACTATGATCCTCAGATTTCAAAAAATTTCATATTCTCCAATTCTCTCCCCATTTTTAACACTTTTATATCTTCCCCCTTTATACATCTCGAAATATCTTCTCCCCCTTTGACAATGGAGTCATCAAGGAATCACACATTCCTCTCGTCCAGAGATAACAAATGCAGAATGAGGAAAAAACATAAGAAGGAGCATGCATGAAATGCAATAGAGTGGCTTCATATTTTTGTATTTTTCAATTTTTGATTACAAGAAGCTTTGGAGATTACCCAAAAAAAGCAAGCTAGCATTTCTAATCTTACTCAATACATATCAAGCCTATCAGCGCTAGCAAGATCATGTTAAGACATATATATCAAAGCTAAGCAAGAAGGCTCAAAGTAAAGCGATGAATTGTAACAGATTAAGTAAAGCTTCAAAATTAACAAGTTAATCAACAGGGATCCTAAGGTGATAATGGCCTTGTTAGAATATCAATGTGAGATCCAGAAGCTAGAAAAGATCACCTAAGAGACAAACAATCCAGAATTGAATCATTTTGCTTAATTTTCTCAAACGCCCATTTTTCAACAGTATTTCATTTGCAATGAATATTTAAGTGGACTAATGATCTAACTTAGTGAAGAAGATCCTGGACTAGGAGCCATCCACAAACTCTTCCTAAGCTTCGACCAGAAGTTGATTAAAGGTATATCTTAGTGAAGAAGATCCTGGACTAGGAATCATCCACAAACTCTTCCTAAGCTTCTACCAGGGCGACAAATCTTGAGGTTCATGTCAATTTTGACAAGCAATCCCCATGAGATCGTCTGGATCATCAAACTATCTCTAAGTTCATGTCTATGACATGCAGTCTCGTGAAAGTAGTTTAGCACATTTTACGCACAAGACAATCTTTAAATTTGATTTTTTATTTTTCACAAGAGCAGAATTAGATTCTTAAAAGAATAAGAAGCTCAAGTAGTGATCAATACTAGATTCAAGAGCTAACACAGCAATTTTGACAGGGCCAATGTCACAAAAGGATCACTAATTGTGCAACTAGCTAAAAGATCCACAAATTACAGTTTTTAGTTCAAGTTGTCTTAAAGTTCTAGTTCATTCAACAAAGACTTAGCTGCACATGTGAAAGCATGATAATTCTAGCAAGTCAAAGAACTAGACATGGCATTGAGCAGAATTGAAATACTAAAGCTCAAGAGAATAATAAGCAAAGCTTCATCAATTTTAAAAGACAAGCAGAAAAGCTTATATTACAATGCATCCTTTTGGATTTTCATATGAATACAATATGATACAATAAAATGCACAAAAAGACTTAAAAAGCCTAAAAAGTTCAAAGGGATCAGAAGAAAATACCACTAGAAGAAGGTATCAGAAAAGATCCAGAAAAGCTCAGATGAATAAGGAAGGTTCAGAACAGAGCCAACTCCCCCTCAAACCAACCTGTAGGGATAAATTACCCCTAACACACTTCTCAAGGTGGCAAACCTAGTTGGGTCTAAAGGCTTGGTGAGGATATCAGCTAACTGAGCCTCGGACTCCACAAAATACAGCACAATGTCACCCTTCTCGACATGGTCTCTAAGGAAGTGATAGCGAATGTCTATGTGCTTGGTCCTAGAGTGTTGCACAGGGTTTTTAGCAATGTTAATAGTAGAAGTGTTATCACAGAAAAGAGGAACACTATCAAAAGACAACCCAAAGTCCTTAAGAATGGACACCATCCACAAAATCTGCCTACAACAACTAGCAGCAGCTACATATTCAGCTTCAACAGTGGATTGTGCAACAGAAGACTACTTCCTAGAAGACCAAGAGACAAGAGAAGTGCCTAAGAAGTGACAAGTGCCTGAGGTACTCTTCCTATCTAGCCGACAGCCCGCAAAATCAGAATCAGAAAATCCCCGAATGGACAAGGATGAAGAACAGGAATACCAAATGCCATACTGAAGGGTAGAATGTAAATACCTGAAGATGCGCTTAACAGCTTGGCGATGGGAAGTCCTCGGAGACGCCTGAAACCTAGCACAGAGGTAGACTGCGAAGTGGATGTTCGGTCTTGAGGCCGTCAGGTACAAGAGGGAGCCGATCATGCTGCGGTACTCGCGTTGATCCACGGCTTCTCCTTCCTCATCTGGATCCAAAATAGTCGAAGTCGCCATGGGAGTGACGATCGGCTTACAGTCACCCATGTCGAAGCGTTTGAGCAAATCGTTGGTTTACTTCGTCTGATGGATGAAGATCCCTTCCTTGCATTGCTTGATTTGAAACCCCAGAAAGTAGTTGAGTTCTCCCATCATACTCATCTCAAATTCGCTGGACATGGTCTCAGAAAAACTGGAAACAAGAGCATGAGAAGAACCACCAAATATAATATTGTCTACATAAATCTGAGCAAGCAGGAAGTCATTGCCACGCCTAAGAATGAACAAGGTCTTGTCTACCTTACCCATCTCAAAATCATTCTTAAGCAGAAAAGTCTTAAGTCTATCATACCAGGCTCTAGGGGCTTGCTTAAGACCATACAAGGCTTTGGATAGCTTGAAAACATGATGTGGATACTTAGGATTCTCAAAGCCTGGGGGTTGCCTAACATACACTTCCTCCTCTATAAAACTATTCAGAAAAACACTCTTGACATCCATCTGATACAGCCTAAAACCCTTAGAAGCAGCAAATGCAAGCAGAATGCGAATGGCTTCTAGTCTAGCAACAGGACCAAATGTCTCATCAAAGTCTAACCCCTCAACTTGGCTAAAATCGTGAGCTACCAGCCTAGCCTTGTTTCTAACCACAGAACCATCCTCACTTTGTTTATTTTTGAACACCCAACGGGTTCCTATCACATTATGACCACTAAGAGGTTCTACTAGGTTCCAGACCTTATTCCTCTCAAAATTCTCTAACTCCTCATGCATGGCATTGACCCAGCTAGAATCAGATAAAGCATGTGATATATCACGGGGTTCGAAAGAAGCAACAAATGCAGAATGAGAGTAGAGACTCGGATCGTGATACTTGGAGCGAGTGACTCGCTCATGAATATTACCAATCATCTGATCCGGAGGATGACACCTCTGAATGTGAAGTGGAGCGCTCGAGGGAGACAACATCTCTTCGACCTCCGCAGGTACTGCGGATGATGAAGATGCAGCAGGAGCCTCAATTGAAGGTGAAGTAGTAGCAGGAGATTATGGAGCTTGGACAGCTTGGACAGGAACATCAGCAACAGGTGGAAGAGCAATATCAAGTTCATCCTCCTCTTCTTCAACAAAAATGCTCTCTGTCACCTGTAAGTCACCTAAAACATCGGATCTAGCTCCAAGGCTAGTCTCATCAAAAGTGGCATTGCATGTCTCCTGGACAGTGTTAGTTTCAACATTAAAAACCCGAAAACCCCTCGAATGTGCAGGGTAACCCAGAAATAAACCATTAAAAGTCCTTGATTCAAATTTATCTAGGTTTCCTGTCTTGAGAATGAAACACTTAGCTCTAAAAACTCAAAAATGAGAAACAGAGGGTTTTCTACCAAATCGAAGCTCATAAGGAGTTTTGCCCAAAGATGGTCTCAAGAAGACACGGTTTGAAATATGGTAAGCTGTAGCAATAGCTTCGGCCCAAAACCTCCTCGGAGTGCTATACTCATCTAGCATCGTCCTAGCCATCTCGACTAAGGTTATGTTCTTCCTTTCCACAACGCCATTTTGTTGAGGGATGTCTGGAGAAGAGAACTGATGCTCAATTCCACGCTCAGCACAAAAAGAGGCAAACGAGGTATTCTTGAACTCCGTGCCATTGTCACTACAAATCGCTCTCAAGGCACCAGGAAGTTCAGAGGCAAAACGAAGAACAAGATCATGATAATGACCAAAAGCTTCATCCTTCGAAGCAAGAAAGAACACCCAAGTGTATCTCGAAAAATCATCGACGATGACAAGAATGTACCATTTGTCACCGATTGACCGAACCCTAGCAGGACCAACAGTATCCATATGAAGCAACTGTCCTGGTCCGTCAGTCATGACCATAGTCACTGAAGGGTGTGAGGCGGCAACTTGCTTGCTATGCCTACAGGGCGCACATACAGCATCCTTGACGGCTTTGAGTTTGGGCAAACCTCTCATGAGATCAAGGTTACTAACTCGCATCAGATAACCGCAACCAATGTGCCCCAAACGTCGGTGCCAAAGCTCGAAATCAGAAGAAGGTGTAACCAAGCATTTAAGAGAACTAGTAAGAGATTCAGAAAAATCAGCTCCAAAGATCCTAGCAACTCTATAAATCCCAAAAACGAGCTCACCAGCTGAATCAAGCACCCGGCAAGCATTTTTCTTAAATATAGTCTCATAGCCATCATCAAGAAGTTGTGAGACAGAAAGTAAGTTGAACCTGAGCTTGTCCACAAGGGCGACGTCCTTCAGGGTGAAATTGTCGTTCACCCTGATTGATCCCGTTCTTTGAATCCGTCCTTGTGTATTATCTCCAAAGGTGATGAAATCATCACCCGTCGACCGCGTGAAGGAGGTGAACCATCTTAAATCTCCAGTCATGTGGCGTGAACAGCCGGAGTCGATGAACCACGTGTTCTTCCTCCCGTGGTACTCCTGAAAATCAAGGCACAAAAAATCGATGTGTCTCAATACTGGGGTTAGTTAAACATGACATGGGAACCCAGTACTGAGACACACATCTGCGACTAGTATGCAAAGCAGAAGTGCTATCCTTGATTCTATTTGAAATTTTGTTATGAGCAATGGTAACACGAACATGAGAATTATCCTGTCTAGGAACATGATGATGATGAGCATGTGCAATAAATCATAGTCCAGGTTTCTTCTTCTCTAAATGACCATTTCTCATAAAAGCTCTAGGTTGATGAGATGACATTCTAGCAAGATTTCTCCTAGCATTTTTCAACCTACGCCAACAGAACTCAACCAAATGCCCATCATTCTTGCAATAGGTGCAATGGTATTTGGTACCACTAAGAGAAGCACCTTTTGACTGAACAGATGGTTGGGCAAAACCTGCAGATTTGAAAGTGATCTTTGTAGGTTGGGTATCAAATTCAACTAAGCTATTTTTCAAAATTTGAATGTCATTACATTTGTCCTGGGCAAAGTTGTATCCTAACCCTTGCTTCTTATCAGGAGTTTTTGACTTGTCAAGAATCATGTTTAATTGTTTCTTACCTTTAGAGAATCTTTCTAATGTGTCCTTAAGGTAAGCAATTTTTTTTCCCAAAGTTAACACATGAATCACAAGTTTTAACGTTAAGCCTCTTGTTATAAAGAGCAACTTTAAGCTTAAGAGCTTCACATGAAGTACAAGTAGCAGAATTAATACTGTCTTTAAGCTTGACATATTTAACTCTAGCTGCTTCTACAACATCATGTACTTCACGTTCACGTTCTAAGCAAATAGAGCAAAAGCTAGATTCAACCACATCAGAAACAACCAACTTGCTAGACTCTAAGCATTTTTCGCAAGGAGCATATTTAACTTGAACTAGCTCAGTCCTAGCATTTTCAAGTTGTTGCAAAGCAATATCATGAGCAGATTGCAGTTTAGCTAGTTCAGAATGTAAAGTATGGTAGGATGAACATTCATCAGATTCAAGACTTTTAGCATTCACAAGTTCTAATGTGAATTTATCTACTTGTGACTCTAACTCCTCATTCCTAGTCATGATGAATTTTAAGGCTTTATCCTGACCTAGCATTTGCTCATAGATAGTTTCGCATCTAGCAAAGAGAACATCATAGGAGGGAGATACCTCATTGTTGTCATCGATGTCGTCGGAGTTAGCCACGAAGCACATGCCTGTGAAGTCTGTGGCATTTCCCTTCTTGTCTTGAGGGAGCTCTCCTCCTTGTCCTCCTCGCTCCCGGAGTCTACATCGCTCAAGGATCGATCCCCAAGAGCGGCAAGCAGCCGGTGAGCAGCCTTCCTGAGCTTGGCATCATCAAACTTGGACTTGCGTCCCTGAGGCTTCTTACAAGCTGGCTTTTCATCCCTGTGATTGCTCTTCCCTTTCAGCTTGGAGCAATTTGCCCGGATGTGATTAAGCTCTCCACACTCATAACAAGTCACAGGGCCGCCTCTCTTTTTGTTTCTTATATAGTTGTAGGTCCATGTGAACTTCTTAATCAAAAGTGTCATCTCGGGCTCAGGAATACTTTCAAGATCCTCTTCTTGAATTGCAGATAAAGAAGCAAGAGAAATTCCAGAAGAAGACTCAAACGACCCATCAGAGGCTCTCTTGAGTGGGTCTGCTACCAAAGCCATGTTATCCTTCTTAGAATGGTCACCCCTCTGGATCTCATGAGTCTTGAGCTTGCTATAGAGTAGCTCCAAAGTCAGATCAGAGAAGTTAACATTTTCCAGAATGGCGGTAGCCTTTATCTCCCACTCCCTGGTGTTGATTGCAGCCAGGAGATGGGTGGCATTTACAAATTGGGTATATTCAATACCAACAGCCTTCATCTGATTTATCACTGTGTTAAAGCGACTGAAAATGTCATCGATGCTCTCTCCAGGACGCATCTCGAATTTGTTATATTCTCTTTTATAGACCGTCGACGACTTGCTTGATTTGAGAAGAACCTCATGATAGGTTTCGAGAGTCTTCCAAATCTCATGTGCGGTCTCGAGATTGCAAATCCTATCGTACTCTCGCCTACCAAGCCCACCATACGTAGGTTCTTTGCCTTATGGTCGTTAGCCAAGAGGGCTTCATAAGCGGCGTGATCGACCTCGTGCAAGATGAGCGAGCTCGAACAACCTTCCATACACGCCGCCCTTCGCTCAAGAAAGACACGCATGCGGTTCTTCCAAAAGGCATAGTCGTGCCCATCGAAGATATGCGGTTTGAAGGAGTACTTATCCATCGCCAAGTTCAGTGATCGGTTAAGATCAAGATTGAACTAACCGGGCTCTGATACCACTTGTTGGACCGAAAAGGCGACTAGAGGGGGTGAATAGGAGCACGATCTCTTTTTCACGAAAATTGGATTCAACAAGATGTTTACTCCAATAGCTATGAAAGCTATGAAGATCACTCAACAAGCACAGCGAAAGACTTGTGTCGAACCCAAATCAAAACCCCAAACAAGAGACCAAAACTAGAGATCAAAAAACTCTAAACCGAGGGTCGGATGACCTCGAGCAAAGTGCGGGTGACCTCGGCCGGATCGACCTCGTGCAACAAAGGCGGACTGACCTCGTGCAAAGGTGCGGATCGACCGGGGCGGACTAACCTCGTGAAAAGTGCAGACTAACCTCAGGCACGATGAACAGGAAAATCAGCTCGGGTTCCAAAACAAAAATCGGTCTAACTTTTGATCCGTAAGGCCAAACTCCACGAAATTTGAACCACACCTTCTCAAAGATATTAGGAACCTATTCCAATCAAAGATTGGAGAGATCCATGCAAAGTTCCTATCTTTTTCAGTTTGAACGAAGAAGGGTTCAAAACTAAGCAAAAATCGAAATATAATCTAGAGACTTGCTCGTGGGTGATTGATGATCAAGATGATCCTAGATGGGTTCTCACATGTTGCAGCAAGTTAGATCACGGTAAGAAACCAACCAAAAACTCGCGGATCAAAGAAATACCACAAATCATCAAATAGAGAGAAAGAAAGCAAATAGACTCATCTTTAAGATAACTTTCTTTGGATTGATTTGATATGGTATTGGTTTACAGCCACTCCATCAATGGAGGACAAAGACTCAATACATGAGCACGAAATCAAATCCAACTCTCTAGAACCCTAACCTCCAACTATCTTCTCCCTAAGCACAAAAACAAAAACTAGGGTTTTCAAATATGAAAGGGTTGAGGGGGTGCAGCCACCTCCCTCCTCTATTTATAGTGGAGGCTTAGACCTTCTAGAAGAGTTTCCCTAATGAACTCTCGTTAAGGCCCAACACAAACGGGTCACACACGCACGCATTTTAAAGCGTCGTCTTCATCTCCTCTTGACCTAATCCGCTTCTCCACGCACTATCATGCGCCGCGGGTTGGCAAAAGGTAACCAAGGCGGTATTTGGTAAGATTACCAAAATACCCCTTCTCGGCCCTTCTTCAAAGACCGAGTCTAATCTTCGCGAAGAAGTCGCATGCTCCGCCACGTGTAGGTTGATCCAGCGGCTCTCATCATGTCGGCAAGTCTCTCCCATCCAGCTCCCACCGAAACCACCATGGCACTTGCACCGACCCCCGTGTCACTTGATCCAACCCGTCGCACCGAACTGCCCGTTCGGTCACCTTTATCCCTTTTGCGCCATGCTTGACTCCATTGACTTCACCCGACATCGTCAACCGTTCTGAACCTCAGCTCTCCAAGCCTAGTCCCGATCATCCTCACCGTTAATCGTCGTTGATCACCAAGCAACCTGCACAACAATAGACAAGCAAATCGAAACCGGGAACAAGTTCTTCACAACTTGACCCACGTTAGTCAAAACATGCATCATGCAACACATATGCACTGAAACCCATGAACTTGACCTAACAGCATTCCAAATTATGACGAAAACGTGTGTTCGACAAACCGTTAACGACATTGCCAATTGTAACATCATCCAAAGATCATGAGCATATCCCCATGATATCCACAGTCAGGGAAGAGGATAGCCGCCAGCTTAGGCCTCCTTTGAAACACAGGAATTTCATAAGAAATAGATCGGTTTCAGTAGGAATAAGAGAAAAGAGTTGGATCACAGTATCCAAACTAAGCCTTAAAAAGCTTACGTTGAATTGGCTGATATTGGGCCAGATCGGATCCAAGTCTAAAATAAATATTTTTCTTTGGTTCAAATCCAGTCTAGGTCCAGAAAAAGAGGTGTCTGACAACACAGATATGGCTGGGCTTTGCTTTAGGCCGAAGTTCTCTTCCTGGCTCTGCTTGGACTGGGTTGTTGCCCTGCGTGATGGCGACGACTGGATGCCACCGGTTGGGTGGGTTGCAGGAAGCGTGGGTGCGTGCATTGCGATTGGGAATTAAGTGCTTGTTGTTTGGTTCAGCACTAAAGCAAATCATACTAAAATTTGGTATTGCTCTAAAATTTTAGCTAGTGTTTAATTCAATACCAAAATTTGGTATTGCCTACAAAAATTTGGTAGAGTCGGCCTTTGCCAAGCCAACTCAGATGAAATTCGCACCAATTCAAATTGGTGACCAACAAATTGGCTTAGCGGTGGTGCATGGATCCAATTAGGTGTCAACTTTTGGTTGGATGGGAATAGTAGCAATAAATGTATGGTTATTACGAGACCCGGTTTATTCAAACTTATAATACTTAGCCTTCCATTAGCCCTAGCATCACAAACAAAATAACTCGTGCCTCGATGGACATGTGCTTCCAAATGCAAGACACATACATCTTTACAAAAGTATGCATCAATTCCATACATCATATTATAACAAGTCTAGCAACGACATACATAATATAAAGTGATTACAAAAGAGCCGACTGCCAAAAGACATTAAGTATCAAATAACAATGGAAGCAAAGGTGCCATAAGATGGCTTTAACTAAAATTCGACCGTTAGCCATAACCCACAAGGCAACCGACCGGGCCGCCAAGCTAGTCGTCCCACACCACAAAAAACTCACCAAAGTTGATCCCTTGGGGTCAACCTTCTCTCACAACAAATAAGCAAAGCAAATGAGTACAAAGAATGTACTGCAAGACTTACGAGTAACAAACCTAGTTACTACTACATGCAGGCTTTAATCAGAGGGGAAGGCTCAAGGTTAATTTTCAGTATAAAGCAAGTTTTATTTGCAATAAGTAATAGTTTGAAGGCAATTTTGACAATCTAAATTTTATTTGCATAAATAACAGCGAGACAATAAGTAATAACATAAAGACATCCTCGAGATGACTAACCCAATAGCCATCACAACAATAGCACGAATTACCCATTCGTACCACCCATGTCAAGTTTTAATTTAAAAAGGTTGTAGTCTAACTCTTGAAAGACCTTACCAAGCGTGTCCATAACCTGGGACGAGGCTATTTGAATAGTTCAAAACTCTGCAGGGGTGTACCAATGTACCCACACTTCAGACCGCCTTTTTGCCACTAGATGAAGCACACTTCCAAGGTATGCTCAAGACGCCAAGTCCTACGAGACATTTTCAATATTGTGTATCAACTACGAGCCGCTCGTATGGACCGAAGCCCATACGCTTACATTGTAAAGCCGAAAGTCAACTACCCTATAGGGGTAAAGCTTCCGGACAACTACAATGCTCCCACACATAAACCACCTCATTTTACCACAACACAACACACACACGCCCACCTGCGACTCGTAGCTAACACACGCCAAAGTACTACGTCAAGAGAGGTCTCATACCCTCTAGTGTGGTTAGCACGCAAAAATGCTTGGTTTAGTGTAACAAGATGTTCGGTCCTTGTTGACTCGGGCACCAACCATTCACACCCAAAAGCACACCATCTTACCATTATGCCCAAGTCCAAATCATTTTGTTTTCATTTTTGGTTTTCACAAATATACGTAGCACAGAGACTAAAATCATAAAGTCATAATCAGTTTGTGTGATCAAGGTTATCGACTAAGTCGATAACCACCCAATTCTGCCAATAGCTAAGCATTGCTAAGCATCATATCGCAAAGACAATAAAAGGACCATAAATCATCCACCGGGCTCTAATTCACCAGTGAGGACAATAACCTAGGGTAGTGGCGGGGGTGAACAATTTCAAGGAAACTATGCAATGGGATTAGTTACCTCTAATCGACAAAATAAATCTTGACACAAAGAAGCATGCATACTTAGGTTTTACAAACAAGATATTAGACTTTTAAAAGTAATAGGAGCAATATGATCAAATGATGTTATACTGCTTGCCTTGCTGGAGATCACTTTCTTGCTGCAGAGGATCACTCACGTAATCAACACAATCGTCGTAACCTATCGAAAGAACGAGAAATCCAATAAAAACGAAGAACACCGAAAGAAACTCAAAAGGCAAACTCATCCAAAATCCATGAAATTTATACAGCAGCAAGGGCATGATTTTAAATGAATTTAGAAACAAAAATCAAGTTATTTGGACTAAGTATGAAAAAGTTATAATCAAAACATGCTCTCTCAGCCTAAAAATTCACTAAATTAATTACTGGTACTGTTCATGGCATAACTTTCTAGAATGATCTAGAGTCTAAAATTTTTATGGTGGGTAGAATATGACATCCTAAGAGCAACAAAGTTGAGTTTACTCTATTTGGAGTTAAAATGATTTACTTATGATTTTTCTAAGTTGTAAAACTAGCACATATTATTTTTCAGAATAAGAACATGAGAAAACCTACTTCATATTAAAGTATGCTAACAGAGGAATTTTACAGGCTTCAGTTTGCACATTTTGGAGATATACATAAAAAGATATACATTTTACAAGTTTCAATACAATTTCTGGAATATTCTAAAATGACTAGAATCAAGTTAATAATGTTTACAAAATTTTCTGTTACGGAAACATGTCTAAATACATTTTAGATTAATCTTTAGTGAAACATGAATTTAATACAGTTGGAACCATCTAAAAAGGATTTAAAATGAATTAGTTATGAGTTTTCAAAGTTTAATGCAATTTTCAGTTGTCAAATAAAGACTTACCAGAATCAAACAAAACCTATTCAAAAAGAAATAACGTGGAATGCTGTTGGCCTTTGATTTGGGCTCCAACGGCCCACGCGCACTGAAACACAGTCACGCACGCGCACTAGGAGGCCCACGGGACCCACCGTTGGATCAAGATCCAATGGTCCACGCAGATTGGGATGTTCGGGTGACCCGAATGGCCCAAACGATCACAAGCGTTGAAAGAAAATCGGACGGCCCACGGCGATGGGGACACTCGGGTGGTCCGAACGTTCAATGAGATATGAACCACAGATCTCAAAATGAACGGTGAGAGTGGACTTAACGCGCTAAAGCACCTAAAGTGCTAAGGAGGTCTAGGCCGTTAGATTAAGATCCGACGGCCCAGAGCTGTTGGGGAGGTCCTATGATTAAGGATTTATGGAGGAGGTCTGGGACGGTCAAGATCTACCAGAGGAGGTCTTGAACGGTCTAGATTTAATCGGGGAGGTCCTCAAAGACAGGGTTTTAACGGAACGAGATCTGGACGGCTCAGATCACCCAAGGGAGGTCCTGAACGGTCCAGATCAACGCGGCGGGAGGTCCTGAGTTTCTCTTTACAAGGACCAAGGGTGGTCTTTTGCAAAGAGGACCCTGGGAGAGGTCCTAGGGGTGGTTTTCGCAAAATGACCATGGTGGTCTTTTGCGGAAACACAGAGGTGATTCTAACGGCTAAGATTCGACCTAGGGAGGTATTAACGGCCAGGATCAACACTAGGGGGAGGTCCTGCGAGTAAAGGCTTTACACAAGGAGGATCTAATGGCTAGGAGTTTAAATCCAGAGGTCCTTTAACGGCCAAGATTGCTCTAAAGAGGTTCTGTGACTTAGAGCTTTTTATCGAAAAAGGCTCTATGGCTAGGATCTAGATCGAGGTGATCCTAAACGGTTAAGATCAAAACAGGGGTGGTCCTGGTGCTTAAGGTTTCACAAAGTAAGATCGTACGGCCTAGATCTAACCTCAGAGAGGTCCTCAATGGCTACGATGACTCTAGGAGGTCCCGAGACTTAAAGTTTTCGTAAAAAGGGTTCTACCGCACAGATCTAACTCGAGAGAGATCCTCGACGGCTAAGATTTAAACTAGAGGAGGTCCTAAGACTAAACGCTTTTCAGAAATAAACCTAAGGCTTAGATCTAAACCTGGGGTGGTCGCGAACGGCTTGGATGAACTCGAGGAGGTCTAATGACTTGACAAAATCGCAACAAAGTACAGAGCTCAACGTTGAGCTCGCGGCATGTCGCCGACGACCACAAAGAACGGCAGCACAGCAGCTAAGGTACCAAAACGTTCCTAATACTATTGCAAACCTAAAGGTAGCACCCTCGACGGCGGAGCAGGCCTAAATCGCCGGCGAGCCGGAGAAGGGCGGAGGAGTGTTTTCGGCAAAATCTGAAAACACAAAAAAGGACCGCTACGACCTAAACCAACTAGTCCTAGAGCACAAAGGGACTAATGCGAACTCACCTAAGCACAGGAGAGGTCCGAGGGAAGTCGGAGGAGACCTGGCGGTGGAGTAGTTCACCGGAACTGGAGAAGATGACGATGACAGAATGCCCTGAGCAACCAGAGACAAAAAGAATGGTCAGGATGGCTTCCCACAAACCTAGAGGTGGTCCAGGACCACGGGATTGGATGGAGGATACTTACCGGAGTTGGGAATGACGAAGTCCCTTTTTCGGCCGCAAATCGCGAAAACCTCGATTCAAGTTGTTCCTGAGAAGGCAACCCAAAAAGGAGTTAGAGGATGGCCTTGCGATGACCAGAGGTGCCAAGGAGGACCGAAAGCAGAGCAAGAGGACCCCAGGAACACTGTTGTCCACGAAGAGCTTGCGCGGTCGATAATGGCGGAAATGGTGTTCGCGGTGATTCGCTCAAAACCACAAAGAGTGGGGCTAGGGGGGTGACTGGAGGTGTGGAAGGGAACTAGAGTAGGAACTCGGAGGCCTTAAGGAACCAGCGAGCAATGGGAACAAGGGAGGGCCCCCCGCGGTGAGCTACGCGAAAGCTCCAACCACGGCACAACTGGAAGTGAGAGGAGCAGCGTGAGGCACGGCTTTGGCCGAAAACGCTGCCACGCCGCTACTGTCCCTACCAACGAGACGTTGACGGGGCACACGAAGTGACAGACCATACCTCCCACTGTTGAAGCGCACGACGCGAGGTAGAAGATGACCAGAGGAGGTCGGGGACGGTTCGATCAGAGATGAATGGCCACGAGCGCTCGAGAGCTCCGGAGACAGGAACAGATAGGGGAGGTCGTGAACCCTTGGATCAAAATCCAACGGCGCACCTGAACGTGACGAAGCGACCTGGCTCGATCGAGTCAGTTGAGTTGCGCTCGGGGTCGAGCCCGAGTCTGACTCGAACTAGAGTTTGAATTTTTGATTTTGAGAAGAACTGAACTTTGGGAAGTTGTTTGAGGTAGCAAACCATCTCCAAAAATTCTAAAATTTTTACAGGAGCTTGCCAACTTAGGTATTGACCTTGTATAAAATTTTTAGAGGTTTTAGTGCTGTACAATTTCCTCTAAAAATTAGACAATGTGCTAGACTGAGGTTTAGCCAATTTTAAAATGGGTTTGACTTGCCTCAAAAACCATTCAAACAACCTCCAACAAATGTGAAATTTTTCAGAGGGGTTCCACACCAACCCTAGGACTTGGGGAAACTATTTCCAAGGGATGATCAAAAGGTTTGACAAGATTGTTTTTGAAGGACTTGATTTTGGTCTAAATGATTTGTGACTTGTATTTCCATAATTCCTTTTACAAGAATCATTTAGGGCATATAAGAAATACAAGATGTAAGAAAAAGTTTTAATTTCTACTCATTTTCTTACATTAGAGACACAAGCCCAAACTTGGGATGTTACAGTTATTTTGATTAATCAGTTTCAAATGATCATATTTTCTAAACCGAGTATCCGATTTCCGATCTGATTGAACTGTTGTGTTTCTTATCATTTAATCAATAAAACAAGATCACTGCTGGTATATTTTAGTACAAAAGAATATATATCACCTTTAAAAATAATTATTGTACAAAAATAAAAATCAACTTTAAGTTGGAATTATTTTTCTTAAGTTCAAAATAATTCTAGGAATTTTTGTGAATTTTTCTAGAATTAACTCTATTTGCTATTTTCTACAAATATATTTGATTTATTGTTTTTTTCTAAAATATAAATAATTCGGTTAAGCATCAATTTCCAAAAACTATATTTTGTAAGCTAGAGACAAGTTTGAAACCTATTTTAAAATAAAGTTCATTTAAAATAAAAAATATCAAAATTGGTTTCACTTGATTTAGAGTTGAGTTGAATTAGATATGATTTTTTGAAGTAAAAAAAATTGGATCGTCCAATCGAAATCGAACCTTCCTGATTAGAGGATTTGTTCGGACTGTCCGAACAGGCTGGTCTGTTCGGACAGTCCGAACCATCGGACCATCCAATTCCAAACAGACCTAGTCCTAGAATAATTCTTCAAAAATGCATAACTAATTCAAATTAACTCCAGATGGAATAATGCTTTCACCTAAATTCATCTAAAACCATCATCTAGCTACTATAGAAAATTCAAGCATTTTTTAGCATTTGGATTTTTTTTGTTTTTCAAAACTACCCTAAACACATCAATTTTGGCAAATTTTGGCATGGCTGCAATCTAAACACATCCAATTTTAGTATTCCCCGTGAATTGGTATGGCTACGATCCAAACACTATTTTTTTTGCCCTGATTTTAGTACTACTTCGATTTTGACATTGTAAAAAATTTGATATAACTCTCTCAAGTTACAAACCAAACAGACCCTAAGTCTTCTCTTTCCTTGCAAAAGGAAAGTAAATTTGGGCTGGTCAATCCAATGTGGTCCTTGTGGACCTCAGTTCATAAGCCCAACCGGCCAAGTGGGTATGATTATACATTGAAAACTATCAAGATTGATCACGTGAAAGCTATACCACATAATTCATTCTTGAAATAACTTTATTTTTTGAAAATCTGAAAAGAAAACAGTAGGACCAAGGCGGTCCGGCTGCATTATATTATATAATTAAGTTATTTACAAGAAGAGTACAAAGGAGGAATAAAAAAAATCTATCAAACCACCCTTGAATAGATGGGAAATATTTTTCCTTTCAATGGATAACCATGGCAAATTCTAACCGAATTTTTTTGCTTCCATGCAGATTGACTTGGGCTGACATTTTCAAAAACTTTGCTGTTTCTTGTAGTTCATGTTCTCCAGCAGGCTAGAAGGATTAAATAATACCTTTATAATACTCTACTAGTAAATTTATTAAATAGTTCTAATATAAATTTTAAAAAATGGGAAAGTCACTTCTAAAAACCCACGAAGAAGTAACTGACGTCGAAATAAAAAAGAGCGAACAAGTACACACAGCCTCTAGATGCATGAATTGCAGGGAAGCTTCGCATGTCCTTACCCTTTTTCTTCTTTTGTTTTTTGTTCTTATTGTTTCCGCGGTTGAACCGTGTGCTCTCCGCGTCGCTTAAACTCAACATCAGCCTCGGCCAATAACACACGTCAGATTGAACGACTTGTTAGCCGAAGTAATCTTCCACAAGCGAAAAAAGAGCTTTAATTCGCATGCGTTCTTAGATACATTCAATAGCTCTTGCTTACCATGTTTTCTTTGTGAGAGGATATGCATGATTTCATCATCATATCTTTACTATTATAAAAGAAAGATTTGGTGGTGGTGGTGAGTCTGTTATCTAACACCTCTTTTTCTTATCTTTTGAGTTGGTATGATCTTTTGTGGATAGATATGTGTATACATATATAAGTTACTTGAATGATTTTTTGTGGATAATTTTAAATTATATGTGTTTGTAGATTATGACAAGATTATATGTGGTTTATTGATTAGATATAAATTATGCATGAAACTTTCATTTGTAGCATAATTACCCTATAGATATTGGTTTTCTAAGTTAATAATTTATATTATATTTATTTAAAAACTATTGCAACGCATGGCACTCTACTACTTACATGTATGTTTGTCTAAGTAATCTTCCACCATCACGTCCGTTGGAAATAAAAGGTTAGCACAAGGGGTCTTTATACAGGAGATGGGTTTGTGGAACATGTTTAGCGCTTACGAGGTTACAAAGCTGAAGGTTCCTTCTGGACAATCCAAATTTAGGTTTTTATAGGATTCAGTTCAATTTCTCGAGAAATCCCCTTCATCCAAATACCGGGCCCCTAGCTCGTCTCTCCCAAGGGCAATTTTTTCCGTGGAAGTGTCCATCGATGTCATTCGGCAATCGAATTCCCAGTTCAAAATTCCAGATGGAAATTAAGAGGAAAAACAGCAGCAGCGGAAATGGAACAGCTCGCTACTGAATCACGTACCGTCCACAGGATTCACAGCATTAATACAATGTCAAATCACGTTGACCTGCATGTTTGCTTCCACTTACATATAAAAAAAATCCCAATGAATAATTTTCTCTTGCGTATTACGTGGCGTTGCACATCTCCTCACCTCATACATACATATCCAAGCACGTCATCATCAGCTTAACACAAATACTTACCATTGTCCCATTGCCCTATATATATACAACACATAAAACAGGCAAGCTCTCCCATCAGCTTAACACAAACACTTGGCCGCAAGCCACAGAAATCCCAAGCCTTACAAGTTCCGTGCACACATGCATACATAGGCACATGCTGCGTCTTCCGCCGTTGCTCATGTCCGCTTCGCCGGCTGCTGCGGCGTCAGCCCGGCCGTCGTCGCAGCAGCAGCAGAGCCACCGCAGGCTCGACGCGCTGCGGCTGCGGCGCGTGTTCGAGCTGTTCGACCGCGACGGCGACGGCGTCATCACGCCGGCAGAGCTGTCGGGCGCGCTGGGCCGGCTCGGCCTCGGCCTAAGCGTGCCGGCTCCCGTGGGTGCGCTCGACGCGGTCGTCGCGGCGTACATTGCGCCCGGCATGCCGGGCCTCCGGTTCGCTGACTTCGAGGCGCTTCACGCCGAGCTCGCCGCCGGCAAGGACGAGGAAGGGAAGGGCGAGGAGGAGGAGATGATGAGGGAGGCGTTCGGGGTGTTCGACGAGGACGGCGACGGGTACATCTCCGCCGCGGAGCTGCAGGCCGTGCTGGGGCGGATGGGCCTGCCGGAGGCCGGCTGCATGGCGCGGGTGCGCGACATGATCGCCGCCGCTGACCGGGACAGCGACGGCCGCGTCGACTTTGAGGAGTTCAAGGCCATGATGGCCGGTGGTACTCATCATGTCTAATTAAGAAAGAGATTTCTCGTGTAAAATACGCGGTACCCCTCTTTGCAATGCCCTTTACAGTATCGTTGGCTTGTAGTGTACCTGTGTACGTCTGCCAATTGAGAGCTACCACCGAGCGCTACCGTCGGGAGCTCCTGACGGTACAGCCTTCTTCACCACCGGCGCGCTCCCCCTCCCCTCCCCCGCCGCTCCCCTTCCCCTCCCTCCTCTTATCCTATCGCACCAACTCCCTCTCTCTTCTCTGGCCCCGGCCGCAGCTCCTCACCCCTCCTCCGTCTCCCTCCCGCCCGCCCCTCCTCCAACACCGGCGGCCAGCACCGATCTCGCCACGTCGCCGTCTCCCTCTCCCCCACCGTCCCCACCCTGGGCAACCTAACATTCAGTGCGTCGCCGCCTCGCCGTGCCTCCCACCGACGCCGCTCTCCGCCAAGCCACCGCCTCCCCGTGGCTCATTCTACAACCGGGGCGGCGCCACCCTCGTGGACCGTCTCGTGCGAAAGCGAGTTAGAGAGCGAAGACGAAGAGGGCAAGACGAGAGGGCAAGAGAGCGGCTGGGGAAGGCGAAGAGGATGATATACCGTTCTAATATTTCTCCTGCCACTTTGCAATTGGTTTTTTTAGCTTTTTATTGTGTGCATAAGCTTCGTTCTTTATTTTATTTTCTCTAGTCTATATCTTAAGACTATGGATTTGTCAATGTTTGTGTGTGAATTAAGTCGTCCTCCTTAAAAAGCACCCCTGCGTTACTAAATAAATGTTTTTTCAAACTTTTAAAGTTTTGACCGCTTATGTACACAATTGTATTTAGATTGGTCTTATTAAAATAGTATCATTAGATTTGTCTAAAAAATGTGTTCGTAATATACATAATTTTATACTTTATATAGTCAAATCTAACTAGAAGAACCAATGGTCAGAGGTGTGTATGCTAGAGAACATGTCAATTTCTGAAACATCTATTTAATTAGTTAGAAAGTGGGGATGAAAGAACAAATTCTAGCTTCTTGTGGTTTAATGTTATATCGGAGTGAATATGGTCTGCTTTAGGGGTGGGGATGGGTCAGGCCGGCCCAATGGACCCCGGATCCGACCCCAAAAAACCGGCCAAATGGGCCAGAGGATCGAACCAAATGAAAATCAACGCGAGTGAGGATCGAACCTACAGCTCCGTTGGATCGTCAAGGATACCCTATCGCGTTAAGCCTCCTCCGGTCCTTCCCCAGTGCGCCGCCACCGCTCCAGAGCTCCACGTCCCCACCTCGCCACCGCTCGATCCGCCGTCGTCTCCATCCCTCCACCCTATCGTGCCCCGTCTCCATCCCTCCACCCTATCGCGCTCCCGTCTCCATCTCTCCACCCGTGCGCAGACAAGAAGGGGAAGAAGAAGCGAACATGAATCGGTCGGCTGCAAAGCACGAGCAGCGAGAGAGGAAGTGGGTGACGGCCGGCGGTGGGGCTGCAGGATCAAGGCAGATCGAAGGTGGGAGCGAGGAGGAGGGCGGCGGAGAGGGTGATTTTCGAAGTTGAGAGCGAGGAGGAGGGCGGCGGCGGGGTTGAGATCCAGATTCAAGAAGGGCGGCAAGGCTGTTCTTTGTCGTCGCCGGTAGCAAGGGCTACAGTAGTGATGTCTCCGGCGGCAAGGCTCTCTGCCGCGATGAGGTCTCCGGCTACACCGATTGCCCTTGTCTTTTTTTTTTGACCCAATCCGATGCCCTTGTCAGTACCCCTAATGGTGAGATTTGATCACTCCTCTTTCTATGAATGTAGTTACCCTAGTTGTGAATCCGCTGCAGCATCCTGCCTTCCCAGATTGCTGTTGCAAGTTCATACTATGGTTAATTGGTTTCTTTGAGGTCAAATTAGATCCCAAATTATCCAAGCGCCATGGGTTGCATAGAATCCAATTTTAGAATTTCTCTACACAAGGATGCTATATTCTGGAACAGATAATGAGCAGATTAGTTCACTAAGAACAAACAAATATGGAGTTTTAATTTTTTTAGTACAGACAATACTACAACGAGCTGGAGTAGCTCAGTTGGTTAGAGCGTGTGGCTGTTAACCACAAGTTCAGATGTTCATATTCTTCCTTGTCATCCTGAATACCCCCAGATTATTTTCCTGAAAATACCACCAAGTTTATGTTCCTCGTATGATTTTTTCCTGTCAACTTGAATGCCGGCCAAGTGGAAATATGTCATCAAAACACAAGTGTATTTGCCTGATTGAGACCTACTTCTGTTTTTTGTTTTAGATAGAACAGGTACTTTTTTTTATTGCTGAGATACTTAATCCTATGTTAATCCTGGGTTATATAGCTTCACAAAGTTCTTTTTCCCCAATGTTCCTTTGTAGTCATTGCTATTGATACCGAAATGCATGAGGACGAAGAAAGTGATGAATAGGACGACGAAGATTGTGTTGATGTTGGGACCTCACTTGTTGAAGGTGGAAGAAAGTTCAGGTCTAAGGTTTGGAGAGAATATGTTATTGTGTACTAATATGATATGTTCAGCTGCTTGGTGTCCAAGTCCCTTGTTAAGCATGCCCTTGGAAAGCGTCTCTGGCTGTCTCAATTGAAGCCACTGTGATGAGATTTTGCTTTATATAGTGTAATTTTGCATGATTGAACAATTAATGGTTGTAATATAGTGGCCTGATACAATGGTTGAACCACTCCTGTTGCGTCTCACCACCGATACATGTGGTTGTATGTCTGATGGCTCTGTTGTAATACCCTAATACATGTAGTGTTTCACAGTTGATATGTTAAAACGGTTTGATCCTTAATATTCATTGGGTCGTTGGGTACTGTAGCAACGCCAAAATGGGTCGACCCTTATCCTGCTAACTATCCTCTGCCAAAATGGGTCAGGTTCGATTCACCCCGCCCCATTCCCACCCCTAGTCTGCTTTTACTACTAGTATGAAGAAGGTATTTAGCTATCCTTTTGGGAACCAAGAAGGGATGTGGCTATTAGTGTTGCTAGCTTACCAACTTTCCAAGAAACCTGATATTAGCCTTTTTCTTGTTTGAACCAAGAAAGCTCTTTCTGGAGGGTTTCAAAAGGAGTTGTGAAGAGGCTTTATATCTTTAGGGCAAGATTGTCGTGGAAAGAGGACCAGGGTATAAAAAAAGGACTGTGTATATGCACAGTGGATTAACATCTTCTTCTTTCCACGCGTCGCCGTTCTTCTTCCTCCCTATTCAGATCCCGATGAGCTCCGTCAGCCACCGTCTCTGCCTTCCTCTCTGGCGAGCTCCGTGCACCTCCACCACCTCCCCTACCCCGCCCGGCACCGTAGCTAGCCCCCCGCCGTCGCTAACCACTTCCACCACCCGCAACCGGCGGTGCCTTCGCCACACCGCCACCTCTTCCCCGCTACCGCTGACCCTACCCTGCCCACCCTAACTCATCTCGCTCCGTCGGCGGGCCACCCAGTACTTCCTTCACCCAAGCTCACAACCTGCGGCGCCATCACTGCCTCACTATCCCGCCAACTCCGCCACCCACCTTCGTGCCTCCGCCGCCCCTCCCTTCCTCTAAAGTACAGACTCCGGTGAACTCCAAACCCTAATCGGTGAACCTGAGCCCTAATCCGGCGGTAGTGGAGATAGCGGCGCCAGGGAGGAGGACAACGAAGTCGCCAGAGCTCGAATCTCCAAACAGATCCAAAGGTTAAAAATTTGACTGATTTTGCACCAAAAAAATTAATACTCGAGTGATGTATAGTAAAACCTTAAAAAAAACAGCACTTAGTGATTGGAATACAATGTGTATGCCCAAAGATCAACGGGGCATCACTACTACAAAAAGTCTAATACTGGACGCCTCATCATATATGGTTGACAAAACCGTCTGTATTACATGACATCACAAACGGTTTTGGTTTAGAGACCGTCTGTGTTACTAGCTGTGCTAAAAGCGGTCAGTGATATTGCTACATATCGCAGATGGTTTTTATTGGAAACCGTCTGCGATACTTTACAGACGGTTCTTAATAATAACCGTGTGTGATATTACTACATATCACAGACAGTTTTTTTTGTTGAAAACTGTCTGTGATAATTATCTCATCACAGACGGTGTGCCATTTTGCTCGCTTACTTGTCATTCATTGCAGTGTACTCCTCAACAGTCTTCTTCTCCGTGCCCAGTTTTAGTATTGTCTCGCCACACTGAGCCCACTCGATCGTGTGGTCCATTTCAGCTATTGTCGCCCACGCCGAGCTGTCCCCGTGGACCTCTTTGTCACCGTCGCCGCCATCGACGCCAACTCTTCTCCAGTGAGTGCTCGATCACACCAAGGTCGATTTTCCCACCTATATGTCCCCCTAAAGCTGTGCATGTGCTTCGTTTCAGTTTATTTCCTCCAAGAAGACCTGTCACCGAGGAGCTTGCCGCCGTCGCCTCTGTTCACCGATGACCAGCCGCCTTGGACCTTCCACGGGCGACTTCATTGATGCCTTCCTTGTGATCAAGGTGAGCTACTGGAGCATAAGCATCCTTTAATTTGAGTAGTTTCGGGCGTTTACGCCGAAATCGCTAGTGAAGCCTATAGTCACTCTTTTATTTATTTTCAGGGTTTTTAACACGAACCATGTGATGGACTAAAACTGGATGTACGCTAAGAACCGTGTGAGTAAAGAGTACATTAATAGCGTGTGTATTTTTACAAGAGCTGCCGCGAGGGATATATTGAATAAGGGGGCGGAATATATGTACTGTCCATGCATTGACTACAAGAATCTGAAGATGTTTAACAACCAAGCGCAGATCAAAGCACACTTGATTCGAAGGGGTTTCAAAAAGGGGTATACACGTTGGACCAGTCACGGTGAAGAGCATATTATACAAGAAGGTAGTAATAACGACATCGCCGACGGTAAGCGATATGCCGCGGATGATGTCGATTGTGGTTCGATTCGGATAGGCGCACGATGACAATGCTGGATCAGATGCTTCGCGATGCAGAAGTGAACTATAGTGAGAGAGTTTGGTAAATTCGAGGGCTTGATGGAGGACTCGGAGAAGCCTTTGTTCTCGGGCTACAAGCTAGAATACACAAGGTTGTCATCCGTGCTTGAACTACTGAAATTGAAGGCAAGCAACAGTTGGTCCGACAAGAGTTTCACGGCACTGTTAGGTCTCTTAGCGGACATGCTTCCGGATGGAAACGAGTTGCCCAAAACCACCTACAGAGCCAAGAATGTTCTTTGTCCGTTGGGAATGAAAGTAGAAAAAATACATGCATATCCGAACGACTGTATCCTCTACCGTAAAGAGTACATAAATATGCATGTATGTCCGGTGTGCAACGCATCCTAATACAAGCGTAAGAATCAATCAGATGACGGTGAGGGAATCGAGGTAAAGAAATGACCTCCTGCTAAGGTGGCATGGTATCTTCCTATAATTCCCCGTTTGAAGCGGTTTTTTTGCAAATCCAAAGAAGGCAAAACTGCTGTGTTGGCACTCAAAGGAGCGTAAGCAGGATAGAAAGCTAAGACACCCTGCTGATTCCACCCAGTGGAGAAACATCGATAGGAGGTTTGCAGACTTCGGTGCAGAACTGAGGAATATAAGGTTTGGATTCAGTACAGATGGAATGAATCCTTTCGGTAACATGAGCAGCTGACATAGCACTTGGCCCGTGACTCTCTGTATGTACAACCATCCTCCTTCATTGTGTATGAAGCAGAAGTATATTTTGTTGTCGATACTTATCCAAGGGCCGAAGCAACCTGGGAATGATATTAATGTGTACTTAGCACCATTGATGGAAGATCTAAAAATATTGTGGATCAAATGGGTACATGTATGGGATACGTCCAAATGAGAGTACTTCACTGTACGCTCCTTGTTGTTCTGCATCATAAATAATTATCCCGTCCTTGCTAACCTGTCGGGCCAGAGTACAAAAGGGGCCAAAGTATGTACTCAATTCTTAGATGATACCGACAGTGTGTGGCTGAAGGACTCGCGCAAAACTGTGTACATGCGTCACCGTAGGTTCCTCCGGAGGGCTCACCCATACCGTAGGATGAAGAAACAATTCGACGGAGAGAAGGAGGACAGTTCAGCTCCAAGGCATTTAAGCGAAAAAGAGGTCTATGATATGGTTAAGGATTTAGATGTTGTGTTCGGAAAGGGACGTAAATCGAGGACCCGTGAGAAGAACATTTGGAAGAAGAGATTAATATTTTGGGACTTACCTTATTGGGAGCACCTAGAAGTTCACCACTACATCGATGTTATGCACGTAGAGAAGAATGTATGTGACAGCTTGATTGGTCTCTTACTGAACATTCGTTACAAAACAAATGATGGTGTCAATGCACGGCTTGACTTGGTTGATATGGACATCAGACCTGAGTTAGCATCGACAAAGACTGATAAAGGACAAAGTACCTTTCCCATGCTTGTTACACTCTATCTAAGGCCGAGAGAACTGAACTATGCTAGTGCTTGCATGGTGTGAAAGTTTCGTCTGGTTACTCTGCCAACATGAAGAAACTTGTTTCGATAGAAGATTTAAAGTTAATTAGCATGAAGTCTCATAATTGTCATATGCTGATGACACAGATGCTCCTTGTTGTAATTAGAAGTATTTTGCCGATCAAGGTTCGAGAGACAATCATGAGGCTGTGTTATTTCTTTAACACAATTGCTCAGAAGGTCATCGATCCCGAAGGACTAGATGCTCCGTAGGACGAGGTGGTGATGACTCTATGTCATCTTAAGATGTATTTTCCCCCATTGGTTTTTGATATCATGGTCCATCTCAATGTTCACATTGTGAGGGAGATAAAGATGTGCGGGCCCGTGTTCCTACATAGCATATACCTGTTCGAGAGGTTTATGGGAATTCTTAAGTTCTATGTACGGAATTGATCTCGGTCGGAGGGCAGCATCGTCGAAGGTTATGCAACCGAAGAGGTCATTGAGTTCAACGTCGATTACATGGCTCAGGTCAAACCAATAGGTGTGCCTCAATCTCGCCATGAGGGGAGGCTCGAGGGTATCGGGACCATCGGAAGGAAAGCAACCACTCTAGAGATGAGAGCGTATGCTCAAGCCTATTTCACGGTCTTGCAACACATGACTGAAGTGTCCCCGTATATCGACCAGCACAAGGATGTGCTTCTGTAATATCCCATTTTATTAAATGAATATTTAATGAATTAGAAAATGATTAACAATATGAATTTATGGGGGGAAAATGAGGGAAATAGTTATGGGCCTTCGGCCCATACCCAAGGTGGGCCGGCCACCAACAAAAGGAGGAGGGGGAAGGGGAAACCCTAGGGTATGTTATCAGAGCACGACATGCTACGAGCGCGCCATCCTTTGCTACAGATGCATTCATGAACTATCCCTCCTGCGCTACCCTCCCCATTGGTGCTCCCTGCAGCCGGCATTGGTGTTCCCACCGCCGCCATAGAAGGAAGGAGAGAAGCGAAGGAGGAGCTCTTCTTCTCGGGGCCAGATCTTCACCTTGCTGCGATTCTACAAGGGTAACATTGCGTGTTCTTCGTTGGTTGTTGCGAAGTAGCTGAGGTTGATGCCGATTGGTAGATTGATTTTTGTCGGTTTATCAGATCACGTTCTGTCCAGTAGTTTCGACGACAGTTTTCATGTTGTTAGAGGTAGAATCTGGGGATCCATCCTCCTAGAGATAGTTGTCTTATGTTCTTAGCTTTCAGTGGCCACCAAGAACACCCAAATCCGATTAACGGTCAGACGGTTATGAATTTTTTAGTATCGCTGTCCTGCTGATCTGCCAGCTTTCGGGCAGATTGTAGGAAACTGAATAAAACTATTAGTTAAAGTTGACATAAGAGGATCTCAATATAACAAAAAATGTAGGTAATTTTCATACCTTTTCAGAGAGATAAAGAACACAAGATTTGAACTTTCTTAGCAAACGTTATGGTGGTTTTAGTGTACTGTCCAGAGAAACCGATGTGATAATTGATGTTATGTAGATTGGCTTGGTAGGGGCAGTATATGGCAGAATCAAAAGGGCTCCCCAACTAAGTTTATTTAGGTAATCTAATTACCTTTCTAGAAAGTCCAAGAACGTCTTATTTGGACTCCTGAGCAGAAAGTTAGGTATTTTAGAAGTTGACTGTCCGCAGTGAACACCAAATCGATCGCTAGAAATTAGAAGAATGGAAACGCTTGGGAGTTTAGAGAGTTCAATTGTGTTGTTATTTATGCTTTTGGTACAGTATGTTGGTCTTAGATTGGGTTATCTTTATGTTCAGGTGGGAGCGTGATCCCAGGGGCAGCGCTCTCTTCGCGTTCACCGTTCTCGCACGGTTAAGACAAGTATTCGGGTTATAACAAATTTATGCTTGTATGCAGAATTTGATGTGTTTTGCTCGTAATAGCCATAAATGGATGTTATTGTGATGAGATTCAATTTATCTTGGTGAATGCAAGTTATAGTTAAAGTTTCCTTTGTATGTTGTTAATGCTTACATGTTAAACCGTACACGTTGAATTCTTATGTATGAAAGGTGATGACCTAGTACATACGTATGCTTTAAGCATGATTGAGACTTGGTCATGTGGTGACCAAGTATATCTAGTTGAGGTCCCCGTCATGTAATGACGGGCTTGAGGTCCCCACATTTGTGGAATGTGGGCAATGAATAAAGAGGTCCCCATCATGAAGATGATGGGCAAAGGTCCCTATACTTGTGGAGTATAGGCTCTTGATCCCTGTGCCAGAGGGCACAGGCAAGGGTATACAATGACGGTTGTATACCCTGCATTACCGGTAAAATACGAAAAAAGATAAAGTTCAAAAGGTGCATTGCATTGGTCGCATTACATAAGTATGAAAGCTATGATTAGTGTAATATTTATTTTGGATTATTGATGCTATGACTGCGAACTTGTTTTAGCCTTGTTGATACTTGCTGAGTCTTTGGACTCACTCTTGCTTTGATATATTTTAGGTACAACTGGTAGGAACGTCTTGCATGGGAGGGAGTAGATGTTTGGATGCACTCACTACCACACATCCTTAAGGCGATTGCGCTTTAGTTTCATCTCAGTAATAAGTAAATTTCTTGAGAATCACTCATGGATGGTTTTGAGTTTTAGATTAATTGTAACAAGGAGAATGGCAAGTCTTGATTATGTTTATTGGATTCATTTGCATGTTTGAATGAACTTGAATATGAAGTTATTGTTAAATGCCATGATTAATTGTTGGAACTTCTGTATAGTTGACTATACCATGGAGGTTCTGCTGAAAATTTGTAAATTTGTTCTAGTTTAATTTAATTTCAGTAGCATTCCAGGCTCAATGTTGAGTTGGGGTGTTACTGACTTGACAACAAAATTCGAGGGGCGGATGTTTGGATCGAGACAAGACACAGATTGGTTCAACCAATGGTTGAAGGAGCGACTCGCTAGGAGCTTGTCAAGTGATATGCTGACATGGTTGGCAAAAGGGCCAATATTTACAGTTGTGACATGGCAAGGATACGACATAAATGGGTACACATTTTATACGTAGGCTCAGGATATAAAGAGCACTAACCAGAACAGCGGTATCCGCATAGATGTATTTAGTACTGATGGGTTGAGGAGCTCCTACAATGGGTTCATGGAGGAGATTTGGGAGCTCGACTACGTGGTTTTCAAGATCCCGCTATTTCGGTGCCGTTGGGTCCATCTCCCACAAGTGAAGGTTGACAGGTACAGTGTCACTACTGTGGACCTCGAACGTGTCGGATACAAAGACGAACCATTCGTCACTATTTTAAGTGTATACAATCACGATCAATGTTCGTGTAATACCGATAAATGTTATATATAACTCTTTGCTTTTGTGTATATATATAGATACATGAATTCTGAAGTCGAATTAAGAAATTCACTAGTAGGTTTCCTCGACCCACACATTGTCTGCGAGCAAACCATCAAAGAAAATGCAAAATTCATCGAGGATTACATGGCAGACTCATTGCTAGCTCACCGCAACAAGCAATTCATACTTTTTCCCTACAACCAAGAGTAAGTATACTGCACTAGTGGCTATACTTGTTGATTTGTACTTTATAAGCAACACGAACTTAGGTTTAATGACCATGGTGCCATACCTTTGTAGGTTTCACTGGATTCTAATTGTAATTATACCAAAACAGAACTTGGTAATATACCCAGATTCCCTATAGAGGGCCAAACACAACTTCACAGTTGTCCGACAATTAATCAACAGGTAAACACATTTCCTCCATAGATAACTCTATTGTACAATCTTTCTTTTCTTTGCAATGGCTAAGGCTAAGTTTTTGGAATCACATAGGTCATTCAAGACGTACTTTGCAAAAGGAGGGATATACAAGGGAGGGACCCTACGACACGATCTAAAATTCCCAGTATTCCTAGTACACATTAATCCTATATAACACTTCGTGGTAATGCTTCTCAAACTAACCAATTCTATTTTTGCAGTGCCACCAATAGCCGTCGGCCTGCAACCTCTGTGGATTCTATGTTTGCCACAACATGGAACTACTCGTCGTTTTCGCGATGACCAATGATCATCAGGTTTGTCAATCTTGCAATAATTATTTCATACTTATCAATTTATATATGCACAAATTTAATCTTCGTAGCGACAGGTTGCGACCATCGCGGAAACTGCGTTGGAACAGGGCCGGCTCATAAACATTCGAGGACAGCTTGCATCATTTTTTAATCGTGAAGTCATAAATCCAGATGGGAAGTTCCACAATGTAGATTGAACTTGATTGGGATAAGATATTGAACTTAACGGTACATGTGTGTAAATGTACATGAATGGTTAATTTTAGTTAATTGATTTGTGAATTGGATGTGCTTATTTTCTGAAATGAATGTGAATTGGATGTGTTTGTTTTCTGAAATGAATGTAAATTGGATGCATACATTTACTTATTGTGTTTCAGCTTGTTTCAGAGGGATGGCTATCATTTCCTGAGGCTAGCCAATAAATAGAAATATATTTAGCAATACAAAAGAATATCACAGACGGTTCCTTAGGACATACCATATGTGATGCATCATCTCTCACAGAAGGTTTCATCTACAAACCATCTATGATACATCATGTATCACAGATGGTTTTATCTACAAACCATCTGTAATAGTCGACTATCACAGGTTGTTTTATCTACAAAACGTTTGTGATAGTAGACTATCACAGATGGTTCTGAGTTAATAATCGTCTGTGACAGTATACATCATAGACGGTTTGAAAAACCGTATGTGATGACCTCATGTCATCACTGACCCATAAAATCAGACGGCTCATGAAACCGTCCGTGATGACATTTTTGAACCGTCTGTGAAGACCTTTTCTGTAGTAGTGCATGGGGCTTTTAGATCTGAATGCGATGAACATTAGCTTGTTTAGTATGTTTGGTTATGGTGTAACTTGGGAATGAGGAATTAGTAGGTAAGAACCTCTGAGGAAGAAGTATGTACTGATCAAATCCTATTTCAATTCCCAAGTGACAGTGAGACCTGGTGATGCCCATCTTTAGCAAGGTTTACAGGAAGCAAAGCAATGCTTTTATCCTTGTTGTAGAAGATGGATGGAAACGAAGAAAGAACTAGGTTCTGGGATGATAACTTGGTGAATGGAGCATAAGATTTCGAGGACTATTGTGGGGTGACATATTGCACATGTAGCGTAAAGTCTAATACTGTGTGAGAGCGTCGACCAATGACACAACACGAGCGATCAGTATGTTGGGGGTTAAAGTTGCATTTTCAATCAAATCATTGTACCGAATACTTTAAACATACAACATGCGAATTCCTAAAAGTTCACAATGAAAGTGAAGATACCACTCAAAGTGAATATTTTCTAGTGGTTAGTTGACCACAGAGCATACTAACTAAAAGACAATCTTTTAGATCGATGTCTAGAGGATGAGTACAATCTTCTCGATCAGTCTAGAGGGATGATGGCATGCGACAGATCGGTGTCAATTCCGTGTTGATGCCGAGACAATATATTGTTATACTCCTTCCTTATGCGGAATAGCCTCTCGGATCGGATAAAAGTCGTGAGATACAACACGGTTGTGCACAATACCAACAACGACGACAAAACAATCACGATAAGATAGAAAGATTTAGCGAAGCCGACCGCAAATTCCTTCAACATACACCTCAAAATAGTATCAGGGATTGTCGCTCTTTCACAACCGTCTCGAACCTTTTAGAACCCTCAAATCCTTACTATATACAAGAATCTAGTGCTATCTTAGTAAATGGAAATGAAGAAAGAACCAAGTTCTGGGATGATAACTTGGTGAATGGAGCATAAGATTTCGAGGACTGTTGTGGGGTGAGATATTGCACATGCGGCAGAAACTCTAAGAGTTGCGTGAGAACGTCAGCTCAATGACACAGCACAGAGCAGTATGTATGTTGGGGGGTTAAAGTTGCATTTTTAGTCAAATCATTGTACCAAATACTTAAAACATACAGCGTGCAATTTCCAGAAAAGTTCACAACCGAAAGTGAAGATACCACTCAAAGTGAATATTTTCCAGTGGTTAGTGACCACGGGAGCATACTAACTAAAAGACAATCTTCTAGATCGATGTCTAAAGGGATGAGTACAATCTTCTAGATCTGTCTAGAGGGACAATGGCATGCGACAGATCGGTGTCAATTCCGTGTTGATGCCGAGACAATATACTGTTATACTCCTTCCTTATGCAAAACAGCCTGTCAAATCAGATAAGAGTTGTGAGATACAACACAGGTGTACACAATACCAACAACGATTACAAAACAACCACGACAAGACAAAAAGATTTGGCGAAGCCGAACGCAAATTCCTTCAGCGTGACCTCAAAAGAGTATCAGGGATTGTCGTTCTCTTACAACCCTGTCGAATCTTTTAGAACCCTCAGATCCTTGCCATATACAAGAATCTAGTGCTAAAAGAATGATATAGTATCTAATCCTCTTGTGCCTTCTCTTTTGGATGAGTACCTCTTGCTTGGTTTGCTTCTTGGATTCCTATAGCCACTCCTCATGGGTTTATATAGTTCTCTAGTTCTCCTCTAAAGTGAAGTAGGAATTCTATTCTAAAGAGAAGTAGGAGTCCTAATCCTATTATGATTCATCTAGCTTTTCCCACCTTGACTCTTATCCGTTAAGTCACTGTGATCCTCCAAGAACTTGCTCCATGTCAACTCTACATTTTTTCATTTTTTTTTCTCCCCCTTTGGGAGTCCTCGCGCCCCATCACCACCATAGAGGCTCATACACATCACCGCAATGTGTTTGTCGATATTCGGGCTTGTCCGCCCAGACACTCCACCTAAGAGCTCTTGTGTAGTTTGGTTAACCATACCTCCTCTTCCTACAGCCCTCTATGTTATAGGTTTGTACCGCCTCCAAACTTCACCTGCTCATTGGTACCATGTGGTTGGTCCCACCATGTCTTCCTTCTTCCAGTATTTTGTACTTTCACCTTCGTGACTGCTAGAGTTTGCAACCATCTTTGCAGTTCCACACATACTGCTGGTTGATCAAACAGTTTCCTTCTCGTGGTCAGGATTTCTACCAGATCTCCGATTGGTTGCCCTACCTTTAGGTTTACCTATCAATAGGTATTCTTCATTGCTCTAGATATTTTTCATGATTACCTGCTCTTTGCAAGTAACTCGTATGACTTCACCTCGAAGTGATACCTCATAACCTTCGAGCTAAACCGACCTCACATATATTATATTATTTTTTAAGTTGGGAATATACCAAACTCCCGTCAGTGTGCAATGTACTCCATCATTCATCTCTACTGTTATCATTCTCACCTCAGTGACTACATGCTACTTGCAATCCGCTAAGTGAACAGTTCCATCCGTCGGATGTAGAAATCCTTCTTACCTCACCAAACATTTATAACATCTCAATTTTCTGAGTTTCAAAATATTTTTGAGTAGTTTAGTCCCTTCGAAAAATTCACCAAATTTTATTTGAATTTAATAAATCTTAAATGGGACTTTCAAATGTCAAAACAATTTAATGTGACTAATATCAACATCAATTAATTCCAAAATTATGTTATTTGAGTTTTTTGTGCTTGGAAATATTTTCTAAATTTTTTTGGAATTTTTCTGAGTTCATTTGCTATTTGGATTTTCTGGTATTTCTAAAATAGAAAACCTATTTAAAATCTAGGAAAATCAAGTGGGCTAAATCCTATTCCCATTGGCCCATTTCTTCCTCAGCCCAACCCAACCGCTGGCCCAACCCGCACGCCTCCGTAGCCCAACCCACCTTCACCGCCACGCATCGCAACTGCGTCTCACGCCCGAGCTACAGTCACTGACGGGTGCGTCCCACCTATCAGGTGTCCCTATCGTCCCCGACTAGGACTCTCTTCTTCGAGTCTGTTACGACTTCACCACCGTGCTCGTCTCGAACACCACATCACCGCCTATGAAATGCCCCCTCGGTTTCTACATCCTTGGATCGAGATGCCCCTCGAAACCCTAGTGTCGACCTCGAAGTCACCACCAATCCACCGTTTTTGAGCTCGAGTCATCGTCGCCTTCGTCATTGAGTTTTGCCACCATCGGTGAACCCTGAGCCTAATCGTCACCACCATCGGCATCGCACTGGCCTGGTCTACACCGTTGCCACCTTAACGTCGCCGTAGCGTTGCCCTAGCCCCTTTGCCGTCGAGCCCGATCCTTAGCCGCCGCTTGGATCTCGCCACCGGTCACCTCCATCTACCTCTGATTGTTGTGTGTGCACCATTGAGTTCATCATTGCTCTAGCTACCTAATGCTCACCTCCGTGTCCACCACCGTGGCCGCAATCGCCAATGACCATCAGGACCCGAGCACCACCACCATCACCCGTTGCTTGTGTGTCGTCCATGTGTTGCCACCTCAGTAACACGTGTGTGCCACGTATGCATAGTAGTCGCCTCAGTGCCACCCACGTCCAAACTGTAAACCAAAGTCCACGTGGACTTGGTCCACAGTAGATCCACTCACTGAGATGTGGACCCCATATGTCATGTTCAGTGTTCCATAGACCATGAGCCATTGACTAATAGACCAGAGCCATAGACCTTATCCATAGACTAAGGGTCCCACCAGTCAGCCTCTATTCCCTATTTTTTTGGATTTTCTTTTAATTCCGAAATTCATTGCTGACATCATGCTAATGCAATATTTAGGAATTTCCTTTAGAAAGAAAATTCTAAAAAATTAAAATAGTATTTTCTTTCTCTTTTTCTTACATTTAAATCTTTCGAGAGCCCTTTTTCCTCATATGAACTCAATTGAACCTATTCAAGTTTCTAAATTGAAGCTCTACTTCCACGAGATTTTTATTTAATTTTTCGAGTATATTTGTTGCTCTGTTTTGCATTTAATTGGTTTTTCGCTTTCATTTACGAGTAGACATCGATACTTGGAGCTTTCGACGAAGGAGGAGTTGATCAAGCTCAAGACCAAGTATCAAGACTTGTTTCAAGGCAAGTTATACCTTTGACCATGTTGAACCCAGTTTTCCCAAAATTACTTTGATTCAAAGTATTGCATTTTACTTCAAGTATTTATTTCTTTAAATATTTTAGGATTATCTATACACCCATTTGATTATATCCACTTTGCTCATTGTATTATCCTGATCTTTTGTCACCCTAACTTGGTTAATTATTAGTTGGCAGTATTATAGCACCAACGTAGGTTGGTTAGAGACGAATAGTCTGCTTAGCTATGTAATGGTTTATTGATTTCATTTTGACTTACAAATCTAAACTTGACTAGGTGATTTTGGAACTTTGTATAATAACTATGTGATGTGTGCTGTTACTCATTGATGGCATGTGATGCACTTAACCAACAGGGTGGGAAAAGATTTAGACTGAGGTGAGTGGAAAGAATCGTGGTATGGTGGAACTGTGTGTTGGGAAAACATGAATCTTGGTAGTGTGGTTAGAAATTGGGCAGTCTCACCTTGGTCAATTAAGGACTTAACTTTGCGCTGCATTAAACTGAGTCATAATTGTACGACTACATGCCTGGTATGGGAAGTCTAACTTAATAGGTTACAGAATCTTGGCATTGGCTACTCAGGCATGTAGGTTAGACTATGTGCTAGGGTGGAGATCTGTACTACTGTGTCAGGTCACATTTATAAGCGGTTCGCTGTCTCTAGGTCCAACGATGTGTGTCGGACCAAAGTACTTTGTTAGGGTTGGTACGATGGCAAAACACATCGGGAAGGTCAATTGTTAAGATGAAGTTTCAGAAAGATTTTGTTATGATTGGTGCTAGCTACACTGGTTATACTTTGTGGATAAAGTGTACAAACCTCTACAAAGTGTTATTAAATCTATTCGAATAGCCGTATCCACAGTCATGGACATGCTCGGTGATTTCACACGGGGGGTAGATTTTTGTAAAAACACTTGGGAAGGGATAGCTATGTGGTTAAACTCATATGGCTGTGTGAAAGGAATTGATTAGGCTTTATGTTCTTTGTGAAAATAATTATTAAACTACTATTATTTATTTGTTTTAAATTATATTTTCAATCTATTATTTGTATTTAATTGCAAATTTTGTCTTTTTGCAAAATAACCATAGAAGCCATTTTCTTTGGAATAAGCCATCATCAATAATTGCATTCTGTGGTACAACTTGTTGAGTAATCGGAGTACTCATTCTTGCTGCAATCATTCAGCTGAAGTGGAAGAGTCTTCGCCTGCCTTCGAGAAGGAGTTTTACGAGGAGAGTGATCGCTAGGTCTTGATCCCAGTCGGTTTCCTGTGGCTGGTCAATAGGTTTTCGCTGAAGTTGTTTCTGTTCCGCTGCTGTCTCTTTATTTAGTATTAGCCCTGCGTGGCTTAATAAGTGTAAACTAGGCCATAAGGTCACAACCGTTATTTATTAATCAAATTAGTCATTTATTCTTATATTCGCTTTGTGTGGAATGATATTCATCTATATTGATACTGTGTACACTAGCGTAATCCTGGACTAGTGCATTATACACAAAGGGTCCATATTTGCATATTTGGATCTCGACAACATATGTGGAAGCAACAACCTGAATCTAATATCAATCCATGCGAAGCACCTGATTGACTGTCGTCTAGTACATACAAATCATCTTTTTGTTACCGCCACTAAGCATGCACGCTTCATTTTTTTCAAATTTAGATAACCTTTTATCATATGATCTTCCTCGTCACATAGATAGCATACATGTGTGCCCTTTCTCTTGCCCTTCTACTTTCTATGACTTTTGCTCTTATCTGCAATAGCCAATGCTTGATCACCTGTGGATGAGGATTCTGATGGCTACACAACTATCTCATTGAAGTTGAGAGTGCTTTTTGTTAATGAAAATATTCATCACTAATCGGTCCCATGATGGTGGTAGAAATTATGCCAGTATGACGACCTTGTCATTCTCAATTTTCTCATCCACACTAATCAGCTGTGTAACAAGTTTGTTGAAGACGTTGAGATGGTCAACGAACGGTGTGCCTTCCTTCATGCACAACCTGTACAGTTGCCACTTCCACACCCACCAGTTTGTCAATGACTTTGTCATATACAATTTCTTCTATGTTGCTCCATAATTTCTTCGGTCAATTCTCCTTTACCAAGTATTTTACCTCATCGGAGAGATATAGACGTATTGTACTGATAGCCTTCCACTCCATCACCTTTCAGTCTTCATCAGATGTCTTTTTTAGTTTGTCCCCTTCAAGAGCATCGATTAACCCTTATTGGACGAGGACATCCTTCACCACACATTGTCAAACGTTGAAATTTCCTCGGTCTTTAAATTTCTCTACATGACTCTATATCGTTGACATCGATCTTGATCTTGTGCTTTCTGATGCTTTGCTGACTTTCTCACAAATCAGATTAATCCAGTCTTGGCTCTAATACCACTTGTTATACTCTGATACCCCTTCTTGTGCGCAGCAACAGCCCCCCAAATCGCATCAGAGTTGTGAGATATGACATGAGCGTGTACGATATCAAAAATGAAGTAGATAAATCTCGTAAAGAGAACCAAAGTAACGGCGACGAAGCAACCACGATGAGAGAAAATGATTTGGCAAAGCTGAATGTAAATTCGTTAAGCACAACCTCAAAAGAGCAAAAGTGACTGTCGCTCTCTCACAACCCTCTTAAACTTTTTAGGACACTCGAATCCTTACTCTATACAAGAATCTACTGCTAAAAGAATAATCTAGTCTCTAAATCTCTCGTGTGCCCTCTACTTTGGATAGTACCACTTGCTTGGCTTGCTTCTTGGGTTCCTATGGCCACTACTCATGGGTTTATATAGTCTCCTAGTTCTCCTCCAAAGTGAAGTTGGAATTCTATTCTAAAAATAACTAGGAGTTCTAATCATATTAGGATTCATCTAACTTTTCTTGTAGTACACCTCTCCGTATCCTAGTAGATTATGATATGAGTTACCATACTCAACATATACTATATTTTAGACTATTACTCCCCCCATTTGTTTTTATAAGGTGCGGTTTGAGTTGTCACAGTCTTCGAAAATTGAGCTTTAACCGTTAGTTTCTTTTATGATGTATTGTTAATAACTAAACTTGTATGTTGTTGAACTAATTATTTGTAAAAAATATAAAGTTTGAATTTCAAAATGTCTGGACACTATAAAAACCAACGGGGGAATTATTTGTTTGTCCATCAGCAAAGTATTTTTGGAATGTGTTTACTTCTACTTTTGGATTAGCAATAATCTGACAAGAGATGTACTCCAACTGATCAGGATCGACTTGGCTGGACAGGTTTCCCCAAAAGCAGAGAAAGTTAGTCTTTGTTGGATGTGCAACAATTTGTTCGACATCATGGAAATCTAGAGCCTCTTGTTTTCAACACAGAACACCAAATGATCCCGCTACGCTAATCTACTCCATTATCTGTTACTGAATTGATCATTAGGGGATACTACAGAATGAGCCCGATCGAAGTGTGTTGTGTGAAGGAGTGGGCTTGGCGGGTGGAAAAAGAGGCTTTCGATAGAGCACAAGGATGGTCCCCCAACAGTGTGTTGTGAGGATGTTATCACTCTAAAGTCTCTACATGTGTGCTTAACTGTAACATCCCAAATTTTGGATTGTTTTTTAAGCCTTTAAAAACAAAAATAATAATATGAATTTTCTTGGTTAAGTCAAAGTTTAATGTGAATTTCTATAAACTAAAACAATTTTATGTGATTAATTTAAACTTTAATTCAATTAAAAGTTGTTTTATTTGGGTTCCTTGAGTTCCAGAGTATTTTCTAGGAATTTTTAGAATTTATTTGCTATTTCTTGAGCATGATTCTCTTTAATCTAAATTCAAAATTCAGAAATTATTTAAATTTTGGATTTTTCCTTTGGGCTGAAATTCATTTCTTTCAGGTCATTTCCCTTTTCTTTCGGCCCAGTTCCATTTCCTTTTTCCTCCGTCCTTTTCTTTTTCCCCGCCGGCCTGGTCCGCTTCCTTTTCTCCCGAGCCTGCAGCCCAGCCTGCCTCATTTTCTTCTTTCAGGTCATTTTCCTTTTCTTTCGGCCTAGTTCCATTTCCTTTTCTTCCGCCTTTTCTTTTCCCCATGGCTGCCCGCTTCCTTTTCTCCCGAGTCTACAGCCCAGCCTGCCTCCTTTTCTTCTTTCTCTGCTGAGTGGCCCCGCTTCGCTAGAGCCATGTCACCAGCCTCCTTCTTCCCCAACCCAAACACAGAGTCTAGCTCCCGTGTGTCTCGCTGTCGTGCTCCATGTGAATACTCCCTCCCCAGTCCTATATAAGAGTGGCCACTCGCGTCAAAATCTTTGCTTCGACATCCCCTCCCGAATCCCCAAGTGCCAGCCCCGTGTTCATCTTCATCTCATTGGATTTCTTCAATAAGCCGTACACCACTGCAAGCTTTTCTCGTCAGATTGTGTCACCGTCGAAGCTTCTCCGTCCACATCGTCTTTGCTGTTGGATTCGCGTCACCGTGTTCTCCGTTGTGCTTCCACCGCCATCGCCCTAAGATCACTGAGTCACTGTCACCCTTGTCTCCCCAAAACCAGTCGTCGCCACCTAGTCACCGATCTTCTATCTAGTGAGTCCCTCACCTGTAATACCCCAAATCTAGTTTTGGTGAGAATAATTAAAAGAGGGAAAATGACCAATTAGAAAATACAATTAGCGCAGTTTGAGGGGGTTTTCGTAAGATTGGACAACCTGGGCCAAGGCTTCAAGCCCACTTGAATTCAGCCCATTGGTGGGGGTGGTGGCCGGCCATATGGGGGGGCAAACCCTAGGGCGCTTCCACCCTCCCTTGGCCGCCACTTCCCCTTCCCCCTCTTGCGCCGCCTCCTCCTCCCCTCTCCCTTGCGCAGCCTCTCCTCCCCTCTTCCTTGGTTGAGCCACCTCCCCGGCAGCTCCTCCTGCGATCTTCAAGGGTAACAAAGAGGTTTCTTCGCTATTCTTTTGGTTTTAGATGCGTTTACGGTTTCATTTAGCAGATCGTTTAATTTTGCTGCTAGATTGCTTTTCTGTCCAGTTTAGTGCGCGGCAATTTTCGCATCCTTAGAAGCATAATTTGGGAATCCCGTCTCCTAGAGAAGTGTGGATATTGTTCTTAGCTTTCAGTGTCCGCCAAGAACACTGGATTCCGACATTCGAGTTAAAAGTTATGTTATTTTTAGTGTTTACTGTCCAGAATCCTAACGAGAATCTGCAGTCATCTTGTTTAATAAATAAGAAATTGTTAAGTGCCGAATTAGAACTTGGGATCTCCTAGAGAGTTGTAGGTTATCTCGTTACCTTTCATTGCCGACAAGAATCACATCATTTGGACCTATGTAGCAAAAGTTATGATTTTTCTTAGGGAGTCTGTGCTGTGGAATGGTGGTTGGTCTGACAGGTTTTAGTGTTTCGACTTAAGCGTGTATTTAGAGGAAAAATCAGAGGGGCTCACCATAATGAAAAATGTAGATAATCCTTCCAGATTTCAGGAAAACTAAAGATCATGAAATTCGGATGAACTTAGAGAACGTTATGATAATTTCATCATTGCTGTCCAGAGACCCGACGCGAGAATTGATACTCTGTTGTTTGGTTTGGTAGGGCTAGTAAAGGACCGAATCAGAGAACCTCACCAACTAGGTTTAGAAGGGGAATTCAATAACCTTTTCAGATTGTCCAAGATCAATCCATTTGGATTTCTGTACATTTAGTTATAATTTTTCGAAGGGGGCTGTTCTCTGGAAAAAAAACTGACAGCTAGCAATAAGAGTTGGGGATCGCGTTTAGTGGACGATGTGCTCATTTTGTGTTTATGGTTTTGTTATTAGACTTATGGTAGCCTTAGCATGTCTCAATTGTATGTCCAGGTGTGGGTTTGGCTCGGGAGCAGTACCTTATCCTCGACATCCACCTTCGCACGTTGAGGCAAGTGCATTGTTTGTTAAATGGGTGTGATTGATTAGCTATGTCCGTGTGCTTTTGATATAAGGTTGCATAGCAAGATGGTTTACTTGATGATTGTTTAAGTATGGTGATTGCTCAAATTATGCTTATGCTTTACTGTGGTACAATGTTGTTGTCTTTTGATAAGATTGATGATGAATAAGAGATGAGCATATGCATATTGAGAACATGTTGTGGCTTAGTCACGCGTGACCAAGCATGATTCCTTTGAGATTCCGTCATGAATGTGGCGGGCCGAGATCCTCACTCGTGGAGTGTGGGCTTGAGGTCCCCTTACTTACGAGAGTAACGGGCAATTGGTCCTGTGCGTGCGGCGCACGAGCATGGGTATGCGGCGACGGTTGCATACTCATTCACGGTGTAATGCACACGAAAGTTAAAGATAAAGGATCCTTGAGCATTGCATTTGCATATGAGATGTTCTATTGTTGATCTCCTTTACGTGGATGCTGATGTTATGGTTTCTTTATGTACTTGCTGAGTCTATGGACTCACTCTTGCTTTTATTGTTGTTTTAGGTACAGAGCCAAGAACGACATGCATGGGGGAAGTAGACTGCTAGTCACATACATGCCACACGAACTAAATAAAGATGAATGATCTTGAACGTGATTGATTTTAGTAAATGCAAAGATTATTATGTTTTGTCTCATGCAATGGATTAAATGTAATAATGATGAGTAGTGTAACTTCATATCTCTAGTTATGTTAAATACTTAGCATGTCTTTGATTATCTTTTGATGTCTTTGGATGAAAGTTTTAGTTAATATTTGATTAATTCGTGTTTGGAACCTTCGTGTAATTAACTTTACAATGGAGGTTCTGCCAAAATTTATTAAGATTGTCTAGTTAGTAGCATTCTGGGTCCCTTCTGGACTGGGGTGTTACATCACCTATGCAAGCGTGTCACCTCGAGCTACTCCTCATCCTCTTTCGATCCCTCGATTTTTCTCTTCTCTCTGTCCCTGGAGTGCTGCCACCACTCGTCTTCTTTGTCGCCAACCATTATCGTTGTGTTGTCATTCCCGTCGACCTCCATCCGTTCCAAGCCGCTCCTCGAGTTCTGTTGGACCGAGAAAGCGACTAGAGGGGGGGTGAATAGGAGCACGCTCACTTTTTCACTTAGATCGGATTCAATAAGAATTTCACTCCAATAGCTATGAGAGATATGAAGATCAGTACATAAGCATAGCGGAAGACTTGTATTGAATCCAATCCAAAACCCATAAGAGAAACGACCAAAAATGCGCTGATGAATAGTGCTTATGAACAGTAGTAGTCAGACCGGTGAACAATAAACACGCGGTCAGACCGATGAACAGTGCGCGGTCAGACCGATGAACAGTAAAATCAGACGAATAAATAGTAAACAGCCTGAAAAACGAAAACGAAAATCAACGTAACTTTTGATCCGTTAGGCCAAAACCCACGAAATTTGAGACACACCTTCTCTAAGATATTAGGAACCTATTCCAATCAAATATCACAGAGATCCATGCCAAAGTTCCTATCTTTTCAGTTTGAACAAAGTGTGCTCCAAAACCGAGCCAAAATTGAAATATGATCTAGAGACTTACTCGTGGGTGATTGATGATCAAGATAACCCTAGATGGGTTCCCACATGTCGCAGCAAGATAGATCACGGCAAGAAACCAACCAAAAACTTGCGGATCAAAGAAAGACTCAAAATCGTCAAATAGAGAGAAGGAAAGCAAAGGTACACACCCTTGAGCAAACTTTCTTGGATTGATTTGATATGGTACTCGTTTACTGACCACTCCATCAATGGAGGACAAAGCTCAAGACATGAGCACGAAATCAAATCAAACTCTTTAGAACCCTAACCTCCAACTATCTTCTCCCAAAGCACAAAAGCAAAAACTAGGGTTTTCAAATATGAAAGGGTTGAGGGTGCAGCCAGCACCTCCTCTATTTATAGTGGAGGCTAGACCTTCTAGAAGAGTTACCCTAATAGGCTCCCGTTAAGGCCCACACACAAACGGGTCACACACGCACGCATTTTAAAGCATCGTCTTCATCTTCTCTTGACCTAAACCACTTCTCCATGCGCCGACCCGCGCCGTGGTTTAGTCAAAAGGTCACCAAGGTGGTATTTGGTAAGATTACCAAAATACCCCTTCGCCCTTCTTCAAAGACCGAGTCAATCTTGTGCGGCGATCGCATGCTCCGCCACGTGTAGGTTGATCCAACAGCTCTCATCATGTCGCAAGTCTCTCCCATCTGGCTCCCACCGAAACCACCATGACACTTGCACCAACCCCCGCACCGCTTGGTCTAACCAGTCGCACCGAACTGCCCGTTCGGTCACCTTTGTCCATCTTGCACCATGCTTGAGTCTCAATGACTTCACCTGGCATCGTCGATCATTCTGAACCTCAGCTCTCCAAACTTAGTCCCGATCATCCTCGCCGTTGACCGTCGTTGACCACTAAGCAACCTGCACAACAATAGACAAGCAAATCGAAACTGGGAACAAGTTCTTCACAACTTAACCCATGCTAGTCAAAACATGCATCATGCAATACATATGCAATGAAACCCATAAACTTGACCTAACCCAAACCAAACTTCGGCGAAAACGTGTGTTTCGATAAACCGTTAACGACATTGCCAATTGTAACATCATCCAAAGATCATGAGCATATCCTCATGGTATCCACAATCTCCCCCTTGATGAACACATTGACAATTCCCAATAAATGCAAATTTTGAGGTTGGAAAAGTAAAAACTCGACGTTTTCGCACAAAGGCACAACTTGGTCTAAATGCAAGAGAAAGCAAAGGAAATGACCAAGTCGGCTTCAGAATAGGAAAGACAAGTGAGATAAGACAAAAGAAAGCAAGAAAGTTTCAATTTCCAGAGACGAGTCAAAAATCTCACTTAAGGTCCATATGAAAGAACAATTGTTCAATGTGACCTTCGATCATTGTGAGGATCCAAGAAATGCAATTCAAATTCAGAAATAGCAATAAGATCATAAGAATGCAAATATGATACTCCCCCTCACTATGATCATCATTTTTTTCAGAAAATTTCATTTTCTCCAACTTCTCCAAAGAGCTCCCCTTTTCATATTTTTATCATTTCTTCTCCCCCTTTGACAATAGAGTCATCAAGGAATCACGTCTTCCTCTCATCCAGATATGACAAATGCAGAAATGAGGCAGAAGCATAAGAAGGAGCATGCATGAAATGTAATGGAGTGGTTTCATATTTTTGTATTTTTTCAATTTTTGATTACAAGAAGTTTTGGAGATTACCCAAAAAAAGCAAGCTAGCATTTCTAATCTTACTCAATACATATCAAGCCTATCAGCGCTAGCAAGATCATGTTAAGACATATATATCAAAGCTAAGCAAGAAGGCTCAAAGTAAAGCGATGAATTGTAACAATTTAAGCAAAGCTTCAAAAATTAGCAAGTTCATCAACAGGGATCCTAAAATGATACTGGCCATGTCAAAATGTCAATGTGAGATCAAAAAGCTAACAATGACCACATTAAGAGACAAACAGGTCATGAATTGAATCATTTTGCTCAATTTTCTTAAACACCCATTTTTCAACCGTTTTTCATTTGTAATGAAAATTGAAGTTGACTAATGGTCTAACTTAGTGAAGAAGATCCTAGACTAGGAGCCAACCACAAACTCGTCCTAAGCTTCGACTAGAAGTTGATTAAAGGTATATCTTAGTGAAGGAGATCCTAGACTAGGAGTCATCCACAAACTCTTCCTAAGCTTCTACCAGGGCGACAAATCTTGAGGTTCACGTCAATTTTGACAAGCAGTTCCCATGAGATCGTCTGGATCATCAAACTATCTCCAAGCTCATGTCTATGACATGCAGTCTCGTGAGTAGTTTGGCACATTTTAAGTACAAGACAATCTTTAAATTTAATTTTTCATTTTTCACAAGAACGATTTAGATTCTTAAAAGAACAAGAAGCTCAAGTAATGATCAATACTAGATTCAAGAGCTATGAGTAATTTTGACAGGGCCAATGTCACAAAAGGATCACTAATTGTGCAACTAGCTAAAAGATCCATAAATTACAGCTTTTAGTTCAAATTGTCTTAAAGTTCTAGCTCATTCAAAGAAAGACTTAGCTGCACATGTGAAAGCATGATAATTCCGACAAGTCAAAGAACTACACACGATATTGAGCAGAATTGAAATACTAAAGCTCAAAAGGGTAATAAGCAAAGCTTCATCAATTTTAAAAGACAAGCATAAAAGCTTATATTACAATGCATCTTTTTGGATTTTCATATGAATGCAATATGATACAATGAGATGCAAGAAAGACTTAAAAGCCTAAAAAGATAAAAAAAAGATCAACAAGTTCAGAAAAGATCAAAAAAGGATCAGATGAATAAGAAAAGTTCAGAAAAGAACTAACTCCCCCTCAAACCAACCCATAGGGGTAAATTACCCCTAACTCACTTCTCAAGGTGGCAAACCTAGTTGGGTCTAAAGGCTTGTGAGGATATCACTAATCGAGCCTCGGACTCTCTAAGTGTAGCACAATATCACCTTTTCTACATGGTTTCTAAGGAAGTGATAGCGAATATCTATGTGCTTGGTCCTAGAGTGTTGCACAAGGTTCTTAGCAATGTTAATAGCAGAAGTGTTATCACAGAAAAGATGAACACTATCAAAAGACAACCCAAAGTCCTTAAGGGTGGACACCATCCACAAAATCTGACTACAGCAACTAGCGGTAGCTACAAATTCGGCTTCAGTTGTGGATTGTGCAACAGAAGACTGTTTTCTAGAAGACCAAGAGACAATAGAAGTGACAAGTGCCTGAGGTACTCTTCCTATCTAGTCGACAGCCCGCAAAATCAGAATCAGAAAACCCCCGAATGGACAGAGACGAAGAGCAGGAATACCAAATGACATACTGGAAGGTGGAATGTAAATACCTGAAGATGCGCTTAACGGCTTGGCGATGGGAAGTCCTCGGAGACGCCTGAAACCTCTCACGAGGCGCATCGAAGTGGATGTCCGGTCTTGAGGCCGTCAGGTACAGAAGGGAGCCAATCATGCTGCGGTACTCGCGTTGATCCACGGCTTCTCCTTCCTCATCTAAATCCAAAGCAGTCGAAGTCGCTATGGGAGTGGCGATCGGCTTGCAATCACCCATCTCGAAGTGCTTGAGCAGATCTTTGGTGTACTTCGTCTGATGGATGAAGATCCCTTCCTTACATTGCTTGATTTGAAGCCCTAGAAAGTAGTTGAGTTCTCCCATCATACTCATCTCAAATTCTCTAGACATGGTCTCAGAAAAACTGGAAACAAGAATATGAGAAGAACCACCAAAGATAATATCATCTACATAAATATGAGCAAGCAGGAAGTCATTGCCATGCCTAAGGATGAAAAGAGTCTTGTCTACCTTACCCATCTCAAACTCATTCTTAAGCAAGAAAGTCCTAAGTCTATTATACCAGCCTCTAGGGGCTTGCTTAAGACCATACAAGGCTTTGGATAGCTTGAAAATGTGATGTGGATACTTGGGATTCTCAAAACCTACGGGTTGCCTAACATACACTTCCTCCTCTATAAAACCATTCAGAAAAGCACTCTTGACATCCATCTGATACAGCCTAAAACCCTTAGACGTAGAAAATGCAAGCAGAATGCGAATAGCTTCTAGTCTAGCAACAAGAGCGAAGGTCTTATCAAAATCTAACCCCTCAACTTGGCTAAAACCCTGAGCTACCAATCTAGCCTTGTTTCTAACCACAGAACCATCCTCACTTTGCTTATTTTTGAACACCCAACGGGTTCCTATAACATTATGACCACTAGGAGGTTCTACTAGGTTCGAGACCTTGTTCCTCTCAAAGTTCTCTAACTCCTCATGCATGGCATTGACCCAGCTAGAATAAGATAAAGCATGTGATATATCGCGGGGTTCGAAAGAAGAAACAATTGCAGAATTAGAGTAGAGACTCGGATCATGATAGCTGGAGCGAGTGACTCGCTCATGAAGATTACCAATCATCTGATCCGTAGGATGACGCCTCTGAATGTGAAGTGGAGCGCTCGAGGGAGACAACATCTCTTCGACCTTCGCAGGTACTGCTGATAAAGAAGATGCAGCAAGAGCATCAATTGGAGGTGAAGCAGTCGTAGCAGGTTCTGGAGCTTGGACAGCTTGGACAGGAACATCAGCAATAGGTGGAGGGGCAGTATCAAGTTCATCCGCATCTTCTTTAACAAAAATGCTCTCTGTCACCTGTAAATCACCTGAAACATCGGATCTAGCTCCAGGGCTAGTCTCATCAAAAGTGACATTGCATGTCTCCTGGACAATGTTAGTTTCAACATTAAAAACCCGGAAACCCCTCGAATGTGCAGGATAACCGAGAAATAAACCATCAAAAGTCCTTGATTCAAATTTATCTAGGTTTCCTGTCTTGAGAATGAAACACTTAGCTCCAAAAACTCGAAAATGAGAAACAGAGGGTTTTCTACCAAATCGAAACTCATATGAAGTCTTGCCCAAAGATGGTCTTAAGAAGACACAGTTTGAAATATGGCAAGTTGTAGTAATAGCTTCGGCCTAAAACCTCCTCGGAGTGCTATACTCATCTAGCATCGTCCTAGCCATCTCGACTAAGGTTTTGTTCTTCCTTTCCACAATGTCATTTTGTTGAGGGACGTGTGGAGAAGAGAACTGATGCTCAATTCCACGCTCAGCACAAAAAGAAGCAAAAGAAGCATTCTTGAACTCCGTGCCATTGTCACTACAAATCGCTCTCAAGGCACCAGGAAGTTCAGAGGCAAAACGAAGAACAAGATCATGAAAATGACCAAAAGCTTCATCTTTCGAAGCAAGAAAGAACATCCAAGAGTATCTCGAAAAATCATCAACGATGACAAGAATGTATCATTTGCCACCAACTGACCGAACCCTAGCAGGACCAACAGTATCCATGTGAAGTAACTGTCCCGGTCCGTCAGTCATGACCATAGTCACTAATGGGTGTGAGGCGGCAACTTGCTTGCCATGCCTACAGGGCGCACATACAGCATCCTTGACGGCTTTGAGTTTGGGCAATCCTCTCATGAGCTCAAGGTTGCTAACTCGCGTCAGATGATCAAAACTAATGTGCCCCAAACGTCGGTGCCAAAGCTAGAAATCAGAAGAAGATGTAACCAAGCATTTAAGAGAACCAGCAAGAGATTCAGAAAAATCAGCTCCAAAGATCCTAGCAACTCTATAAATCCCAAAAATGAGCTCACCAGCTGAATCAAGCACCCGACAAGCATTTTTCTTAAATATAGTCTCATAACCATCATCAAGAAGCTGTGAGACAGAAAGTAAGTTGAACCTGAGCTTGTCCACAAGGGCGACGTCCTTCAGGATGAAATTATCGTTCACCCTGATTGATCCCATTCCTTGAATCCGTCCTTGTGTATTATCTCCAAAGGTGATGAAATCATCACCCGTCGACCGCGTGAAGGAGGTGAACCATCTTGAGTCTCCGGTCATGTGGCGTGAATGGTGAGTCGACGAACCACGTGTTCTTCCTTCCGCGGTACTCCTGAAAATCAAGGCACAAAAGATCAATGTGTCTCAATACTGAGGTTAGTTAAACAAGACTTGAGAACCCAGTACTGAGATACATGTCTGCGAGTAGTATGCAAAGCAGAAGTGCTATCCTTGATTTTATTTGAAGTTCTGTTATGAGCAATGGTCACTCTAACATGAGAGTTATCATGTCTAGGAGTATGATGATGAGCATGTGACACAAATCCTAGACCAGGTCTCTTCTATTCTACATTACCATGTCTCATAAGAGCTCTAGGTTGTTTTGATGAAATTCTAGCAAGATTTTTTATAGCATTTCTCAACCTACACCAACAGAACTCAACAACATGCCCATCCTTCTTGCAATAGGTGCAATGGTACTTGGTACCACTGGTAGAAGCACCTTTTGACTGAACAGATGGTTGGGAAAAACCTGCAGATTTGAAAGTGATCTTTGCAGGTTGGGTATCAAATTCAACTAAGCCAGTTTTCAAATTTTGAATGTCATTAGATTTGTCCTGAGCAAAGTTATATCCTAACCCTTGCTTCTTATAAGGAGTTTTTGACTTGTCAAGAACCATGTTTAATTATTTCTTACCTTTAGAGAATTTTTCTAATGTGTCCTTAAGGTAAGTAATTTCTTTTCCAAAGTTAACACATGACTCACAAGTTTTAGCATCAAGCCTCTTCTTATAAAGAGCAACCTTAAGCTTAAGAGCTGGACATGAAGCGCAAGTAGCAAAATCAATATTGTCCTTAAGTTTGGCATATTTAGCTCTAACTGCTTCTAAGATATCTTTGACTTCATGTTCACATTCTAAGCAGAAAGAGCAAGAGCTAGATTCGACCACACTAGAAACATCCAACTTGCTAGACTCTAAATATTTTTCACAAGGAGCAGATTTAACTTCAATTAGTTCAGTCCTAGCATTTTTAAGTTGGTGCAAGGCAATATTATGAGCATATTGTAATTTAGCAAATTCAGAATGTAAAGCATGACAGGAAGAACATTCATCAGCATCAAGACACTTAGCATTCACAAGTTCTAATGTGAGATTATCTACTTGTGACTCTAATTCCTCATTCCTAGCCATGATGAACTTTAAAGCTTTATCCTGACATAGCATTTGCTCAAAGATAGTTTTGCATCTAGCAGAGAGAACATCATAGGATGGAGGTACCTCATCGTTGTCATTGACGTCGTCGGAGTCGGCCATGAAGCACATGCCGGTGAAGTCTTTGGCCTTCCCTTTCTTGTCTTGAGGGAGCTCCTCCTCCTTGTCCTCCTCGCTTCCAGAGTCCACATCACTCATGGATCGATCTCCAAGAGCGGCAAGAACCCGGTGAGCAGCCTTCCTGAGCTTGGCATCATCAAACTTGGACTTGTTGCCTTGAGGCTTCTTCCAAGCTGGCTTTTCTTCCTTGTGATTACTCTTCCCTTTCAGCTTGGGGCAATTTGCCCGGATGTGATAGAGCTCTCCACACTCATAACAAGTCACAGGGTCACCTCTCTTTTTGTTTCTCATATTGTTGTAGGCCCATGCGAACTTCTTAATCAAGAGTGTCATCTCGGGCTCAGAAATATTTTCAAGATCCTCTTCTTGGATTGCAGATAAAGAAGCAAGCATAAATCCAGAAAAAAGACTCAGAAGACCCATCAGAAGCTCTCTTGAGTGGGTTTGCTACCAAAGCCATGTTTTTCTTCTTGGGATGATCAACCCTCTTAATCTCATGAGTCTTGAGCTTGCTATAGAGCAGCTCCAAAGTCAGATCAGAAAGGTTGACATTCTCCTCAATGGCGGTAGCCTTTATCTCCCACTCTCTGGTGTTGATTGCAGCCAAGAGGTGGGTGGCATTTTGTTAAAGCTTTCATCTGATTAATCACTTTGTTAAAGCGACTGAAAATATCATCGATGCTCTCTCCAGGACGCATATCGAATTTGTTATATTCTCTTTTATAGATCGTCTGATGCACTTGCTTGATTTGGAACGAACCCTCATGATACGTTTCGAGGGTTTTTCAAATCTCATGTGCGGTCTCAAGATTGCAAATCCTATTATACTCCTATCTACCAAGCCCACCATACAGAAGGTTCTTTGCCTTATGGTCGTTAGCCAAGAGGGCTTCAGAAACCAGCGTAGAAACCTCAGGCAAGATGAGTGGAGCTCGAACAACCTCTCATACACCTCGTCCTTCGCTTTGAAGAAAGACACGCATGCAGTTCTTCCAATAGGCATAGTCGTGCCCATCGAAGATATGCGGCTTGGAGGAGTACTTATCTATCGCCAAGTTCAGTGACCGGTTAAGATCAAGATTGAACTAACCGAGCTCTGATACCACTTGTTGGGCCGAGAAAGCGACTAGAGGGGGGTGAATAGGAGCACGCTTACTTTTTCACTTAGATCGGATTCAATAAGAATTTCACTCCAATAGCTATGAGAGCTATGAAGATTAGTACACAAGCATAGCGGAAGACTTGTATTGAATCCACTCCAAAACCCCCAAGAGAAACGACCAAAAACACAAAAACACTGATGAGCGATTGCCTATGAGCGATGTGATCGGCCAGATGAGCGATAAATCGGGCGAATAAATAGTAAATAGCCTGAAAAACAAAATCGAAAATCAACGTAACTTTTGATCCGTTAGGTTAAAACCCACGAAATTTGAGACACACCTTCTCCAAGATATTAGGAACCTATTCCAATCAAAGATCACAGAGATCCATGCCAAAGTTCCTATCTTTTTCAATTTGAACAAAGTGTGCTCTAAAACCGAGCTAAAATCGAAATATGATCTAGAGACTTGCTCGTGGGTGATTGATGATCAAGATAACCCTAGATGGGTTCCCACATGTTGCAGCAAGTTAGATCATAGCAAGAAACCAACCAAAAACTCGCGGATCAAAGAAAGACTCAAAATCATCAAATAGAGAGAAGGAAAGCAAAGGAACACATCCTTGAGCAAACTTTCTTGGATTGATTTGATATGGTACTGGTTTACAGCAACTCCATCAATGGAGGACAAAGCTCAAGATATGAGCACGAAATCAAATCAAACTCTCTAGAACCCTAACCTCCAGCTATCTTCTCCCAAAGCACAAACGCAAAAACTAGGGTTTTCAAATATGAAAGGGTTGAGGGTGCAGCTAGCACCTCCTCTATTTATAGTGGATGCTAGACCATCTAGAAGAGTTACCCTAATAGGCTCCCGTTAAGGCCCACACACAAACGGGTCACACAGGCACGTATTTTAAAGCGTCGTCTTTATCTTCTCTTGACCTAAACCACATCTCCATGCGCCGACCCGCACCGTGGTTTAGTCAAAAGGTCACCAAGGCGGTATTTGGTAAGATTACCAAAATACCCCTTCTCGGCCCTTCTTCAAAGACCGAGTCCAATATTCGCGAAGCAGTCGCATGCTCCGCCACGTTTTGGTTGATCCAACGACTCTCATCATGTCGGCAAGTCTCTCCCATCCGGCTCCCACCGAAACCACCATGGCACTTGCACTAACCCCCGCGCCGCTTGGTCCAACCAGTCGCACCGAACTGCCCGTTCGGTCACCTTTGTCCATCTTGCACCATGCTTGAGTCTCAATGACTTCACCCGGCATCGTCGATCGTTCTGAACCTCAGCTCTCCAAGCCTAGTCCCGATCATCCTCGTCGTTGACCGTCGTTGACCACCAAGCAACCTGCACAACAATAGACAAGCAAATCGAAACCGGGAACAAGTTCTTCACAACTTGACCCACGTTAGTCAAAACATACATCATGCAACACATATGCAATGAAACCCATGAACTTGACCTAATCCAAACCAAACTTGGGCGAAAACGTGTGTTTCGATAAACCGTTAACGACATTGCCAATTGTAACATCATCCAAAGATCATGAGCATATCCCCATGGTATCCACAAGTTCCTTCTGCCACCGCAGATCTCGTGCTCTCCTTGGTTCTCTCCAGGCGCCACCAAAACACCGAAGCCGCCGCAAGCTCAAGTCACCTCGCCGCCGCCGTCACATTGTCACTGGTCTTGCCGAGCCACTGCATTCCAAGTGTTCCTCTAATCCCCAGGAACCCATTTTTGCGCTTAGTTGCCCCTACCTCGTCTCCGTTCATCGTCGACGTCACCGTCATTGCCGCCGGCCAAAACTTCCTCTGCTGTCTGTTCTTTCTTTCTCTCTGCCACTTCACCCTCCACATCATCGGCCACATATCTCTTTGCTCATGTGGCGTCCTTGTCAGTAGCATCTGTAGCAAGCCCGAGCCAAAAACCCATAGACTCAGCCCACCATAAACCCAGTCACTTACAGGTGGACCCCACTCAACAGTTTCAATTTCTTTATCTTTTTCTTTTCAGATGAAGGAATATTCCCTGAATATTCTTTTCTCTTTCTTTTTCCTTTCCAACAAATCTTCTGAGAGTCTGTTTTTCTTCGTTCGAACTTTGATTCAGTCCATTTAAATTCCTAAATTCATCTAAAATCAATCTCTTTCTTTCAGAGTTTGTTTTTATGTTTTTAGATTTTATTTTAATTTCTTTTGAATTTATTTGTGCTTCGTTTGTTGTTTTCTCTCTCGTTAGACGATCTGTTTCGCGGAGCAAGAGCAGAAGCAAACTTTAAAGATCCAAGTGTGGTAACTGAACAAAGTCAAAGCCAAGATAAGTTGTAGTTCTTTGATCATATTGAATCTATGATTTCAAAAGTATATTGTTTTATATCAATTGCATGCTATCTTTATATCAACTGCATTTGGGAGTAGTTAATTAATCACCAATTTGTCATTTTGCCTCCATTGAACATTTGAATACCATGAATCACTTGTCACCATAGGATGGTCAATATTAATTGGATATAATTGTATCACAAACATGGGTATCGTAGAGATGCTTAGTCATGCTTAGTTGCGATGTGCTCATGATCACATGTACAATAATGTTAAATTTGATTTAATGAGATATGGAATTGTGGCGGGTAACCACTGTTGTTAAACTTTGTGTACCATGACAAGGTATGTCATTTGTCTTGGTTGTACAAAATAATTTTCGCTTAGGCGAGCGATCGTGAAGTGGGCGTGCGGTTAGCACGTTGTGGGTTTATGGTAGACTCGTCTGAGTAACTTGTCAAGGACTTAATCTTGTGCGCACTACAACTGTACAACCATATGCCTGATGGGACGGGCCTAACCTAGTAAGTTGTGGAGTTTTGACATTGACTACTCAGGTTGTAGGTTTAGTGATGGGTAGAGGTATGGACTACTCTGAAAGTCAAATCGATTGATGGTTCGCCGCTTCTAAGTCCAACAGTGTGCATCGAACCAACGGTGAGGTTGGGATCGATAGTATGCACATCAAGAAAGTCAATTGTTGAGATAAATTTTTTGAAAGGTTTTGTTGTGATTAGCTCCGTACAAGTTGATTGCATCTTGTGGGTAAAGTGTATAATCTCTACAGAGTGTTAATTAATCTATCCAAATAGCCGTGTCCACGATCACGGACATGCTCAGGAATTTCACACAAGAGGTAGAGTTTCTTTATAAAATATGTTAGAGTGTGAATGAGAAGTTCACTTGATGAATATAATGTTCGTTTGGTGAATGGGTAATTCACATGGTGGTTTGTGTCGGTTAGCGAATGGGAATTCACTTGGTGGGTTGGTTGGGAAGTGAATGGGAACTTCAATGGTTGATTTCAAAGAAATTGTTTACTTTATTTATTTATTATCTTTTAAATTATGTATTTCAATCTATTTACCATATTTATCGTCAATACTGCTTTCTGCAAAAGAACAGTACAACTAATCCTTTGTTCAAGCCTTGCATGAATATTGTGGATATCTTGGGGATATGCTCATGATTTTAGGATGATGATACAATTGGCAGTGGTGTTGAGGGTTTGTTGAATGACTCATTTTCTGCAGATTTTAGGAATATCGGTTTGACCGCAACTGAGTACTGAGTGGTCGAAAGATTCGAGTATTGTAGCTACGAGTACCAGGTGGTCGAAGTCTCCGAGTACTGTAGCTACGAGTATCGAGTGGTCAAAGGCTCTGAGTACTATAGCTCCGAGTACTGAGTGGTCGAATGCGCCGAGTACTATAGCTATGAGTACCGGGTGGTTGAAGGCTCCGAGTACTGTAGGTATGAGTACCAAGTGGTCGTAAGCTCCGAGTACTGTAGCTTTCGAGTACCGTAGCTTCGAGTACCGAGTGGTCGTAAGCTCCAAGTACTGTAGCTCCGAGTCCTTGGTGGTCGTAAGTCGTGGTCGTAGCTTTTCGACCAGGTGTGGTCGTAGCTTTTCGACAAGGTGGTCGTAGCTCTTTCGACCAGGTGATCGCTCGAGCTGGTCGTAGACCTCGTGGAGACTGGTCATGGATAGTGGTCTTGGACACTGGTTGAAGACAGTGGTCCTGGACACTAGTAGAAGATAATGGTCCTAGACAATGGTCGTAGACCTTCCTGGTTAGGTCAATTTCATGGGTTTCAATGTATACATGTTGCATGATGCATGTTTTGACTAACATGGGTCAAGTTGTGAAGAACTTGTACTCGAATGGTTGCTTTGTCTATTGTTGTGCAGGTGGCTTTAAGTCAACTATGATCAACGGCGAGAAGGACCGGGACTTGGTTAGGAGAACCAAGGTCCAGAACGGTCATAGACGCCGGATGAGATGGTTGGACTCAAGCAAGGTGTAAGATGGACAAGGACCATAGAGAAGACGAAGTTTGAGCAAAGGCCTTTGTGAAGGTATGTACTCATGCCTCATCAATTATATAAATTGATGATTGTGCGTATCGTGCGATGCTACATGACGGTTTTCTTGTTTGTGATGGTTGTAGGACACCGGAGTTAGGTCATAGTGAGGAGGACTAGATTGGGACTAGGTTAAGAGAACCGAGGTCCAGAACGATCGAGGTGGTGCCGAAAGATGACTGAGGCTAGCGGGGTGGTTACAAGCCGAGAAGATAAGAAACTGGAGTGGAGGCTACCGATGATGAACATGATGGGCAGCGGCAAAGTGGACCAGGACTAGACTTAGGAAGGAGTTGAGGTCCAGACTAGGCTCAGGGAGGAGCTGAGGTCCTAAATGGCCAAGGAAGCCGGGTGCAGTCATGTTGAGACATGTGGTGCACCAAGTGACTTAGTCCCTGTTGCAAGCGAGGACGGTTCGGTGGGATCCAGACGCATGAGAGGCTTGGTGAGAAGTCATTAGGGCCACATGGATGATGACCGAGCGCAGCAGTTCTGTGCGATGGGTTATATTGAGCAGCACGACAGTTCTGTGCGACAGGTTACATCAAGCAGCGAGACAGTTCTGTGTGACGGGTCACATGAAGCGGCGCAGGGGTCGATACAAGTGAAATCCGTTGTGTGTGAGCTTGACGGGTGCCCATTTGGATGTCTCTCTAGGGCTAGCCTCCACTATAAAAGAGGAGGGTGCTGGTTCTACATTTTCAACCCTCGTATTCTAGAAACCCTAATTTGTGATTTAGGAATAGGAGAGGAAAATGGAGAGGCTAGGGTTCATGAGAGATGGATTGATTGAGTGCTCACATGGTGAGCTTTTGTCCTCCATGGTGGAGTGGTTGTAAAGATACAATCTCTCTAATCAATCCATGCAAGATTTGCCCCAAGATGAGTTCTGTTTTATTCTTGCTCTATCTTTGATGTCTTTGGGGTTTTTGATGTCTTTTATGTTTTTATTTGGAATATTGCTATGATCTTGCTTGCTGGGATATGTGGGATATGATATAAGGTCATCTTGATCATCATACCACGCACGAGCAAGCTTTTGGATCTAAGTTTGTTTTTGCCCTGTTTTGGTGAAAGAAATGGTGATTTTAGGGGTTTTGTTCTTGAGGACTTTTGTCTTGATTCTTCCTGTGATTGAGGGTGCTAGGATGTATGGAAGACTATCCTTCACCATCTTGGATTGATTCCTCTCACGAAAATCATCTCAATCACCGGTTTCGTATTTCGCCCAGTTTTGGAGCAACCTTTACTCAAACGGAAAAATGTCAAAACTTTGGTAATGATCTTCACAATCTTTGATTGGAATAGGTTCCTGACATCCTAGAGAAGGTATGTTTCAAGTCTCATGAACTTTGGAGTTGTAGATCAAAAGTTAGACAAATTTACGATTTCGAAATATAGCTGAAATTCGATTATGCATGTTGATTTTACTATTCACCATCGATGGTTAGTGGGAAGTTTTATCCTTTTGTTGCCTGGTTCTTATTGAATGATTATCTTTAATCTTCATAGCTCCACATAGCTATTAGATTGAAAGAACCGTGAACGTTCTGAGGCAAAAGATTTTAAAGAGGTCATCTTTGTGTGGCGCCTATTTAACCTCCCTTCTAGTCGCCTCTTCGGTCCAACAAATATTAAGTGCATACTGTTTCCCTACAACTTGTTGAGTACTTTATGTGCTCATGACTTTAAATTTTGTTGCTCAGTTGAAGAGTACCAAGCTGCTCAGGAGTTCTTCGGACAGGAGTTCTATGAAGGCTTTGCAAATTAGGATACATTTTTCACTCGATTGCGTGTGGGCATGTTAACTAGCCTTTCTATGTTTTCCCATTCCGCTGCAAGAGTTTATTTATTTCTTTAGTTCTGTGTGACAAGTTAAGTAAACATTGAACATAAGGTTCAGTTATTATTACTATTTGTTATTTAAAATCTTTTTAGTTAAATCGATAAATAGATGGTATTTCATCGATGTTTTCTGTGTAAACTAACTACTGATATGTGACTAGTTCAGAATACATAGAAGGTTTCAGATGTGTAAATCTGGGCCCCAACATTAATTCATGCAACATTTTTAGCTCTGTCACGGTACACTCAATTTAATATGGGTCATCCATTTTCTTTGATCTAATTAATGGTTCAGATCAGTTATGATTTAGTTATATTACATCTGGTAGTATGAGCAGTAGAATCCCAAAGGAGGCAGAATTGTAATTGCCCGTATGGAGATCACATACCATAAGAATAATATTTTCGGCCCTAGCTAAAAAAGCCCATAATACACTTACAAAAAATTATAAATAAAAAGAAAAATCAATTATAACCTTAACAAATCAATGGTAAAGATAAATCTATTATGTACCGTAAAATTTCACTTTTTTTTTTTACCTCCTACTGGTTAGTTATGGATAGTTTTAGTTGAAGTTGCAACCTGTCGGCGGATGGTAAGCCAAGTTCTACTGTTCTAGTGTTGGGACCGGTTCGGATACCTACCTCCTTATGGAATGAATTGCAGAGCTCTTGGCAAACTTTTGAAGAAGAGAGAATTGAATAGACTCTACTAATCGGGTGCGGGGGTAACCTCCTAGCTAAAACAAAAAGGAGAGAAGAAAAATCCTAAGGAACATCGAGCTGATAGTATCTGTGAGTTGTTGATCTAGGAGCTTGCTCTTTTCCATGTTAATTAAGATGATTAAGCTAGTAGCATTTCGTACTCTCTCTCATACGAGGAGGTGCGCTCGCTCCCTACTATACTCCCATCTCTGTGCTCCCTCCCATGTGGTGTCGATTCGCTGGTGGCACAAGCCCAGAGATTTCCGTCCTGACAAAAAAAAAATACAGTAGGAAAGGATCTAGGACAAGACCCTGTCTCGTCCACCTCCTGAATCCAACGGCTGCAGGGAGAAAGGGTCTTCGAGAATTTCCTTCCCGTCCTCACCCCAAAAAAAATACAATGTCTATCTCCTTCCTTTGTTCAATCCATCGCCGGCAATCATGTCCATAGCTCGGCGGTGGCCGGAGTCATGCGAGCCGCTTCAATTCGGCAGCCCATGTCACCTCGCACTCCGTCTTAGCCACCACGCAGCTACAGCGGCGAGCTCAAATTAGTTTTAACTCGGTTCGTTCACACTAATTTAATAAAAGAATTTGAACTAATCTCAAGCTCGTGAAGTGCATATACGTACACATGGGATCCTCCCCTCCTTTTTACCTGGACGGCCACACGCTGCATCCCGACACGCACGCATTCACTAGCACGCGGGTCGTTTCCCCGAGTCCCGCGGCGCCCCGTGACCGTGAGACGCCGTCACGGCCAGTCGCCATCCCACCGTGGACGACACCCAGCGAGCGATCCTGACCGTCCAGATCGTAACGGGCGGAGGCCTCAGGTAACTCCCCCATCCCGCCTTTGGCTCCCGGCCGTTTATATCTGCAGGTAGCCCCCTTCCGCTTCGGTTTCCTCCCAAAGAAAAACTCCTTCCAGCGCAAGGGCAGGGGAAACGAAGTTACAGATAGGGGTAGAAACGAAAATAAATTGCAAGGAAGAACAAGGGAGAGAGGTGAGGAGTGAGTGATTAAATAAACCGTCGTCTCTTTGTAAGCATCGTTGATTTTGAATCCTTTTTTCTGCTTTGGATTGTTTTTTGAAATGTAATGTTTCGTTGATCTTGGATTCCATACATCGACTCAGCAGGTTCATGATTTGTCTCTCCATTTCGATGTTGGTTCTTTTTCCCCCTCAGATTTATGTTTATATGATGGATCTTATCTGTTTTTTTTCCTCCCGGGGAATCTTATCTGGATGGCTAGGATGTTTTGTTGAGTAAATAGCATACGGAATATATGCGTAGTTGTGTTGGTTTTCTTTGAGATGAAGAATCTCATAATGCGATGTCATTGTTATTCATATGACAATGCTTTTCTGAATAAATTCATTATGTTGATCCCAGTCTCAGTGTTATTGGAGATTTACTAGCCTTTGCGCTTTGTTGTTGTCTTTTGTGAGTAGTTAGGGAAGGGGATGATGTCCGAAAGCGAGGAGCACGGCTCGCTGCTGGAAAAGATCAACGAGAAGATCCACGAGTACAAGGGCTCCTCCTCCTCGTCGTCCTCATCGGACTCCGAGGACGACAAGCCTCGCAAATCCAAGAAGAAGAGGTTGTTCGGTAGGACGCAACAGCTGCATCACGTCCTCGGCGGAGGCAAAGGTATACGCGAAACGATTAATATTACCTAAAGAGAAAAAAAAATTCCCCACCAGAAAAGCTTTGCTCAACAAGGAGATCGGGAAACATGGATGGACACATCAAGAAGCATGGATCAGTCACGTAATTTATGAGAATTCGGAATGCTTTATGAAAACAGATTAAGGACATGGAAAAACTATATCTAATCGGTGACAGATTGAACCCTGTTTCTCAGTTTCTGGCACAGGTTGTTCGGTTGGACGCATCCGCTGCATCATGTGATTTTTTTTTAACTGTTTGCGTCGATGTAAGGTGAGTTCAGATGACAACGGTGACGGTGACACCTAATTGTGTTGTTTTTCAGGTGCTGATCTTGTGCTGTGGAGGAATAAGCAGACGTCTGGGAGCATTCTGGCAGGGGTGACTGTGATCTGGTTGCTGTTCGAGGGCATTGGTTACCACCTACTGACCTTCCTCTGCCACTCGCTCATCGTCTTCCTCACCGTCTGCTTCGTCTGGTCCAACGCTGCATCCTTCATCAACAGGTCGCGCAATACCTCTTTGATCCTCTACTGTCCTGTTCTGTGCTCATAGCCAAATATGATCTTCATTGCTAGGCTAGTAGTATATTTTGTTGGAAGGACAGTCTGTCCCTGGCCTTTGATACTGAATTTTAATCACAGACCGTGCAAATCCACCACTTTATTTTCTATTTTTAAGATTTGAAGACTGGTCATATTACAAACCTCTGTTTTCTGAGAACAGCATTTATAGTTAAATACATGAGTTATCAATTTAGTGAGTTCTTCCTGAATTTGAGATGTATAATGCACGGCTATCAATACTAGTCAAAAGTAATATTATCCGAAGCAGTGACAATCGGCCAAAATTACATATAACCGATTAAATAAAATTCGAATATGTGGCTTTGTGCGCTTCTCTTATATTCATTTCTGTCATCATATTGCTATTCGAGTTGTTCTATTAATGCCTAATTGAATCTAGTTCCTTCATTCCTGCCATTTATTTTGTTACTCTATATAGTTCTCTATACAATGTACAGTTAGAGCTTAATTATTCTGTTAATGTATATAGTTTTCTATGCAACATACAATTTTAGAGCTTAATTATTTAAATTATTTTTCATGGGCGTGGGATACTACCGATGAGCGTGAATAGCACATATGGTACTGTAGCAACCACACACTGTTCATACAGGCGTAGGTGCATTAGTAGTTAGTAAATAGAGATAAGAATAGTTAGTTTTTTTGTTAGTTGGGTTTACTTATTTAGAGATATATTCTATTTAGTAGAGATAAGTTTTCTTATAAATAGAGATTTTTTCTTATAGCCAAATCGGATCGTCCTTATAAAAGGGATAGCATGTATCCATTACCAATCAAGCAAAGATGAATAAATAAGTTCCTAGTATCTAAAGTCCAGCTGTGACCGTTCCCTTGACCGGCTATTCTAAATATATTCCTTCCCCGATCGGTGCCCTCTTTCACCTAGTGTTGTTCTACTTCAAGTCGTCGCTGTCAGACCTCTCTCCAATGGATGTTTACCTCTTGTTGTGCTAGACCACAACAATTGGTATCAGATCCAACCACCATGGCCTCTGCTGCCGAGTTGTCGGCACCACCGTTGGTTCTGCCGCTAGTACGCTACCATCCCCATGGGCGATGCCACCGGAGCCAATCGTGACGCTACGAAGCCTGCTACTACAGCCATCCTCTATGTCGGCGCCACCGATTGTTCTTCTATTGCCATCCCCACGGGCGACGCCACCGAAGCCAGCCTTGGCACTGTCATGGCCTCCACCACAGCTCGAGGACGAGCTGTCGCGAAGGGAGGGTGAAGTTGTCGTGGGCATGGGATACTATTGACGAGCGTGAATAGTACATATGGTGCTGTAGCAATCGAATACTGTTCATGCCAGGCCCACAGGTTTATTACCAATTGGGAAATAGATATAAGAATAGTTAGTTTCCTTGTTAGTTTGGTTTGCTTTCTTAAAAGTATATTCCATCTAGTAGAGATAGATTTCCTTAGAAATAGAGATTGTTTTTAGAGGTTAAGTCGGGTCATCTCTATAAAAGAGATAGTATGTATCTAGTATCAATCAAGCAAAGATGAATAAACAAGTTTCTAGTTCCTAAGTCCAGTTGTGGTCGTTCCCTTGACCGGTTATTCTAAATCTATTCCTCCCTCAATCGATGCCTTCCTTCACCTGGCGCCGTTCTACTTCAAGTCGCCGCGGTCCAACCTCCCTCCGACGGATATTTACCCCTTGTTGTGCTAGACTACAACATTATTCTCATTTGTATTTGTTTGGCCAAGCTTCTATACTACCCCAAATGCAAAGAAATATAAATTTTAAAGAGCTTTGATTATGATTTGGTGAGTGGAGACAATAAAATAGCCAATTCAATATAGTTCTACGGACTCTTGATCTAAAAATTGATCACTTGTAGCTTGCACCAAAAAAAATGTCTGGTTTTTATCTGTGAGATGATTATGTTCTGGGAGGTGATATCATCTTAGGATTTTCAGGTCTCCTCCAAAGTTCCCAGAGGTCATTCTATCTGAAGTTCAATGCCTGAAGTTAGCTCATGTTCTGAGGAAAGAAATTAATGAGGCTTTCTTCACATTGCGCAATGTTGCTTCCGGCAAAGACCTGAAAACATATCTGATGGTAAGCTGAGTCCTAGAATCTTTTTTATTTTTCCTTTTTTTTCATGTAAGTTTGTGCTCAATGCCATACTGGAGCATTTTTCTTGCAGTCAATTGCAGCCCTCTGGTTCATTTCTATAATTGGGAGCTGCTTCAGCTTCTTGACTCTGTCTTACACTAGTAAGGCCCTTATCTACTTTCTATTTTGCTTTCACTGTAAATTAGTTCATAGTAGTTTCTTCTGAAATGTGTGCTGTATATTACTTATGCCACTTAATTGAATAATACTTTGAAAATTACAATACCACAACAATGTTCTGTATGTTTCCTGGTACATACAGCAATACTATATGTTTACATTTGTACTTTGATTTCTATGATTGCTGTTTCTCTTAGAAAATTCAAGAACTTGATCCATGAATATCTGCATAGGTACTGAACTAATTAAGCACAAACACATGTGAATGCACAGTAGCTTCGTCTGAAAATATGTACTGGTAGACTATTTCTTTCCATCAGATCAAATGCTAGATTTGAACTTACAACAATAGCTTCCCTTTTAATTTGGTATGATAGAATGCATGAAAGTAAATTTTACTTTTGTGTTTTTTCCTCCAAAACACACGTGCAGGGAGAGCATCCCAATTGGATTGAATGAGATGGAATTGTCTCAGTGCAGACCATTCAAAAGATAATTTTGGTCAAATAACACACTGCAGTATACTAGGATATTGAACTCCATAATTAGTTAGTGTGAAATATAGAAAATGCTGAGATCTGAAATTTTTGTCTCTTCTCTATGGATGATCTAGAAAAACTGAAAAGGTTATGGTAGCAACGTGTTCTTGAAATGTGTGCTTACAGACTGTTTGCTTGCACTACATCCAAAATGTTAAATTCAGAAAAGTGCAACAATTTTAAAGCTGGGCTACGGCCTTTTATCTAAGAACAGTGCAACAAAATATACACGTCCAAGCATACTTGTGCGTATAAGATCATCAATTCAAGAGATTAAAGTCGATTCGATGCCTGTTTGCAGTTTTCCTGATGGCATACACTCTGCCCATGCTGTATGAGAAATACGAAGATCAAGTGGACGTTGTGGGCGAGAAGGCCCTGATCGAGATCAAGAAGCAATATGCAGTACTCGATGAGAAGCTTCTCTCAAAGATCCCAATGTTATCCGACAAGAAACAGCATTGAAGTGATGATTTGAAGCTCGAAGCCCTCTAAATTTTCATTGGCATCAGCACATTACGAAATTAGTCTCTTTTGGTTTCATCATCTAGCAATCTTTAAGATGACATGTAGATGTTATTTAAATTCTTAAGCATCGGAAAATTGACTTTTCCGAGTCCTAGAACAGAACACTGTCGACGGTCACACCGAGACACGGAGTAGTTGCTTCTGCTTGTTAGTTTCAGTTCATATTTTGAGTTTTTGTTTGGTCACAAGATACATATGTCAGACCAATTTCTATAATTATATGTATGTATTATTTGATCCTTTCTTTCTGATACTGAACTATTTAGGCCATTCTTATTGGCAGCTCAATTCATTTGGGTCCCTCGTTGGCTAACTGATTATTGCATCCTTATTCTGTGATCAGCTCGTACTACAGTTATGTGTTGCTCATGCTTCAAGTGTTCATCAAATCGGAGGGACATGAACTTATTTGCGCACATTGTTCTGAATTATTTTGTTCCTATTTCTGAGCAATAAAGTAAAAAATATTAATTCCCAATTCTCTCTCTCTCTCTCTCTCGAAATAAAAGTAGCACCCAAGTGCTACAGAATTCAAATAGCAGTACGAAAAAATTCTGAAGTCTACAGAAGAAAATGAAAAGCTTTCAATCAACTTTCACTAATCACACGGTTGATTAAAAGCTTTCAATCAACTTTCACTAATCACACGGTTGATTCTAGCAAATCACCAAATATTCCAACAGACGCATCAAACTTCCAATCAAGCAACTGATCACTTCCTCGAATATATGCACTACCATTAATCCGCAACACGCGTACCCAGAACACTGCACCTCTATTACATGACTAGCTAGAACTTGGTCCGGTACCGGCACGATGAGCTCTGAGCGCCCGGCCGGCGCACGCTGACCGCGACGTCGCACACCGTGAGCACCACAACGTGGCGCCTGAGCACGCTGAGAACCGTGACCGTTCCCGGCACGATCGTCCGCACGGTGAGAGGCACGTCCCCGGCGCCGACCACATCTCCGTACAGCTGCGGAGCGTACCCGGCGAGGCGGTCGGCGAGCACGGTGAGCCGGACGGTCACCGACTCGGCGCCTCCCCTGCCGACGTGCCCGGCTGGCACGTCGGCGTCCGCGGCGAGCGCGCCGCGGTAGTAGACCTCAGCGCGGCCGGCGGCGTGCGCGAAGGCGGCGACAGGGCTGGGATTGCGGATGGCGAGGACGGCGTCGAGCGTAACGTTGAAGGAGAGGCCGGGGATAGGGACAGGAGGTGAATCGGAGCGAGGAGAGTGGCGTCGGCCGGGCGCGGGCGGAGCGCAGTGAGTGCCAGCGCGGCGACGGCGACGGCGAGGAGGAGGAGTGCAGCGAGGGAGACAACGACGCAAACGCGGAGCCGGCAGCGGGACGCGGCCACCGCGGCGCTGTGGTGCTTGTGGGGCGAACCGGAGGAGGAGGCGGCGGCGGCCATGGCTGGCTGGTTAACTTGGTTTCTAGGACTTGGAAGGTGGTGGAATGTTTGAGTGGGAAGTAGGGAAGTAGTAGTGAGTAGTGAAGTATTACTGCGCTACAAGTAGCGGAATGCATTAAATAGACGAATTTTAAAATATACCATTTTTTAGTTTGTGGTTTTGAAATATATCACTTCTCAGTTGAGGAGTTTTTTCTTTGAAATATGTTACTCCTCAGTAAAAAAAAAGTGACATATTTCAAAGAAAAAACTGAGGAGTGACATATTTCAAAACCACAAACTGAGGAGTGACATATTTCAAAATATGCCTATTAAATAAACTATTTATTAAAAAAAAATAAACAAACAAACCACGCTTTAATATTTTTTAAAAATAGACCACAATTATTGTCGTCCACTGCACGACTACACTTACTCACTCAGTGACACAATGATTAACTGACGTGAGAGGCACAGTCGCGCGACGGAAACACAACTGAGGCGAGTCGCAGATTAGGCTAGCGACTTAGCCCGGTCGCGTTCTCACTCGGCGAGAGTAGTCTAATTTTTTTCAAGAAATAATTTAAATAAATTTAGCTTTAATTTATAAAATTAAATGGTTGGAAGAGTTGTTTGTGAGTATTTGTTAGTAGTAAAAAGTTAGAGTTTGGTGACTACAATTGTTTGTAAATAAATCATATTTTACTTATTTTACGTAGATATTCACCCTTTTAAGTTTTTACACAAATAACCCAAAATTTGGTAAAATATTTTATAAGCTTTTGTTTGAGTGAGACGAGAATGGAGCAACAAAAATGAGATTATAAGCCCGGCATAACAATAGACCATGAAGGTTTGAATTACATGGAGCATAGGGTCTGATTAGGTGTATATGTTTGCCTAGATATTTCGTAGCTAGCTATTCCTACGAAAAAATGGCTATATGCACGAATCTTCGATCCGAACCACAACTACGATATAAACACGCCTTTTGAAAACGAAAATACTTGAAAGATGGAAATCAACTTAGGCTTGTAGATATATGTCCTACTACTCCTTGCCGGGCTTTCACGTAGGCCTCCCAGTACTCAATTGAAAGGTATTTTTCAGGCCTACTCTTGTCCAGAATAATCTTCGGTGCAATAGGGGCATCAGGGATCATCGGTGTTTTTCCCTTGTCTTCTTCTGCTCCCGGTTGAGTAAGATTTCCAACAGGTAAAGGCCTCGAGCGCAACTACGTAGTTCAATATGTCTAGGTCTTCTAATAATCAATCTACTAATGCAGGTACCCTAACATTTTTATTCTATAATAAATACATAAATATTCTACATGGTAACACTATACACGATATTTACCCTAAAATTGCCGATCTACAACAACAAACCCTAGTTCTACCACTAAACTATGCATATTGTTGCTAACCTAACATGTTTTTACCAAAGCGACTAATAAATTATATGAGCACAACAAACTCACTGCAAAAGAACGAGTACACGGAGGCGCACAGAGTCTCCTCCTCCCCCTCCCCACTCCTCTCCTCTCCTCTCCTCTCCCTTCTTCTCCTCACCTATCCTCCCCTCTTCTTCTTCACCGCTAACACTATATTGGCCTTTGGTCGCGATAGCGTCATGGCGTGATCGATGTCAAGCGCCTACCGGTCATGCCACGGATGCGCAGCTAGTGTTAGGTGTCTACCAGTCACGCTACGGAGGCATGACTAGGCGATATGGCTCAACTTCGTCTGCCCATCATGTGATTGAGTGTCGACATGCCTTAGTCGCCCAACAAATCCTCAAATCGCTAGCCCACCGTATGATTGGGCCTACTCACCTGTTGGGCCAACGAGTGAGGGTTATTTATGTAAAAAAAACTCGTGGTTTTTTTTTTTTTTAAAATGATTTAAAATGTTTTAATTAGAAAAAAAATCATAAGTAGCGGGGGTGGCGGAAAGCAATCAACTGCCGTTGCAGCTATAAAGGTACGACTATGCCATTATGCAGTCTAGGCCGTGGCTTGACCTTCAATGGCTAAGATCTTCCGAGCCCACTACTAATCACTTCGTCCCTCTATAGGCTATGGCGGCGACCTCGATGGAAATAAATCTTATGAGATCTTCTCACGTTTAGATCCTTCCTTGGGCCCAATTTAGATCATGACTTGTGACCATGCAAAAATGTTTTTAATTTATTCTACCAGGTGTTATGAGATTGATGAGGTCTAGTAAGAATCTAAATTGATGAGGTCTAGTAAGAATCTAAAGATAATATAGGCCTTGGCTTACCTTCGATGGCAAAGATCTTCCTGGGCCAATAATGATCACTTCGTCCCTCTATAGGCTACGGTGTCGATCTCGACGGAAATAAATCCTACAAGACCTTCTCATGCTTAGATCCTTTCTTAGACTCAATTTAGATCATGACCTGACCATGCAAAAATATTTTTAATTTATTCTGTCACGTGTAATGAGATTGATGATGTGCAGTAAGGATATAAAGATAACGAGATCTCGTAGGATTTTCCAGCATCCCGAGCATCTGAAACATCGCCCGGTCGCTGGCCACGTGCCCGTGTCCTCGCCGCCCTCGTTGTGGACATGATATCGATGTACGTACCGCCGCGCGACGTCCGCACCGAACTGGGCGTCCCATTCTACATGTTCTTCGTTCTCCCCGTGGATGCTGCTGCTCCTTTGTTGGCACATCCCAGAGCTCAACGCGACGTGCACCGTGTTGCCCCGGGATGCGACGGAGCCGATCCGCCTGCCTGTCGATCCATGCATACGAGCTGACGAGATCGATGCTTTCCGACCGGAGCAGAGACACTCGGACACATACGCTGGATTCTTGTCCATGGCAAGGAGGCCGCATCCGCGAGAGTTCATGGGATTCTTGTGAACATGTTCCATGAGGCATGATCTAGTGCCAGAGATGGGTCTGGAGGCATGGAAGATCTTAGCCATGCAAGGTAAAGGCCACGGCCCAGATTGCATAAGCAGTGCCGTTATAGCTGCAACAGCAGACGATTTTAATCCGATTTGGAGAGGGAGTTGATGACCAGATGGGTTAAATTTGATTGGTGTGCTTATCCTCTTGCTTAATTAGGCTAAGAATGCCATGTCGCTTTGGATGATTACACAAAAAACCTCAACTTGTTTTTTTTTAGAACAAAAAAAAATCTCGACTTGTAAAACGAAGGAGAAATTAAATGTTTAGATTTGGAGAGAAAACGACCTAGAGTTCTGAACCTTGCGATTTTGTAACTTGCAAATTGATTTGGCGGTTTCCTTGGGCATTTTCGTGAATAATTTTGGAGTCTAAAGGTTCTGAGTATACTTACAATCGTGCAAATTTAGGGCCAACGTGTGGAAGCGGATTTTGTCCTTTCGGTACGACGTCCTCCCCGCATCAGCCGTACATTTCCTTCTCGGGGTGTGGGCTTGTATTTAGGTACAACTCGTAATACCGGTGAGTACTTATTGTCCGATTCATATAGATAATCGTAGCGCTCTTTCGTCCGATAAGACCTTTCCGTTTGTACGCTCTTCATCCTTATCCTTCAAAAGTGCCTCATCCACCCATTCCTTCCTCACTCCCCTGGCTCTTCTTATTTCTTCTTTTCCCATCCTCTTCTTCTTCCTTTCATCTCTTTTCTACCGATCTCCTCCAGAGCTGCTCTCTCCGTCCGACCAATTCGCACCAAGCCTCTGCCGCCGCACTAGCCGTGCCTCCGCCACCACCGCTGGCGCCGCGCCACCTCGCCTCAATTGCAGCGCCATGCTGCTTCCTGTGGCGGCCGCCTCTCTCCCGGTGCAGCCACACCGCCCGAGCCGCTCCACCCTCGGCCACCTTGCCCGCATGTCACCTCGGTGCTCCCACACCTCTACCGCACCTCATCGGGTCATGCATCGCCTACCGCCAGGCGCCGTCCTGAGGGTACGATTTGTTGCAAGCTCTCACTTGATGTGTTGCAGGAGTTCACTCGAAGTGTTGCATGATATTTTTTTTTTTTGATTTGTTGCAACGTTTTTGTTGCATTCTTTAATTGCTGCGATGAGTATGTTGTAGCTAGAGCAGGATTTTGTTGCACGGGTAGCCACTCGTCTTTGTGTTTTGTGTTGTGAAATTTTTTGTTGCACACATGAAATCAAAATATTTCGTAAGTAAGTTTTAAATGTTGCAGGTTTTAAATGTTGCACATATAGTTTTTTTTTTGTTGCAAAAGTTATGTCCCAATGTTGGGTCGGAGTGTACGATGGGAACCATCGTACGTCCGAGCGCAAGTTGCGCCCGATTTGTATATACGTTACACTTTATGCTTCCTCTCTCTCTCCTCATTTTGGTGTGCAACATTGTACGTGTGGGACCTGCAATACTCTCTCTCTGCGTCATCCTGTGCTGGAGTTTTTGGCTCATTTGATACTTATTGAAATGGAATAGCAAATCTACCTCCCTCATATCTGAAATAACAAAAAATAGCACCGCGGTAGGCTAGTCGACACATGTCTCCTACCGTGTTCCCAATTCGCGAAAGCCACCTACCGCCCTCTCATTCCGTGGTAGACTACCTACTGCACTCCCAGTCCGTGGTAGGATGACATGTGCACGTGCCTAGGAGCGCAGCAGGTGGCCTGCCGCGGACTGATAGGGTGGTAGATGGCTTCCATGGACTAGGAGTGCGGTAGGTGTCTGCCGCAGTGCTATTTTTATAATAGCGTACGAACAAGTGCTATTTTTGCTATTACAAATAAAAATTGTACCAATTTAGGGAAAGACTCATGTGCTGCCCATTTCAAAAAAAAAAAAAATTGTTTAGTAACGTCAACGTGTGTTCCTATGACGTGAGGGACAAATAAAATCGGGGAAAAAAAAATCTATGAACGGGTCCTAAATCCTCGCCTCATCTCCAAAGGCCCTATTTTATATTCGGCCACCTACTCAACACCAATCTCAAAGCAATTAACCATTCATCCTGTCTCCTCCACCACTAACTCTTCCCCCACCCGTACTCCAAACTGCCATGGCTGCCAATAAATCACCCGAGCAGCCGAGCTCCCCATTCGACACGCCCTCCACAGCCTCTAACTCGCAGCCGTGCGCCGGAAGACACCGACATCCACTGCCCATCCCGCCACTGACGCGGTCGACTGCGGCGGCATTAGCAAAGACCCGGACGCGGGAACAAATCCCCTCCCCGCGCTGCCCCCCAGGTGGAGGCCGGGGGCGAGGAGGGGGTGGGAATGGGACACGGTGGTGTCGCCCTTCTTCTTCTGGGGCACTTCGCGGGTGTGCTTCGTCGCCTCCGCGCGCAGCTAGAAGTAGCCCTCCGGATGGGCCGCCGTCGTTGCCTTCAGTTTTGTCTGTTAGTTTTAATCTTGTAGTTTATATTAGCTTTTCTGATTTAGGATTGCATTGGTTAGCTCGTATTTTAGGCAATACTGAAAGCAATCAGTTTGCTTTCTGTCTAGTTTCAGAGTCTGTTCTGAAGTTCAGTTTTGGCTACTGTAGCGAGTCATTGTCGTTGTCGGAAATTCTTCGGATAGCAGTTTTAGACTCTCCTCGGGTAAACCTAACTGAGATCTCATTGTAACTCTTTAGATGAAAATAGAAAGGAGAAAACAGAAAAGTCGTATCATTAGATACGGTGCAAAATAATTCTGTGTTGATTTCGTTTTGTGTCCAACTCTCGGTTCTGATCAGCAGAAGGAACTTTCGTCAGTTATTTCGACAAGCTTTAGTTTCGACAGAAGCGTTGATTCTTCATATCCTGGTCTCTAGTCCAACATTTGATATCAGAGCGTTTCTAATTGGTGGCGACCTGCAGCTGAAAACAGAAGCGATTGCAGTAGAGTCGTCATCAATAGGAAGATCAATATCGAAGGGAGGCTCAATACCAATTCAGTACCCACTACTCAATGACACAAACTACGGCTTGTGGGCTGTAAAGATGAAGATAATCCTGTATGCACTCGGTGTGTGGGCGGCAATAGAAGGGGAGGTACTGGTCGATGAAGAAAAGGATCAGGGCACCCTGGCCGCAATCTCCCAGGCTGTGTCGGATGTCGTGATGATGGCTATCACGGACAAAGAATCGGCAAAGGAAGCCTGGAAGGCCATCAGGGAGATGCGTGTAGGTAAAGATCATGTCAAGAAGGCAAGGGTGCAGTTGCTGAGACGGCAATTCAATCGCATGATCATGGAGGATTCCGAGAACATTGCTGGTTTCTCTCAAAAACTCACCAGCACGATGGGTGAAATTTGCTCCCTTGGCACTGAACTGAAAGACAGTGTGATTGTGGAAAAATTGTTCAGTGCTATCCTCGACAAATTTCTCCCGATCGTTGGCACGATCGAGCAATGGGGAGGTATCTCATCTATGTCTTTCACTGAGGTAGTAGGACGACTAAGGGCATTTGAAGAAAGCTTGAAAGGGTGGCGAAATCGCAAGAATGAAGGAGAGCAACTCATGCTTTCACGTGTGCAATGGGAGGCACTGTCGGTAAAAGAAAGAAACGGCAGTGACAGCTCAAGCAGTGGCGCAAAGAGAGGGGGTGGTCACGCTGGTGGCCGATGGCGCGGCTGCAGTTATGGTGGTGGACGCGGTAATGACACCGAAAGAAAGCCGCATCGGAAGTTCGACAAATCCAGGATAAAATGTTTCAATTGTTCAGAATATGGGCACTTCGCATCTGAGTGCTCGAAGCCCAAGAAAGAGCAAGCTCATTATGTTGAAAAACACCGAGATGATGAGCCTGCTTTACTGAAAATTGAAACCCGTGACCTGTCGAAGGAAACTAAGCATGGTACATAGGTTGTCATGCTCAACGAAGATGGCGTCAAGCCCGAGCTGGGAGAAGAAGAGAATTGGAGTAGTAATCAGTGGTATTTGGACACAGTTGCTAGTAATCATATGACCGGTAACAGTGGTGCATTTACTGACATGGATGTTTCAGTAAGGGTTCGGTCAAATTTAGAGCAGTCTTGCTATTTTTAAGTTACCTGAAATTTTCTTAAGTTTAAGTCACTCGTTGTGACCATTAAATTTGTGTAGAGATTGATGTGTGATATGATTGGATATTGATCCAATGGATAAAAAAGATGTCTTATACTTAAGAAAATTTCAATCACCTTATGAATAGATAGTCCCAATTTAAAGAGGATCCGTGGAAGGAATACACAGGCGTGGCGCATTCCTTCTTCAGGGTCTCTCAGTTGAACACTAAGTCCTTACTAATGTTTACTATATCCCACGTCTTAGGAGCAACATTGTTAGCTTGGGTTAACTTGATGAATCTGGCTTCAAGGCCATTATTGAAGAAGATGGTCACTTAAGGATCTATGACCGGGAAAGAAATTTGCTAGCCAAAGCAAAGAGGACCTGGAACCGGTTGTATCTTCTATGGTTGAATCACACTCAACCGATTTGCCTTCTATCCAAATATGAAGAAAAGGAGTGGCTCTGGCATCCCAAGTATGGGCACATAAATTTACGGGCATTGAAACTATTGTCACAGATGGAGATGGTTGATGGTCTACCTCACATTGAGCATATGAAACAACTTTGTGAGGCATGCCTTGTAGGTAAACAGCACCGAAGACCATTTCCAAACATCTCCACATACCATGCTGAGAATCCACTTGATCTAGTTCATGCGGATTTATGTGGTCCAATCAATCCAGAAACTTTTGCAGGTAACAAAATTTTCTTGCTTATGGTTTATGATTACCCACGGTTCATGTGGGTAGTTCTGATTAAAAGTAAAGATGAAGCACTGATGGCTTTTAAGAAGATCAAGGCAAGAATTGAGGTGGAAGTAGACAGGAAAATAAGAGCATTACATACGGATCGTGGAGGAGAGTTTGTGTCCCAGGAATTTACTCTATTTTGTGAGGAGCAAGAGGTGAGTCATTTTCTCATTGCTCCTTACTCACTGTAGCAGAATGGTGTAGCGGAGTGACGAAATAAGACTATTGTCGGTACGGCAAGAGGTCTGTTAAAGAACAAAAGAGGTCATGGGAGGTTTTGGGGAGAGGTCTTGTCAACGGTGGTATATTTTCTGAATCGAGCTTCAACCTGGAGTGTGAAGGCGAAGACACCATATGAAGCCTGGTATTGAAGGAAGCTGTTGCGTACAAAAGTTGCACGCACCACAAGGATCACGGCACCAACGTGCAGTACCTAGGTGTAGCTAGTCGCGGTACAGCACGATGATGATTTGCCCTAGCTTGGTCTTGCAACCCAGCTGAGCAACAAGCAGAGGGAGGTCGGAGAAGAGACAGGACTACGGGAAAGCTTTTAAGAAGGGCGGCAGGTCTTAGCCGTAAGGAATCAAGACTCCTAAACCGAATAAAATCTACAGATATGATTCGGTTATGATTTTCAAACTTTTTATAACTAATAAATCTTTCCTATTCGATCATGTAAGTTCTCTGGAGCGGTTTTGAGGAGCTCCTGGAGGGAAGTCCTGTATGCCCTGGCGGAAAATCCTCGTGGAAGATCCTAAGGAGGTCCTCGTGGGAGGTCTACACGGGAGGTTTTGAGGAGGTCGTGGACGCCGTGGATTTCCGAGGGTGATCGTGGACAGCGTGGACCTCTTGGGAGTGGTTACGGGCGGTGTGGATCGCTTGGAAGTGGTCTGGGCGGTTGCGATTGCTCTGGGAGGTCCACGTGGTAGCTCTGGAGAGGTCTGTGGTGGTCCTCGTGGATGTTCTGAGGAGGTATTGGGTGGTCTTGATGAGGCCACGTGGACACTCTTGAGGAGGTCTTGGGCGGTCTTGATGAAGCCTGAAGAGGTCTTGAACGGTCCTGATGAAGCTACGTAAATGCTCCTGAGGAGGTCTTGGCCGCGCTTTTCCTTGTCCTCATGACCTGCTACTTTACAAAGACCAACCTTTTGAGCCAAGACATTCTGCTTTGCAAATACCACCCTCCAGGACCTCCCAGGAGGTCTTTGTGGAGGTCGTTCAGGACCACCTAGGAGGTCTTCTAGGAACTCTTAGGAGGTCTTTGTAGAGGTGATCATTTTGCAAAGACCACCTTCCAGGACCTCTCAAGAGGTCTCCGTAGAGGTCGTCCAGGAACTCCTAAGAGGTCTTTGAGGCCACCCTCCAGGACCTCCTAGGGGGTCTTTGTGGCTGTCGCTCAGGACCACCCAAGAAGTCTTTGTAGAGGTCGTTTAGGACCTCTCAGGAGGTCTTTGCAACCATTCTGCCTTCCGATTCAAAACCGAATATTAGTTGAATCGACAGTAGCTTCAAGTTCTTATCGTTAGACCAATCAGTACTGCAACGACCAATATAGATGCCAAAACTTGCCATCAACACATGCCCCTGTTTTTGGTAAACAAACATGTTTGCCACAAAACAATAATGTCTTCAAATGCCTTTCAAGACAATGATTAAACACCGGCCACATGTATGCTTCTCAGGACGATGATAAACAATTCATCGGCCATGTGTGCTTCTTACGCATCCTACCAAACACTCGGATAGTACTTTTTCAAATATTTGCCATTAAGAGCTTTAGGCAGCCTATTTCCCTATAAACATTGCACTATATAAGGATTTTCAGAAACAATCTCTACAACTTTATATGGACCTTCCCAATTCGGAGACCACTTCCCAAACTTACTATCTTTAGACCCAACAGGTAAAATCGTCTTCCAAACTAAGTCTCCTATTGGAAACGATTTTTCCTTCACTTTCTTATTATAAGCCTTGGCTACCACCACCTTATCTTTTTCAATCTCTCTCAAGGCTCTAAACCTTGCATATGCAACTTCATCTATCCTATCCATCATCAAGTTATGGTAATCTACGGCCGACAAATCATTTTGCCTGGCCAATCTAAGGGCACTCAGATTTACCTCAACAGGTAAAACGGCCTCTTGCCCATACACTAACTCAAACAATGTTACCTTTGTAGCACTATGTTTAGATATACGATGAGCCCATAATGCATCGGATAACATTTTATGCCACCTCTTAGGGTTCTCCTCTATCTTTTTCTTAATGAGCTTAACCAAGGTCTTATTACTTGACTCGGCTTGCCCGTTGGCCTGAGCATAATAAGGTGAATAATTAAGGAGCTTGATTCTAAGTGATTCGGTGAATTCACATACTTGATGGAACATAAAAGATGAATCTTGATCAGTAGTTAAAGTCAGCGATATGCCAAATCTATGAACAATATGTTCCAAAATAAAACTAATCACCTCTTTATGTGTCATGTTTTTAATAGGAACAGCTTTTGTCCACTTTGTAAAATAATAGTGGTTACTAAAACAAAAAAAATGACCTTTAGAAGATGTAGGGTGTATTTGACCGATGAATTATAATCCCCATCCACGAAACGGCCATGGTTTAATTATAGGATGCAACATAGTAGCAGGTGCCAATTGCACATCACCAAACTTCTAACATGATTCACACCCTTTATAATATCTAAAACAATCCTCCAACATGGTCTACCAATAAAAACCAGCTCTTCTTAAAAACCATTTCATCTTATGGGCGACTAATGTGTACCATATATGCCTTCATGCACCTCACCCATAGCAACTTTAGATTGATCCGAACCTAAACATTTTAAAAGCAACCCATCTATAGTCCAGCGATATAACTCTCCATAAAGAAATGTATACTTTAATGCTTGTCGCTAAAGCTTTCTATCAACAGATTGACTAGGGTTTTCCAAATAACTAATTAGATACTTTCTACAATCATTAGGTTTGGCAACACTTGATGTTTTCAAAGCATCCGAATTGTTGTTCGGCCATATAAATTGTAGCACCTTCTAGCATCGGTTTTTCTATCATGAATAATTTACCTCTTCTAACTTGATAACCAGATGCTTGTTGTGCTAATTCATTTGCTCTGATATTCCCTTCTCTATGTATGTGACTATAGTAAAATCATCCAAAGTTGCTATGACCTCTAAACACTTTTCTAAATACATATTCAATGATCCATCAAAGCATTGATAATTCTTAGAAACTTGCTGCACAACTAATAATGAGTCACTGAATGCGTCTACATTCTTTACACCCATGGACTCTAAAATTTGTAATCCTAACAAAAGAGCTTCATACTCGGCCTGATTATTGGTACAAAAGTATTCCAAACAAACTGGTGTTTCAAAAACAACATCTCTAGGCGAAACTAAAACAATACCAACACCTTGTCCTTCCCTACAAGCTGAGCCATCAAAATACAATTTCCATGGACGTACAGATAAATAATCTACCAGCTCTATATCGTCATCAATCCTATGATCAATAATGAAATTAGCTACAATCTGGCCCTTCATGGATTTCAAAGATTTGTAAGCCAAATTATACTCTATTAATGCATAAGCCCACTTTCCGATTCTACCACTTAAAATCGGTTGTTGCAACATATATTTAATAACATCGGTTTGACATGCAACAACACAGGTACTAGATAGCAAATAATGCCTCAACTTGGTACAAGCATAATACAAGGATAAACATAATTTTTCAATAAACACGTACCTCGTCTCAGCTCCCAGGAGACGCTGACTCAAGTAAGTAATCACATATTCCTCGCCATTCATCACTTGTGTCAAAACAGCGCCAATGACACTTTCTTCTGCAGCAATATATAGCCAAACGGTGTATGCAGGCTTTAGCGCCTCAACACGGGAGGTGTAGACAAATACCTTTTAATTTTCTCAAATGCCTATTGTTGTTCTACCCCCCAAGTGAATTCAGTCTCTTTCTTTAACCGAAGTATAGGAGTGAACGCACTAACTTTATCAGACAAATTAGATATAAACCTTCTCAAATAATTAACTTTTCCTAGGAGCTTTTGCATATCCCTTTTACACCGTGGTGCCTTTATTTTCTTAATAGTCTCTATCTTGCTAGGATCTTTTTCTATGCCTATAACATCCCAATTTTGGGCTTGTGTTTCAAATGTAAGAAAATGAGTAGAAATTAAAACTTTTTGTTACATCATGTATTTCCTAATTGTGCTGAACAATTATTGTACAAGAAGTTATGGAAATACATAGTCACAAGTCTTTTGATGTTAAATCTTTATCCTTCAAAAACAATCTTGTCAAACCTCTTAATCATCTCCTGTAAATATTTTTCCAGAGTTCTTGGGTTGGTATGTGACCCCTCTGAAAAATTTCATAATTATTAGAAATTGTTTGAATATTTTGGAGGTCAGTCAAACCTATTCAAATTCAGGTCAAATTGTGGACCAGCACCTTGTGGAATTTTTGGAGGAAAAATTGTAGCACAAAAACCTCTGCAAAATTTACACAAGGTCAATAGCTCAGCTAGCAAGCTCCTGTAAAAATTTCATAATTTTTGGAGTAAGTTTGCTACCTCAAACAAATCCCCAAACCTCAGGTTAGTTTAAAACTCAAATTCAGGTCTGAGTCTGACTCGGACTCGAGTCAGACCCAGCCGACTGGCTCGGTCGAGTCAAGTTCAGCCGAGCTAGGGCTCGGTCTTGTGCGCGCTTGTTCAGGGCCGTCGGATTGAAATCGTGGGGCTCTCAACCTCCCTGAGCTCCTCTTCTGTTCTTCTTCCTCCTCCCCGCGTGTGAGCAGTGCAAGATCCAGTCACCTCGTGGGGCCCTGCAACGGCTCGGAGCCTTTCTTTTTGCCAACTGTGTCAGCTTTGCCCTGACCTTACCTGCCTCCTCGCCTCGTTTTCTCGCGCAGCAACCTCCCTTTTGTCCCGTCGCCATTAAACCAGCGTCCTCGTGCTCAGTAGGCCTCCGGACTACATGAGCGCTCCTCCGAGGTCCTCCTTTGAACCCTTCCCTTCCACTCTCAGCCGCCCTCCCAGCTCACTTCCTGTGTGTGGAACTCAAAGCTCCTGAGATTCCCAAATCCACTAGTGTTGCCGGGAGCTCCACCGGTGGTCTTGGAGCTCCAGTGGTTTTAATTGCAACTTGGAATGCCAGCTTGTTCAATTAACCACCCTGGAGCCTTTTCCTAACTTTTTGTGGTTGATTTCACAGAGGAAGTCCCTGGGGAGAACTGTTCTTCGAGGCTTCTTCTGTCTTCCTCCTCGACTCCGGCGAACTGCTCCACCGCGGGGTCTCCTCCGCCTTCCCCTGGACCTTCCCTACACTCGGGTGAGTTCATTTTAGTCCCTTAGAGCTCTAGGTCTAGTAGTTAGCTGGTTGCGCTCGTTTTCGTTGTTTTCGGTTTTTGCCGAAAACTTGCCCTCCACCATTCTCTGGCTCGCCGGCGTTCCAGGCCTGCTCTGCCGTCGAGGATACCTCCGTTAGGTTCGCAATTATATTGCGCTCATTTTGGTACCTTTAGTTAGCTCCGCCTTGGCCGTGGTCGTCGGCGGTGTGCCGGCGAGCAAATCGCGGTGCTCTGGACGTTGTCGGATTTTCGACAAGTCCTCGGACCTCCTCGGGCTGTTCTTGGCCGTCTAAGACCACTGTAGGTTAAATCCCAGCCGTTAGGATCACCCTCCGCCTTGGGGGGTCCTCTTTGCAAAAGACCTCCTTGAGGTCCTCTTTGTTAAAGACCGCCCTTAGACCACCCTCGGGGTCCTCTTGGTAAAAAGCCACCCTGGTCTTTTACTAAGAAAACCCTCTCAGACCTCTTAGGCTCAATCCTGGCCGTTCACGACCTCCTCAGTTTAGATCGGCGTTAGATCTCCTTCGTAAAATCCTTAGTCTCGGGACCTCCCTCGCGTCGATCCGGGCCATTCGGGACCTCCTAGGTCTAATCTGAGCCGTTCGGATCTCCGTTAAAACCCTATCGCATAGGACCTCCCGAGTAGATCTTGGCCATCCAAGACCTCCTTGTGTAAATCCCAACCGATCAAGACCTCCCCCTGGAGATCTTGACCGTCTAGGACCTCCTCCTTTAGATCCGTAGCTTTAGGACCTCCTCCTCGTGTCTCAACCGTTAGATTTAGATCTAACGGGCTGGACCTCCTCGCTGATCGTGCCGTTAAAGACCTCCTCCGGAGATCTAGACCGTCGAAGACCTCCTCCGTGAGATCTTGGCCGTCCGGACCTCCTCCGTAGGTTTAACTTTAGGACCTCCCCTAGTGCTCGGGACCGCGGATCTTGATCGGCGGTCCACGACCTCTGATAAGCGCGAGGACCTCCTTTGCGTCTTGTTGTGCATGCACCGGTCGTGGCCGTTGGATCGGATCTCAACGGTCTAGACCTCCCAGTCGGGAGGAGGCCTTTTGTGCGCTGGCCGAGGTCCGTGGCGTGCGATGAAGGATCGACGACCCACGACCTCTCCTTTTCCTTCAGTTCATTTGGACCTCCCGAGAGCTCACATTTTCTAAGTCTTTTAATGTTTCAAATTTTAAAAGTGCACAACGTTGTCATTTTAGCTTCTTTTTGAATGATTCCAGTTGTTGTAGCTCTGTTAGAGTATGAACTTTAATTTGAGAATGAATTTAGGCAATTTATTATATAGTAGAAAATGACTTTAATCGCATGATCTTGTTTAGTGAAAAAGGTTGTTTAGAAATTTATTGAAAATTTGTAAAATGCATAACTTATTCTCTGTTATTCCAAAATGAGCAAACTAAGTTTTGTTAAAACCCACTAGGAATGTAATGTAATGTAGAATAGGTCTTCATGTGATCCTTGCCACTGAAATTAGTGATCTACTAGTTTTAGAACTTAGAAAAATCATAATTAATTCAATTCAACTCCAAATTGTGCAAACTCAGTTTTGCTGTTATTAAGATAACCATATCTACCTACCATAAAAATTTCAAGTTCCAAATCATTCTAGAAATTTTTGCCATGAACAGTAACCATAATTAATTTAATTAGGATTCTTCAGGCTGAGAGAACTTAGTTTAGCCATAACTTTTTCATGCTAAGTCCAAATGAAGTGATTATTATTTCTAAAATTGTCTAAAATCAATCTCTAGCTGCTGTAGAAATTTCATGGGATTTGGATGTTCTTTGCTGTTGGGTTCCTTTTGATGTTCTTCATTCTTATCGGTTTTTATCGCCTTTTCGCGTTAGGTTCCGAAGAATTTGTTGAACCTGAGCACTCCCCTCTGCAGCAAGACCAATCCCAGCAAGGAAAGCAGTTTGATCATGATAATCCCAGTATTTTAAGTATTTATATTGTTTACAAATTCTATGTATGCATTGCTATTTGTGTTAAACTACTGTCGTTAGTTGACCTAGTAGATGCATTTCCTTAGGAAAATGTTTATACTCTACTACCGTGAGCCTAGGTTATTGCTGTGATTAGAGTTCGTGGATGAGCTCTTGTCGCTTAGTAGTTTACGAATTAATTGCTTAGCCATGCTTAGCTTCCGGTAGAAATAGGCGGTTATCGACTTATCGATAACCCTGATCACATAAAACTTATTATGATTATGATTTCCACCTTGTGCTATGTCTACTTATGAAAACTAAAACTAAAAACAAAATGATTTAGACTTGGGCACAATGGTATGATTGGTGTGCTTTTGGGTGTGACTGGAATGGTGCCCGGGTCAATTAAGGACCGAACATCTTGTGAGTACTTGTTATCCGAGCAATTTGTGCGTGCTAACCACACTAGAGGGTATGGGACCTCTCTTGACTTAGTACTTTGGCGTGTATTGGCTTGGTCGCGAGGGTCGCGGGAGGGATGGTGTTGGGAGCATTGTAGTGTCCGAAAGACTTCACCCGTGATGGGATTTGTTGTCTTTCGGCTTGCAATGTAAGCGTATGGGTTTCTATCCATACGAGCGGCTCGTAGTCAATGCACAATATTGGAAAGCATCTCGTAGGACTTAGCGTGCTTGGCATACCTTCAAGTGTGCTTTGTGGCTTAAAGGTGGTGCAAGTGTGGGTACATTGGTACACCTGCAGGTTAAAACTATTCGAATAGCCTCGTCCTAGGTTATGGACACGCTTGAGTAAGCTTTCAAGAGTTAGACTACAACCTTTTAATTAAAACTTGATGGGTGGTACGAATCGGGGATTCGTGCTATGTTGTGGTGGCTATTGGGATAGTCACTTCCAGGTGGTTACTTGTATGTATCTTTATTTCGCTGTTATTTTGACATAAAATAGATTTGCACACTTGCTTTTAAGTGTATTTCATTATTGTAAATAAAGATGGCTTTGTGCAAAATGAGACATACAACCTCCACCTAAACAAGCTTGCATGTAGTTTATGAATAGGTCTGCTATTCCACACGTTAGTCTTGCGAGTACCTTTGTGTACTCAGTTATCTTGCTTAAATGTATTTGTTGCAGAGGAAGAAGGTGAGCTTGAGGGCCTCACTACATTAGTTGTCTTTGTGGTAGCTGAGAGGCGTCTAGCTTGTGGCGGCCCGACCGGTTGCCTTATGGGTTGTGTGGCTAAGCGGTGACTTTTGTTCTAGCCATCTTATGGCACCTTTGCTTCATTGTTATTCTTGTATATTGTTCTATTTGGTCGGTCGACTCTCTTTTGTAATAACTTACTTTATCTATGTCCTTTACTAGACTTGTTAATGTATGTTGTATGGAAATGATGTGTAATTTTGTGATGATGTGCATGTGCTGCAATTGTGGGAAGCATATGTCCATCGAGGCTTAGAATGTTTAATTAGTAATGCTAGAACCATTTGGAGGTTAAGTGTTACTAGTTAAATATTCCGGGTCCTCACAAAGTTGGTATTAGAGCCATACTGACCGTAGAAACCCCTAGCTTGGTCGCCTTTAGGATATTTTGAAAACCTATGTTCAAGTGTCCAAAGGGTTTATGAAAATTTCAGTAAGTTCTCAGATTTCACTCCTTACCTATCTTAGCTTGCTCATCTCACCTTACTCTCACTTAAGTTTTGAAAAAGTTGTTCCTCTCTTCCTTTCAAAAAGTAGCCACTATCGATTAAGTTGGTTTTGGGAGAACCATGAGAGCTTGGAGAAAGAAATCTGGACAGCTAGCTAGTGGTTAGTGAATAAGGTAGGAAATGAGAGGTTAATTCAATTAAAACTTGTGGGAATAAAAGGGTAAGAAGTGATATGAGTTAGCTAAGTACCTCATGCTCTATTAGGTAATTATACCTCGCTTTTTGGGCTGTTTAGAGTAGGGTTAAGTTCTGAAATTTTGCCTTCCTAAGCGGTTACTCGTTCTTTCCATACGGGTTATTCGTTTCGGGAAGTTGATTTGGTGACTTATGATCTTATGCCTTCTTATGGTTGTTCCTTGGTCATTTTAATTGAGTTTGGATCTCCTTGCCTTTTGATCTCGGGCTTGTAGCTAACTTGTTTTAGTGAAACAGGATGGCTGGAGGGACGCGTAGTGGTCAAAACTAGCCGGGTAGTCCCGATGAGGAGCTTCCCCCTCCTCCGACCCTGGCGGAAGTCCTCATGCAGATCGAACGCAACCGTTCGGAGGACCACCTCCACTCCCTCTGGTGCCTCTGGATCCGGAGGAGTTGGCCATCAGTCTCGTGGGGGACTTGCGGAGTTCCTCCGTACTCAGCCTCCTACCTTCTCTCGGTCCGAGGACCCCTTGGACGCAGACGACTGGCTGCGTCTGGTTGAGCGGAAGCTCAACATTGCTCAGTGCCAGGAGCAGGAGCGAGCACTTTTCGCATCCCATCAGTTGGAGGGTGCGGCACTCTTATGGTGGGAGAACTTCCTCGCCATGCAACCTTCGGGACACGTGGTCTCGTGGGAGGAGTTCAGGTCAGCTTTCCGTCGGGCCCATGTTCCTGCCGGCCTGTGAGGACCCCAATTTATTCGGCTTGTAATGCTTAACCAACCACCTGGTCTTAGCATCACAAATCAAATAAATTGATCCTCGAGATATGTATACTTCCCAGAAAGCAGTATACACACCCCGTTACAAAATTAGACATCAACTCCATTCCAAACATAGAGTCCAAACACTACACTACCAAACGGAAGATAAACAAATAGTAGAGTTATTACAGACAAAGACCGACAGGCCACAAGATACAAAAATAAACAAGAACGACAGCGGAAGCAAAAGTGCCATAAGATGGCTATAAACAAAGCCAATCGTGCCTCCAACCCACAAGGCATCGGCCGGGACCGCCAAGTCTAGTCGTCCCACGAACGGCAACACTGACTCACGAGTGAGGCCCTTGGGGCTCACCTTCTTCCTCTGCAACAAAAACATTAAGCAAAGCACACGAGTACAAGATTGTCTTTGTACCCGCAAGACTGACGTGTGAACTAGCGGACCTATTCATATGCTACATGCGAGCTTGTTTAGTGGAGGCCATATGTTTCATTTGCATAAAGCCAATTTTCATTTGCAATAATATAATACAGTTTGAAGGCGGGTTTGCAATTCATTTCTTTGTTGAAATAATCTGCGAAATAAAGATAGATACAAGTAACCACCTAGAAGTGACTATCCCAATAGTCACCACAACATAGCACGAATCCCCGTTCGTACCACCCATCAAGTTTTAATTTAAATGTTGTAGTCTAGTTCTTGGGGCGTATCCGGCGTATCCATAACCTAGGGCGAGGCTATTCGAATAGTTTTAACCTGCAGGTGTACCAATGTACCCACACTGCATCGCTTTAAGCCAAAGCACACTTCCAAGGTATGTCACGCAGCTAAGTCCTACGAGACTTTTTCCAATATTGTGTATTAACTACGAGCGCTCGTATGGATAGAAATCCATACGCTTACATGGTAAAGCCGGAAAGACAACTACCCACTCGGGATAAAGCTTTTGGACAACTACCATGCTCCCACCTCCATCCCTCCTGCGACCTCCTGCGACCGGAGCCAATACACGCCAAAGTACTAGGTCAAAAGAGGTCCCATATACTCTAGTGTGGTTAGCACGCAAAATGCTCGATGCGGTGGCGCAAGTAACTCGGTCCTTAATCGACTCGGGCACCTTTCGATCACACCCAACAGATCACACCGGTCTTACCATTGTGCCCAAGTCTAAATCATTTTTGTTTTTAGTTTTAGTTTTGCAATTAAACATAGCAAAAATGCTGAAACAAAAGTTGTAGTAAATTTTGTGTGATCAAGGTTCTGACTAAGTCGATAACGCCCATTTCTACCGATACTAAGCATGTCTAAGCAATGAAATCGAATCTACTAAGTGACAAGAAATCATCCAATGATCTCTAATCACGACAAATAACCTAGGCTCGGTAGTAGAGGAATATCACTTGTCTACGATTATGCATCTAAAGGATTAACTAACCAATTTAACACAAATTAAGCGATGCATACATACAGTTGAAACAAAATATTAGACTTTAAAATACTTGGGATAAACATGATCAAGCGCTTGCACGGATGTTTGTTGCTCAATTTGTTGCGGAGGTCGTTCGGGGTTGCCGCAAATATCGAATCCTAACGAAAGAACAAATAACAGCGAATAAGAGCGAAAAACACCGACAAAACTCAACCATACAACAACATCAAAACAAACCAAACTCACACAGCAACCTAAGCATGATATAACAAAATTTTAGAAACAGAGAACAAATCATTTTAGGTTATTAAGAATTTTCCATGAATTTTCTAAGCTAAAAACACATCAAAACACTAGTTAATTGCTTAACAAATTTTCATGAACAGGAACAGTATCTAAGACCTATCCTGATAATTAGTATACTAAAAATGAAATTTTCTGAAATTGGGTTCATTGAGTTTGGACAATTATTGAAAGAGATATACATTTTCTAATTTGGAGATTACATTCTACAACATTAAATTAATTAACAGATTTTTGATACAGGGACAAGGTTGACACTAATTTTAGCAAATAGAACATTTAAAATGAAAATTAACAAAGACCGGTTTCACGCAATTAGGATAAAAATTGAATTAGTTATGCATTTTCTAAGTTTTAATTGAATTAACGATTACAACAGAAAGCATTTCAAAATACTAAAGCATTTATACCTTTTTCTACCCACACTATCTAGCCCGGACAGCGATGGGCCCAGCCGAAAGTCTTGACCGGACAGATGCGCACGAAGGTGACGTCGAAGGCGTATTCTGAGAATACGTCTTCGGCTTACTAAAGTGCAAACCTAACATACTCTCACAGAGAAATACGCTTACCGACAGAGAAAACGCATTACCAGAGCTACACAACCCTAACTGACAGCACGGACCCACATGGCAGCGACTCAGAGAACAAATAACGGGCTGGATTAAAGATTTTCTAAACGTGATTAGCCAATAGGGCCCACAAGACAGAGACTCAAACTAGACATGATTAGAGTTAAACTAATCATCACCGGCGGCTCACCGGCGCGCCGCGAGGGCAGCGCGCGGCGCGCAGTGATCTAGCTAACGATGGGTTTACGGGCGAGTGAGTGATACCCGGGTTCGCGAAGATCTCGCGAACACGATGGCGGTGACGCGGACCCACGGGGATGCCGGCGGCGGGCTGGCGGCGAATGGAGGCGGAGAAGAAGACACGGTGCTCGCGGAGAAGACGCTGCGAGCCGAAGACCGGAAGGTGTGCTTAAGCCGCCTCAACACCGGGAGCAAGAAGCACACGATAACGCCGACGAAGAAGGCGGCGAACGCCGGAATTTCCACGCGCGGAAAACCGAGCTTGGAGAAGAATTGGTCGCATGCCCACAACGATGCACAAAAGCGAAACAATCCCGCCGTTAGACTCGGTGCATCGGTGCGATCCTAAGGGACCAAGTGGCGAGGCTAGAGACTCACCGGATCGCAAACGAGCTCACGGGACCGAGATCGCCGGAGGCGAGACGACGACGATCGCCCTGGTGATTCATTTGGACGCCAAGGACCGGGTTGGGCAAAATGGAGCGGCGTCGGCGTGGATCACGGTGGTGCGGTCGGCGGCTCAAGGCGCGCTAATTTGGCGGCGCTACGCCGTTCTCTTCTCCGCCAAACAGAAGCGGGCGGAGAAAGCGAGAGCGAAGAAGCGAAGAATGGATGAGTGCGGTGAGGTTATAAAGCTCGCGATGCCGGAGAGGGACACGCGTCCCCGACGTGGCGGCGGCGGCGGCGTGGCAAGCATGCGAGTGCGACCACGAGCTCGGTAGGTGCGGAGAAGACGAGGCGACTTGGCGGTGGGGTCCACTTGCCATGAAAGAAACAAAGCGGTGCGAATACCGCTAGACTCGATCAGAATGTTTCGACCGTTGGATCTAAGATGGACGGTCGAGATTGATGTATGCATTCGGACGGTCGACGAGACAAGCAACGTGGACCGTTCGATCTCCATCGGACGGTGACGACCATCGGGCTCCGCAGCGGTGCAGCTAGGCGGTGCGACGGAGTCCATTAGTGCGATCGGACTCGAGTCTAAGTTAGGTGCGAGCGAGAGAGCAAGTGTTTCGGTTTGATTTCAAAGATCGATAAGGTTTGAGGAATTTTTAGACGTAGCTCTGAGCTCCAAAAATTCTGAAATTTTTATGGTAGCTAACTGGAATAGAGGACTCCCTTGTGTAATTTTTCCAGGAGTTCTCATGCATTAGATTTCTCCCAAGAAAATTCACAAGCTGCTGCCTAAGGGTTTGACCAGATTTCTAAACTGGTTTGACTTGGGCATTTGAAATAGCAACTAAAATCTAAAAATTGTGAAATAATTCAGGGAGGTAGATAGGATGATCAAGATGATAGGAAAAATAATTTGAGAGGATGATCACAAGTTTGAAAGCTAAGAATTTCTTGACAACAATTTCCATTCACAAGAATTTAATTCTAGAAAATGGAAATTGCTAGGGAAAAATTGGAAAACTTCCAAATGATTTGATGAGACAACAAAAGTTTTATTTCTCCTCAAAATTTTACATTTGAAATACAAACCTAAGTTAGGGCTGTTACAAATCTCCCCTTACAGGGAATCTCACCCAGATTCGATCAACGAGAAGAAGGATGGGTAATCTGCTCGAGGCGATCTTCCCGCTCCCAAGTGGCTTCATCCTCGAGTGGTTCGACCACTGAACTTTAAGGAACTTGATCACACGGTTCCTTGTTCTGCGTTCGACTTCTTCGAGGATACTGAACGGACGCCACGATAAGACAGATCTTCCGCACATCGATATTTTCCAATGGTGTTTCCTCAACCGGACACGGAGGCACTTCTTCAATTGCGACACATGGAAAACATCATGCACCCCTCAAGTGTAGTGACAACTCTAACTTGTATGCAACAGCTCCCACTTTCTTGATGACGCGATAAGGCGGACATACCGAGGAGCCAATTTGCCCTTGACACCAAACGGCGATGCCTTCAAAGGTGAGACTTTGAGATACACAAGTCATTGGGCTGAAACTCAACTCACGGCGACGTCGATCCGCATAGCTCTTCTGCCTGGACTAAGCTACGCGCAAGTGCTCACGAATCAACTGCACTTGGTTTTCCGCCTCATTGATCGAATCTGGACCAAAGAACTGCCTTTCACGATTTTCGACCGGTTCAACGGTGTCTCCCGCATCGCCGTCCATACAAGGCCTCAAATGGTGCCATGCCGAGACTAGCTCGAAGCTCATTGTTGTAGGAGAACTTCGACAGCGGTAGGCACTTCTCCCAATTCTTCCCATAGGAAAGAACACAAGCACGGAGCATATCTTCAAGCACTGATTGGCGCGCTCCGTCGACCATCGATCCGAGGATGATAGGTGAAATAAGCGAAGACGGGTCCCCATGGCTTCTGCAGACTATGCCAAAACCGAGAGGTGAGCAGAGAACCACGATCGACACAATTGTTCGTGGCACACCATGCGCACTCACAATGCGGGATATGTAAAGATCCGCTAATCGATTCACATCAATCTTGATCGCCTTTGGAAGGAAATGAGCCACCTTCGTCAATCGATCGATGATAACCCATAATGCATCCTTCCTGCGAGAGTGCGGGTAGACCGGTGGCGAAGTCCATGCCTCTGAATCCCACTTCCATGCAGTGCGGCAAAGGTGAAGGAGACTGCTGGACGCGATGCTCGACGCCTTGGCGACAACATATGTCACATCTGGCCACGAACCTGGCAATCTCGCGCTTCATGCGAGTCCACCAGAATCTCTGACGCAGATCTTGGTACATTTTAGTGGCCCCGGGATGGATGGACAAGGGGGAATCATGGGCCTCTTGGAGAATCAAATCCCGCAACTCGGGGACCTTTGGGACCACAAGACGCTGCCCAAACCACACAACACCGTGCTCATCTTCTGTAAAACATTTGGCTGATCCATTCTTGATGTTCTGCTTGATTTTACCCATACCAACATCTGACTGCTGTGCTGACTTGATTTGATCCACCAAGGTTGGTTGCACAACTAAGGCAGCAAGGGAACCATGCTCAACCAATCCCAAGTTGAGGCGCTGAAGTGCAAGAAGTGCGTGTTGCTCTTGGATCATCGTAGTATTGCAATACACCTTTCGGCTAAGTGCATCGGCAACCACATTGGCCTTGCCGGTGATCACGAATACCCATGTCATAATCTTTGATCAATTCTAGCCATCTCCTCTCGCTGAGGTTCGGATCTGTTGAGTGAACAAGTATTTCAAACTCTTGTGGTGGAATACACCTCACAGTGATTCTGCGTCGATAATGCCGCCAAATCTTGAGTGCATGAACCACAGCGACAAGCTCTAAATCATGGGTGGGATAGTTGATCTCATGAGGTCTCAATCGCTGGATGCATAGGCAATCGCCTTGCCTTCCTGCATAAGAACACATCCAAGTCCCTGACGAGAGGCATCGCAATAAATATCGAAGCTCTTGTGGATATCAGGAAGAGTAAGAACTGGAGCTGAAGTCAATCGCTGTTTGAGCTCCTGAAAGCTCTCATCACAAGCAGAGGTCCACACAAACTTCTTGTCCTTCTTGAGCAATTCAGTCATTGGCTTTGCGATCTTGGAGAAGTTCTCGATAAAGCGGCGGTAATAGCCCGCCAAACCGAGAAAACTCCGCACATCAGTGACTGACTTGGGCTGCCCCCAAGATAGAACATCACTGACCTTGCTGGGATCCACAGCTATGCCTCCAGCTGAAAGAACATGGCCCAAGAATGCCACTTCCTTCAACCAGAACTCACATTTGCTGAACTTTGCATATAGCTGATGCTCCCGCAATTTGCCCAAAACAATCTTCAGATGCTCAGCATGCTCTGCTTCAGTCTTGGAATAGATAAGAATATCATCAATAAAGACCACCACAAATTTATCCAAAAACTCCATGAATACTGAATTCATTAAGTTCATGAACAAGGCTGGAGCATTGGTTAAACCGAAAGACATGACGGTGTACTCGTACAGCCCATAACGAGTAGTGAAAGCCGTCTTCGGAATATCCTCTGATCTGATCCTGACCTGATGATACCCCATTCTCAAATCAATCTTGGAGAACACCTGGGCTCCAGTCAACTGATCAAATAGATCATCAATGCGGGGCAGAGGATATTTGTTCTTCACCGTCACCTCATTGAGAGGACGGTAATCAACATACATGCGCAAAGTCTTGTCCTTCTTCTTCACAAAGATCACCTGACAACCCCAAGGAGATGAATGGGACGGATGAAACCCTTTGCTTGGAGCTCACCAAGCGCTTCTTCAATTCTTCTAGCTCATTGGGAGGCATCCGTCACGCGCTTCGAGATAGAGGCGATGCAGGCGCAACTCAATGACAAACTCAAGGTCTCGACCGGAGGCATCCGGGCAAGTCTTCGGGAAAGACATCCAGAAAGTCGATACTATGGGAACATCCTGAATTTGCAAGGCGGCTTCGCTTCTAATGCACATAGATGCGGCCTGAAGGCTGGCGAAAATCCGACACCGCCGCTGAAGAGTGGTGAGATAGACAATCTTCCCGGCACAATCGATTTTCCCCAAGTGTTGGGACAACCAATCCATGCCAAGAATCACATCGGACTCGCTGAATCGAGCGAATAAGGTTTGCCAAAAACCCCACCTTTAACTATGATAGGAACACCCGGACATTTGTAGATCGGCTCTCATTTCCGACCCGGAGCGGATGAGCAAAGGAACTCCCAAAGGAACACGGTGAAGACCACTAGCAGCAGCAAATGATCTTGAAATAAAGAATGCGATGCTCGAGAATCAAATAATCTTGCAGCGGGACGAGAATTAACAAGAAGTGTACCAATCACGACATCCGCGCCTCTGAGCCTCCTCGGTGAAAGGTGGTTGACTCGACCACGCTCGCACTCGCTCTTCTTACGAATAATCTTCGGTCGGTGGGTGACCACTCCCTGCCCGCGTCCTCCACTAGGACGAGGCGGCGCAACACTCGAGGGCAAGCGTTGGCGTAGTGGCCCTTGTTGTGGCGGCGAAACAAGTAACCTCGGCGCCGGATTGCGGAGGCCGCCTGTGTTGGATCGCAGCTCACGTGGGTGGCTCACGGCCTGCGGTGGGCGAGGAGCTGGTGCGAGGCGGCCTCGGCGCGGTGGAGCAAAAGAACGGGCCATCGGTGTTGGCCCAGCCCGAGGACGAGTGAGGCTGGTGTGAGTAGACTGATGTGCCTCCCATTTGCGCTTGCGGGACTCACCCAGCGCCTTTGCCTTGTGCTCAGCAACAATGGCCTTATCAACCAAGGCCTGAAAGTCGGGAAGTCCACAATAGACGGCGCCCCGCAGCTCCTCGGACAAACCATCCATAAACTTCTCCTGCTTAGCCTCATCTGAGGCCACCTCCCGAGCATAACGAGGCGGATGATTAAACTCGTATAGATACTCCGTCACGATTTGCGCCCTTGCTTGAGCGCGAGGAATTCTTTCTTCTTGGCTTCATCAGGCCATCGGGGATGTGGGCCCGACAAGTCGACACAACTCCTCCCATGCGACCACATGGCGCGCGTCGCATGGCTAGATAGTTCTCCCACCATGAGAGTCTGCGCCCTCAAGCGGTGGGACGCGAAGAGCGCCTTATCTGTGCACGGCATCGAGCTATGTTGAGCTTTCGCTCAACCATGCGGCCAATCATCCGCATCGAGAGGGTCCTCGGAGCGGGCGAAAGTCGGTGGTCGCGCGTCACGGAGGAACTCGCAAGTCCCCGCGAGTGCGGTGGCCACCACCACCGGCGGGAGTGGAGGTATTCTAGCAATAACTCGCAAGATGCGCGTCTGGTCCATGCGGTTCCGCTCGATCTGAGTGAGCACCTCAGCCATGGTCGGAGGAGGGAAGCTCCTCATCATGACCACTGCGGCGCCCGCGCGTTCTCCGACCATCTTGTTTCACTAAGACAAGTTAACAATAGCCTGGAAAACACGAAGTCGACAACCCACTGCAAATAACACTAATAGCACAAAACAAACACAAGACTTTTAAGTTACAAAACCAATCGACAAAAATCGGACATTTAGCAAACTCATATCTTACCCTTATGCCCCACAAATTTTAATTAGACTAATTCTCTATGGTTCTCCCAAAGGCCGATTCTCACCGGTAGTAACTATCTTTTGAAAGGAAAGAGAGAAACCAAGTTTTAAACTCAAATTAGAGTAAGATGAGAGTAGAAGGCTAAGATAGGTAAGTAGTAAATCGAGAATCGCCTAGGTTTTCATAAACCCTTTATACTTTGAAATTAAGCTTTTTCAAAATATCCTAAAGGCGAGTAAGCTTGGGTTACTACGGTCGAATGGCTCGATACCAACTTTGTGAGGACCCCAATTTATTCGACTTGTAATGCTTAACCAACCACAGGTCCTAGCATCACAAATCAAATAAATTGATCCTCGAGATATGTATACTTCCGAGCAAGATACACACCCGTTACAAAATTAGACATCAACTCCATTCCAAACATAGAGTCCAAACACTACACTACCAAACGGAAGATAAACAAATAGTAGAGTTTTTACAGACAAAGGCCACGAGGCCACAAGATACAAAAATAAACAAGAACGACAGTGAAGCAAAAGTGCCATAAGATGGCTATAAACAAAGCCAATCGCGTGCCTCCAACCCACAAGGCATCGGCCCGGACCGCCAAGTCTAGTCGTCCACGAACGGCAACATTGACTCACGAAGTGAGGCCCTTGGGTCTCACCTTCTTCCTCTGCAACAAAACATTAAGCAAAGCACACGAGTACAAAGATTGTCTTTGTACCCGCAAGACAGACGTGTGAACTAAAGAGACCTATTCATATGCTACATGCGAGCTTGTTTAGTGGAGGCCATATGTTTCATTTGCATAAATCCAATTTTCATTTGCAATAATATAATACGGTTTGAAGGCAGTTTGCAATTCATTTTCTTGTTGAAATAATGCGAAATAAAGATAGATACAAGTAACCACCTAGAAGTGACTATCCCAATAGTCACCACAACATAACATGAATCCCAGTTCGTACCACCCATCAAGTTTTAATTTAAATGTTGTAGTCTAGTTCTTGGGGGGCGTATCCGAGCGTGTCCATAACCTAGACGAGGCTATTCGAATAGTTTTAACCTGCAGGGTGTACCAATGTACCCACACTTGGACATCGCTTTAAGCCAAAGCACACTTCCAAGGTATGCCGTACACGACTAAGTCCTACGAGACTTTTTCCAATATTGTGTATTAACTACAGCCGCTCGTATGGATAGAAATCCATACGCTTACATGGTAAAGCCGAAAAGACAACTACCCACTCAGGATAAAGCTTTTCGGACAACTACCATGCTCCCACCTCCATCCCTCCTGCGACCCGGAGCCAATACACGCCAAAGTACTAGGTCAAGAGAGGTCCCATATACTCTAGTGTGGTTAGCACGCAAAATGCTCAGTACGGTGGCGCAAGTAACTTTCGGTCCTTAGCGACTCGGGCACCTTTCGGTCACCCAACAGATCACACCGCCTTACCATTGTGCCCAAGTCTAAATCATTTTTTGTTTTTAGTTTTAGTTTTGCAATTAAATGTGAGGACCCGGAATATTTAACTAGTAACACTTAAACTCCAAATGGTTCTGGCATTACTAATTAAACATTCTAAGCCTCGATGGACATATGCTTCCCAGAATTGCAGCATATGCACATCATCACAAAATTACACATCAATTCCATACACATACATCACTAGGTTCAACAACGACATACATAAAGTAAAGTTATTACAAAAGAGAGCCGACCGGCCAAATAGAACAATATACAAGAATTAACAGCGAAAGAAAAGGTTGCATTAGATGGGTTAAAAAAAAATTGACCGGTTAGCCATACACCCACAAGGCAACCGACCGGGCCGCCAAGCTAGTCGCCCATAGCTACCACAACACACTCGGAAAAGTGAGGCCCTCGGGCTCACCTTCTTCCTCTGCAACAAAGCAGTTTAAGCGTAGCAGCCGAGTACAAAGATTGTCTTTGTACCCTTAAGATCGACGTGTGGAATAGCGGACCTATTCATAAACTACATGCAAGCTTATTTAGGTGGAGGTTGTATGTCTCATTTTGCATGAAGCCAACTTTATTTGCAATAATGTAATATATTTCAAAAGCAAGTTTGCAAATCTGTTTTGTTATCAAAGTAACATAAGTAAAGATACATACAAGTAACCACACAGGAAGTGACTATCCCAATAGCCACCACAACATAGCACGAATCCCGATTCGTACCACCCATCAAGTTTTAATTTAAAAGGTTGTAGTCTAACTCTTGAAAGACCTTGCCAGCGTGTCCATAACCTAGGGCGAGGCTATTCGAATAGTTTTAACCTGCAGGTGTACCAATGTACCCACACTCCGGACCGCCTTCAAGCCACAAGCACACTACAGAAGGTATCTTAGCCCGGCTAAGTCCTACGAGACATTTCCAATCTTGTGTATTAACTACGAGCCGCTCATATGGATAGAAACCCATATGCTTACATTGCAAGCCAAAGACAACAAATCCCATCACGGGTGAAGTCTTTCGACACACTGTCTCCCAACACCATCCTCCTGCGACCCCTGCGACTGAGACCAATACACGCCAAAGTACTAAGTCAAGAGAGGTCCCATACCCTCTAATGTGGTTAGCGCTAAAATGCTTGGTTTAGTGTAACAAGATGTTCGGTCCTTGTTGACTCGGGCACCATTCGATCACACCCAAAAATCACACCATCATACCATTGTGCCCAAGTCTAAATCTTTTTGTTTTCGGTTTTAGTTTTAGTAAGTAGACATGGCACAAGGTGGAAATCATAATCATAATAAGTTTTAAGTGATCAAGGTTATCGACAAGTCGATAACCGCCATTTCTACTAAACTAAGCATGGCTAAGCAATTAATTAAGTAAACTACTAAGTGACAAGAGCCCATCCATGAACTCTAAATCACGACAAGTAACCTAGGCTCATGGTAGTAGAGGATAATCATTTGCTAAGGAAATGCATCTACTAGGCCAACTATTAACACAAAGTAGCAATGCATACATAGAATTTGTAATCAACATAAATACTTAAAATCTTTGGGATTAACATGATCAAACCGCTTGCCTTCTTGCTTTGTTGCTCAAGCGTTGTGGAGGGTCGCTCTCGGGATTACATGCAAATGTCGAATCCTAAGCGAAAAGGCAAAAGAACCAAGAACAACCAATAAGGCGAGCCGCACTTAAACAAGCGAGCAAGCAAAAATTATCCAAATGCTACAAAATTTACACATAAGGCGAATACGAATATACCTAGACATAGCTGGAAAAACCTAATTTGGTTTGTGGTGCAAAAGATGTTACCTAAAAACCCATTTTCGGCCATAATTAGGTACTGTAGCAAAATATTTTCTAGAGGTTTTCTAGACTTGAAAATTTTATGATAGGTTGCTACTGACATTTTAAGGCTAATACAAGTGGTTTCATCTTAATTGGAGTTAAAATGATTTAGTTATGATTTTTCTAAGGTGCAAAACTAGCATAATGCACTTTCCAGAAGTATAAACATGTGCAAAACCCATTTCACATTATAGCATGATAACAGAGGGATTTCCTAACATCAAATTTCTATTTTTAGGATTTACACGGAATTACTGGTGTCTATTACAACATTAGACGAATTTTTAATTGCTACTAATAAGGTTAAATTTATTAACATATTTTTCTGGTGCTCATTTAGGCCTACCACCATTTTTAGATTAAAGTTTAGTTAATACAAATTTATCAAAGTTAAAATCATACAATTAGCAGATATACCGAAAAAGATATGCATTTTCCAAGTTTTAATACAATTATGGAATATATAAAAATAGCAGAAAACAAGCTATAAAAGATTACAGAATTTTCTACTACGAAGCATAGCTAAAAGCATTTTTATATTAAACTTTAGTGAATTACAAATTTATTACGATTGGTTTCATGTAAAAGGATTTATCTTGAATTAGTTATGAATTTCTAAAGTTTTGATACAATTTTGGTTGATAAATAAATACTTACGAAATAAAAACCAACCCAACCGAAAATAAGCGACGTGGGCGCTCGTGGGCGTTGATGCAAAATCCAACGAGCCACACGCTTGCGAAAAAGCAGCGCGCGCGCGATTCATAACGAGAGCCACCGTTGGATCAAGATCCAGCGGCTCACAGGAAGGATGCAACCGACGGTGCGGTTGCCTCGGCGATCCACGGCCGCGATCTAAGGATGAGCGGCTCCGATCACGCCTCGATCGGATGGTCCGATTGCAGCGATCGATGGCCGCGAGATCAAGTAATGGACGGCCGAATGATGAGAGCGGAGGGTCGAACGCATACAAAATCTGAGCCGCAGATCTCCAAATGGACGGTGGTCCAAGATCAAAGTGCATTTAGGAGTGCTGACACGTGGGCCGCATGTCAGTGACTAAGAGTCACACATGCGAGATTTAACACATGTGCATAGTGCACGCGGACCCACCTGGCAGTGACTTAAAGGAGACGCTAAGGACAGCTAATTAATTACTAATGACCAATGATTAGTGATGATTAGCAATTAATGCGTCCTAAAGATTTTGAACAGAGGTGGTTTAGGGACAGAGGGCCCACACGTCAGTGACCCAAAACAGGTAATTTCGGACACATTTATTGCTAACAATGATTAGCAATAAATAACCCAAAATCAGCCCTAATGACTCACGATTTTTGGCGCTAAGCTAATGGGCCCACTTTGGCGGTGCAATGTGGGGGTATCCCGACGACTAATAAATGCGACACTTAATTAACCTAAGATTAACATTAATGATGCCTAAGCGCACGATAAGCGCGGTACGGTGACTTGAAATTTGGACCCACATGTCGGTGAGGCATTAGGCGATTAAGACACATTAATGGCATCCAATGATTAGCAATTCGTGTGCCCTAAAAATCGATTTAAAATGGGAGCTTCTCAGCGACAAAACCGAGTGGCTTTCACGGCTTGTCGCCGGCGACTCGTGTGTGGCGCCTAAACTATCAAAATGGGTTACGCAATAGTGTTGCGGACCCAATGATGATGACCTCGCCGACGCGTGGAGGTGCGGAACAGCCGCGGCGGGAAAACAAAAAGGAGGCCGACACGGCAAAACATGAAAATAGCAAGATGCTCATTGCGGTCCAAGGAAGCGAATGCCATGACTTCTAGGGACTATATAGAAGCTACCTTAGAGAGGAGCTCCAAAGATGGTCGGGAAGACTTGAACACGATGAAGTCCACGGAGCCGAAGAAGATGAAGTGGAAGATGAGGTTACGAGCAAAATGAGTGGAACCAAATCATCACCACAGCTTCATTATAGCTCAAAGAGGCTCCAAAGCAAATAATTGCAAAAGAACCACTTACAGAATTTTGGAGAAGAAAGGGGTGAAACCAACGAAAATCTCCAAACTTAAAATTGAGTGATTCTGTGAATGCAACCCAAAATCAAGTTAGGGAAAATATAAAGGAGGTCGAGGAGTTCAAAGGGTGCAAGAAGTGTTGAAGATGAACCATTGGACACCAAGGCCGCCATTGGGGCCCTCGGGTCACAATGGTGGATTGAAAGTTTGAGATGGTTTTGAGCTCAAACACGAGAGTAGCTAGGTGTAGTGCAAAGAACACGGGGAGGACCTAGAGGGCCAATTTATAGGAAAGGAATTAGGGTTTGAGCAAGAACCCGAGTCCATGGTGGGCTCGGTTCATGCTCGGTCATGGACCAAGAAACGCGGGAGCAAGTGAGCATGGTGACAATGGAGGAGAAAGCACAGTGCGCATTAAATGCCCCGCAGAGAGGCGTTGGCGAAAGCAAACTTGAGGTGACACATCAAAGCCGCCGCGCTCTCTCTTTCTCGCCATTGTCGCCGCGCAGCATAGAAGCCGAGGAGGAAGAAGAAAAAAAGCGAACAAAGACCGTTGGATTGAAAATGGGCGGTCACGATTAAATGAGTTCGCCGGACGGTCAGGTGCCCTCGGGAATGCGGGCGGTTGGATTGAGATCAACGGTCCCAATTGGTTAATGCAACGGAGGGTCAGAATGCTCACATGAGCGTGGGCGGCGATTCGAATCAACGGCTGAGATTGCAGCGCGCTTTTAAAACGCTTCGGTGCAGCTAGGTGGTTCAACCGAGTCAAGTGGCTCGGACTCGAGCCCACTCGAACCCAATGAATAGTGAGTCACTTTAGGTTTTAAATTAAAGGCTGGGACTTTTGAGGATTTATTTGGGGTAGCAAAATAACTCCAAAAATTCTGAAATTTTTACAGGAGCTTGCTGACTGGGACATTGACCTTGTGTAAAATTTTCAGAGGTTTTTATGCATTGTATTTTTCTCCAAAATTCTACAAGGTACTGGTTTTAGGTTTGACTGAGGGTCAAACAGGTTTGACTGCCCTCTAAAATATTCAAACAATTTCTAAAAATTGTGAAATTTTTCAGAGGGGTCACATACCATCCCAAGAACTTAGGAAAAATATTCCCAGGAGATGATCACAACATTTGACAAGAATGTTTTTGAAGGAACAAGATTTGGATCAAGGACTTGTGACTTTGTACTTCCATAACCTTTTGTACAATACTTGTTCCGTACACAAAGGAAATACATGATGTAAGAAAAAGTTTTAATTTCTACTCATTTTCTTACATTTGAAACACAAGCCCAAAATTTGGGATGTTACATTAAACATAGCAAAAATGCTGAAACAAAAAGTTGTAGTAAATTTTGTGTGATCAAGGTTACCGACTAAGTCGATAACCGCCCATTTCTACCGATACTAAGCATGTCTAAGCAGCTGAAATCGAATCTACTAAGTGACAAGAAATCATCCAGCGATCTCTAATCACAGCAAATAACCTAGGCTCAGGTAGTAGAGGAATATCACTTGTCTACAGATTATGCATCTAAAGGATTAACTAACCAATTTAACACAAATTAAGCGATGCATACATACGCTTGAAACAAAATATTAGACTTTAAAATACCGGGATAAACATGATCAAGCGCTTGCACGGATGTTTGTTGCTCAATTTGTTGCGGAGGGTCGTTCTCAGGGTTGCCGCAAATATCGAATCCTAACGAAAGAACAAATAACAGCGAATAAGAGCGAAAAACACCGACAAAACTCAACCATACAACAACATCAAAACAAACCAAACTCACACAAAGAACCTAAGCATGATATAACAAAATTTTAGAAACAGAGAACAAATCATTTTAGGTTATTAAGAATTTTCCATGAATTTTCTAAGCTAAAAACACATCAAAACACTAGTTAATTGCTTAACAAATTTTCATGAACAGGAACAGTATCTAAGACCTATCCTGATAATTAGTATACTAAAAATGAAATTTTACAGAATTGGGTTCATTGAGTTTGGACAATTATTGAAAGAGATATACATTTTCTAATTTGGAGATTACATTCTACAACATTAAATTAATTAACAGATTTTTGATACAGGGACAAGGTTGACACTAATTTTAGCAAATAGAACATTTAAAATGAAAATTAACAGCACTGGTTTCACGCAATTAGGATAAAAATTGAATTAGTTATGCATTTTCTAAGTTTTAATTGAATTAACGATTACCAATGAAAAGCATTTCAGAAATACTAAAGCATTTATACCTTTTTCTACCCAGCTATCTAGCCCCGACACCGGCAATGGCCCAAATAAAGGTGCCGACCAGACAGGCCGCCGTAGAAGGTGGCGTCGGCGTATTCGAGAATCGTCTTGACTTACTAAAGTGCAAACCTAACATACTCTCACAGAAATACGCTACCGACAGAAAACGCGCGTACGAGCTACACAACCCTAATCGGCGGCCACGGACCCACATGGCAGCGACTCAGAGAACAAATAACGGGCTGGATTAAAGATTTTCTAAACGTGATTAGCCAATAGGGCCCACAAGTCAGAGACTCAAACTAGACATGATTAGAGTTAAACTAATCATCACCGGCGGCTCACCGGCGCGCACGGGGACGGCGGCGCGGCCGCGCAGGTGATCTAGCTAACCAGTGGGTTTCTGGGCGAGTGAGTGATACCTTCGGGTTCGCGAAGATCTCGCGAACACGATGGCGGTGACGCGGACCCACGGGGATGCCGGCGGCGAGCTGGCGGCGAACGGAGGCGGAGAAGAAGACACGGTGCTCGCGGAGAAGACGCTGCGAGCTTCGAGAAGACCCCGGAAGGTGTGCTTAAGCTTCGCCTCAACACCAGGAGCAAGAAGCACACGATAACGCCGGCGAAGAAGGCGGAACGGCCGGAATTTCCACGGCGGCGGAAAACCGAGCTTGGAGAAGAATTGGTCGCATGCCCACAACGATGCACAAAAGGCAGAAACAATCCCGCCGTTAGACTCAGTGCATCAGTGCGATCCTAAGGGACCAAGTGACGAGGCTAGAGACTCACCAGATCGCAAACGAGCTCACGGGACCGAGATCGCCGGAGGCGGAGACGACGATACTGCCCCTGGTGATTCACTGGACGCCAAGGACCCGGGTTGGGCAAAATGGAGGCGGCGTCGAGCGTGGATCACGGTGGTGCGGTCGGCTGCTCAAGGCGGCGCTAATTTGGCGGCGCTACGCCGTTCTCTTCTCGGCCAAAACAGAAGCGGGCGAGGCGAGAGCGAAGGAAGCGAAGAATGGATGAGTGCGGTGAGGTTATAAAGCTCGCGATGCCGGAGAGGGACACGCGTCCCCGGCGTGGCGTGGCGAGCAGCGTGGCAAGCATGCGAGTCGCGCCACGAGCTCCGAGAGTGCGGAGAAGACGAGGGCGATACTGACAGGTGGGGTCCACTTGCGAGCGAAAGAAACAAAGCGGTGCGAACAGCTGCTTAGACTCGATCAAGAATGTTTCGACCGTTGGATCTAAGATGGACGGTCGAGATTGATGTATGCATTCGGACAGGTCGACGAGACAAGCAACGTGGACCGTTCGATCTCCATCGGACGGTGGACACCATCGGGCTCACGCGGTGCAGCTAGGCGGTCGCGACCGAGTCCATTAGTGCGATCGGACTCGAGTCTAAGTTAGGTCCGAGCCGGAGAACAAGTGTTTCGTGTTTGATTTCAAAAGACTGATAAGGTTTGAGGAATTTTTAGACGTAGCTCCTGAGCTCCAAAAATTCTGAAATTTTTATGGTAGCTAACTGGAATAGAGGACTCCCTTGTGTAATTTTTCCAGGAGTTCTCATGCATTAGATTTCTCCCAAGAAAATTCACAAGCTGCTGCCTAAGGGTTTGACCAGATTTCTAAACTGGTTTGACTTGGGCATTTGAAATAGCAACTAAAATCTAAAAATTGTGAAATAATTCAGGGAGGTAGATAGGATGATCAAGATGATAGGAAAAATAATTTCAGAGGATGATCACAAGTTTGAAAGCTAAGAATTTCCTGACAACAATTTCCATTCACAAGAATTTAATTCTAGAAAATGGAAATTGCTAGGGAAAATTTGGAAAACTTCCAAATGATTTGATGAGACAACAAAAGTTTTTATTTCTCCTCAAAATTTTACATTTGAAATACAAACCCTAAGTTAGGGTCATTACACGGCTGATGAAGTCAAGAAGAAGGAGTTCCTTGCGCTCAAACAGGCGCAAATGCGGATCGAGTACCTTCACGAGTTCAACCATCTCGCGAGGTACGCTCCTGCTGAGGTGGCCACTGATGAGGCCAAGCAGGAGAAGTTCATGGAGGGCTTGTCTGAGGAGCTTCAGGACAAGCTCTCTATTGTGGACTTCCCCGACTTCCAGACCTTGGTGGACAAGGCCATCATCGCCGAGCACAAGGCGAGAGCGTTGGCGAGTCATAGCGCAAGTGGGAGGCCCAATGATGCCGCAGAGCCGGCCTCGTCCGCCCCCGAGTTGGGCTGCACGGTGGCCCGTTCTTTGGCTTCACCACCGCCGAGGCCTTCGGCACCAGCTCCACGTCCTCCGCAGGCCGTGACTCAGTCACATGCGCCTGCGATCCAGCAGCAGGTTGCTCACCGCAACCCCGCGGCCGACGTCACCTGCTTCTACTGCCACAACAAGGGTCACTACGCGAGTAGTTGCCCTAAGAAGACTGGAGCGGCCCCTCGTCCTAATGGAGGACGCGGGCAAGGGAGTGGTCACCCACCTGACCAGAAGACCCCGGGCTTGGGGAGCGGTCGAGTCAACCATATCTCGGCTGAGGAGGCACAGGAGGCGCCCGACGTGGTGTTGGGTATGCTTCTTGTCAATTTACGTCCTGCTACAGTTTTATTTGACTCTGGAGCTTCACATTCTTTTATTTCGAGGTCGTTTGCTGTTGATAGTGGTCTCCACTGTGTTCCTTTGGGGGTTCCACTCTTATTCGCTCTCGGGTTCGAAATGAGAGTGACCAAGTATCTTTGGGGCGTTCCTATCCACATCGAAGGAGTGGGATTCTTGGCGAATCTTATCCTACTCGACTCGGTGCGCCTGGACGCGATTCTTGGCATGGATTGGTTGTCCCAACACTTGGGGCAAATCGATTGTGCCAGGAAGGTTGTCTTCCTCACCAGTCCTTCAGGTGAACAGGTTGGGTTTTCACCGCAGCTGCAAGGGCCACGTCTTTATGCCCTTGAAGCAAAGCCAGCATTGGAGATTCGCGATGTCCCCACTGTGTGTGACTTCGCGGATGTCTTTCCTGAAGACTTGCCTGGGATGCCTCCCGTTCGGGACCTGGAGTTCGTTATAGAGTTGCTGCCCGGTACCGCCCCTATTTCAAAGAGGCCCTATCGCATGCCTCCTAATGAGTTGGAGGAGCTGAAGAGGCAACTAGGCGAGCTGTAAGAGAAGGGTTTCATTCGTCCTAGCTCATCTCCTTGGGGCTGTCCAGTTATTTTTGTGAAGAAGAAGGACAAGACCTTACGCATGTGTGTTGATTACCGTCCGCTTAATGAGGTGACGGTGAAGAACAAGTATCCTTTGCCCCGTATTGATGATCTGTTTGATCAGTTGACTGGAGCACAGGTGTTCTCCAAGATTGACTTGAGATTGGGCTATCATCAAGTCGTAATCGAGGCGAGGATATTCGAAGACGGCTTTTGCTACTCGTTATGGTCTTTACGAGTACACCGTCATGTCTTTTGGTTTGACTAATGCTCCTGCTTTATTCATGAACCTTATGAACTCGGTATTCATGGAGTATTTGGATAGGTTCGTGGTGGTTTTCATTGATGATATCCTTATCTACTCCAAGAGTGAAGAAGAGCATCTTTGAGCATCTCAAGCTTGTGTTGGGCAAGCGCGCGAGCACCAGCTGTATGCCAAGTTCAGCAAGTGCGAGTTCTGGTTAAAGGAAGTGGCATTCTTGGGCCATGTTCTTTCAGCAGGAGGTGTGGCTGTGGATCCTAGCAAGGTTAGCGATGTGCTATCTTGGGGTCACCAAGTCGATCCACCGTGCGGAGTTTTCTTGGTTTGGTGGCTACTATCGCCGCTTTATCGAATTTCTCCAAGATTGCGGCCTATGGAATTGCTCAAGAAAGACAAGAAGTTTGAGTGGTCTCTCGCTTGTGATGTGAGTTTTCAGAACTCAAGAAGCGGTTGACCTCACCCAGTGCTTGTTCTCCCGATATTCACAAGAGTTTTGATGTCTATTGTGATGCTTCTCGTCGGTCTTGGTTGTGTTCTTATGCAGGAGGGCAAGGTAGTGGCCTATGCATCGCGGCAGTTGAGGCCTTATGAACTCAACTATCCTACTCATGACTTGGAGTTAGGCTGCAGTGGTTCATGCACTCAAGATTTGGCGGCATTATCGATTGGTGTCGTTGTGAGGTGTATTCGACCACAAGATCTTGAAGTACTTGTTCACCCAGCCAGATCTGAACCTCAGGCAAAGAAGATGGTTGGAATTGATCAAGGACTATGACATGAGTATTCATTATCATCCGGGCAAGGCCAATGTTGTTGCGGATGCACTCAGTCGGAAGGTGTATTGCAACATGTTAATGCTCCAAGAGCGTGACCTACCCTTATTTCGAATTTCAGCGCCTCAATTTGGGTTTGATCGTGCACGGTTCTCTTGCTACCTTGGTTGTGCAACCAACCTTGGTGGACCAAATCAAGGCTGCTCAGCAGGCAGATGTTGGTGTGAGTCAAATCAAGCAGAACATCAAAGATGGGATAGCCAAGTGCTTTTCAGAGGATGAGCATGGCGTTGTGTGGTTTGGGCAGCGTCTTGTGGTTCCTAAGGTCGTGGAATTGCGGGATTTGATTCTCCGCGAAGCCCATGACTCTCCTTTGTCTATCCATCCCGGGGCTACCAAGATGTATCAGGACTTTCGTCAGAGATTCTGGTGGACCCGTATGAAGCGCGAGATTGCCAAGTTCGTTGCCGAGTGCGATGTATGCTGTCGTGTAAAGGCCGAGCATCAGCGTCCAGCAGGCCTTCTTCAGCCTTTGCCGGTGCCAGAATGGAAGTGGGATTCCGTTGGCATGGACTTCATCACCGGGTTGCCCCGTACTTCTTCTGGGAAGGATGCCATATGGGTTGTCATTGATCGGTTGACAAAGGTAGCGCATTTCCTGCCGGTGCGTACCAACCTCAGTGTCAGTCAGTTGGCGGATCTCTATGTATCTCGCATTGTGTGCCTGCATGGTGTGCCACGAACGATTGTGTCAGATCGTGGTTCTCTTTTTACCTCTCGGTTTTGGCATCAGTTGCAAGAGGCCATGGGGTCGCGTCTTTCCTTCAGTTCAGCTTATCATCCCGGTCGCGATCGGGCGGGTGAGTCAACCAAGTGTTGGAAGATATGCTCCGTGCTTGTGTTCTTTCCTATGGAAAGATGTGGGAGAAATGCTTGCCATTTGCTGAGTTCTCCTACAACAACAGCTTTCAGGCCAGTCTTGGTATGGCACCATTTGAGGCCTTGTATGGGAGAAGGTGCAGAACCCCTTTGAACCGTCGAGAGGCGGTGGCGGCGATTTTCACAGCCGAGTCGATTAATGAGGCCGAAGGCCAGGTCCAGTTGATTCGCGAGCATCTGCGCACGGCCCAGTCCAGGCAGAAGAGCTATGCGGATCGTCGTCGCCGTGAGTTGAGCTTTGAGCCCAATGACTTTGTGTATCTCAAAGTCTCACCCTTGAAGGGCCATCAGCGTTTTGGCATCAGGGGCAAGTTGGCTCCTCGCTATGTTGGGCCTTATCGCATCGTCGAGAGAGTTGGGGCTGTTGCATACAGATTGGAGGTACCAGCTGCACTTGAGGGTGTACACGATGTGTTCCATGTATCCCACCTGAAGAAGTGCCTCCGTGTCCCTACTGAGGAAACTCCGTTGGAGGTTCTCGATGTGTAGGAGAATTTGACCTATCGCGAGCATCCTGTTCGTATTCTTGAGGAATCTGAACGGAGAACAAGGAACCGTGTCCTCAAGTTCCTTAAGGTTCAATGGTCAAACCATTCTGAAGATGAGGCAACTTGGGAGCGGGAAGATCGCCTTCGTGCAGATTACCCATCCTTCTTCTCCGAGTAAACAGAATCTCGGGTCGAGATTCTTGTAAGGGGGAGAGCTGTAACATTCCAATTTTGGGCTTATGTTTCAAATGTAAGAAAATGAGTAGAAATTAAAACTTTTTCTTACATCATGTATTTCCTAATTGTGCTGAACAATTATTGTACAAGAAGTTATGGAAATACATAGTCACAAGTCTTTTGATGTTAAATCTTTATCCTTCAAAAACAATCTTGTCAAACCTCTTAATCATCTCCTGGAAATATTTTTCCTGAGTTCTTGGGTTGGTATGTGACCCCTCTGAAAAATTTCACAATTATTAGAAATTGTTTGAATATTTTGGAGGTCAGTCAAACCTATTCAAATTCTGGTCAAATTGTGGACCAGCACCTTGTGGAATTTTTGGAGGAAAAATTATAGCACAAAAACCTCTGCAAAATTTACACAAGGTCAATAGCTCAGCTAGCAAGCTCCTGTAAAAATTTCATAATTTTTGGAGTAAGTTTGCTACCTCAAACAAATCCACAAACCTCAGGTTAGTTTAAAACTCAAATTGTGTCCAGTCGGCTGGGACTCAGTCGAACCAGTAGATCGCTCGGTCGAGTCAAGTTCATCCGAGCTAGGGCTCGGTCTTGTCGCGCTTGTTCAGGGGCGTCGGATTGAAATCGTGGGGCTCTCAACCTCCCGAGCTCCTCTTACATTCTTCTTCTCCTCCTCGCGTGTGCGTGCGTAGGTGGCGATGCAGAGCTCCGATCACCTCGTGGGGCCCCGCAACGGCTCTGAGCCTTTCTTTTGTCAATCGTAGCCGCTTTGCCCGACTTTACACCGCCTCCTCGCCTCGTTTTCTCGCGCGACAACCTCCCTTTGTCCGTCGCCATTAAACCGGCGTCCTCGTGCTCGGTAGGCCTCGGACTACATGGCGCTCCTCAAGAGGTCCTCCTTGAACCCTTCCCTTCCACTCTCACCGCCCTCCCACTCACTTCCGTGTGGAACTCAAAGCTCTGAGATTCCCAAATCCACCGGTGTTGCCGGGAGCTCCGCCGGTGGTCTTGGAGCTCCAGTGGTTTTAATTGCAACTTGGAATACCAGCTTGTTCAATTAACCATCCGGAGCCTTTTCCTAACTTTTTGTGGTTGATTTCACAGAGGAAGTCCCTGGGGAGAACTGTTCTTGAGGCTTCTTCTCGTCTTCCTCTCGACTCGTGAATCGCTCCACCGCGGGGTCTCCTCCGCCTTCCCCTGGACCTTCCCTACACTCGGGTGAGTTCATTTTAGTCCCTTAGAGCTCTAGGTCTAGTAGTTAGCTGGTTGCGCTCGTTTTCATTGTTTTTGGTTTTTGTCTAAAACTTGACCTCCGCCATTCTCGGCTCACGGCGTTCTGAACCCTTTCTGCCGTCGAGGATACCTCCGTTAGGTTCGTAATTATATTGCGCTCGTTTTGGTACCTTTAGTTAGCTCCACCTTGGCCGTGGTCGCCGTCGTGTCGTCGGCGAGCAAATCGCGGTGCTCTGGACGTTGTCGGATTTTCGACAAGTCCTCGGACCTCCTCGGGCTGTTCTTGGCCGTCTAAGACCACTGTAGGTTAAATCCTAGCCGTTAGGATCACCCTCCGCCTTGGGGGGTCCTCTTTGCAAAAGACCTCCTTGAGGTCCTCTTTGTTAAAGACCACCCTTAGACCACCCTCGGGGTCCTCTTGGTAAAAAGCCACCCCTGGTCTTTTACTAAGAAAACCCCGCTCAGGACCTCTTAGGCTCAATCCTAGCTGTTCACGACCTCCTCGGATTTAGATCTGAGCGTTAGATCTCCTTCGTAAAATCCTTAGTCTCAGGACCTCCCTCCGCGTCGATCTGGACCATTCAGGACCTCCCTAGGTCTAACTGAGCCGTCCAGATCTCCTCCCGTTAAAACCCTATCGCATAGGACCTCCCCGAGTAGATCTTGGCCATCCAAGACCTCCTTGTGTAAATCCCAGCCGATCAAGACCTCCCCCTGGAGATCTTGACCGTCTAGGACCTCCTCCTTTAGATCCGTAGCTTTAGGACCTCCTCCTCAGGTCTCAACCGTTAGATTTAGATCTAACGGGCTGGACCTCCCTCGCTTGATCGTGTCCGTTAAAGACCTCCCTTTGGAGATCTAGACCGTCAAAGACCTCCTCCGTGAGATCTTGGCCATCCAGACCTCCCTCTGTAGGTTTAACTTTAGGACCTCCCCTAGTGCTCGGGACCGCCAGATCTTGATCTGACGGTCACGACCTCTGTTAGGCGCGAGGACCTCCTTTGCGTGCGCTGTGCATGCACTGGTCGTGGCCGTTGGATCAGATCTCAACGGTCCAGACCTCCCCAGTGCGGGAGGAGGTCTTTTGTGCGCTGTGCTTCGAGGTCCGTGGCCGTGCGATGAAGGATCGACAGCCCACGACCTCTCCTTTTTCCTTCAGTTCATTTGGACCTCCCGAGAGCTCACATTTTCTAAGTCTTTTAATGTTTCAAATTTCAAAAGTGCACAACTTTGTCATTTTAGCTTCTTTTTGAATGATTCCATTCTTGTAGCTCATAGAGTATGAACTTTAATTTGAGAATGAATTTAGGCAATTGTTATATAGTAGAAAATGACTTTAATCGCATGCTCTTGTTTAGTGAAAAGGTTGTTTAGAAATTCATTGAAAATTTGTAAAATGCATAACTTATTCTCTGTTATTCCAAACTGGGCAAACTAAGTTTTGTTAAAACCCACTAGGAATGTACTGTAATGTAGAATAGGTCTTCATGTGATCCTTGCCACTGAAATTAGTGATCTACTAGTTTTAGAACTTAGAAAAATCATAATTAATTCAATTCAACTCCAAATTGTGCAAACTTAGTTTTGCTGTTATTAAGATAACCATATCTACCTAGAATAAAAATTTCAAGTTCCAGATCATTTTAGAAATTTTCGCCATGAATAGTAACCGTAATTAATTTAATTAGGATTTTTCAGGCTGAGAGAACTTAGTTTAGCCATAACTTTTTCATGCTAAGTCCAAATGAAGTGATTCTTGTTTCTAAAATTGTCTAAAATCAATCTCTAGCTGCTGTAGAAATTTCATGGGATTTGGATGTTCTTTGCTATTGGGTTCCTTTTGGTGTTCTTCGTTCTTATCGGTTTTTATCGCCTTTTCGCGTTAGGTTCCGAAGAATTTGTTGAACCTGAGCACTCCCCTCTGCAGCAAGACCAATCCCAGCAAGGAAAGCAGTTTGATCATGATAATCCCAGTATTTTAAGTATTTATGTTGTTTACAAATTCTATGTATGCATTGCTATTTGTGTTAAACTACTGTCGTTAGTTGACCTAGTAGATGCATTTCCTTAGGCAAATATTTATACTCTACTACCGTGAGCCTAGGTTATTGCTGTGATTAGAGTTCGTGGATGAGCTCTTGTCGCTTAGTAGTTTACGAATTAATTGCTCAGCCATGCTTAGCTTCCGGTAGAAATGGGCGGTTATCGATTTGTCGATAACCCTGATCACATAAAACTTATTATGATTATGATTTCCACCTTGTGCCATGTCTACTTATGAAAACTAAAACTAAAAACAAAATGATTTAGACTTGGGCACAATGGTATGATTGGTGTGCTTCTGGGTGTGACTGGAATGGTGCCCGGGTCAATTAAGGACCAGACATCTTGTGAGTACCTGTTATCTGAGCAATTTGTGCGTGCTAACCACACTAGAGGGTATGGGACTTCTCTTGACTTAGTACTTTGGCGTGTATTGGCTTCGGGTCGCAGGGGGTCGCAGGAGGGATGGTGTTGGGAGCATTTTAGTGTCCGAAAGACTTCACCCGTGATGGGATTTGTTGTCTTTCGGCTTGCAATGTAAGCGTATGGGTTTCTATCCATACGAGCGGCTCGTAGTCAATGCACAATATTGGAAAGCGTCTCGTAGGACTTAGCCGTGCAAAGATACCTTCGTAAGTGTGCTTTGTGGCTTAAAGGTGGTCTGAAGTGTGGGTACATTGGTACACCCTTGCAGGGTTAAAACTATTCGAATAGCCTCGTCGTAGGTAGGTTATGGACACGCTTGGGTAAGCTTTCAAGAGTTACACTACACCTTTTAATTAAAACTTGATGGGTGGTGCAGATCGGGATTCGTGCTATGTTGTGGTGGCTATTGGGATAGTCACTTCTAGGTGGTTACTTGTATGTATCTTTATTTCGCTGTTATTTTGACATTAAAACAGATTTGCACACTTGCTTTTAAGTTTATTTCATTATTGTAAATAAAGATGGCTTTGTGCAAAATGAGACATACAACCTCCACCTAAATAAGCTTGCATGTAGTTTATGAATAGGTCTGCTATACCACACGTCAGTCTTGCGAGTACTTTTGTGTACTCAGTTAGCTTGCTTAAATGTATTTGTTGCAGAGGAAGAAGGTGAGCTTGAGGGGCATCACTTCTGTGAGTTGTGCTGTGGTAGCCTGAGAGGCGTCTAGCTTGGCGGCCCGGTCGGTTGCCTTGTGGGTTGTGTGGCTAACCGGTCGACTTTTGTTCTAGCCATCTTATGGCACATTTTGCTTCCGCTGTTATTCTTGTATATTGTTCTATTTGGTCGGTCGGCTCTCTTTTGTAATAACTTACTTTATCTATGTCCTTTACTAGACTTGTTAATGTATGTTGTATGGAAATGATGTGTAGTTTTGTGATGATGTGCATGTGCTGCAATTCTGGGAAGCATATGTCCATCGAGGCTTAGAATGTTTAATTAGTAATGCTAGAACCATTTGGAGGTTAAGTGTTACTAGTTAAATATTCCGGGTCCTCACAATGCCCCTCTCATGTATTATAGATCCTAAGAATTTACCAGCCGACACGCCAAAAGCACATTTGAGTGGGTTCATTTTGAAATCATACCGATGCATTCGTTCAAAGGATAGACATAAATCGACTAAATGATGATCCATACCATTCGATTTAACAACTTTATCATCAATGTATACCTCTAGGATAACACCAAGTAGATCATGAAAAATTAAATTCATAGCCCTTTGATAAGTAGCACCGACATTCTTTAAACCAAAAGTCATGACAACCCATTCAAACAAACCAACAAAACCAAGACATCAAAAGGCCGTTTTAAACATATCCTCTTCGGCCATAAAAATTTGATTATAACCAGCATTACCATCTAAGAAACTAATTATTCTATATTCTGAAACATCATTAATTAACATGTCGGCTATAGGCATATGATACTCATCTTTAGGGGTAGCTTTATTTAAATCTCTAAAATCAATGCATACTCTCAACTTACCAGTATTCTTCTTCTCAACTGGGACAATGTTAGAAATCCATTCAGCATACCTACATGGTCTAATAAAACCAGCCTTCAACAATCGGTCTATTTCTTCTTTGATCCGATCATACATATCAGAATTAAATCTTCTAGGTGGCTTTTTATAAGGCTTAAAACCAAATTTAATAGGCAACCGATGCTCAACTAATTCTTGGCTGTGTCTCGGCAGGCCGGCATCTCATGCTACTCCTAAGCAAAGCAATCAACATACTCTCTAAGCAATTTTATCACTGTAACAGCCAAAATCTGGGTTTGTGTTTCAAATGTAAGAAAATGAGTATAAATTAAAAACATTTCTTGCATCTTGAAGTTTTTGAGCCTTTTTGCAATTCTTGTAAAGGAATTGTGGGGAAATCAAAAACCTAACTCCCCAATTGACTAAAGTTATAAACTCCTTATTGAAAAATCTTGTGTTCAACTCTTTGGAAATAGTTGTCCTTAGTCCTAGGCAGATGGGGTGACTCCTCTGAAAAATTTCCCAAGTGTTAGCAAAATTTAAGAGGTAGTCAAACCACTTTGACCCTTGGTCAAAAGCCTAGGTCAGCACCTTGAGAAACTTATGGAGAAAAATGTTGAGCATAAAAACCTCTGGAAATTTTACACAAGGTCCATCTCAAAGTCAGCAAGCTCCTATAAAAATTTCAGAAATTTTGAAGTTAGTTTGTTACCTATAAAAATTCCTCAAAATTTTTATCTCAATTTCAAACCTTAAGTCAACCTCCTAGAGCACCTCATGCTCAGTCCTTGTGCGCGATCACTGTTCGCCGTTGGATCTCCTACCTGACGCTGAAGATCTTCGGGAGCTCTTCAAAGACCTCCTCTGTGCCTTTGTAAAAGACCTCCCTCTCGTTCAGACCACCCTGGTCACGACCACCCCGTGTCCGTTTTGCAAAGAACACCCTCCTAGACCTCCCCTTGGACCACCTCTGTATGTTTGCAAAGACCACCCTTGGTCGTTGCGACAACCTCCTCAAAGACTTCCTCTAAGGACCTCCCAAAGACCCGCCAGACCACCTTGGTGTTTTTGCAAAGACCACCTCGTCGGTTTTTTTGCAAAGACAACCCTCCAGACCACCTTGAACGACCACCTTTGTTAGCACTGGGTGATCGTGGGTCGTCTAGATCTTGATCTGTGCCTTATATCTCCTTGAGCGTTAGGACCTCCTAACGTCACTTAAAATCGGGGCCCTTCGTTTTAAATCCAACCGTCAAGACCTGCTCCTTTTGATCTCAACACTTAACCCAAATGTTATAATCTTTGACCAGGCCACTTTGAATCTTTCACTGATTGGTGGGACCTCTCTGAGCCTGGTCATCATCGTTTTCACGTGCATGCGTGTGTGCCAGAGCCATGGCAGTGTGGAGTAGTGCCTTATCATTTCATGTCCTTGTCAACGACTCTTTGCTGCCAACCCTAAATGCATGTCAGTACCTTTGCCCTAAAAGTCCTCCTTCCACCTGCCTCCATCTTTTCAAGTGCACCCATGGCAGGAACTTTTGACTCGGTAACACTTACTCTCTCAGCTTTAAAGGTCCCAGAGCTCCTTCCTTAGCTCTCTTTCAACACCACTTTGCAACCCTAGCTTCCCTCTCCGTCGCTTGAGCTCAAACACCCGAGAGCACCCTCTTCGCCATTGCTGGACCTTGGAGCTAACCGAGAACATCCGAGCTCCAGTGGTTCAAATTGCAATTTTGCGTGCCAACTTGTTCACCTGGTCACCTTAAGCATTCCCTAACTTGTTTTGTTTGACCTTCACAGAGATTGTCAAACTTGGGGACTTGCTCCTTGTCGGCCACACTCACCCCGTTCTTCCTCAGTACCGGCGGTGGTCGTCGTCACCAACTCCTCCTCGACGACCTCTAGACCTTCTCCATCCTCAGGTACCCTCCCATTAGTCCTTTAAGGCCTGGGCGCTTTCTTTTCAGAACAATGCGGAGCTCATTTTGCTTTTTCGGGTTTTGCCGCATTTGTTGTCATCACCTCTCTCCAGCTCGCCGGCGTTCTAGGTCATCGCCACCGTCGAGAGTAGGCCCGGTGGGTGCACGATGCTATTGTGAACCCATTGGTACCCTCGGTTCACGCCGGCGTGGTCCACATCGCCGACGGTGAGCTTTTCCTTGCGCTCGGGCTTTTTGTCGTGCCTTACTCGGACAGTCACTGTCGCTTGATGATTAGCATTTAATGGCTGTCGGAATTGGCTCTCGTGTCGCTTACATGTGGGCCGCGTTTCCTATTGTCGTACGTTAAACCACCTCCTTGACAACCCGCAGGACCTCCTAGTTTAGATCTCAACCGTTAATGATCTCTGGGAGGTTAGAACTTAGCCATAGGATCTCCCTCGCAAAACTTTAGTTGCCAGGAGTTCCCCAGGTTTGATCCTAGCCGTTTAGGACCTCCTTGGCTGAAATATGGACCGTTAGGATCACCCTCTAAGTTTCCACAAAAGATCTCCCTCCGTAGACCTCCACCCTTCGGACCTCCTCTAGTGTCGATCTTGACCGTTAAGACCTCCCCTTGAGAGATCTTAGCCATCAGGACCTCCCTCTCACGACCTCCGCTTTTTCGTTTTCGAAAAGACCACCTCATGGCCTTTTTTCAAAAACAACCTCAAGACCTCCCTCGGGGTCCTCTTTGCAAAAGACCACCCCTTGGTCTTTTGCAAAAAAAAACCTTAGGACCTCCCCTTTCCGCAGATCTTAACCCTTAGGACCACCCCGGGTAGATCTCGACCGTTGAAGACCTCCCCACGGAGATCTAAGCCGTTCAAGACCTCCTCTCTGTTAGACGTCATCATTAAGGACCTCCCGTGGAGATCCTGACCGTCCAGGACCTCCTCGTATTAATCGTAACCGTCTAGGACCTCCCATTGTCAATCTAACCTTTAGGACCTCCCGTGTTGACCTGGACCGTCAGATCTAGATCTAACGGGCTAGACCTCCTCAGCGCGGTTGGAGCTCTAACGTTCCGTTTCTCGTGGACCGTCCGTTTTTAGATCTACGTCTCCGATCTCATGAACCTTCGGACCTCCGGAGATATCCTCGATCTGAGCCATCCATCTTTAGATATACGGCCCAAAATCCTGAGAGACGTTTGAAAGTCCGAATGTCACTTCCGCCGTGAACCGTTGATCTTGATCCAACGGTGGCCATGGTAAGGCTTGCTTGGGCTACGCGCGAGGCTGTGGTCCTGTGCGCGTGAGCCGTAGGATTCAGCATCAACGGCCCACGGTGTTCCACGTCTTTTCCTTTTTGTTAAGTTTGATTGTTTACCCGTAAGCTTTTATTTGTCAACTAAAAATGGTACTAAAACTTTAAAAATTTATAACTAATCCATTTTAGCTCCTATTTAGATGATTCCTGTTGGATTAAATTTCTATTCAACTAAACTTTAATCCAAAAATATGTTTAGGTGCTATTTTGTAGCAGAAAAATGAAATAGGTTGTATTAACTTGTTTTAACATTAAATGTTGTCTAGAAACTCATTAAAACTTGAAAAATAAGTAATTCTATGTGTTTCCAACCTGGGCAAACTAAAATGTGTTAGTTTCCTCTGTTAATATGTGTCAGCATAGAGTGTGTTTCATGTAGATCTTTGCTCCTAAAATTAACTTAGTGCTACTTTTACAACTTAGAAAAATCATAATAAATTCATTTCAACTCCAAATGAAGTAAACTCAATTTTGCTAACCTTAGAATATCAGTATCTACCTACCATAAAACTTTCAGGTTCTAGATCTTTTTGGAAAATTGTGCCATGAACAGTACCCGAAATTAATTTAATTTGAATTTTCAGGCTGAAATAAATTATTTAGGTCATAACTTTTGCATGCTTAGTCCAAATGAAATAATTCTTGCTACTAAATTCATTTAAAATCATAACCTTGATGCTGTGTAAATTTCATGGATTTTGGAGCAATTTGGTTTTTGAGTTCTTTCGGTGTTCTTCGTTTTTATTGGATTTTCACGTTCTTGCGATAGAATCCGAAGAAGTTATTGATTGCGTGAGTGATCCTCTGCAGCAAGAAAGTGATCTCCAACAAGGCAAGCAGATGTAGCATCATTTGATCATATTGCTCCTATTACTTTTAAAGTCTAATATTGTAACATCCCAAAATCTCGCTTTCTCTAAAATTTAATTTCAAATTAATTAATTAAAATTTGTTTAGATTTATTTGGATCTTTTTCTTTTAAAAAAATAATAATAAATAAAAAAAAATTGAAGTACCCGTCGGGTCACCCATCTCAGATTGCTCCCACACATGGCTCACTTAACTCCAAGACATGCATGCATGCACCGCCATCGTGGATCTTGCATTCATTTATCTTTATACTCCCTCCTCTCCTTTTATCCTCTATTCTTACTCTCTCTCCTATTCATCTTCTTCCTCACGGGAGTCTCTCTCTCTGTTACTTCATTTCGCTAATACATCTCCATGGCTGACCACCTTCTTAGCGCCCAGTCCTACCGTCGCCACCTCCGGCCGCCCTCACCGCGTCGCCCCTTCCCTTGCCACCCGCACCGCTTCTCCTCCCCTCCCATTGATTTTGTGCAAACTGTAGAGCTTCAAATTGCCATTAATGGCTGCCACCTTCTCTTTTCTCATTTCTTCTCATTCAAAGCTTTAAATTCGAAGGGAAACGGCTGCATTAACCTCTCCCATGATGCTATGCCTTCATTGTGCAGCCCATCAGTGCACCACTACCATTTCATCCGTTTCCAAAACTGAAACGTCATTGCCGTGATGTCGTTGTCTGTGCTTCATTGCCTACCTGATGATTCGCTCCCGCCAGCTATATAAGGGCATGCTATCTCTTCTTTGATCCTTTGCTTTCCCTCTAAGCTTTAGATTCTTCAGAGCATAGCAATCTCCTTTGACAGTAGCTCCACCATTGCCGCTACTGTAGCTTGGTAGGTCACCTTCCAGCCGAGCTCCACCTAGCCATCCTCACCGCCGGTCAGCCTCTGCCACCATGTCATGCCAACACCTTGAGATTCTGCTTCGGCTGCTTGCTTTTGAGATTCTGTTCTCCTTCGGCTATATGGTTTTGCTTTACATTGTATTGAAGAAGATGATGAATAGTGCTGCTAGTTAGATGCTCATGCTGGTCCTTGTACAGTGCTCTAATATCTAGTCTTCACTTTGAGCCTTTTCTTGTTCGGCGACATCATGTTGATTTGCTTCTATACTTCATTCGCCGCAAGCTTTGCATTCTGTCCATTTTAGATGGAAGATGAGCGTCTTGCTAAAGTTAGTCTTGTTAGATGTTTTGTACATCTCTCCTCCGTTCTCTCTCCTCGGTCGAGTCATTTCCCGAACCGACTACGTCGCGCGTGCCCCTCGCTTCCTCTTCACATCCACGAATTCGCTCCCAAATATCGCCATTTTATTTTGTTCACTGCTCATGAATAGTGCCATGCAATGTATATACGTGCATGGTGTATGTACATACATGGTTTTTTTTTTTGGAGAATTAATTTTCTAGAATTTCGTTCGTTCTCATACGAACTCCGAATCCATCGATTCTTTCTCCTAAATTCATCTAAATTCATTCTCTACCTCCGTATTTATTTTGTAATTTTTGGATTTTATTTATTTTCGCTATTTATTTGGTCCGTTATGCGTGTGTAGAATCCGACGTCACCGACGCGAGTTTGGATCAACAGAAGCGCTTACCTCCAACGTCACCGGCGAGTCTCCTTTGACCACTTTGAACCTATGATTTGTAAATCATGTTTACGCTTTAAAAGTTATGCATTGCTATTTAAATAATGAGTTAAATCGTAGGTTGTTAGTTAAAAACCTAAAGTTTGCTACTATCATCCTTGATATTTGATGTCTGCACCTTTGTAACCCTAGTGTAGAAATTCGCATTATTGAATATAATTTTTGCGAGAATAGTTTATTACTGTAGAATTGCTTAGACATGCTTTATGGCTTTATTTAACCTTTGGGGGAGAAAAACCATTATTTACCTTTTATGCTTTCTTTGGAAAATATAAGACATTAGGTAATGTCAGTGTTTGGAAAATAAAATATAATGATGAAAGTATGTTTTAGACTTGGGTGGAAGGTAAGATCAAAGTGCGGCTAGAGCACGAGATCATGTATTGTGTTAGTCCCGCCAAGTCATATTAAGGACCGACGCTTGTGATTATTCAAGCGAGCACTCTGCACAACCACATGTCCAAAATGGGAACGGACTGGCCAACTAATTAGCAAAATTTTGAGTCGGTTTTGTCATGGTTGTGTGTGCTGATTCACATGGCGCAAGAGGGGGCCAGGAAGGCGAAACCTTAGCGGGCAGAACCGAGTCAAAAGGAAGCTTTGTAAAAGCCTTGTGATGTTCTCTCCTTGATTCACACGTCAAAGGAAACGTGTGGTATATCGAAGATCATCTCTTGTGGGTCAAGTGTACAACCTCTGCAGAGTGTTAAAAACTATTCGAATAGCCGTGCCCACGGTCAAGGGCGAGCAAAGTGCGTTTTCACATGGTAGATTTTGGTTTTGATTTTAAAGCAGAAATTTTGGGAACAGGGAGCAGCTTGGGACTCTCGGGTAGTTTCTGGCAGCTAGAGCCAGTTGGGCAGCTAGAGCCTTGATGCTAGTGGTTGGTAGCTAGAACCTCCACTAGTAATACAATTAATTTATTTATTGAAATTGCGTTTGTCAAATGTGCTTTATGAAAATTGTTTTGAACTTAAAATTTTGCTTTGTGCAAAAGAACCATATAAGCCTCATTTGTCAAAGCTATGCATATGCATATTTCCCAAGACTCATGAGTACTTTATGTACTCACATGCTACACTCATAATTAAATCTCGAAGCCTTCATCGACACGGAGGACTACGACTACTACCTGTGGCTTTGACGAAGGATACCGGAGTACTAGGTTGCGCTCCCGGTCGAATGCGGTGGGCACTTTGATGGGCCACTACTCGGAGTTTAATTTTTGTTGTTTCCGCTGCTGTAAGACTCAAGGTCTTTCGACCTCTTTTGTAATAAGTGGCCATAAGGCCGGTACTCAGTTGTTTATTAATGTTATTCGTGATTCGAATTTGTTATCAACAATGTTTCCACCGTGTGCACTAGCTACGATCATGGACCGTGCAAGATACACGCAGAGGTTCGGGTTCGAAAACCGGTCCCGACGAGTTGGTATCGAGTGAATCGATCGAGGACGTGACCTAGTTAGAATGGCCGTTAGTAGGAAAACTTCGAAATTTATTTTATAAAAAGAAAAATAATATTGTGCTATTCTCATCTTTTCTCATCTTTCTATCCTTACCTTCTTCGTGGAATTCTTCCTTACCTAGTTCTTCCTTCATCGTTTTACAATGTTAAATGAATAATCTTTCCCTTGTAATTTCTATAGTTGGTCAATGCGATTATTACCATTATGTTCAAGACTGCAAGAAATGGAGCCATGAAGAGAGCATCGTAAAGTCTCCAGTCATCTCTACCATCCAAGAACAACATGCAAGATTCACAAAGACCGTGAATAGAGGATGCGATGTCGGACAAGCCATATAGTTTAAGTTGCCAAGGTTCATTTTGTGTTTTGAGTCGTTTCGCTAGCTTAAGAGTATCGAGTAGACGATTTTCTTTGAGTTGTTTTTAGTTGGAAAAAGTAATTTGCTTTTACGTAAAGTATTTGGTTCTTGTGGGTTGTTGCAAGCTCCTTGTTTTTCTCGTCTTTGCTTTTCCCTCTCTTCCCGCTAACCTTGGACCGCTCGGATGGAGAACCACGGAAGAGGTCGCGCAGCGCCAGTGGAAGAGGACGTGGAAGAGGCCGTAGTGGCCGAGGCCGTGGTCTTGGAAGGGGTCGCGGTCAACCATTTCCCGAGGACCCAGTTTTGCCTCAAGCACCACAAGAACCTCAAGTGCAACCTGAGCAGTTATTTGAGGAAGAACCTTTACCACCACCACCTCCTGGTCAGCCTCCGATGATGAATTTAGAGCAGATGATGGCCATGCAACTTCAACTATTGCAAGCACTTGCTCATAATCAAGTCAATCAACCTGCACCAGCTCCTGCTCCAGTCTTACCACCTCCATCCAGACTTGGCGAATTTATGAGAACCAGGCCACCAACCTTTGCCGGTTCAGTTGATCCTCTTGAAGCTGATGGCTGGTTAAAGGATGTCGAGAAGAAACGATTCTGGCTCAGTGTAATGACCAAGAGAAAGTTCTCTTTCTGCTCACCAACTAAAAGCAACGCAGTGCCAGTGGGAAAACTATTGCGCGACTCACGGAATGTCCAAGCTATCTCTTGGCGGGAGTTTTCTGCTTGCTGACACTCACATTCCTATGGGAATGATGGAAATGAAGAAGAGAGAGTTCCATAAGCTGCAGCAGGGCAATCTCAGTGTGTCTGAGTATCTTAACAAGTTCACTCAGCTGTCAAGGTATGCACCAGAGGATGTTGCTAACGAGGAGCGAAAATTTGGCGCTTCATGGAAGGACTTGACCCCAACCTCAAAGTGCAACGGTGTCAAATGACTACCCCAATTTTCAACAGATGGTCAACAAAGCTCTTGTGCAAGAGGATGCTCACACAATCGCTTGAGTCCCGAAGAGAAAAATGGCTTTTCAAGCGCAAAGATGGAGCCGCGAGCCTCGCACCTCCAATGAACCAACTACACTACAACTTTGTCACGGCAGATAATGCACCTAAGACTCCAATGTCGGGACATCGTGCACCATGCAAGGATTTGGAAACAATACTAGTGTTCAACCGCAGCAGAATCGGACGCCAAGCGAGAATCGGTGCTTTCATTGCCATGAAATGGGGCATTATGCCACAATTGCCCTCGAAACGCCGAGCTATGACTCGGTTCCTTTTAACTTGGGAACTACACCACCAAGACCCTACACCAGATCGGGCGAGGCGCCTCGGACTCCAAGTCAAGCCATCCGAATTCAACACCATCCGCAAGGACGATCAATCATGTTGCGACAGAACGCAAGCTCAATCAACTCGAGATGTCGCACTGTAAGATCTAGACAGATCGGTTGCCATTTCAGTTTTGTCTCACTCAATAGACAAAGTCGTTGGTTCAGAGAGCAAGGTCCGTGTACCCTAACCTTTTTCCCAGTCCATCCGAATCTCGGGGTCGAGATTCCTTCTAAGGGGGGTAGGTTTGTAACATCCCAAAATCTCGCTTTCTCTAAAATTTAATTTCAAATTAATTAATTAAAATTTGTTTAGATTTATTTGGATCTTTTTCTTTTAAAAAAATAATAATAAATAAAAAAAAATTGAAGTACCCGTCGGTCACCCATCTCGATTGCTCCCACACATGGCTCACTTAACTCCAAGACATGCATGCATGCACCGCCATCGTGGGATCTTGCATTCATTTATCTTTATACTCCTCCTCTCCTTTTATCCTCTATTCTTACTCTCTCCTATTCATCTTCTTCCTCACGGAGTCTCTCTCTGTTACTTCATTTCGCTAATACATCTCCATGGCTGACCACCTTCTTAGCGCCCAGTCCTACCGTCGCCACCTCCGGCCGCCCTCACCGCGTCGCCCCTTCCCTTGCCACCCGCACCGCTTCTCCTCCCCTCCCATTGATTTTGTGCAAACTGTAGAGCTTCAAATTGCCATTAATGGCTGCCACCTTCTCTTTTCTCATTTCTTCTCATTCAAAGCTTTAAATTCGAAGGGAAACGGCTGCATTAACCTCTCCCATGATGCTATGCCTTCATTGTGCAGCCCATCAGTGCACCACTACCATTTCATCCGTTTCCAAAACTGAAACGTCATTGCCGTGATGTCGTTATGCAGGCTTCATTGCCTACACCGATGATTCGGCTCGATTGCGGCTATATAAGGGCATGCTATCTCTTCTTTGATCCTTTGCTTTCCTCTAAGCTTTAGATTCTTGAGCATAGCAATCTCCTTTGTGATGAGCTCCACCATTGCCGCCATCAGTAGCTTGGTAGGTCACCTTCGGTAGAGCTCCACCTAGCCATCCTCACCCGGTCGACCTGCGCCACCATGTCATGCCAACACCTTGAGATTCTGCTTGGCCGCTTGCTTTTGAGATTCTGTTCTCCTTCGCTATATGGTTTTGCTTTACATTGTATTGAAGAAGATGATGAATAGTGCTTGCTAGTTAGATGCTCATCTTGGTCCTTATCTGAGTGCTCTAATATCTAGTCTTCACTTTGAGCCTTTTCTTGTTCTGACATCATGTTGATTTGCTTCTATACTTCATTCGTGCAAGCTTTGCATTCTGTCCATTTTAGATGGAAGATGAACGTGCTGCTACAAGTTAGTCTTGTTAGATGTTTTGTACATCTCTCCTCCGTTCTCTCTCCTCGGTCAGTCATTTCCCGAACCGACTACGTCGCCGCGTGCCCCTCGGCTTCCTCTTCACATCCCTGGAATTCGCTCCCCAAATATCGCCATTTTATTTTGTTCACTGTTCATGAATAGTGCCATGCAATGTATGTACGTGCATGGTGTATGTACATACATGGTTTTTTTTTTTTTTGGAGAATTAATTTTCTAGAATTTCGTTCGTTCTCATACGAACTCCGAATCCATCGATTCTTTCTCCTAAATTCATCTAAATTCATTCTCTACCTCCAGTATTTATTTTGTAATTTTTGGATTTTATTTATTTTCTGCTATTTATTTGGTCCGTTGCGCGTGTGTAGAATCCGACGTCACCGACGCGAGTTTGGATCAACAGGAAGCGCTTACCTCCAACGTCACCGAAGGCGAGTCTCCTTTGACCACTTTGAACCTATGATTTGTAAATCATGTTTACAGTTTTAAAAGTTATGCATTGCTATTTAAATAATGAGTTAAACTGTAGGTTGTTAGTTAAAAACCTAAAGTTTGCTACTATCATCCTTGATATTTGATGTCCTGCACCTTTGTAACCCTAGTGTAGAAATTCTGCATTATTGAATATAATTTTTGCAGAATAGTTTATTACGGTAGAATTGCTTAGACATGCTTTATGGCTTTATTTAACCTTTGGGGGAGAAAAACCATTATTTACCTTTTATGCTTTCTTTGGAAAATATAAGACATTAGGTAATGTCAGTGTTTGGAAAATAAAATATAATGATGAAAGTATGTTTTAGACTTGGGTGGAAGGTAAGATCAAAGTGTGCAGCTAGAGCACGAGATCATGTATTGTGTTAGTCCCGCCAAGTCATATTAAGGACCGACGCTTGTGATTATTCAAGCCGAGCACTCTGGTACAACCACATGTCCAAAATGGGAACGGACTCGCCAACTAATTAGCAAAATTTTGAGTCGGTTTGTCATGGTTGTGTGTCTTGATTCACATGGCGCAAGAGGGGCCAGAAGGCGAAACCTTAGCGGGCGAACCGAGTCAAAAGGAAGCTTTGTAAAGCCTTGTGATGTTCTCTCCTTGATTCACACGTCAAAGGAAACGTGTGGTATATCGGCGATCATCTCTTGTGGGTCAAGCCGCACAACCTCTGCAGAGTGTTAAAAACTATTCGAATAGCCGTGCCCACGGTCAAGGGCGAGCAAAGTGCGTTTTCACATGGTAGATTTTGGTTTTGATTTTAAAACAGTAAATTTTGGGAACCGGGAGCAGTTGGGACTCTCGGGTAGTTTCGCGCTAGAGCCGTTAGGCGACTAGAGCCTTGATGCTAGTGGTTGGTAGCTAGAACCTCCACTAGTAATACAATTAATTTATTTATTGAAATTGCGTTTGTCAAATGTGCTTTATGAAAATTGTTTTGAACTTAAAATTTTGCTTTGTGCAAAAGAACCATATAAGCCTCATTTGTCAAAGCTATGCATATGCATATTTCCCAAGACTCATGAGTACTTTATGTACTCACATGCTACACTCATAATTAAATCTCGAAGCCTTCATCGACACGGAGGACTCACGACTACTTACGCTGTGGCTTTGACGAAGGATACCGGAGTACTAGGTTGCGCTCCCGGTCGAATGCGGTGGGCACTTTGATGGGCCACTACTCGGAGTTTAATTTTTGTTGTTTCATTCTTGAAGACTCAAGGTCTTTCGACCTCTTTTGTAATAAGTGGCCATAAGGCGGTACTCGATTGTTTATTAATGTTATTCGTGATTCGAATTTGTTATCAACAATGTTTCCACCGTGTGCACTAGCTACCGATCATGGGGTGATGCGGATTACACGAGGTTCGGGTTCAGAAATCCGGTCCCGACAAATATCTTGTTTGTAAAAACTAAGTATGCATGCTTCTTTGTGTCAAGATTAATTTTGTCGATTAGAGGTAGTTAATCCTATTGCATTGTTGCTCTAAAATTGTTCACCCCTACCACAAAATTAGGTTATTATCCTCACTGGTGAATTAGAGCCCGGTGAATGAATTATGGTCTTTTTATTGTCTTTACAATATGATGCTTAGCAATGCTTAGTTACCGGTAGAATTGAGTGGTTATCGACTTAGTCGATGACCTTGATCACAAAATTTACTATTGCTTATGATCTATATCTTGTGCCTTGTTTATTTGTGAAAACTAAAACTGAAAACAAAATGATTTCGACTTAGGCACAATGGTAAGATGGTGTGCTTTTGGGTGTGACTGGAATGGTGCCCGGGTCATCAAGGACCGAGTTACTTGCGCCATTGATCCAAGCAATTTTGCGTGCTAACCACACTAGAGGGTAAGTACTTTGGGGGTGTTAATTAATGAGTCGCGTGGTGGGTTGTATATTGCTATATGCAACATGGTCAAGTTTGTAGGGAGGGGAGCACCTGCGTGCGGCTTGAGCTAGGCCAGTGCATCCTACTCCACGTATGGGTCCTTAGTGGGAGCCGTGAGGGTGGTCCACTAAGGGTTAACCCCCATACGTGCGGCTCTTGATTAGCTCAATCCATTGGAAACGTCTCGTAGGACTTAGCCGTGCCGGCATACCAAAGGAAGTGTGCTTAATAGCTTGGCAAAAAGGCGGTCTGAAGTGTAGGTACATTGGTACACCCTTGCAGGGTTAAATCTATTCGAATAGCCTCGTCCTAGGTTATGGACACGCTTGGTTATTTCCCGCAAGAACTAGACTACAACCTTTTAAATTAAAACTTAACATGGGTGGTACGAATGGGTAATTCGTGCTATTGTTGTGATGGCTATTGGGTTAGTCATCTCCAGGTTGTTGTTATGTTATTACTTATTGTCTCGCTGTTATTTATGCAAATAAAATTCAGATTGTTCAAACTGCCTTCAACATATTATCTATTGCAAATAAAATCTTCTTTATGTTGAAAATGAACCTTGAGCCTTCTCCTTTGATTAAAGCCTGCATGTAGTAGTATCTAGGTTTGTTACTCGTAAGTCTTGTGAGTACAATTTTTGTACTCATTCGCATTGCTTATTTGTTACAGAGGAGGTTGATCCCCAAGGGATTGACTTTTGTGAGTTTTGTTGCGGTGTAGACGACTGGCTTGGCGGCCCGGTCGGATTGCCTTGTGGGTGTATGGCAAACCGGTTGGCTTTTGTTTACAACCATCTTATGCCATTTTGCTTCCGCTGTTGTTTGACTCTTTTAGCCTGTTCTTGGCCGGTTGGCTTCTCTTTTGTAATAACAATTATGTATGTCTGTTGCTTGCAAAGCTTTAGCTTTGGTTCTATGTGTTGTATGGAATTGATGCAATGTTTTGTAAAAGGGTGTGTATACTGCAATTATGGGAAGTATACATTTTCCCGAGGCACAGTATATTTTGTTTGTGATGCTAGAGTCAATGGAAGACTAAACATTACAAGCTAAATAAACCGGGGTCTCACAATCACTTTGTTCTTATATTCAGCAGACATATTTTTGTTTACAAACGTCGGCCTAGGAATAGTCCCATCACCTATATCAACCTCCTCTAACGGGTCAGCCGACGAGAAACCTTATCCTAACTTTTCTACTTCATCAAAATCATTAATAGCTTCACAAATATCGTTCTTGTTTGACCGATATTGCTCTGTACGCTGTTGCAACCATTCTAAACTATTTTCTTTATTCATTTATAACATCATATTACTAAGCCGAGCTACAGATGCCGGCTGTAGAGACACGGGTACAAAACTATCTTTAGTAACACTAAGATAATCATAACTAGAAAGATTTAGGCCCGTCAAACATTGAACATCACCATGCTGCCAATCAACTGAAGCATCGGCCAAAGCAACATAAGCCGATGTGTCCGCTTGAACCACTTCTATTTCATCATCAATCCATTGTACTAAAGTTTGATGGAGGGTAGAAGAAACGCAGTGATTTGCATAGAGACGACGCCCTTGGCCTCCGTGGACTCACCCGTGAAACCATTAAGCATCAAATTAGTCTCCATAAGCTCGCTGTCTTCTTTACCCAATTTCTTGAAAATTGAATACGGCATCAAGTTCACGGTAGCCCCACCATCAACTAACATCCTAGAAATCAGCCTACCATTGATATGCCCTCTAACATATAATGGTTTCAAATGTCGACTCGATTCCTTGGGCTTCTCAAAAATAGCTTCTTTAGGGCTAAAACATAACTGGACAACCTCTTCACTGACAACCCGAAACTTTGAAGGCAATGTAAATACCATATTAATATACATACCTTCATGAGGCGAAGTATCATCTTTAATCATTGGAGACTCCTCATAATCCAGTAAATCATCCTCATCATCATCAGATACCTGAACTGGTGTCTCAACTAGCTTTACCCTCCACTCTTTTTGGACAGGCACCATAGGCTTTATTTCGTTAAATATTTCGTCTCTCACCTTTTCTGCTCTAGCCTCTCTAAGTTCTTGCATGCGCAACCACTGCAACCTTCTCTTTTGGGAATGAGAAAGACCGAGAGGATACCAATGGGGCTGTGGTTTTTGTTGGGATACGGGTAGGCTACGCTAGCAACAATTCAATAATTCTACCACGTAAACCAGGATGCCAAGCAAGTTAGATGATCACAGATCATTACCACCAGACGCGCAGTGCAGCGGAAGTAGAGTCGGAGCAGCCTAGTCCGACGATGAACTCGCTGATGTAGTGGTCGTAGATGATCGTCCTCGTAGTCGATCGTCTCCTCCAACAACCTCCACAGTTCCTTGTAAAAGATCGCGGATCGTCCTCAGCGCAACAGCAACCGCCGTAGTGCCTCTACGGTATCCACACGTCCAGGGAAGGAACAACCGTACGCCGGTGTGCTAGCACCAAGTCGCACGGGAAGGCTCTCTCAAGAAGATGGCGGCTAGGGTTTCGGTGGAAACAACGTACGTGTCTCTCCTCCTCTTCCTCAGCCTCAAGCATCTCCATATATATAGTGCCCCGTGTCGGATCCTATCCGAACACGTTTGGCGAATCGTATTCGTGCTGGTTTGTTCCATCCCATTAAGTGTGTGACCCGTTAGGTTTATGTGTAATCGGTTGTGACTCGGAAACCCTTTCCGACCACGAGTCGTAGTGGTCCCTAGCAGGACATAACGATTCCTGAATACACACAAATTATATCGGACGAACCTTAATGCAATATGATCGACGACTAGGTCCTCATCACTTACGACCAGGTCCTATCTCTATACGACCAGTTCGTATTCGGTCACGACCAGTCGTTACTTCTTACGACCAGGTTTCGACCACTCTGTGATTTCGTTCGATCAGTCTACGACTTGCTCGTATCACCATACGACTTGTCTAGATCTGATCGAACTAAGTGACTTACTCTAGTATTCTCCCTTTGCCTCACGATATCTGGTTTGAACTCCAAGTGAGATAATGTGTCATCCATGGATTGTTCAATATTTTCTCGATCGAGTTGTCGGATAACCTTCCGTGGTAGAACACTTCGACCAGTAGTGGCACGACCATGCACTTTCTTTATCCGACCACTTCGAGGGGCCCAGAGACATCCCTCCCGTTATGTTAGGAGGGGCAAATCTCATATCCGACCAGTCACATCCCTCCGCATGTTTCATAACATACCCGAAAGCTACCTTTATAACTACCCAGTTACGAGAAGCGTTTGGCAACCCCTAAGAGTGCTATTACACATGTAGGGAACCATGCTGATCTCAGGTCTAAGGATTATACATCATCATTGCTTGAGATCAACTAATGACACATAGAATCATAATAATCTCTATAGTGTCTCAAGGTGGGTCAATCCAACCCCATGTTCTCTAACATATGTTTACATTATTGATTCGATATCCCTATATCCATGACCGGTGAAACATGACCATCAATCAATACATGTACTGGTCGTATGGTCACTGGTGTTCCGATTAGTAACATTAGACTAGGGATACTTTTAGAACGACATCATATAAGTCGAAGAGTTTCACCAACAAGTCACATACTTGTTGATCTTCAAAACTAACGATTCATTGAAGGAACAGAATAACATGTATTCAAGAAATCATAAACATAGACGTGATACAATCATCTCTATGATTGCCTCTAGGGCATATCACCAACAGTTTTGTCCTGGGCAACAAAGATATTTTTTCCTTAACATTCCCCACTATTTTTGGTGCTTCAAAATTAGCATGCGATGTGGTCTGCTCGGTTGTACTGTAGCCGCTACTATAGCCGGACTGATGTCCATGGGTACTGTAGCTACGCATCGCTCATGGCTATCGAGATCTTGCCGCTTGTGTCCGAACCATGCACTGCTGCTGTTGTCGTGCAATTCCTATTGCTAACACTTGAAACAACAGTAGCCGACTGCATTTGCTTCTCCTTCTTCTCGGTAATCATCTCTTCTGTCTTCTGTCTTTGGTGCTTCAAAATTAGCATGCGATGTGGTCTGCTCGGTTGTTACTGTAGCCGCTATGTGGCCGAACTGATGTCCACGGGTACTGTAGCTATGGTACTATTCATGGCTACTGTAGATGCGCTGCTGCTTGTGTCCGAACCATGCACTGCTGTTGCTGCCGTGCAATTCCTATTGCTAACGCTTGAAACAACAGTAGCCGACTGCATTTGTTTCTCCTTCTTCTCGATAATCATCTATTTTGTCTTTGAACTCAAATCTGATTTTTTACCCAGATTACCATTACTCTTGACATGATACATCTTCTTTACCACTTTATTGCCCCTCCCATTGTAAGACCGATTTCTTTAATCAAAACGGTCATTATTAGGATGTGATAACCTATCAAACACAGGCCTTCTTGGTGCTGTCCACCCCGGATGGAAGGGTCCAAAAAGCATTGGAGACGGCATCCATGGACCATACCAGCCCCACAGTGGACAAGGAGAAAAAACAACAGGAGGAGGACCCCATGAGGTGGGCATTGGTGGCCCAAAAGGAGGATATGGCGCTGCTGCATGGAAGCCCTCTTAACGACGATCCCGACCATCAAACTCTTGCTTTGCAGGTGATCTTGGTCATTTAAAACCATTGAGCCGACTAGCACTATTTCGGTCGGCCTTCCATCCTCAAACTTAGTCAGAAGCTACTTAAATGTGGGCTTTGGCTTCTCAAATCTTTTGTTGGTCTTGGCTCTGCCTTTATTAATCTTCCAATGCTTAACCTCCGGGCTCTTCGGTTTGATCATCTTTGGCTTAACATTTTGCATAGCCCCAGAATTTGATGTTCCTGTGCCCCCCTCGTCTATCACCACATTCTTGCCCTTTATAGACTCGACCTGAGATGGCCGAACAAGCACCTTATTGTTCTCAAAATAAATTACATTGACAGGAAAGGGGTTGTGGTCTAGCTGCATTTTTGGACTTTCAGCAAATTTCAATCATCCTTCGTTAATGGCCGATTGAACCTATCGACGAAAAACATTGCAGTAATTAGTAGCATGAGAATAAGAATTATGCCACTTACAATATGCACGCCTTTTTAATTCTTCGGGTGTTGGTATAACATGGCTATGAGGTAATCTAATTTGTTTCTCCTGTAGAAAATAATCAAAGATTATATCGCATTTAGTAATATCAAAGGTATACTTAATTTCCTCTTGCCGATTTTTTTGTGAAATCGGCTTTAAAGTTGAACAAACGAATGGTTTAGACTTTGAAGACCAAGCCCATTCGGCCACACAAACATCAATATCATCATCGTCCGAATTCTCAGATTCATACTCAAGCATGTGAACACTAGGACGATCGACCTTTACTTTATCACTTGACCTCTGGAAATTCCTAGACTCTTTAGTTCGGCTCTCTTGTGCCAGAGCTTTTTGTAGCACTTGGCTAACATCCAGGAAATCATGATTTTCTAGCTTCTCTTTCAAGTGAGGAAGTAAACCAGAATATGCTAGATCAGCTAGGTCTTTATAAAAAATTATTAGCTTAAAATATCGGTTCCTTGTTTCCCTAAACCTTCTGATGTAATCAGCAACAGGCTCATTGTATTTTTGTTTAACAAATGTTAAATGTGACAACCTTAACTCAGTATCAGCAGTATAAAAATATTCATGGAATTTTTGCTCTAACTGGGACCATGTATAAACGGAGTTAGGTGCAAGTGAAGTAAACCAATTGAATGCAGTGCCAGATAAAGATAAAGGAAACAACCTTAATTTTAAAGCATCACTAGCACTAACTTCACCACATTGCACAATGAATTGACCTATATGTTCTAATGTGGATTTATTATCATCCCCAGTAAACTTAACAAACTTAGGCACTCTAAATCCTCTGGGATATTGCACAGTATCATAAATATCAGGGTATGGTTTTTGATAGGCACGTGATCTTCCTTTAGGCTCCACCCCGAACGTCTCTCTAAACATACTAGCTACTGCTCTCTAATATTTTTAGGCCCAACATATGTCTCGGTCGTAGGCCGATTAGGTATCTTATTGACCGGTTGTGGTGGTCTAAAAACATTAGGTTGTGGAGTGTCATAAGTGTAACACCCCAGCCCGACATGAGCTTGGAATGCTACTAAACAAAACCCTAATAATTCTAATCAAGGCAATTTTAGTAAATTTCGGCAGAACCTCCCCTGTAAAGTTAATTACACGGAGGTTCCAACATACAGATAATTCATAAATTAACTAAACTATCATCCAAAGGCATCAAAAGATAATCAAAGATATGCTAAGTATCTAGCAATCCAATGAAGTATAAAGTTCCACTACTCCTCACTGTTAGACTTAAACCACTGCAAGAGACAAGTCATAATAAACCTTTGAGCATCTCGCCCAATTACTAAATACAATTACAATATGAAGATCATTCAACTTTATTTAGTTCATGTGGTATGTGTGTGACTATGAGACTACTTCCCCCCATGCATGTCGTTCTTGGATCGGGTACCTAAAACAACAATAAAAGCAAGAGTGAGTCCACAGACTCAGCAAGTACAGAATAAAAGTTATAACATCAGCATCCATACATAGAAGAGCAACAATAAAACATCTCACATGCAAATGCAATGCTCAAGGACCCTTTCTCTTTATCTTTCTTTGTGCATTACACCGGTAATGCAAAGTATGCAACCGTCGCCGCATACCCATGCCTGTGCTCGCAAGCACAGGGACCAATTGCCCATTACTCCGCAAGTAATGGGGACCTCAAGCCCACACTCCACGAGTGTGGGGATCTCGGGCCCGTCACGTTCATGACGGGGATCTCAAAAGAAGATATACTTGGTCACCACATGACCAAGCCTCAACATGATCTCAATATGCACATGCTCATCATTTAATCATCATCAAATTACCACAAGACGATAACATCATACGACAATAGAGCATAGACATATTTGAAGCATCCACCAATCTTAAACCAACATCATGCCAACAATCTCACTATGCTATCACATATCGAAAAGCACACAAACATGACCAATCAATCACAACCACGAATCAAACAATGCACTTGCCTTAACCGTGAGAATGGAGGACGTGAAGACGATGCTGCCCCGGTACCAATCCCCACCTAATACATTAAGAATATAAACTAAGACCACAGTAACGAAAAACATGAATTATATACACGAGCACACCAAGTAGCAGATTGCAACGCGATCCCAACCCCACTTTCCTAAGTGCTGAACTGCCCTCTGTACACAGTCAAGTTCTAAAATTCATATCTTTCTGTACAGCGGTCCAAATTAGGTGTTCTTGGACTTCATTGAAAGTTTATCAAATTTCCCAACTAAACCTAGTTGGTGAGCTTCCCTGATTCGGCAATCCACTATCCATTTTAAGCTGTTTAACAAAGCATCAATTTTCACGTCAGGTTCTCTAGACAGAGCACTAAATCTATCATAACTTTCAGCTAGTTTATCAAAATTTCGCGTTCTTGTGCGTCCCTGAAAGCTACGATAATTATATACAACTTTAGTTATACTGAGATCCTCTAATTCTCTCTTTAACTCATCGCAAAGGTCAGAATACGAAAACCTGTCCAAAAACTGATAGGGTTGCAGAACAGCCGCACCATTAAATTCATAACTTTTGCTACAGAGATCCAAAAATTACGATCTAGCACTTCATTGAAAGCTATTGACGTCCTCTACAACTTACTAGGAGATGTCCGAAACTGAATCCGCACTTAACTACAACAAAACGTTCCTTTAACACGATCTACCCTGAGGCGACAGAACTGCCGGCAAAGAACAATTAAGCGCTAAAGCATCTAAACGAGGGGAAACCGAGGTTACCCTTGAAGAACCGATTGCCGGGCACGATGAGCACCCACCAGCGAACTCTCCCCCCAAAGATGGTCCTGTTCCCCTCACCTTCTTCCTCCTCCAACAGCCGGGCACCTCCAGCGATCTCCTTCTTCTTGGCCAATCGATCTCCCGGGTGATCGTCTTCTTCCTCCAACTGGGGTGGCTACTATTCACGGTACTGTAGCGGTGGCGGGTACTGTAGCACGCCATACTACAGTACCACTTCTAGGGTTTCCTTCCTCTTTTTATTTGTAGCCAGCCCCTCATGGGCCTAAATGCTGTGGGCTGGAAGCCCATAGCCCAAGTTGTCGAAATTATGCGTAAATCCCCCTCTAATCTCCTGTTAAAACACTTTTCTAATTGGTCATTGTCTCTAATTTATTTCTTCTCTCTCGAATACATTTGGGGTATTACATTCTACCCCCCTTAAACTGAATTCGACCCCGAATTCTAACCATGCTTACGCCAAAGTATAAGCACAGCTAAACTTACTAATATAACCACGTATCTCCTGTGAATAATTCTGGATATTGCTCACGCTTGCTAGACCCCAAATAGAGATGGTCTCTCTCTCGGTCTGCTACGACCTTCGAACGTTGATGTAGCTAACTTGTTACGCCATAATACTCGTCCCTACCTTTCAAGAGTCATCGAACGGACATGCTCGAAGGCACGGTCTTACTCGCTGGTCAACAGCTCTAACAAAATCTCAAGCTCCGGTCATCTCATGTACTCCCTCATCACCAGAATATACAAGACATTGCGTACTCCACGCATGTACTCGAGATGGTCTTAGCGATATACCATTCTACAAATCTCCGTAACTATCGGAACCTATCCAACACACCTTTGGTTAAACTTACACCGTCTGCACAAAACACACAGAACTCTTGTTCCAACTCCCAGCTGATCACTCTACCATTGCAAGCAGCATCTCCTTTAACAAGGGACGCACAACGATCCCGCCTACCAACTCACTTATCCGAAGAATTCAACTGAAAACAAATGAGTTAAAACGCATCCAACTCAAAACCATCTTCCCTTAGAAGATCCCAATCCAAAATCAATGGATTTAACATGAAAACTTTTCCACTTTTCAAGTAGGCAGTTTAGAAATAAATACCACACAAGACAAAAGCGAAACACTCGAATAACCAGATTAACCATTCCATTTCTTTTTCTTCACCGGAAGGATTCACACTTACTGACAAGAACCAACTCAATTAGAAATTGACATCAGCCATAAACACATAGTTCAAATAAGAGCTAAGAGATTATCCCACTATCCAAGATCACACCCTTTTCCACCATTTTCCTTTTAAGAATTTAACTTTATCTTAAATCATAGGATCCCAAATCATCGCATAGCACATTAACTCATTTCTCTTAAATTGGCAACCTCATAGCTATGTTCAACCGAACATAAAATCCATACTTTTGCAGGGAGACTCTTCCAATCTACAATTTCACACTCTAGCTAACCTCTCTACCAAAAGAATTACTTTGACAAATTAATTCCCATCGCAACTCAATATAGACTTCACCCACCATCACATCTCTCAATCCGCTAAGGATAATCAATTTGAAATTCACATCACACACCCACATTTACTACCTCCAAAGGATTCCATCAAAGACCACCCTAACTCTTGGAACTCAATCATGGAAAACCAATATGCTAGCACAAAACAATGCAAAGCCCAAATTCAACCTTTAAGACTCTTACAATGAATCTTCGGTATACTTGATAGGTAACCCTCAGATCTGATGACCAAAATTTCACATAGCTCAACAATATTCTCAGTCATTAATGTCAACATTCCTTACTAATCAAGTAACCGCCCAAGGCGATTCATCCTACCAATCTTAGACCTTCTATAACCCACACCAATCAAATGCAGCTACTCGACCACAACATACCCATTCACAATACCCTAACTGATTGACTAGGATTCAAACATACTCAATTACTATCATCAACAAATAAATATATAAATTCTTGATCAAGCTATCCTTAGAGATAATCTAACTCCTATAGGGTTAGTCACTGAGGCCGAGTCATACTTGACAATACTCAACTATTCCTGCTATCCTATTAATTAGCACAACACTTAGGTTTCTCCACATCGCTATTCTCATTAAACTTCACCCTCAAAACTCTTCTACACATAGTCATTGAGCAACTAAGGGTCCAGTATAGATCACCAAACCCCAAATTCAATCCCCAAGGCTCCTATAAACATAATTCAGTGTAACGGATACAAAACTCTCAAATCTGATGATTAAAATTCACCCAATCGCGATACTCTAATAAATTTATCAAGATTCCGTACTTCGATAATCCCATCATTCCAACATGGACAAAGGTTCTTGGATTAAAATTCGCAACTGTAACACTAATCGAATTTTATTTCATTGCCAAAGCATTCCACCGAATCCTCTCCAGGTGTTAAAGGTTAAAATCAATCCACTATCTACTGCTCTTCACATAGCCTGGTTCCCAAAAATCTCACCTCTATCATATATTTGTCCTCCACCAACCAGTCGCCAAATTATACGTTAGAAGACCCAGCAACACAAGTTGGTTAATTCCTTTCTCAAGAAGGAAGAGGAAAATTAAAATAAGTTTCAACACACAAGAAAACGATGCCCCTCGGAGTGAGCACGAGACCAAGAGAAACAATCAAAAGGAAATGATTTCTAAAAACAAAACTACAAGTCCGCTGACGAGGGCACGTGTCCCACAAGAAGGGACTTTCAACCCCCAAGAATCAAAATACAACACTGCTAAAGGAAAACCCAAGAAACTCTTAAGCGGTAAGAACAAGAAGGTTGCAAATTACCACACTTAACTCCAACCTCCAATACTTATGGTACACAATTTTTTTCATTAACAAAGAAGACAATTTTCTTCGACTACAACATTGCTTGCCGACACAAACCAGAAATGCCCTTTAAAACCAAATCACATTAACCACTTAAGAACCAAATGAAACCTTCCTATACGTCACATTGCCCAATTTATTTCATCTACTATGTAAGTCAGGAACTCCCAAAAGACCACAGATGCAAGCTCCAAATATTTCCTTTAACTGTTATTACGAAAGGCAATTAACTTCTTTTCTCTCTAGAAGAATCACCACCACTACAACAGGTCAGAATCCCTTGTGGACAATCTTACTAACATCAAGAATAATCTTCTCTTAACAAGATTCGATATTATCAACTCTTCCTTTACAAAGCCCCCAAGGCTCACCAAAAACGCTACATACCCCTTTTGTCACCTCATCCGACAACAACCCCTTTTATTTTAGAGAGAAACTACTACACAATTTAAAAGATTATTCCAAAACCCTTCCATCAAAAACATACTTTTATCTACTTGTTCTACCATCATGTAAACATTGTTCATCCGTTAAATCCCATCAATTTATCTCTTAGTGATGCTCATCACCAACCATTAATAGACATTATTTGCACCTAGCAATTACTTATAATCACTACGTATCCACAAAAAGGTTACTCCTGGATTAACACCAACTAAGACAATATTCTAACTCCTTTTGAACCTAACCTTCCCAAAAAGGTTAGATTAAACCATTGAGACCTGTAAATCCAATTTACCCAAGAAGTTTACCAAATGTATCACCATTAATGATCAACTCAATTCATCAATGTCCCACACCTCTTATTAACTCTATTCATTACAATTAGGTATAGCCATACTCTTGATCACGGCTCGTCAAGAACTTCTACAAATCACTTCAAATTTATCAACTTCCTTTTCAAGGATCTTAGTTAAGATCAATCATACACACACTGCAAACCTAACCTGATAATCTATATCTTTTCCATTAATTGCTTTGATTACAACCTCTCACTTAACTAAGCCAACACACCACCAAATGGTTTAACAACTTCTTTCATAAAAGAGAACCATCAAGCTTCAACACTCCAAATACCCAAGAGAGATACATTGAGTCAAAGCCCCCATGCACTAAAGGACTTGCAGAAGAATGCTTTCATTAACTAAAAACATCACACGAATAAATGGGTCAAGTTTTTTTTTTCTCAAAGCAACTCATCAACCACAAAAATAAATAACCCAAGAGAAACTCATCAATCTCAACTGGATAAGAGTTGACCAAATTCAAATTCAAGGAAGAGAACACTCTTTTAAGTATACTCCCTACCAACGCCTGTACTACGATCTCCGGTGGGGATACTTCGCTATTCCTATACCACGAACGGTGGTGTAGCCTGGTATAGCCTAGGACCACAACCACTTCTTCCACCTCTCAACATGGGTTATCCCCACACATAATAACCATAGTATTACAATATATATATATATATATATATATATATATATATATATGTATGTATGTATGTATGTATGTATATCATAACAGGAATCATCAATACAACATGCGAAAACGTAAATGCAATGCAATAACCCAATCCCACCTACTGTGCTTAGTGTGTCAAAATTAATGTTTTATTAACCACAGACCTACAGCCCGCTCTGATACCAACTGTAACACCCCAGCCCGACATGAGCCTGGAATGCTACTAAACAAAACCCTAATAATTCTAATCAAGGCAATTTTAGTAAATTTAGTGAGAACCTCCTGTAAAGTTAATTACGGAGGTTCCAACATACGAATAATTCAAAAATTAACTAAACTATCATCCAAATGCATCAAAAGATAATCAAAGATATGCTAAGTATCTAGCAATCCAATGAAGTATAAAGTTCCACTACTCCTCATTGTTAGACTTAAACCACTGCAAGAGACAAGTCATAATAAACCTTTGAGCATCTCGCCCAATTACTAAAAACAATTACAATCTGAAGATCATTCAACTTTATTTAGTTCATGTGGCATGTGTGTGACTATGAGACTACTTCCCCCCATGCATGTCGTTCTTGGATCGGTACCTAAAACAACAATAAAAGCAAGAGTGAGTCCACAGACTCAGCAAGTACTGAGAATAAAAGTTATAACATCAGCATCCATACATAGAAGAGCAACAATAAAACATCTCACATGCAAATGTAATGCTCAAGGACCCTTTCTCTTTATCTTTCTTTGTGCATTACACCGGTAATGCAAAGTATGCAACCGTCGCCGCATACCCATGCACGTGCTCGCAAGCACGGGGACCAATTCCCATTACTCCGCAAGTAATGGGGACCTCAACCCACACTCCACGAGTGTGGGGATCTCGACCCGCCACGTTCATGACGGGATCTCAAAGAAGATATACTTGGTCACCACGTGACCAAGCCTCAACATGATCTCAATATGCACATGCTCATCATTTAATCATCATCAAATTACCACAAGACGATAACATCATACGACAATAGAGCATAGACATATTTGAAGCATCCACCAATCTTAAACCAACATCATGCCAACAATCTCACTATGCTATCACATATCGAAAAAGCACACAAACATAACCAATCAATCACAACCACGAATCAAACAATGCACTTGTCTTAACCGTGTGAGAATAGAGGACGTGAAGACGGTGCTACCCCCGGTACCAATCCCCCACCTAATACATTAAGAATATAAACTAAGACCACAGTAACGAAAAACATGAATTATATACACGAGCACACCAAGTAGCAGATTGCAACGCGATCCCAACCCCACTTTCCTAAGTGCTGAACTGCCCTCTGTACACAGTCAAGTTCTAAAATTCATATCTTTCTGTACAGCAGTCCAAATTAGGTGTTCTTGGACTTCATTGAAAGTTTATAAAATTTCCCAACTAAACCTAGTTGGTGAGCTTCCCTGATTCGGCCATCCACTATCCATTTTAAGCTGTTTAACAAAGAATCAATTTTCACGCCAGGTTCTCTGGACAGAGCACTAAATCTATCATAACGTTCAGCTCGTTTATCCAAATTTCGCGTTCTTGTGCTTCCCTGAAAGCTACGACAATTATATACAACGTTCGTCATACTGAGATCCTCTAATTCTCTCTTTAACTGATCGCAAATGTCAGATTACTAAAACCTATCCAAAAACTAACAGGGTTGCAGAACAGCCGCACCATTAAATTCATAACGTTTGCTACAGAGATCCAAAAATTACGATCTAGCACTTCATTGAAAGCTATTGACATCCTCTACAACTTCCTAGGAGATGTCTGAAACTGAATCCGCACTTAACTACAACAAAACGTTCCTTTAACACGATCTGCCCTGAGGCGACAGAACTGCCGACACAGAACAATTAAGCGCTAAAGCATCTAAACGAGGGGAAAACGAGGTTACCCTTGAAGAACCGATTGCCGGGCACGATGAGCACCCACCAGCGAACTCTCCCCTCAAAGATGGTCCTGTTCCCCTCACCTTCTTCCTCCTCCAACAGCCGGGCACCTCCAGCGATCTCCTTCTTCTTGACCAATCGATCTCCCGGGTGATCGTCTTCTTCCTCCAACTGGGGTGGCTACTATTTATGGTACTGTAGCAACGGCGGGTACTGTAGCATGCCATACTACATTACCACTTCTAGGGTTTCCTTCCTCTTTTTATTTGTAGCCAGCCCCTCATGGGCCTAAATGCTGTGGGCTGGAAGCCCATAGCCCAAGTTGTCGAAATTATGCGTAAATACCCCTCTAATCTCCTGTTAAAACACTTTTCTAATTGGTACTTGTCTCTAATTTATTTCTTCTCTCTCGAATACATTTGGGGTATTACAATAAGCATATAGCTGGGTTCGGCTGTGCATGTGATACATGTTGGAAAGGACCATTAAAATGACTGGCTGGCAATGGCCCATATGCAACTCCCGAACCTTGAGGAGGTATGGGAGGTGTACTATACGCTACAGTGTAGTACAAAGGTGTTCGCAAATTTCTTGAATTCTCTCCCATACTAGTGTAATCGCCAATATTAGGTGCACCCGAATTGACCACACTAGCATCTGTATATGATGAAGGCACACGGGCTGTAGATTCGGGTCCAGCAATATTTGGAATAGCATGTGATGATGCATTGTGACCAACTGAACTTAACACATTAGTTCGGCTGTGCATGTGTTGCATCGGCACACCTTGCGGGAAGACTCTAGATGGTATATTTGCTGCCAATGTATTAGCAAGCAAGGAGCTATGCTAAATGCTGCTATCATTGCCAATATTGTAAGCATTAGCATGAGGCAAGACGTGTCGTTTCAAATATTTTTCACTTTGCACTTCAAGACCCATAGCCTTAAGACGATTAGATAGAAATCTATCCAAAGTATTAGATACAGAAGCACCTATTTGTTGATCAATCATCAAGGCAACTTGCTCTTCGGTAAGGGATGAATTACTCACTGTGGGAGTTACCTCAGGCTTGATGTAAATAGATGGTAGTTCATCCTCTTTCTTGATAACACCTTGCCTTGTCTTCTGGAAGCACGATAACATAAGTTTGTCGAATTCCAATTTGCGCTTCTCGCACTCCTGACGGTACTCCTTGGGTAGATCTTCAAGGGTAGGAGTAATGATGTTCTTAGAATCGACCATAGAACCATCCTTTACCATGGCCGGAGAGTATATCGATTCCCCAGCGGAGTCATCAAAATGTGTTGCGCACAAAAGTAGCACGCACCACGAGGATCACGGCACCAACGTGCAGTACCTAGGTGGAGCTAGTTGCGGTACAGCACGATGATGATTTGCCCTAGCTTGGTCTTGCAACTAAGCCGAGCAGCAAGCAGAGGGAGGTCGGAGAAGAGACAAGACTACGGGAAAGCTATGGTAAAAATAGTAGATGCAAATTGTATTGATCGATTGGTGATGATTACAATCAGCCATGACCCTCTTCTATTTAAAGGGCGACAGGTCTTAACCATAAGGAATCAGGACTCCTAAACCGAATAAAATCTATAGATATGATTCGGTTATGATTTTCAAACATTCTATAACTGATAAATCTTTCCTATTCGATCACGTAAGTTCTTTGGAGCAGTTTTGAGGAGCTCCTGGAGGGAAGTCCTGTATGCCCTGGCGGAAAATCCTCGTGGAAGATCCTAAGGAGGTCCTCGTGGGAGGTCTACACGGGAGGTTTTGAGGAGGTCGTGGACGCCGTGGATTTCCTGAGGGTGATCGTGGACAGCGTGGACCTCTTGGGAGTGGTTCTGGACGGTGTGGATCGCCTAGAAGTGGTCCTGGACGGTTGCGATTGCTCATGGGAGGTCCACGTGGTAGCTCCTGGAGAGGTCCTGTGGTGGTCCTCGTGGATGTTCCTGAGGAGGTCTTGGGTGGTCTTGATGAGGCCACATGGACACTCTGGAGAAGGTCCTGTGCGGTCTTGATGAAGCCTGAGGAGGCCTTGAACGGTCCTAATGAAGCCACGTAAATGCTCCTGAGGAGATCTTGGCCGCGCTTTTCCTTGTCCTCGCAACCTGCTGCTTTGCAAAGACCAGCCTTTTGAGGCAAGACCTTCTGCTTTGCAAAGACCACCCTCCAGCACCTCCCAGGAGGTCTTTGTGGAGGTCGCTTAGGACCACCTAGGAGGTCTTCCAGGACCTCTCAGGAGGTCTTTGTAGAGATGATCATTTTGCAAAGACCACCTTCTAGGACCTTTCAGGAGGTCTCCGTAGAGGTCGTCCAGGACCTCCCAGGAGGTCTTTGAGTATGTATTTGAGGCCACCCTCCAGGACCTCCTAGGAGGTCTTTGTGGCTGTCGCTCAGGACCACCCAAGAAGTCTTTGTAGAGGTCGTCTAGGACCTCTCAGGAGGTCTTTGCGACCATTCTGCCTTTCGATTCAAAACTGAATATTAGTTGAATCGGCAGTAGCTTCAAGTTCTTATCGTTAGACCAATCAGTACTACAACGACCAATATGGATGCCAAATCTTGCCATCAATAGAAGCCCAAAGTGCAGTACCTTCGTGTGTTTGGTTGCGTTGTGCATGTGAAAGTGGTGACGCCACATCTCAAGAAACTTGAAGATAGAAGGATCCTAGTCGTGTTTATTGGCTATGAACCTGGCTCAAAGGCATATAAGTTTTATAACCCGAGCACAAACAAACTACTAGTAAGCTGTGATGTGGTCTTTGAGGAAGATAGAGAGTGGGATTGGGATTAGGTGGTAGAAAAAGAACATGATGGGTCAGGCGACATTTTTCAGTTGATTGCGTCGCTAACCATACTATAGGAACTGATGTACAAACGTCACATCTTGATGAGGATTTACAACCAGAAACACCGACTCCAGCAGCAGTGGCAGCAACTGCTACTGCTGCTATGGCTCTAGAGGTGACACCAACTATGACGAGTGAGTTGTGAAAGTATCTAGGCCCTCAAAATTGGTTCTAGTAATTAATGTCAATATTATGTTAAGGGACTAATATGTCTGCTAAGATGTGTTAAAGGATAAATCCCAATGATTGATTGATGGTAAGGCTATTGGAAATACGAATGTGACGAAAGATCAACATGGATCAAGACAAAGGTATTTGTATAGCCTAAGGACTCTTTATAGTTTTTATCAGTCTCGGTGTTTGGAGAAAAGGCTGGGTTTATAGGATAAATGTCATACTATAAAGCGGGGTCATGACTAGTAGATTGAGAGACATCTTTTGTGCCTTATTGATCAACTAGGGTTCATGTATTGCCTTGATTTAAGCTTCTGGAAAAATATTTTGAAAATCAGAACTACCGCAAGTAATCTACGGTACTACCGTAGGTTGGTAGTACCGATATTTATATGGCATTATGTATTTTCTAGAGAGCATGTTTTTAAGTGTTTTTAATCCTCTCTAAAAATCGAAACAACCACAAGTAATCTGCGGTACTACTGCAGGTCAGTAGTACCGATATTTATATGGCAATACGTATTTTCCAAAGAGCATGTTTCTAAGTGTTTTTGATCCTCTCTGAAAATCGAAACGACTGCATTTCAATTGCGGTACTACCGTAGGTCGGTAGTATTGATATAACAGAGAGCGTGTTTTTGGTAGTTTTGATCTCCCTTAAGAATCGGTATGACCGCATGATCTGAGCGGTACTACCACAGTGTGGTAGTACCGATATTCATATGGCGGTACATGTCACGGCCCCATTTTTATTTAAAGGAAATTAGATGCATCTCATGAGCATACATGTTATTTATGGAGCATATGCATAAATGGTTGCATTGGAAAATTTCAAATCAAAAGAAAACCTACAACCTAAAATGCAACTCCAAAAGAAAACTAAAGATAATACTTATAAAGGCATCTGTAAAATAATTTATTAAAATACTAGAATAATTATCATGAATAAAAATGAATTTTATCAATTTTTTGAATAAAATTTAACCATGAGGAAAACTCAAACTCAATTCATAAACATCTGTTGTAAATGATTTCAAAATAAGCAAGTAAATCATGAACAATAGTTTTAGAAAATTTATATGAGTTCTACTTTGTCCCAGGAACCCTCCTTAAAAATCTCATAATTTTTAGGATTTAATTGCTAGTTTAAATCTCTCGGTCAAACCTGGTGCTCTTTGGTCAAAACAAATTTAAAACCCTAACCCAACCAACTCGCCCGGCTCAACCCTTGCACAGCCGGACCAGGTACAGACCCGCCCTCACCTCTCTTCCTTGCAGCCGGGCCCCACCGACCGAGGCTTTTCTCCACGTGGCGTCGAGCGCTGAGCCAGCTCCAGCCCCGACGCCATGCACGCTGCTACGCCTCCTCGCCGCCCATGCCGTGTAACATCCCTAATTTACAGTGTTTTTGAAAATTTTCAAAATCTAAAAATAACCATTTGGTTTAAGATGCAAAAGCTTAAATTGAAATTCAGAAATCAAAAACCATTTAAATTGAGTTAATCCAACATCAATTAAATCAAAAAGTTGGTTTATTGGAGTGTTCTCGATTTTATTTGGATTCTAAGTCTTTTATTGCATTTTCTGGATTTTAATTTGGTTTTTCCTTTTGTCCGAAAAGCCAAAATCTATTTTGTCTGCAAAATTAAAAACTAAAGTATAGTTAAAAGTATTTTTATTAAGTTCTAAATAATTCAAGGAACTTCTGTGAATTTTCCTAGATTTTTAGACTCTATTAGCTATTTTATAAAAGTCTTTTTGCTTTTCTGGCATTTCTTTAATCGGAAATGTATTTTCAATCCTCTAAAAGCTTCGGGCCGAATCCTTCTCGGCCCAATTCTCTTTTCTCTCGCCCGTGGCCCGCTCCGGCCCACTCCCGCGCGCACCCGCACCTTCCTCCCTCGGGCACCGTCCAATCAAAATCGGACGGCTCCCCAAACCTCCGCGCCTTCACCGATCGTGGCGCCCCGATCTCAATCCAACGGTCGCGATCGCATCGGTAGGTTCCAGAGTTCCGATCGCCTCGCTCATTTTGAGTCGTTCGATCAAAATCCAACGGCGCCCAGCACTCGCGCCCGTGCCCGCGCGCCTCTCTCTCTCTCTCTCGCTGACCGATGGGCCCACCTTGTCAGCCCCTTCGTCTCCGCTGTCTTCGTCTACCTCCCGACCCGTCGCCGCCGCATCCGCGCCGCACGCGTGCGCGCGTTTTGCGCCGGCTCCCTCCGTCCCTCCCCATCCTGTTTCTAACACGCATTGAGTGCGGCGTGCTCCCCCGCACTCATTGCCGCCACCCACGCGTGCTCCTGCGCGCTGTCGCCGCCCCGCGCTACGCGAGCCCGCGCCGGACCCCCACCGCCGTAGGGCGTCCTTTCTCAACCCCCTCCTAGCTTCCTCCCTGCGCCTATTTAAGGCGAGCACCAGCTCCGCCTCGCCCTCCTCTCTCTTTTCCCCTTCTCCCCCACCCTCTCTCGCTCTCCTCCGGCCGCAATTTAAGCTTATCGCCGCCGGCCACCGAAGCTCGCTGCCGTCGTTTGCACCGCCGTCGAGCCTCCTCCGTCGCCTTCGACCCCACCTCCGGCATCGCCAGCTCGCCGCCATCCCCGTGCGCGCCTCCCCTTCGTCGGAAGCCTCTCGGAGTGCCGCCGCCGCTTTCGACCTCCGCCGCCGCCGCTTCTCTTCCTCGCCACCGGCCATCCCTGGGCCGCGTTGTCAAGACAATGCGCATTAGCTTCGCCACGTTCTCCTCTCACCGCTAGTACCCTCGCCACCGGCCATCTCCCAGCCGAACGCCGGCGACCATCAGGCCCCAAGCACCGCCTGCTCGGCACTGACGTGGCCGCCCACGTGGCAGCCCTAGTCAGCGCCATCTCAGCGCCACATCAGCCCTTTTGCTGACACGACAGCTCAGTCAGCGCCCGCGTGGCATTTCTGGGATTTCCCGTTGAAAAATAATTCAGAAGAAATTTAAATCCCCTCGCTGACGTCAGCTGGCGTAATAAATCCCTTTTTCTTTAGAAAAATAATTCCAGAAATCAGGAACTCCGATTCGAGTGATTCAAATTTCTAAATACATCTAAAATCCTCCTCTTGCTGTTAGTGCTAATTTGGTATTTATTTGGAGTTGTTTTATTTATTTAGCTCTTTTCGCGCCTGTAGATTCTGGTATTTCGGAAGATTTCTCGGACCCGACGACCGAAGCACCTCAACTCTTCGACGAAGGCAAGTCATAGACCTTTGATCATATTGAACCCCTTTTACAAAACTATATTGTTTGATATAAACATGCATCGCTAGTTTTATAATAAATGGTTTTGGGAATAAATAACTGCCTAATTGATGTATGCCTCCTTGATAAATTGCAAATGACATGTATCCTTGAATGACATGAACCCTTGGACACCTTAGGATGGGTTATTTTAGTTGGACATTGTTAAACTACCAACATGGGTATCGTATTATGCTTAGCCATGCTAGAGTTGTACGTTGGGACTCATGATCACATGCTCATATGAATAAACATGACTAAAGGAATTATGGAATTGTGGCACGGCCACTATTATTAAAAGATGTTGTGCCAAGGCTAGAGTGGTCTTTGGCCGGGTTGAACCGAAAATGTTTTATGCTCGGGCGAGTGGGCGATGGTAAGTGTGGGTGCCGTAACGCACATTGGGACGTGGATAGTCTCGTCTGAGCAGCCAACTAAGGACTTAACCTTGAACCATTGATCTAGGTCGTATCGTGCAACCACATGTCCTAGATGGGGTGGACTGGGCCAACTAATTAGCAATGCTTTGAGACGGTCCTGTTTTGGTTGAGAACGGCGCAAGAGGGGGCATGAATCTGGCGGAGTAAAACCCGTTAGAAGCGAATCCTTAGCGAGCAGAACCGAATCAAAACAGAGCTTTGTAAAAGCCTCGTGATAATGACTTAGTCGCACACCTTCGGCAGTGTGTCAGACGGACATTATAAGTCAATTATCTCTTGTGGGTAAAGCTGTACAACCTCTACAGAGTGTAAAAACTATTTGAATAGCAGTGTCCCCGGTTATGAACATGCCCGGAGATTTCACGCAAGGGGTAGAGGTTTTCTTCAAAATGGTGGAAATTGATGGTTTGGATGGAATGGTTGGGATGATATCTAGTTGTTTCAAAGAACTGAATCACTTATGTATTAATCTTTTAAATTGTGCTTTCAATCTACTTATTGTATTTGCTGTCAAAATTGCTTTCTGCAAATTAAACATAAAGTTATCCTTGTCAAGCCTAGCATGAATAATAATTGCATACTTTTCCCTATGACTTGTTGAGTATATTCAAAGTACTCACGGCTTGCGCCCTGTGTGATTAATCCCCACAGAAGAACCAAGGAACTAAGGGTATTATGAAGAGGAGTATCTTGAAGACTTTGCGAACTAGGTCGCATCCTCCACTAGATTGCCTGTGGGCATGTCGAATGGCCTCCATGAGATATTTTGTTTCCACTGCAAGTTGTCTTTGCTGTTAAGCCCTGCGTGGCAACTCTGTAAGACTTGACCATAAGGTCCTTTTGCTACCAAGTAATATTAATTTGTCCGCTTCATCGTTATTTTGTTGTATGGTTGTGATTACACTGATGTTGTGACTGTGCGAGCTAGCTACTGATCTGGGACTAGCTCAGAATGCATAGAGGGTCCTGGGGTTGCATACGGCCAACACCGCCTCCTTCGCCGCTACTTCTTCTCCTATGCCTCCCTTTTCAATTCCTTCCTACAGGAGCATCTATGGGTCTCCCTCTACCTAATTTCACCACTCACTTGGGCTCTTTTCTTCCACAGCGCTGCCAACACGTTGAACCTCTCGGCGCCGCCGCAGGCTCCCGCCGTCGGACCACTCCGGCCACCTTCCACCTCCGCCAACAACTCGGGTAAGTTCCTATCACCCCGTCGGTGCCTATGCGCACACTCTATTTCCCACCCTATCTCTCCCGAGCGCCGCACCATTTCACCTCCACGGCCGGTCGCTGCTCGTCCTCGCTGCACCATCACATCGCCTGAAACATCCCAAGTTTTGGCTTGCGTTTCAAATGTAAGGAAATGAGTAGAAATTAAAACTTTTTCTTACATCTTGCAATTCTTGTATGTTCTAAAGAATTCTTGCAAAAGAATTATGGGATTACAAGTCACAAGTCACTCTGATCGGAAACCTTGTCTTCCAAAAACATTTTGGTCAAACCTTTTGATCATCTCTGGGAAATATTTTTCCTAAGTTCTTGGGATGGTATGTGACCCCTCTGAAAAATTTCACAATTTTTAGAAATTGTTTGAACATTTTAAGAGGCCGTCAAACCACTTTGACCCTTGATCAAAACCCTAGCTCAGCACCTTGGGAAATTTCTGGGAAAAATGCTCAGCATAAAAACCTCTAGAAATTTTTCACAAGGTTCATCTCAAGGTTAGCAAGCTACTGTAAAAATTTCATAAATTTCAGAATTGGTTTGCTATCTCCTAAAAATTCTTCAAGGATTTCAGCTCAAAAGGAAACCCTAAGTCTACCTCTGGGGTCAGGCTCGGGTCAAACTCGGGCTCAGCCTCTGGATTTGGTTGAACCCTACCTGTTAGCGCACCCTAGGCTCTGCCTAGTTGGCGCAAGTGATGTCAACCGTTGGATCTATGCCCTATCGCTGCGATCTTGGGAGCTCTAAGACCTCCCACTCGCACGACCACCTCGGGTCCTTTTTGCGAAGAGCACCCTCCCGGACCTCCCGTGGTGTTCTTGCAAAGACCACGCTTGGTCGTCCCCTTCGGACCTCCTCGACCGCCCCTGTGCACCTTGGTGATCGTGAGCCGTCCATCCTTTGATATGTGTCTCAGACCTCCTTGTGAGTTAGGACCTCCGAGCACCTCTTCAAATCGTGACCCTCTGTTTCTAATCCAACTACCCAGATCTCCTAACCCGAGCTCAAGTCCACCCGAACGTTATACTTTTTGACCAGTCCTCCTTGAGCTCTTTCTCTAGCAGGTGGGACCGTCTGAGCTGGTCATCGTCTCTGTCCCTGCGGCGTGAGCCATGGCGATAAATCTGCGGTGCCTTGTCACTTCATGTCCTTGTCGTGCTTTTGCCACCTTGCATTAAATGCGTGCGCCTTTGCCCCAAAGTCGTGCCTAGCTATTTCAATCACGTCAGCTTGTCCATGGCAAGTCGTGAACCATGGAATGGTCCGAGCTCACCATTTGAGCTTGCACTTGGTCAAGCCCGTGCTCCCCTAGCTATCTAAGCCCTCAACTCTCCTCCTCAGCTCCTTTTAGACACCTTTGTGCTCACCCGAGTTCCTCTCTGTGTTCTCCCAATCACAACTCCCGAGAGCATCCCCTCGCCATTGTCGGACCTTGGAGCTCCTCAAGGCCATCCGAGCTCCAGTGGTTCATTTGCATTTCTTGGCATGCCAACTTGTCCATTTTGGCACTTTGAGCATTTCCCTAACTTACCTTGTTTGGCCTCCTCAGGGATTGTCAAAGTGGGAACTTGTTCTTTGAGGCCGGATCTGCCTTCTTCCTCATCTCCGGCAAGCCTTTTGGGTGCTGGAGCTCCTCCGACGGTTTCCTTGATTTCACCGTCCTCAGGTTAGTGCCCAAGTGTTTGAGTTTCTGTCCTGATTAGACCACGTTAGTTTTTCTTTTTGTCGTTTTTGTACCTCCGGCAGTCATCTCCGGCTAGCCGCCGGTAGGAGGTGTTTTAGCCCTAGTGTTTGGCACCTTTAGGTTCTCTTCGCTATTTAGAGTCCATCTGTGCCCTTGGTTCCCGCCGGCGTGGTCCCCTTCACCGGCGGTGAGCTAAAACCTGAACTTGTGTTTTTGTCACACCTTCCTCGGACAAGTCCTGTAGCCAATGATTAGCATTTATGTTGTCCTAAAGCCTAATCTTTAGCGTTCAATACAGTTCCTATCGGCTAAACGTGCGTCCCGTTATGTTTCACACCTCTTAGGTTAAATCGTGACCGTTAAAGACCTCCTTAGATCTAATCTGGGCCGTTGGATCGCCCTCTGAGTTCCCACTCAGGACCTCCCTCCGAGGACCTCCCTCCCCGCATTGATCCTGGCCGTCAAGACCTCTTTGTTTGGGGCCTCAATCTCTAGGACCTCCCCCTAACTCAGGTCCTAGCCACTTAAGACCTCCTGGTTTCTATCCCAGCTGTTTAGGAGCTCTCCGGTTTAGATCTGTGCCGTTGGGAGTTTTCTATGAAAACTCTAGGTCGCAGGACCTCTTCGGTTTTGAATCTCAGCCGTCAAAGACCACTTCTAGGGTAGATCTGGACCCTTAGATCCTTTTTGTAAAATCCTTAAGTGCAGGACCTCCTCCGAGGTCCTCTTTGCAAAAAGACCACCCATGGTCTTTGTAAAGGGAATCTCAGGCCACCCCGAGCAAATCTGGGCCGTTAAGACCTCCCCCCTGGGAGATCTTAGCCATCGGGGTCCTCCTCCACTAAATCCTCACCCCCAAGACCTCCCTGTAAAATCCCAACCGCTAGGACCTCCTCTCGGATTCATCGCGACCGTCGAGATCTTCCTTCGTGAAGACCTCTGCTCTCAGGACCTCCCCCTAGTTTAATCTCAGCCGTTAAGATCACCCCCAAGTTAGATATGTACCGTAGAGGGTTTCTGTGTAAATTCTAAGTCCCAAGACCTCCTAGAGTAATCTCCGCCGTTAAAGACCACTCTGGATTAGCTCTAGACCGTTAGATCTTTGCCTACGAAAACCTTAAGTGCTAGGACCTCCCCTTGAGTCGATCCTAACCGTCTAGGACCACCTCGGTTAAATCCTAGCCGTTTAGATCTTCCCCGTGCGCAAAAGACCTCCCCATGGTCATTTTGCAAAGACCACCCCTTAGACCACCCTCGGGGTCCTCTTTGTAAAAAGCCACCCCTGGTCTTTTATAAAGAAAACCTCGGACCTCCTCCTCGAATCAATCCTAGCCGTTCAGGACCTCCCCAGATCCATCTGAGCCATCCGGATCTCCTCCCGTTAAAACCCTATCACCTAGGACCTCCCCGAGTAGATCTTGGCCATCCATGACCTCCCTTGCGATATCTTAGCCGTTCAGGACCTTCCCCTGGAGATCTTGACCGTCTAGGATCTCATCCTTTAGATCCGTAGCTTTAGGACCTCCTCCTCACGTCTCAACCGCTAGATTTAGATCTAACGGGTTAGACCTCCCTCCGTAGATTTAGCCTTAGGACCTCCCTCGGAGGTCAGGGCTGTCAGATCTTGATCTGACGGTCCCGACCACCTCTAGGCGCGAGGACCTCCTCTGTATGCGTTGTGCATGCACTGGTCGTCGCCGTTGGATCCAATCTCAACGGCCCACGACCTCCCCGTTTCCTTCAGTTCATTTGGACCTCCCGAGAGCTCAAATTTTCAAAGTCTTTTAAATGTTCCAAATTTCAAAAATGCATATCTTTATCATTATAGCTCCTTTTTGAATGAATCAAGTTGCAGTAGCTTTGCCATGAAATGAACTTAAATATGAGAATGAATTTAGGCACTGTTATGTAGCAGAAAATGATATAAACTGCATGAACTTGTTTAATATAAAATGGTTGTCTAGAAATTCATTGAAAATTTGTAAATGCATAAATTTTCTCTGTGATTCCAAACTGAGCAAACTAAATATTGTTAAAAACCCACTAGGAATGTACTGTAGTGTAGAATAGGCGTTAATATGATCCTTGCCACTGAAATTAATGATATACTAGTTTTAGAACTTAGAAAAATCATAACTAATTCATTATAACTCCAAATGATGTAAACTCAACTTTGCTATTCTTAGGATGACCTTAGCTACCTACCATAAAAATTTTAGATTCCAGATCACTCTAGAAATGTTTGCCATGAACAGTAACCGAAATTAATTTAATTAGGATTTTCCAGGCTGAGAAAATTTGTTTAGGCCATAACTTTTTCATGCTAAGTCCAAATGAAGTGATTCTTGTTTCTAAAATTGTCTAAAATTAACCTCTTACTGCTGTATAAATTTCATGGGTTTTGGAGAACTTTTGCTGTGGAGTTTTATTTGGAGTTCTTGATCTTATTTGGTTATCGCCTTTTCTCGTTAGGTTCCGAAGGAATTATTGAGTACGTGAGTGAATCCTCTGCAGCAAGAAAGTGATCTACAGCAAGGCAAGCAGTTTGATCATGTTAATCCCTGTATTTTTAAGTAATTATGTTGTTTACAAAATTCTATGTATGCATTGCTAGTTTGTGTTAAACTATTGTCGTTAGTTGACCTAGTAGATGCATTTCTTTAAGCAAATGATCATCCTTTACTACCATGAGCCTAGGTTATTGCTGTGATTAGAGCTCGTTGGATGAACTCTTGTCACTTAGTAGTTGCGAGTTAATTGCTTAGCCATGCTTAGCTTCCGGTAGAAATGGGCAGTTATCGACTTGTCGATAACCTTGATCACATAAAACTTATTATCACTTATGATTTCAGCCTTGTGCCATGTTTACTTGTGAAAACTAAAAACTGAAACAAAATGATTTAGACTTGGGCACAATGGTATATTGGTGTGCTTTTGGGTGAGACTGGAATGGTCCCCAAGTCAATTAAGGACCGAACTTCTTGTGAGTACCTGTTATCCAGGCATTTTGTGCGTGCTAACCACACTAGAGGGTATGGGACCTCTCTTGAATTAGTACTTTGGGAGGCATTAATTAATGAGTCGTTGTCAGAGTTTATAGAGAAAAAGGATCACAAAGGTGTGACCGAGGCGGTTCCTTTCTAGGTCCTCCACCCCGACCGGGGTCTTGCAAATGTCCGGCTAGCTTTACCCTAAATGGCTAATGACTCCCGGCTTTGCTTGACTCCACCACAACGTGTGGTCCTAGTGGCCTATTTCGCCGGCTGGTCACTAAGGGTTAACCCCATACGTGCGACTCTTAATTAACGCATTCCATTGGAAATGTCTCGTAGGACTTAGCCGTGCCGGCATACCAAAGGAAGTGTGCTTAATAGCTTGGCAAAAAGGCGGTCTGAAGTGTGGGTACATTGGTACACCCCTGCAGGGTTAAAACTATTCGAATAGCCTCGTCCTAGGTTATGGACACGCTTGGGTAAGCTTTTCAAGAGTTAGACTACAACATTTTAATTAAAACTTGATGGGTGGTACGAATCTGGGATTCGTGCTATGTGTGGTGGCTATTGGGTTAGTCACAAATAGGTGGTTACTCTTGTACTTATTGTATCTCATGTTATTTCATTCAATAAAAACTGATTGCAAACTTTCTTTTGAAATGTACTACATTATTACAAATAAAGTTGGCTTTGTGCAAAATGAGACATATAACCTCCACTTAAAAAGCCTGCATGTAGCATATTGATAGGTCTACTATTCCACACGTCAGTCTTGCGAGTACATTTTTGTACTCATTTGCTTTGCTTATTTGTTGCAGAGGAGGAAGTTGATCCCCAAGGGATCGACTTTTGTGAGAATTGCTGCGGTATGGATGACTAGCTTGGCGGCCCGGTCGGTTGCCTTGTGGGTTATGGCTAACCGGTTGGATTTTGTTTATAGCCATCTTATGGCACTTTTACTTCCGCTGTTAATGTTACTTTGATGTCGTTTGGCCGGTCGGCCTTCTTGTGTAATAACTCTTTTAGGTATGTCTTTTGTTAGGATTAATGTTATGTGATTTATGGAATTGATGCGTGATTTTGTAACGGGGTGTGTATACTGCATTTCTGGGAAGTATACATGTCTCGGGGCGTGGTTTATTTGATTTGTGATGCTAGAGTCAATGAAAGACTAAGCATTACAAGCCAAATAAATCGGGGTCCTCACATCGCCGCCTATGCCGCAAAGCCACCTCCCCTAGCTTCCTGGACACCTTGGCATCCCATTTGGCTCACTACCGATGTCTCGCCACCACTCTTTCGTCGGCGACGAACCTTGACCCGAGCCGCCCTGGCTCCCTGTTCTTTGCCCCGGTAGATTGTAGGGCCCACCTGTAAGAGGTTTAACTTCTAGCTCAGAATGGTGATGAACTAATTAATCACTCAGCTATAGTTGACAAATGAATGATTGCTTTAGTGAGAAGATTCGTTGTCAACGCAGTAGAGTCTTTAGATGAACGAAGAACAGAGAAGGGGTTAGTGGAAAATTTTGAATTGTTAGTAGAACTCACTTGCAAAACCCACTGTCTAATTGCTATTCGAATGTCAATTAGGTCACTTAAGTGAATTCACAAATTTGAAAGTAGAATTTTAAAGGAAGTAACTAATGGCATTTTAGTTCAGATAGTTTCTCTGTTGTAGGTTCAGATAGTGTTCTGTTGTAGGTATATGAGAAGAAATCTGAAAAAGTATCAGTTTTGCCTTTGGGCTAATAATCTGGATAAGGTAGTAGTAGAGTTGTATTAATTCCATTAGTCTTTGGACAATTAGTTTTCAGTAGTTACCAAATCTGAAAATCAATATGGAGGTGAATTCTCAGAACTAACAAAGAGCAACCCATTTTTCTGATGAATTGTTAGACAGAGTAGAAAAGTTGAGTAGAAGGAACACATGGGATTTCAGTGTTATCAATAAGCTAATGGTATGGATAAAGCAGTAATTGGAGTTGTCTTAACCTAATTAGTCTTTGGGCAACTATTTAATAGAAGTACCCAAATATGAAAATTCACTTTGGAGATGAGTTTTCAGAAAACAACAGAAGGTATTTTCAGTTGTAAGATGTGAATTTTCAGTAAAACCAATAGAGAGTAGCCTACTCCTTTAGAAAGATGTTTAAGCAAAGAATGGATTAGGAGAAAATCTGAATTATTAGTGTAACCCTCTTTCCAAGCCAACTGTTTAAATGCTAACTGTTTTTGTGAATGTCAATCGAGTCCCTTAGTTAACCTAAATGAAGTTGGAAGGAAGTTCAGTAGTAGCACTTCAGTTTTGAGGATGTTGCTTTTTGTAGTTTGTTTGAGCAGAAGAGAGGGGATGATCTAATAACAGTAGTCTAATAGAGTGTCAGATTCTAGTAGTTGGAGTCTTTCTTAATGCAAGTAATTAGTTGGCAATTAGCTATCCGTGGCAACCAACTTTGAAAATCAAGTGGTTGTGAGCTTCAAACAAACCAACAAAGAACACCAAGCTCACTTTGATGAATCATTATACAGTGAAGGGAGATCCGTGTTTAATGTTGTAGTTGGCTATTAGGTCACTCAAAACTTTGCTTAACAAATAAGTATTCAAATTTGTAAAGAGATTTAGATAACAAACACTCATACTAAGAAAATCACTTTAAATTGGATGCATGAGTTGAGAAAGTGTTTAAATGAAATTTTACCTATAGCAGTGGACTGATGACCATTCTAAATTCTTGTACCTAGAAGTTTTACTGTTCCAATTGAACTTTAGATTTTAAACTAAGAGGAGCAACTCAATTTGACAAACAAGTATTGATATTTGAACAGTGAGCTAAGGGCTTCTAATACAAATAGGAGTTAAAAACTTGTCCAATGCAAAGATTAGTAAGTAAACCTTTTAGTGTTCGACCATTAGTCTTTCAATCTCAAAGGGTAAGTTATTTAGAAGGCAAGAGTTAGTTAGATGTAAATCAATTAACAGTAGACCTTATGCCATAAGGTCATAAATTCATAAGAACTCCAATTAAACTAAAATTTTCACCTAAATGCAACTAAACTTATAATCTCAATACTGTATAAATCTTATGCATTTTTTAGCACTTCGGATTTTCTCGAGTTTTCGTTGTTTATTCGATATTGCTTTCTTTAGATTCTGAAGTGCCAGACATGAGCGCATACGCATCTGAGAGTGAACAAGTGGACTTCCAACAAGGCAAGCATCCTCTTGCATCATTTTGATCCTAGCTTTCGTACTTTAGTATTTTGAAATGCAATGATAATTGCGTGTATGCTATTTTGGTGTATCAATAATTTGTGAGTCTAGTTAGTTATATCCTAATCATTGTGGCTTAACTTTAATCATTTCATACTGTAACACCCTAGCCCGACATGAGCCTGGAATGCTACTGAACGAACCCTAATAATTCTAACCAAGGCAATCTTAGTAAATTTCGGGAGAACCTCCCTTGTAAAGTTAATTACACGGAGGTTCCAACATACAGATAATTCATAATTAACTAAGCTATCATCTAGAGACATCAATAAGTAATCATAACATGCTAAGTCACTAACAAAACCAAAGGAGAATAGAGTACCACTACTCATCATTATTACACTTAATCCACTGCATGGGACAAAATAAAACTAACAAAACCTTTGAGCAACTCGCCCAATTATTAAAACACGATCTGAAGTTCATTCAACTTTGTTTGGTTCATGGTGGTGTGTGTGTGTGACTATCAATCTACTTCCCTCCATGCGTGTCGTTCTTGGATCGGGTACCTAAAACAACAATAAAAGCAAGAGTGAGCCCACAGACTCAGCAAGTACAAAATAAAAGTTATAACATCAGCATCCATAGATAGAAACGCATCAATAAATCATCTCACATGCAAATGCAATGCTCAAGAATCCTTTCTCTTTATCTCTTTTTGCATTTTACCGGTAATGCAAAGTATGCAACCGTCGCTACATACCCATGCCTGTGCTCGCAAGCACGGGGACCAATTTCCCATTACTCATAAGTAATGGGGACCTCAACCCACACTCCACGAGTGTGGGGATCTCGAGCCCGCCACATTCATGACGGGATCTCAAAGGAAAGTATACTTGGTCACCACGGGATCAAGCCTCAACATGATTTCAATATGCACATGCTCATCTTTTATTCATCATCAATTTACCAAAAGACAACAACATCATGCAATAATAGAGCATAGCCATATTTGGTACCACCACCAATCTTGGAACAATCATCATGCTAGCATTCTTGCTACACTATCATATATAGAAATCACACAAACATGGCCAATCAATCACAACCAAGTAACAACCAATGCACTTGCCTCAACCGCGTGAGAACGGAGGATGTGAAGACGGTGCTGCCTCCGATACCAGTCCCCCACCTAAATCATTAAGAACATAAACTAAGACCATAGTAATGAACCACATAAATTATAAAAGCAAACACAACCTAGCGGTAGCTTGCAACGCGATCCCGACTCCAATTCCCTAAATGCTGATCTGTGTCCTCAGTAAACAGTCATGTTCAAAAATTCATATCTTTTCATACAGGGTCCAAATTAGGTGTTCTTGGACTTCATTGAATGGTTATCAAATCCCCAGCTAAACCTAGTTGGTGAGCCTCCCTGATTCGGTCATCTAAAATTCTTTTTAAGCTGATTAACAAAGCATCGATTTCACGTTAGACTTTCTGGACAGAGCACTAAAACTATCGTAACTTTCAGCTCGTTTATCCAAATTTTGCGTTCTTGTGCTTCCCTAAAAGCTACGACAATTATATACAACTTTCGTTATACTGAGATCCTCTAATTCTCCCTTTAACCGATCGCACAAGTTAGATTAGTAAAACCTGTCAAAATACTGACAGATTCGCGGAACAGTCGCACCATTAAATTCATAACGTTTGCTACAGAGGTCCAAAAAAAGCGATCTAGCACTTCATTGAAAGCTATTGACGTCCTCTACAACTTCCTAGGAGATGCCCGGGACTGGATCTGTACTTAACTATATCAAAACGTCCCTCTAACGCGATCTGCCCTGAGGCGACAGAATTACCGACAAAAAATAATTAAGCGCTAACACAACTAAACGAGGGGAAAACGAGGTTACCCTTGACGAACCGATTGCCGGGCACGATGTGCACCCACCAGCGAACCCTCTCCACGAAGATGGTATCCTCCCCTCACCTTCTTCTCCCTTTCTCTTCCTTGGCCGGCAGCACCTGAGGAGGCTTCTCCCTTCCTCCTTCTTTGCTGGTAGCGAAATCTAGGGGTGAGAGAGCACTGTAACACGGCGTGGTATCAGAGCACAACGGCCGCATCAGCTGTGCTCACTGTAGCAACCCTAGGTTGCCCCTCTCCTCCTTATGTGACTAGCTACCCTTCCCCCTTGGGCCTAAATGCTGTGGGCCAGAAGCCCAGAGCCCAGGTTGTCCAAATTATGCATAAAACCCCCTCTAATCTCCTGTTAAAATACTTTTCTAATTGGTCCTCCTCTCTAATTTAATTATTCTCTCTCGAATAATCATTCGAATAAATTTTAGGATATTACACACACACTTACGCTTAAGATAGGAGTCATGTGTTGGATTATATGTTCCTTATATAAATGCTTAGCCATGTAGGTCATTAGATACGATAGTCGGTTAACGGGGTTATCTCGTCAACTGTGGGAAACACTGAACAAGTTATCATTTTTATTTTGGTTCAGATCTTGGATCTGTTTGTTAAGTGTAAGTTTTACAACTTTAACCATGTTTTCGATCTAGACAAGTGGATGCTAGTGAGGGTGCCTTCGTGCACGAGATTTGGGAATGTGGTAGTCTTGTCCGGATTGTTAAGGACCGAACCTTGACCTGTCAATTTGAGTACCTTACGTACTTGCACACGCAGTGTATGGGCGCTGCTTGGTTAAGTAAGAGGAAGATTTTATTGAGTTGGATCACAGGTGGTGTGAGGACATATATGTGTTCCATCGCATATATGTTCATAGGGCTCTGATTGCAATTCTATATGTACGGGTGAGCACAACTCTACTTGCTGTCATTTTAATTCCTGTCAATTGGGTCAGCATTCCCAGCATAACTTGCGTGCCCCGCTTAGCAGGTTCTATCAAAAACTTGTACCAAGTGGGATCAGGTCAAGTCTCGCATGGGTGATTCAACTCAATAAGATGTTCTTGCTGAAAAATACTGGGTCTTGCTTTCCCTGGCCGGCATACCAAAGGAAGTGTGCTATTATCCGGAGGCTTACTGGCTAATCAAGTCGTGTGGGTAAAGATGTACACCCCTGCAGAGTTAAAACTATTCGAATAGCCGCATCCTCGGTTACGGACAACACTCATTTTGATGGACAACAAAGTATAGTTTCGAAAATTTTGTCATGGGAAATGTTTGGCGTGAACGGGTGATTCATGCTTGTTGTTTAGTCAAAGTGGGCATCCACTTTGGCATTGTCGTGTTGTTGTTAAAAATTTTGTATTTACTTGTTGTTTTAGTCCAAAAATTGTTTTTAAAATGGCATTTACAGAAAACAGTAAGTGTAGTATTAAGATGTGTTGCTTTATGCAAAAATTAATGCCATTACACTTTCCTGTTGTTAGCCTTAAGCATGTACAAATTCTAATCTTTTGAATAGGTTCTACTAAACACTTTCTTTTAATAGTTCTGTGTAAGTCTTGCGAGTACCTTTTTGACTCAGGTGCTTTGTCCACTTGTTGCAGGTGAGAACGTCGTACAAATCAGTTTTAACTATCGCGCCATTTTTTTGGCGATAGTGGCAGATGCAATGGCTTTAACTCCAGTTGGTTGCTTGTGAGTTTTGGGCATGCCAACCTGGTACTTTACTTTTATTTTCATGTTTTCTTCTACTGCAATTTATTGTCTTCTGATCAGTTTTGGCTCGTTGGCCTTTATGTGAAAATCAGTCTATTAGGTCCTATTTGCTGAGATTGAAATAATAATACTTCTAATATTTTTGTATTTTGACTATGGTTGTGATCCATGTTGTGTTGAATATGTACATGTTAGCCACTGATCCATGGGAGCTAACATGAGATGCATATCTAGGGGCTTGAAATTGGTTTCATTTTCGGTTAAGGATTGTGCCTTCTGTGCAATCACTTGACTTGAAACGATCTTGATTTCAAGGTCCCCACAGCATTGGTATCAGAGCTGTATCGACTGTAGGTGAAAGCCGTAGCAATGGACGTTCTTAGGATTTTGAGTTGCAAAGAATATTTTTCAAACTAGCAAAAATATGGCAAAAGTATAAGTAATATAATTCCTTTCTTTCTTACCCATCCTAGCATCTAATTCTTACCTCACCATTCATTTGATTGTGCAAAATAATTTTCTCCATTGCTCGTCTCTCTTCTCCAACATTAGACACGCTAATTACTTATTGGTAAGAACAATGGCAAAGGACGAGAAGATGTCATCTTCCGGAAATATTCGGATTAAGTTAGGGATTATTCTTAGATTATATATGCCCTAATTATCATCCTTAGATGTAGACACTGGATTTTGTAATGTAATCAATTCCTCTGTTTTGTTCCAAGTAGTTACGCATCGCCCATGGGCAGCATGTATAGCAACTGTATCAGAAAACTAACTATGGTTCACTTGAATCTTGTACTGGTCTTTGAGAGCATTCAAGTGCATTGCATCATTAGTTGATCTTGTTGGTACTTGATTTTTCTCAAGCAAATACTTGGTTTATTACTCTTGATGTGTTGGTGTTAAGCCCAAGAGGCAATCATAGAGATGATTGTATCACATCTATGTTTATGAATTATTGAATAAATGTTATTCTGTGAAGGAATAAAATAACATTTATTCAATAACTCATAAACATAGTCATGATACAATCATCTCTATGATTGCCTCTAGGGCATATCACCAACAGTCTCTCACTTACATTAGAGTCAATCATACAGATATCTAATACCCATAGCTCTTATGTGCACCTCATGCTTATGTTGTGTGGGAGGCTTTGTCAACGGATCAGCAATATTCAAATCCGTGTGCACTTTGCATATCTTCACATCACCTCTCTCAACGATCTCACGAATAATGTGATATCGTCGAAGTATGTATTTGGACTTTTGATGTGATCTAGGCTCCTTAGTTTGTGCAATGACTCCACTATTATCACAATAGAGATCTATTGGACTGGAAGCACTAGAGACCACACCCAGTTCATAAATGAACTTGCTAATCCATACACCCTCTTTTGCAGCTTCCGAAGCCGCAATGTACTCAGCTTCTGTTGTAGAATCAGCAACCGTTTCTTACTTAGAACTTTTCCAACTTACTACTCCTCCATTAAGACAAAACACAAACTCAGATTGTAATCTAAAATCATCCTTGTCGGTTTGGAAGCTAGCATTGGTGTAACCATTTACGACCAGCTTTTCTTCACCCCTATAAACAAGGAATGTATCCTTAGTCCTTCTCAAGTACTTAAGGATATTCTTGACTGCTATCTAGTGACCTTCACCTAGATCCAACTGATATCTGCTCGTAACACTTAGAGCATATGACACATTTGGTCATGTACAATGTATGGCATCCGTGATAGATCTAATAGCCGAAGCATATGAAATTTTACTCATTTTGTCTCTGTGAGGACCCCGATTTATTTGACTTGTAATGCTTAGCCTTCCATTGACCCTAGCATCACAAATCAAATAAACCAAGCCTCAAGATATGTATACTTCCCAGAAATGCAGTATACACACCCCGTTACAAAATCAAGTATCAATTCCATACACAAGTGCTTACAATAACAAAACTTCATAATTACAACATATTGAACTTACATAGTTTGGTTTCATACAAAAGGGTCAATCGGCCGAATAACAAGATAAATATCAAGTACGCAGCGGAAAGAAGTAAATTAACTAAATTAAAATCATGAATTCACCATAAAGGAAGACCCAATGGCTTGCCATAACCCGCAGGGCAACCGACTGGGTTGAAACCATAGCTAACTGACGTTCCTGCGCAAACTTCCTTACCCGATTCGATCTCAACACATGTTGTCCAGATTAGTAAATACAAGCAAACAGTGAGTACACGAATGTACTCGCAAGACTTACGAGTAACAAACCTAGTTACTACTACATGCAGGCTTTAATCAAAGGAGAAGGCTGAAGGTTCATTTTCAGCGTAAAGCAGATTTTATTTGCAATAGATAATATGTTGAAGGCAATTTTGACAATCTGAATTTTATTTGCATAAATAACAGCGAGACAATAAGTAATAACATAAAGACAACCTGGAGATGGCTAACCCAATAGCCATCACAACAATAGCACGAATTACCCATTCGTACCACCCATGTCAAGTTTTAATTAAAAGGTTGTAGTCTAGTTCTCACGGGGCGTATCCGAGCGTGTCCATAACCTAGGACGAGGCTATTCGAATAGTTTTAACCCTGCAGGGGTGTACCAATGTACCCACACTTCAGATTGCCTTTAAGCCACAATAAGCACACTTCCGAAGGTATGCCGGCACAGCTAAGTCCTATGAGACATTTTCAATATTGTGTATTAACTACGAGCCGCTCGTATGGCCAGAAAACCATACGCTTACATTGTAAAGCCGAAAGTCAACTACCCTATAGGGGTAAAGCTTTCGGACAACTACAATGCTCCCAACACCATCCCTCCTGCGACCTCCTGCGACTCGGAGACAATACACGCCAAGGTACTAAGTCAAGAGAGGTCACATACCCTCCAGTGTGGTTAGCACGCAAAATGCTCAGCACGGTAGCGCAAGTAACTCGGTCCTTAATGACCCAGGCACCATTCCAGTCACACCCAAAAGCACACCAACATACCGTTGTGCCCAAGTCCAAATCATTTTATTTTCAGTTTTTAGTTTTCACAAATAAACATAGCACAAAGGCTAAATCATAAAGATCATAATAAGTTTGTGTGATCAAGGTTATCGACTAAGTCGATAACCGCCCAATTCTACCGGTAACTAAACATTGCTAAGCACCATATCGTAAAGACAAATAAAAGACCATAACTCATTCACCGGGCTCTAATTCACTAGTGAGGATAATAACCTATGGCAGTGGCAGGGGTGAATAATTTCAGGGAAACAATGCAATGGGATAACTACCCCTAACCGACAAATAAATCTTGACACAAAGAAGCATGCATACTTAGGTTTTTCAAACAAGATATTAGACTTTAAAAGTAATAGGAGCAATATGATCAAATGATGTTACATCCGCTTGCCTTTGCTTGCTGGTGCTCTGAACATTCTCGAGATCATTTCATTGCACGCCCGAATCACCGTCATCTAACGAAAAGAAACGACAAAGCGAGAAACATCGAATAAACACCAAGATTCCAAAAGTATCCACAAATTAATAACACAGAAGATAGATTATGAATTTAGGAACAAAAATTAGTTGATTCGAGTTTATTTAAATTAGTTAGGATTTCTTCTTACTGTTCTTTCCAAACTCACTTATTTTCCACATTATCATAGATTTCACTGTTTGTTTATGAGGATCCAAGCGAAACTTATTTTTCAGATTAGGTTACTACTACTGGATAATTGTCCAACCAACTAAATGATTCAGAAACATATCTAACTACTGCACTAACCAGGTCATAAACCTATTGGCAATTATGATACATGTTATTGCTACTGAGAACGTATGACGACGGACGATACCTAGAGCTTAGGTGATGTTATTTTCCTTAACAGGCCACCTAATACTCACAAGCACTCTCTCTCCAGGCATTCTATGTATACATCCACGATGATCATACAGTCAAAATCAATCCTCTTATATGTTCTCCTCTTAGATTACTTAGTTTCACTAAACCTTTTCTTTGACTAGATGGTAGTTTACTAATCGAGTACTTACAAATTAACTGATTTAATCATGCTTCTACTAACCAACTTAATGGAATTAGCCCTACTGCCATTCATACACACAGAGAGCTAAAGAGACTACAAAGGAGTCTCCGATCATAAGAGAAGCAAACAAAAAGGGAGTCCATTGAATGTTACTACATGTAACACAATTTGTCAATTGAGTAGTTAAAAACTAACTAGAATGGCCTACTACCAGAACTAAAAACTCCTAAGAAAGAAATCCTGCTGAGGACTGAGATTATCTCCAATAAGATTATGAAGTTTCCCCAACACATGTTGGCCTGACCCTACTGCAGATCTTCCAAAGGTGTCATACTAACCCATTGCTATCGAGATCAAGTGATCCGAACTGACTAATACAGTCCGACAATACAACTTATCAAAGTGCAACTTCAACTGTAAGTCAATCAGTAAGACTAGTATTGACTCATCAACTACTGGAACTAGTCCTACTATCAAAGAGCCTAAAAAGACACAAAGAGATTGAGCAAGAGTGGGAGCTTCTGCTAGATGAAGTCCACAACACAGCCACTCTGATCTTAACCGAGTTTAGCTGATCCCCCAATTGATTGAGCCTAAAGGTCAATTAACTGCTAAAAGTCCACCTAAGTCGGTATTGAACTTTGTCTAAATGCTAAAAACACAAACTGAAGTATTATTCCTAATCGCCATACTTTAGCAGATAATCAACTAACAATTCTTAACTTCCATACACCCACATTTTAACTAACCTCATAACACCACTTATCTGGAACCCAACTAATCGCTGAACTCACAGGGTTCAATGCCAAAGATCAGCAACTCTACTGCCCTCTGCTCACAGGTAAACATACACATGCACAAACATGCATTATCAGAGAGCTAGATATATAGAGGGATGGCTCACCTGCAACAGAAAAGGAGGAGCAGAAGGTGGCCCGACCAGGGCTCATCGCTGGTAGGAGGTGTAGGGAAACGGGTAGGCTACACTAGCGCAAATTAAAAAATTCTACCCGTAAACCAAGATCACTGCAGTTATAGATCACGGTCTTACCACTAGACGCGCAGGTGCGGAAGTTGATGCGCACGCGTCGGGCGATGTAGTCGTACAAGTTGATGCGATGCGTCGGGCGAGATAGTCGTACTACTTCCTCGTCCTCGTCGTGGCGTCCCACGCATGACTCCTTTCTTGCGGTTCGTCCCAACGCCACGATGCATGCGCCTTCAAAGGTATCCACACGTGCGGAGGAAGCGACGCGCGCTGGACTACTAGATCCGCGCGCGACTAGGGCGTGGGAGGGTGGCGGCGGGGTTTGGGGATGTCACGAAAAACTCAACCCTTAACCAAGGCGCCGCCCTCCTTTATAGGCGTCCTTATAATGGGCTTCTACGAATAGAGGCCCATTAGGACTCAATGCCGATCTAATCGGATCCAATCCAATTAGGCTTCACCCATAAGTGTGTGACCTATGGTTCACATATGTTTAGACATGACGCGAGTACACATACTTGGTCAATAGTTGGTAGCGGCCTCTAGCAAGGCGTGCCAACTCCTAAACATACGTAAAGATCATATCGGACGAACCATCACAACGTTATGCACATGCCAATCCCTTTGCCTCACGATATTGATCGAGCTCCAAGGCGACCACTCTTTCTCGATCCGTGATCCGGAATCCCTTACTAGGTTAACTCTTAACCTTAAGTAGCATGGCCATGCATTTCGGATCCGATCACTCGAGGCCCAGATATCTCTCTCGGTAGAGAGGGCAAATCTCATCTCGACCGACCATGCCTCGCAGCATGCTTCATGACAAACCCGAAAGCTACCTTTATAACTACCGATTCACGGATAGCGTTTGATAGCCCCTAAGTAGGTCGATTCACATCTCAAGTACATGCGACAATCTCGTGTCTAAGGACAAGGCGTACACATTGTGTAGAGAGAACCATAAGAATAATTACTATGTCTCATGTTGGGTCGGTCCAACCCCATGTTCTAAACATGTGTCCACATTATTGGTTTGACATCTCCATGTCTATGACCTGTGAAACATGGTCATCAACCGATACATGTGCTAATCCATCATTCACGTGTGTCCTCACATGAACTCCGACTAGGGACAACTTTAGAATAACCATACAAGTAAAGAGTTTCACAAACAAGTCACATACATGTTAATCAACACAAAGGCAATATTCAAGGAACATTTATTAAATCATGGATACAATGAAATATCATCATCAATATGATTGCCTCTAGAGCATATCTCCAACAGGAGGTCCAACGGTGGCGGTCGTACATGGGCAAAATGGAACCGCGAGGCTACGGTGACCCCGAGGGCAATGGCGGTGTGGCTTGAGGCGATCGGCGGTGGCTGGGCAGCTGCAAGCGGCAGTCGGCCGTTGAGGAGGAGAGGCGCGACAGCGCACGAGTGAGATAGAGATAGAGTTTGGTGAGCATGAGTAGGAGATAGGCTGAGGGAACTCACCGGGGTAGACCATGCGGGTTGAGGGAGGCCGTGGTGGCTTGGCGGCGGAAACCGGCGGCGGCGCATGGGGGCGTGGCGGCTCCTCTGCGATCGTTTGTGGAGGGAAAGGAGAGTGGCAAAGATAGTCAATGGGTGCTTTGGCAACTCTTAAATAGGCCAGGGGAGGCGATGCTCTCGGTGGTGGCTCGGCGGTTTGCTCAGATGCGAGGCATGGGCGCAGGGCTCTAGGGTTGCCGACGACACACCCGGCGGAACTTCGGTATGGGCCTCGGGAGGTGGTGGCGCAGGAATGGCCCGGGGCCAGTAGAACAGTGCCGCGTAGATGACCTTGAATGCCCGTGTGCGCCACGAGTTCCTTGCATGGCTTCAACGTGGCGGCGAGCCAGAGGGGAGAGCGATGGGAGAGAGATAGAGGACGGCAGGGGCTCTGGCTCTCCTGAAGAAGAAAGGAGATGGGTGTAGAGGGCTCGGGCGATGAGGTTCGGCTAAGGCAAACACCAGGAGCGGCTCGGTTGAGAGGGGATAAAGGGGTTGGGTTGCAACCGATTGGATCGGGTTGAGCCCAAGGAACAGTGAGAGGGAGAGGAAAATATGCTAAGGACCAAGGTAGGATTTTAGGGTTAACAAAATATTCTAAAATTTTTATTTGGTAATTTCTCAGGCAAAGATAGATATAGTTTGATCTTTGTCAGACACTTTAAATTGGGCTTTTTGACTCATTCGGAGATTTAGGTTCTGAACAGGTCTTTGACCTAGGGTTTACTTTAGTAATATTTTACAGAGCAACATCTTAGGTTAACTGCTTTTATAATTTCGGGTATTAGAGTTTTTCGTTTCTAGGGTTTGTGTCTTTAGGATTTATGTTCTTAGGGTTTTTATTTCTCATTACTTGTGTCGGCAAAATAAATGCAAATCAAATAACTCACAAAATTTGCAGACAAACTAAATGACAACAGATAATCATACAAAAAGTTTAAAAAGTCTCGTATTTTTTTGCATTTTGGAAATTTTGGGATGTTACAGTCTCGCTCATTAGTGGTCAAAGGACACTCACTCTTGCTAAAATTAATGCCATGTGCTATGGGCAAGAAACCTTTTTTGGAATCTTGCATATTGAACCGCTTCAACGCCTTGTCTATGTACATATCCTAGCTTAATCTAATTAGTTTTAGATCTATCTCTATAGATCCTTATGCCCAAGATTGTCGGGACCCCAGGTAAACAATCCTCGAGACCCTCTATGCATTTAGAACTAATCCCAGATCAGTAGCTAGCTTGCATAGTCACAACATTGATGTAATCATTTTCATACAACAAGCTAAGGATGATGCAGACAAATTAATATTAATAGAAAAGGACCTTACAATCAAGGTTTGTACAGGATTGCCATGCAGGGCTTTCACAAAATAAACTTGTAGCGAAACCAAAATAAGTCGCAGTGGCCAGCCGACATGCCCACAGGCAATCGAGTGGAGGACGTCTCTAGTTCGCACGGTCTTCGTAGAACTCCTCTTCATAGAACTCTGGGTTCTCTGGTTCACCCTCCTCTGCTAATGAAACAGAGGGCTCAAGCCGTGAGTACTTTGAATATATTCAGCAAGTCGTAGGGAAATGTATGCAAGTAATATTCATGCAAGACTTGACAAGGATAGCATTATGGTTATTTTGCAGAAAATAGTATTGACAACAAATATATTAAGTAGATTGCAAGGCACAAGTTGAAAGAGTAATACATAAGTAAACAAGTTCTTTGAAAACAGCACGTGAGCACCCTGCTCAATCCCCGGACCACTCGTGGTCACCCACAACCACTCCTAGTCCACCCACGATCACTCCTAGCCGCTCACGACCACTCCTTTTTAACAAATCTACCCCTTGTGACAAATCACCAGACATTGTCCATAACCGAGGACACGGCTATTCGAATAGTTTTGCACTCTGCAGAGGTTGTACACTTGACCCACAAGAGATAATCGCCTGATATACCACACGTTTCCTTTGACATATGAATCAAGGTGAGACTATCACAAGGCTGTTTCAAAGCTCTGTTTTGACTCAGTTCTGCCCGCTAAGGTTTCGACTTCCTTGCCCCCTCTTGCGCCATGTGAATCAGCACACACCACCACGACAGTACCGATTCAAAATATTGCTAAATAGTTTGCCCTGTCCACCCCATAATAGACTTGTGGTTGCACGGTAAGGCCCAGATCACTAGCGCACAAAGTTAAGTCCTCGGTGGCTGCTCAGGCGAAACATCCTCATCCCAATGTGCTTCCTGCACCCCCTTTACTGCACGATCATTTGCCTGAGCAAGAAATCGTTTTCGTTCAACCCAGCCAAATGACAACCCTTGCCATGGCACAATAAGTTTTAACAACAGTGGCTCCACCACAATTCCATATTTTCATTAAGTCTAGTTCAAGCATCCTTTGAGCAAGTGATCGAAAACCCTTCAAATAACTAAAGCATGTCTAAGCATAAACGATGCTCAGGTTGGTATTACCACAATGTCCAACTAAGATTACCCTTTCTATGGTGTCCAAGGGAACATGTCAACACAATTATTCAAGGACGCATACTGTCAAGTAGGTGTTTTAGCTAACTCCTAAACCATTTTTATACAACTAGCCATGCATGTTGATATGAAACAATATAACTTATGCAAAACTAGGTGCGATAAGATCAAAGGTCTACGAGTTGCCTTCGTTGTAGAGTTGAAAAGCTTCGGTCGAGGTTGTTAGGTCCACGAACTCTTCAGAGAAGCCAGAATTTACACGTGCGAACAAAGCCAATAAGAAAATAAAGCTACAAAATCTCCAATAAAAACACCAAACCAGAGCCAAAAGAAAGATACTGAAGTAAGGTCAAGATAGAAAGATAAACTACTCCAGCTGGAGCTTGAACAAAGGAGGTCGAGAGTGAGAGAGTGAAAGAGAGAGAGCTGGAAAACTGAGTGGGAAACAAAAGGGCAAAGGGACTCCCTGGTGCCCTATTAGTAGATGAAGGAGAATGACCGGGCAACAAGATGGGCGGTGGAATTTGCGGTGGCGTGGCATGGGCTCGCTGCCGGCAGGACAGTGAGGCTCGGCGGGGGCAACGACATTTAATGCGCATGTCACTGCAGACCCTCACGTCGCATTTAATGCGCATGTTGCTACAGAGGAGAATGTGGGTGAAAAGAGAAAGTGAACAGGGGCTGACTAATGGGACTGGTCATGACCAAAAGGGGGAGGTCCTAGAGGAGGTCCAAAGGAGGAGGAGGTCCTGAGAGGGAGGTCTTGAGGAGGTCCAAAGGAGGAGGAGGTCCTTAGGAGGAGGTCCAAAGGAGGAGGAGGTCCAAAGGAGGAGGAGGTCCTTAGGGAGAGGTCTTGAGAAGAAGGTCCAAAGGAGGAGGAGGTCCTGAGGGGGAGGTCCTGAGGAGGAGGAAGTCCTGAGGGGGACATCCTGAGGAGGAGGTCCAAAGGAGGAGGTGGTCCTGAGGGGGAGGTCCTGAGGGAGAGGTCCAAAGGAGGAGGTGGTCTTTGCAAAAAGGGTGGTTGTGACCAAAGAGGGTGGTCGTTGTAAAAAAGGCAGTTGCGACCGAGAGAGTCGTCTTTGCAAAAAGGGGAGGTCGTGACCAAGATGATGGTCTTGACCAGGAGGGTGGTATTTGCAAAAGGGGAGGTCGTGGCCATGAGGGTGGTCTTTGCAAAAGGGGAGGTTGTGACCACGTGGGTGGTCTTAACCAGGAGGGTGGTCTTTGCAAAAGGGGAGGTCGTGACGAGGAGGCTGGTCTTTGCAAAAAGGGAGGTCATGACCACGAGGGTGGTCTTGAGTCAAAGCGGACAGAGAAAGGCTAGTTCGATTTAGATCGGACGACTCACAAGGATTGGGACATTCGGATTGGGCGGATGCGCAAACGAGATCGGACCGTTCAAACACAATCGGACGACCCACAAGGATTGGGACATTCGGACTGGGTTAACACGCAAACGAGATCGGGCCGTTCAAACACGATCAGACGACCCATAGGGATTGAAGGCACGGGCACGCGGGGAGGAGGAACAGAAAGACAAAAAGGGGATCCCAAACCAGAGAACTCCAATAAACTCAAAACAACTAAGCTTTGAATTAGTGGAAGTTTGATTAATTCAAATTAAACTGCTTACAACTTCTAAAACTTCAAGTTAAGCTTGAGCAAAACAACAAAACCAAATGGTTATTTTTATTTTGAAAATTTTCAAAAAGGCCTGAAAAATTGGGATGTTACAAAGATATATGTTGCATCTCCTAAATCTTTCATTGACAAACTATTTCTTAATAAAGTTTTAATAGATTCTAGCATTAGAGTATGCCATCCATATATAAGATCAGAAACACAAGTTTCCTCCCACTAACCTTCTTGTAAATGTGATATCCCGAAAGCTGTTTATAGGGAGAACTTAATTCAATTTCAAGTTTCTCCTAGCAACAAAGTTTTCAACCAGCGAATAATGTTTCTAATAAGGGGTTTGGTGAACTTTTTTTTGCCAACCTGGGCCAAGGGCCGCAGGACAATTTGGCCCAAGGGGGGTGGCTGGCCATGGGGGTTTAGGGGGAGGCACCACCTCCCGCCCTCCTAACCCTAGCGGCCACTTTCCCTCTTCCCCTCTTCCCCCTCCTCCCCCCTTGCCCCCCTCCTCCCCAGGCCGCCTCCACCCTGCTGCCCTCTCCCCATTGCACCCCCAATCCTCCCCAAGCCGTCTCCCTGTGCCGCCTTTGTTTGGTGGAGGAAGGTGAGGCTCTTCATGAGTTCTTTGTTCAAGAAGGAGAGGGAGGGAAGGGACAAGGAGGGAAGGGTAACGAAGTGTTTCCCCCGCTGCTTGATGAGTTTTAGTTGCGAATCCGATTATTTGTGTTAGATTGTTCTGCTGCCGGTACACGTTCAATTCTGTCCAGAATGTTATGTGGGAGATTTAGGGTCCTTAGAGGCCGAATCAGAAGTTTGGATCTCCTAGAGTTATTTAGATAATGTTCTTATCTTTCGGTGGCCGTCAAGAACACCTGATTCCGACATTCGAGTCAAACGTTCTGATTGTTTTAGTTTCTGCTGTCCAGAATTCTGACGAGAATTAGTAGACACTGTAATTGTTAACATTTGACCTAGTTAGAGGATGATTCAAAAGTCTTGCACATCACGACTTTTGTATGTGATCTCATTAGATTTCAGGGTTGATAAAGAACGCCTCATTTGGATTTGTAGAACAAAAGTTATGCACGTTTTAAGTTGACTGTCCAGAACCTTGATGAGAATGAACTGTCATAATGTCTTTTAATATATGATCAAGTTACTGGCAAATTCAGGGCTTTCACCCAACTAGGTTATTGTAGGCCTAGGTCTTAGCTTTTTATATTGACAAAGAACTCTAAGTTTGGTTTAGCCAATTAGAAGTTATGGCCATTCTCGTGCCACTGTCCAGAAGTGTCGGGCAGTTCTGACAGAAGATGCCCATCGGTCTTTTGGGGCTTGGTATATTCAGAATTTGGGTTTTCCATCAACTAGGTTGTTGTAGATAATCTTGTTACCTTTCAAACAAGCCTGAGTTTACATTTTTATGAATTTCAAATCTAAAGTTATGTTAATTTTAGTTTTGTTGCCCATTATAGTTTTCTGATGGATTGTAGTTCAATTGGAGTAAATTTGTGTAGATAAACGTTGGAGTGTTGGGGGTAAGTGTAGCAAGTGGTGTCTTGACTTCGTGGTTCTTATTGGGTAAACTAATGGTGTAGGAGGTGAGGCTCCGAGATTAGCGGCATCGTCGTTACCTCCTAACGCGTCGCAACGCTAAAGGCAAGTACAATGACTTTTGTGTGATTTGTAAACACTGGATGCTAGTTGATTAGTATTGTATTTTGTTGATGTGTGAGAAGCTTCAATGTTCATGTTCCGTCCACGGGAGTGGAGATTATAGAAGTCAAGAGGTTTCGATGAATATGTTCTTTGCGTATGCTCATTCATATGTGTGGAGATGATATCAGTCATTATTCATAAATTTATTCATGCATCCATGTTCATGTTCCGTCCACAGGAGTGGAGCTCCACGGGAGTGGAGTCTAAAGTCCTATCAATTATAGTATGGGCAAGTGAAGTCCCACCATTCCAATGTGGGCAGTTTTAGACAACCGTATGAAACGTTCTTCATACGGGACTTGGATCCCCGCACTTTTGTTAACGTGCGGGCTTAAGTGAACACCGACGGGTGTGTCACTAGCTATACCGGTATCAGCATGTGTGCAGTCCATCCTTTGATTACATTCATTCATTTCATGCATTCCTAAACATGAGTTCGTGGCATGTTGAGACATTGTGAAGAGGTTGTTTTGTCCATACCGTTTGTATGTTAATTTATTCAATGTACTTGTTGAGTCGTGGACTCACCCTTGTTTTTGTTTATTTGTTTTTAGGTGATCATTGATGAAGTTTCTCTTGGGAGGGAGTAGACACGCACTGCTCAAATATTTCACTTTACATTAAATACAATAAAAGAATTGTTAATGTCTTTCAGTCGTTAATTGTTGGATTGTAATAAATAAACTTAGACTTGGATGGTAACTTCCTTTCGTTGAATTTGTTTAAACAATTGTTTATGTTCATTGATCATATGTTGATACGATTACCTTAGTGGATCCATTATTACATTCATGTTTATGTCCCATCTGATGCTGGACTGTTTACTTAGTTGATGAACTATTGTCGAAGTTATTCCGTTGTACAATATTATGTTAGGTCTTTAGGTAGCATTTTGGCTTCCGAATAGCCAGAGTGTTACAGTTGGTATCAGAGCGGGGTTTAGGTCCGTGGTAATTAAGTTATTAAAATGACACACTGTGCATAGTAGGTGGGGTTGGGAAATCCATTGTTTCCGCATTTCTATTGTTATGTTTCAATCGTTAAGCAATTGTTGAATTGTTTCTGTATTATCTTTCTTGTTGTTAATCTATGATATGTTATGATATTCTATATCTATAAATCTATTCTATGATTATCATGAGATGATCATGTATAATCATAATTGATTATATTGTTTAAACGTGTCGATGATGGATGTTAAGAAGTGGAGGCTGTGGTTGTGGCCCTGGACTTTGTCAGATTACACCATTATTCGTGGTAGACGAATAGAGTAGTTACCCCGAATACCATAGTTGTGGGTGTTGAGCGTGAGCTACTTTAGAAAGTTATTTTCTTCCTTGATCTTTGAACTTGGCAAATTCTTGTTCTGTGGTGGATGATGAATTTCTCTTTGGTTCGTGGTTCATGGTTGTTGCTAAGTTTCAATGGGTCTCCAATGGTTCTCTAAAGCAATTATTGTTTTCTAACTGTTGAGTTGCTTTTACTACTTGTGATCTTCGTCAACTGGCAATATTGATAATTCCATGGTTGTTCCTTCTTTCTCATTGGAAAAGAATGACTCATTTATTCGTTTAATAGTTTGGGTAATGAGAGTTTTATATTGCAAGTTTGTTAACATGAGAAAGCTTTGGCTCTATGTATTTTTTTTGGATTATTCTGAGTGTTGAAGTTTAATGCATCCCTTTTCTTACGGAAAATTGTTAAACACCTTTTGTGATGCCTTGTTATGGATAAGTCAAAGAGTGTAATCAAATAACTTGATATGGTATGGGTATCAAGTGGAGTCATGGGTGTGGTGCATAATGAATATTAATTAGTAACCTTGGAAGTGAAATTGATAAAGTTGATGTTGTCTTTTGCTAGTTCTTGATGAACTGTATGTATGAGTAGTGACTGAGAGTATGTTCATACCTATTTGGAGTCAAAAGAGATATTAAGAAGTATGGAACATTGATGAATTAGTCTGGTCATTAAAATTATTTAGGTTGCTAAACTTGTTGGGTTCTTTGGTTCCAATGGATTAATTTAAATGTGTGGAAAGGGAAACAAGAGGAAATGCTAGATTTACATATGCCCTAGTATGATTAATTATTGGAATTGTGTACAACCGGTTGAAGGGATTGAATGTCGGTGGATCTAGAATTTATGGGAGGAGTTCTATATAGAATAACGCGATGAATTTGGTTGTAGTGTTGTTGAAACTTTTGATGGATAGAAGATTTTGATTTTTGAAGTTTTAGTGTATTTTTGCCGAAATCCAAATATGAAGAGTTGAATATGTGTTTGTAAATATCCATATGAATTGGAAAGGGAAGTAGGTAGCAACTAGATTTCATAATGAGGCCAGTTGATAACAACAATGGTTGGAGTAGAACGGTTGTGCGTTGAAGTTTGATGTTGAGTATCACTAAAAGTTGAAATGAAATGATATAATAGGTGGCTTATGCCCGCATGATTATGAAATCATCGGATGGTAATGTGTTCTTGAGGTAAGGGTTTTGGTAGGAGCTTTTCAACTGTGTAGTAGACCTCTTCTAAACTTAAGAGGTTGATGTAGTGAGGTAGTATGGTTTTGGTATACACTCGTTTTGAAAATGGGATGAAAAGGCAGTATGGAAAAGTTTGGTGAAACTTTGGGGGCTTTCTAATGGAGTAGTTGATGATAAAGATTCGTGTTCAGAGTGTATTATTCTTGATGTTAGTAAGATTATCTGCAAAAAATTGTGACTTGTGTGTGATGATGATTCTTTTAGAAATAAAGTAATTTGATGGTCTTTCATAATTTTGACTTGGTAGAAGTGTTTCAAGTTTTGCTGTTGTGATCATTTGGACCTCTTGAGTATTGTGGTGATTGAGGTTGATTCGAGCAAAGTGACATGTTGAAAGATTTTAGTGGTTCTTAAGTGGTTCCCGTGATTTAGGTTTTAAGAGCTCATCCTGTTTAAGCTAGCAAAGTGATGTAGTAATCACAGGAAATAACCTTCCTTGTTAAAGGAAGGGGTGAAGTATAAGTAATTGAGATTTAAGTCACGCTTCACATCTTGTAGTTTATTTGAGTGTGCTTAAATCTTATACAACTATTCCATAAGAGTTTATCAATTTTCCAAGGGCATTACCTTCTTATCATTTGTGGTTTGGTATTCGCTTTCAGTAGGGCTTGAGCCCTCGACTGTTGATTTTTCCTTATGTTTTCCGAGTACTTTGCCTAAGTGGCTATTTTCCTTGGTCATGTGTTCACTACGGATGACACATATTTTCCTAGTTGATAGAAATTGATTCCTTTCGCTCTTTGTTTTGAGGAAGAATCAACCTATTCGTTTCACCGGAGTCTTTTGAGGTGTTTAATAATTGTAGTTGTGAAACTTTGGGTTGGAAGTTATTCGATGAGCATTGGAGGATGAAATAATTTCGTAATATAGTTCTTTGAGAGAAGTTTATCTCATTAGAAGATTGCCTTTGGAGGTTAAACTGATTGCATTATTGCAACCAATAGAACCTATGGAGATTTGAGATCCAAGATCCTTTGTTCAACTCAGATGGAACATTAGAATTTTCGAAAGGATGGGAATCTTGATCAATGTATTAGAGTGTCACGATTGAGTACCTTACACGGTTGTGTAGTTAAACTATGATGGTGTTGTAATGAGAGTAAGATTTGCGAAGTGATCTGATCGTTAAAGTGATTATTGAGATAGCCGAGATTGTTGGATTATTGTCAGAAATGACTTGGACTTAGTAAGTAACTCTCTAAGAGTTGGAATCTTTATAAAGATAATTGAATCGAGGAAATGTTTTCGTATTGATGTTAATGCGCGAGTATGTTTGGATTGTGAGAATTTGAGGGATTTAAACTGAGGTTTCCCCTGTCCTTTTTATGAGAAGTTCATTGTAGGAGTCTTGGAGTTTGAATTGGGTTTCGCATTGTATGCTAGGACTTTGAGTTGCCTAATGATTATGTGTAGAAGAAATAGAATAAGAGTGGATTCCGAACAGTAGGATGATCATTGATAGAACCCTTTTGATGGATTATATGAATGTGTGTGCTGAAGATTCCGAGTTGCTTATTCTTAAAAGATTTAGGTGATATGATTGCATGTGAGGGCTATTTTGAGATGCATTGCAAGTCATCTATCAAAGTATTTCCATCGGTACAAAAGTTGACTAGGGTATGTTTGGTGGAGACAATAGTGCTTCTCTACAAAAGGAGTGAATGATGTATTTCGGCTTGAGCATAGCGTTGAGAATGCCAAGATAAGAGAGATGAGGTAGTGTGTTATGCGATAAATAGGATTCCAAAGTTTGAGCGAAATTTTATTCCTAAAAGAGAACTGAGAAAAATTGATACTTCCTCAAATAAGTGACACGTTTCTTTGATTCTTGTTTGAGCTTTGTGTTTTGGCGAATGTCTTTCGCAAGTTGAGCTCGACATTTATATTGGCATGTGTGGTTCTTATCGATTTAGAAAGAATAAAGGAATTTCTGATTTGGACTTTCAAATGTTTTTATCCTTTGGATTTCGTGATGTTTATTCGCAAACTGCCACTTGGAAGGTGGAAAGGTTTTCGTGATGAAATTCCGATTTCTGGATTTGACTCTTCAGTACCGGGCTAGTAACGCATAGTTGCGATGTGAGTTCCTCTTTTTCAGATGGGTTTTGTTGATAAAAGAGTTTGCTTAAAGAGAGTTCTGTTGTGTGTTCTGGTTAAAGGAGGTGACCCTTATTTTAACAAAGAGTTCATTTGAGAGGTGGAACAAGAGTTTCGTGTTCTGTGTGCATGTCGTGTGGTTCGGTATCATTGGGAAGGTTAGCCCAAGGTGTATTGGGTTGTTTTCGCTACTTGTCATTTCGCTAAGACCGTCTCGGGTTCCCTACGCGGTTTACACAACTTTTGGTATGTTCTGTTATCAAGTGAGTACCTGAGAGATTTGGGGTTTGAGTTTTCGTTAATGTCGTTGACCATCGAATAGGATCTTATCTTCGAGTCTTGTCTGATGAGTGCACCTGGAAATGTCGGGACAAGTGTTTGGCAGACGTTGGTTTACGCGTTGTAGTCTCTTCAGTCCGAGAGAGAGGGCACTTGGGAGCTAGAGTCCCGCATGCGTGAGTAGTATCCAGACCTGTTTGCTTCAGGTATGTATTAGTCTGTTGTTTCCGAAACCGTGATACTCTGTTCCTATGTTCTTTCGTCGGAGAGAATTCGGGGTCGAATTCTGTTAAGGGGGGTAGAATGTGATATCCCGAAAGCTGTTTATAGGGAGGACTTAATTCAATTTCAAGTTTCTCCTAGCAACAAAGTTTTCAACCAGCGAATAATGTTTCTAATAAGGGGTTTGGTGAACTTTTTTTGCCAACCTGGGCCATGGGCCGCAGGCCAGTTTGGCCCAAGGGGGGTGGCCGGCCATGGGGGTTTAGGGGGAGGCGCCACCTCCCCCCTCCTAACCCTAGCTGCCACTTTCCCTCTCCCCCCTCCTCCCCCCCCTTGCGCCCCCTCCTCCCTAGGCCGTCTCCACCCTGCTGCCCTCTCCCCATTGCGCCCCCAATCCTCCCCAAGCCGTCTCCACCCTGCTGCCCTGCTGCATGCTGTTGGTGGAGGAAGGCGAGGCTCTTCGCGGGCTGCTGTTCAAGGAGAGGGAGGGAAGGGACAAGGAGAGGATCATCTTCGAGGCTAGATCATCATCGTCCCGTGGGTCTTCAAGGGTAACGAAGTGTTCCCCCGCTGCTTGATGAGTTTTAGTTGTGAATCCGATTATTTGTGTTAGATTGTTCTGCTGTCGGTAGACTGTAACACCCCAGGAACCACATTACCCTGGAATGCTACTTAACCACTCTACAGCTAGCCAATAATTTCAAGACAAAATTAATTCGGCAGCAACTCTAGACAAGAAGCACTAAGCGGAAGCATAAACAACTAAGGGAATAAAGATAACGGTAACAAGTTCAATAATTAAACAACCTCTAGCAGATTAAACCAAGTGTAGTCCACAAATTCATCAATAATAATTCGATGAAACACTCGCGAATAGCTAGTCATTAGGCTAATTTCCTCTCAACTTTATTACAGATGAATCTATGAATTGTGTGCATTATGGTAGTGCCGCTCTACCCATCCTGGAATGCTTAAGAATCACTGAAAGGGGAAAGAAACAACAAGGGTGAGATAAAATCTCAGCAAGCAAACTGCTTTAACAGGCTATTGGACTACAATCAAATATACAACATCATTAAAGTATCCAAATGTCCACATCCATAATGTGAATCCACATTCATTTACAATCCAATTAAACTACAAAGATAATAAGCATCAATATCCAGTCCCCATAATGATCACAATTATAGCCTCAACCATATTTACTACCAATGATAGTAAAATATTAACAATTGAATCTTGATCAACTGCTTCATGTTAATCACCACTACCACTACCAATGACAATAAAGTATTAACATGTTTTACCTCATAACTTTACTATTTCTCGCATCCACAACTGCTATCAACAATTACCACAAGAGAGAAGAATCTCATGCCACAAACACAACCTCTACCATTCCACAAGGGATGAACCCCATTCCACAACCACAACCACAATACTCATACCACAAGAGACTCTCATGAGTCAATTTCCACATTGCAACTATGAAGTTGCGTTTGTTTGCAAAAATAACTTCACCTCAAAAATCTTGCACAAGTATGCAAATGATCTTTCCACAATGTAATGCATATGTATGCTATGCTCCACTGCACCTTTACCCAACAAGGTAAAGGTATGCATCGTCTTACTGACAATGCGATGTTGTACCCGCTGATCGCGGCTATAATGCGACATCCACAATGCAAATGTCATGATATGTCATGAATGATATGATATGATAATCATAAACCACAAGAATTTAACCACGGAGATCAACAACATACTCATCATGAATATTTTCTCATAATCCACATGTGTCTCATTAAGCACAGTACCAACGTGTCATAAGACCATTACCACATAAACCACACCCGATTCACCAAGATCAAAATCAATCGATCTAGATGAAACTCTATCACATAGACCACCACATGATCATCATGAAAATAACCATAATGAATTATCAACATGTCCACCTTGAGTTTATTCTCATATTCCGCATTTGGCTCATTACGCAAATTACCACAATACTACCCAAACTCATCCAAACATAGCAATTGATTAATATCTTGCTACCACATTCTTACTTAGAAAACATGTAACCATGGCATATCATTTAACACTACGTCAATCATGCATAGTGCAAGTAGTAAGAAAAACGGGTTAAACCGTAGCACAACCGCTACATTTACTTGCCTTCCACGATGCGACGCTGGCGGCAAAGCTGATACTCCTAAACCTGAGGCTTCACCTCCTAAACAAGTAAAATAATACCAATAAGGACATAATATACCCAGCGCTACTAATCGGCATTCTACAACGCTTACTTGACGACTCAAACGAGTTTACAAAGCTGAAATCGAAAACAACGTTTCCTGCCATAATCTGATTCTGGCCAGCAGCACGATAAATGACAATACTCATGATCTGAAAGTCAAAAGAGGTAAACCCAATTTCTGTAGATTCTTAACTGACTAATCTACAATACTCTAGTTGACACGATAATCCAATTCGGCCAAACAATTAGGCTAACCATTGTCTGAACTTTCAGTACAGAAACTGTCTACACAAACGAACAGCAAAACTAAAATAACCATAACTTTTACTAGGTAACTCCGAATTGATCGTTCTTTATCAATCTGAAAAGGTTATCGAATTACCTACAATAACCTAGTTGGGTGAACTTTCAGATTCTACCAAATTCCATTCAAATTTTAGGAAATAACCAGACAGATTATTCTCGTCAGATTTCTGGCAGCAGATACTAAATCGATCATAACTTTTGACTCAGACCTCGGAATCGAGTGATCTTCGCGGCTACTGAAAGATAACGACATAACCCACATATCTATAGGAGATGGAAACTTAAAATTCAGCCTCTAAATACACGAAAAACCCACGCAAGGTTCTGGACAGAATTGCATCTTCTGCAGCCCAACAATTAACCATCAATTCTAATCGGTTTCGCATCTAATAAGGATTAAACAGCGGGAGGGCATCTCGTTACCCTTGTAGAACCGCTAGAATTCGCTGAACCAAACCCCACACAAACTCTTCTTCTTCTTCTTCTCCTTCTTCTCCTTCTTCTCCTTCTTTTCTCCCTCTTTCTTCTTCCTTGCGCAAGGCAGCACCTTGGGATAGGGAGGTGCAGGGGACAGCACCTTGGGAGAGGGAGGTGCAAGGGGAGGAGAGGAGTCGACCAAGGAGAGGAGGAGGGCGGCTGCAAGTGGGAGGAGAGAAAGGGAGGGGCGGCTAGGGTTTGGGAGGTGGCTCCTCCCCCTTTGGTCGGCCACTACAGGGCGGATGGGCCAAGGCCCGGCCCAAGTAGGGAGAAAACACGAAAAACCCTCTCTTTTCTTGTCTTTGCTGAATTCTGAAATTAAACTCTTCCCGATTAAATAATTGTTTACCGATTAAATTTAATTAACCCGATTCTTGACTTCTCACACTTCCGAGTATTACACTCTTCCCACCTTAAAAGGATTAGCCTCGAATCCTACTCTCTGAACCACAAAGAGAAGAACAACAAGCAAAAGCAACCCAAACTAGGAGTACTCACCACCTCGAAGAGCTCGGGTACTTCTTTCACAAAAGATCCTCCAACTCCCACGTAGCTTCTCTCTCATCGAATCGTCCAAAGGACCTTCACATACTTGATGGTCTTATTCCTCAAGACCCGCTCAGACGTATCCAAGATACGAATCGCCGACTCTCCACAAGTGAGATCTGCTCCACTTGTGTCCTGTTCCAGTCAATCTTGTGTTCTAGATCCATAAGTATTTTCTCAAAGATAGACACAAGGAAAACATTGTGCACACCACTCAATGAGTTTGGCAACTCCAAACGATAAGCCAAACTACCCACCCGAGCAACCACTAAAAACCGATGTACCATGGGCTAAGCTTCCGGTGGTACCAAACGAACAATACCCTTAGTTGGAGACACCCGAAGGAGCACAAGGCTACCCACCGCAACTCCAACTCTCGGCGCGAACATCCGCATAACTCTTTTGTCGGCTCAGCACCAACGAGTTCCGACATCTTGGCAAAATTTCCATAATAACTATTAAAACCACTTTCTAAAACCATCCTCTTTCTTAAAACACTTTTCTCTTATTAAATATACTCGTGATAACACGACATACCCTTTTTAAAGAATTTGATCACAACTTCCACTCACATCATTCTACTAGAAGCACAACGATATAATTTACAAATATAACCCATTAACAGAAGAGAAAAGGATTATCAAGCATCACACTAGCAACTTGTTTTCCTTCAAAGGACCACGATCCAAATCAAAGGATTTACCACAAAACATCTTCCACTCTCCAAGTAGACAATTGGAGAAACCACACCACCTAAGCTAAGAGTGACAATCACTCGACAGACCAAAACAATCAATTTCTTTTCCTAACTGGAAAAGACTACGCCTCAACAAAAACACCCAGCAAAAACAAGAATCAAGAGAGCATTGCACTACTTGACATAACCATAATTTCCCAATTCATTTCTTTTAGCAATTTAACTTCCTTGAACCAAGGATTTTCAAATCATTGCCCAACACACCAACTCATTTAACTCAAGTTGGCCAACTCAACAATTAGCTCAATTGATTACATCATCTACACCATTGTAGATAGACTCTCATGGCCCCACAAAACATCACTAGACTACCACTATTAAGTCGTCAACACGCAACAAAGGCTTCAGAACCCACAACAATTACCATGCTCTTAGAAAAGAGGTAAGAAGAAATAAATTTTAGCATACGGAAAAAAAGTTATCATCACAATAGCCAAAAGACAAAAAAATAACAAATAGCAATGAGGTTGGAAAAACACAAGATAAGATCATCTCAGATCTCAAATGCTTCTAGTACAACTTTTCCCTTCAATAATAAGCAATTTTCTTTGATTACAACATCCCGCCATTTCCAACAAAGGATGCTTGAAGACCACAACACAAGATTCAAATAAAACCAATAAGATCAATCAACACGTCGCTTTACTCAGAGCAACCTCGACTATGACACAAGTCATACGGTCCAAAAGACTCAACAGTAAATCTCACACCCTTCAATGCAATTAGTATTATGGAATTAACAAATTTCTTTATTTTTAAAACATTCAACACCATAATCACAACTACATGCTATCGATTGTATTCACAACAAGATAAAACATTCTTTGCAAACATCAACATATCATCCCACTCCTTCATACTTTTCCAAAAGGAACACCATAAATCACTTCATCATGTTCTTATTATCCAAATAAGATTCCAACTACTTAATCTAGTTAAACCTAGTGCATAAGCCATCATATTAAAACAAACTCTTTAACAAGATGATATTAGAACATAACAACCTCACAAAACATGCTAGTATGAATCTCTTATTAGATTCCATACATTTATCTCGTACTGATGCTCAACTCTAGTTTAGCAAAAGGTAAATACACTCTAGCCATTGCTGTCAATAATTGATTATTAATTTTTTCATCAGCATAGCATTAATGATCCTATCTCTAATTTGCAATCACAAAGACAATAAAGACATGATTCGATACTCCACCTTATGCTAAGATATTAAAATAAAATAACTTTAAACATCAATAATACCACTTTATAAGACTAGACTCCACAAGTCAATACATCACTCGCATCCATTTCTTTATACATATTTCAACAATTTAGCGTGGTAAAGTTACATAACTTTGACAGTTGTACATGCTCATCAAGTATGTAAAGAGAGGACATAATTAAGGTTAATCTTATTAAGGCAATATTCCAACATCTCCTTACTTGACCATCCCGAATGGTCAGATTAATTACTTAAGATCAATCAATCCAATCTATCCAACAAGTTGGGAAAATTAGACAACTACAATAATCAAAACAATTGTTTTCATATTCCTTGATAAATGCATGAGTCCTACACATGTATCGCTAAATTCTTAGCCTCAAATCTTCAAGAAACTACAACAGGACAACATCATATTAATCAACTTCACTTCTAAAGATGTTAGTAGAACTTAATGATGTACCACACTAACTTTTCAACTTGATAATTCACAATCTATCAATTATTTACATAATTTCCACCTACTACTTAAACACAACAAAACTTGAAAAGGGTTTTAACACTCCCTCTAGAGAGAAATCAACCTTCAAAAGTCGAAATAACTCAGAAGAAATGCATAGAGCCAATGCTTCCACAAGTTAATGAACTTCCCACATAAAGCTTTGATTCTCTCTAAAAAAAATCAAACGAAATACAAGAGTCATGTTTTCCAGCAAGAAAGATGGAACAACACGGAAAAAACGATCTCTCCAAAAGCACTGCCACGGCGATCAAACAACCCATCAATCCGAAAGAAACAATACTTGGCCTCAAGAACAATTAGAGGCCTAATGACAACCAACAACGCAATAAACAACTAACCCGAGAAAAACATTAATCGCAATAGGCCAAGAATCGCCAACATCAATTCAAGGAGGATAACACTTTTCTAAGAAACTTACCCATGACATCCGCAACTAAGTTACCCGAGGTAACTACATCAATATCCCGCACCACGAACGGGGTATAAACTAGCAATGCCCAAGGCAACAACTGCAATCCCTACCTCTTATCATTGACTATCCTCACTCAAAGCAGTCATATAAACAAATCATAAACATACAAGATTATCTCCAAGCATGAATCATCAATATAACATGTCAAAGCATGAATGCAATGCTTGTCCCATCCCATCATACTGTGCACCAGTGTGTCAATTTAATATTTTTAATTACCACAGACCTAAAGCCCGCTCTGATACCAACTGTAACACCCCAGGAACCACATTACCCTGGAATGCTACTTAACCACTCTACAGCTAGCCAATAATTTCAAGACAAAATTAATTCGGCAGCAACTCTAGACAAGAAGCACTAAGCGGAAGCATAAACAACTAAGGGAATAAAGATAACGGTAACAAGTTCAATAATTAAACAACCTCTAGCAGATTAAACCAAGTGTAGTCCACAAATTCATCAATAATAATTCGACAGAACACTCGCGAATAGCTAGTCATTAGGCTAATTTCCTCTCAACTTTATTACAAAGATGAATCTATGAATTGTGTGCATTATGGTAGTGCCGCTCTACCCATCCAGTGAATGCTTAAGAATCACCGAAAGGGGAAAGAAACAACAAGGGTGAGATAAAATCTCGGCAAGCAAACTGCTTAATGTGCTATTCGGACTACAATCAAATATACAACATCATTAAAGTATCCAAATGTCCACATCCATAATGTGAATCCACATTCATTTACAATCCAATTAAACTACAAAGATAATAAGCATCAATATCCAGTCCCCATAATGATCACAATTATAGCCTCAACCATATTTACTACCAATGATAGTAAAATATTAACAATTGAATCTTGATCAATCGCTTCATGTTAATCACCACTACCACTACCAATGACAATAAAGTATTAACATGTTTTACCTCATAACTTTACTATTTCTCGCATCCACAACTGCTATCAACAATTACCACAAGAGAGAAGAATCTCATGCCACAAACACAACCTCTACCATTCCACAAGGGATGAACCCCATTCCACAACCACAACCACAATACTCATACCACAAGAGACTCTCATGAGTCAATTTCACATTGCAACTATGAAGTTGCGTTTGTTTGCAAAAATAACTTCACCTCAAAATCTTGCACAAGTATGCAAATGATCTTTCCACAATGTAATGCATATGTATGCTATGCTCCATGCACCTTTACCCAACAAGGTAAAGGTATGCATCGTCTCACGGCAATGCACGATGTTGTACTTGCATTCGATCGCGCTATAAGCGCGACATCCACAATGCAAATGTCATGATATGTCATGAATGATATGATATGATAATCATAAACCACAAGAATTTAACCACGGAGATCAACAACATACTCATCATGAATATTTTCTCATAATCCACATGTGTCTCATTAAGCACGCATACCAACGTGTCATAAGACCATTACCACATAAACCACACCATTCACCAAGATCAAAATCAATCGATCTAGATGAAACTCTATCACATAGACCACCACATGATCATCATGAAAATAACCATAATGAATTATCAACATGTCCACCTTGAGTTTATTCTCATATTCGCATTTGGCTCATTACGCAAATTACCACAATACTACCCAAACTCATCCAAACATAGCAATTGATTAATATCTTGCTACCACATTCTTACTTAGAAAACATGTAACCATGGCATATCATTTAACACTACGTCAATCATGCATAGTGCAAGTAGTAAGAAAACGGGTTAAACCGTGAGCACAACCGCTACATTTACTTGCCTTCCACGATGCGACGCTAGCTAGCCGCAAAGCTGATACTCCTAAACCTGAGGCTTCACCTCCTAAACAAGTAAAATAATACCAATAAGGACATAATATACCCAGCGCTACTAATCGGCATTCTACAACGCTTACTTGACGACTCAAAACGAGTTTACAAAGCTGAAATCGAAAACAACGCTTTCCTGCCATAATCTGATTCTGGCCAGCAGCACGGTAAATGACAATACTCATGATCTGAAAGTCAAAAAGAGGTAAACCCAATTTCTGTAGATTCTTAACTGACTAATCTACAATACTCTAGTTGACACGATAATCCAATTCGGCCAAACAATTAGGCTAACCATTGTCTGAACTTTCAGTACAGAAACTGTCTACACAAACGAACAGCAAAACTAAAATAACCATAACTTTTACTAGGTAACTCTGAATTGATCGTTCTTTATCAATCTGAAAAGGTTATCGAATTACCTACAATAACCTAGTTGGGTGAACTTTCAGATTCTACCAAATTCCCATTCAAATTTTAGGAAATAACCAGACAGATTATTCTCGTCAGATTTCTGGCAGCAGATACTAAATCGATCATAACTTTTGACTCAGACCTCGAATCGAGTGATCTTCGCGCTACTGAAAGATAACGACATAACCCACATATCTATAGGAGATGGAAACTTAAAATTCAGCCTCTAAATACACGAAAAACCCACGCAAGGTTCTGGACAGAATTGCATCTTCTGCAGCCCAACAATTAACCATCAATTCTAATCGGTTTCGATCTAATAAGGATTAAACAGCGGGAGGGCATCTCGTTACCCTTGTAGAACCGCTAGAATTCGCTGAACCAAACCCCACACAAACTCTTCTTCTTCTTCTTCTCCTTCTTCTCCTTCTTCTCCTTTTCTCCCTCTCTTTCTTCTTCCTTATGCAAGGGCAGCACCTTGGGATAGGGGAGGTGCAGGGGACAGCACCTGGGAGAGGGGAGGTGCAAGGGGAGGAGAGAGGAGTCGCCAAGGAGAGGAGGAGGGGCGGCTGCAAGTGGGAGGAGAGAAAGGGAGGGGCGGCTAGGGTTTGGGGAGGTGGCTCCTCCCCCTTTGGCCGGCCACTCTGAGGGGCAGATGGGCCAAGGCCCAGGCCCAAGTAGGGAGAAAACACAAAAACCCCTCTCTTTTCTTGTCTTTGCTGAATTCTGAAATTAAACTCTTCCCCGATTAAATAATTGTTTACCGATTAAATTTAATTAACCCGATTCTTGACTTCTCACACTTCCGGAGTATTACATAGACGTTCAATTCTGTCCAGAATGTTGCGTGGGCGATTTCGTGTCCTTAGAGGCCGAATCAGAAGTTTTGATCTCCTAGCGTTATTTAGATAATGTTCTTAGCTTTCGGCGGCCACCAAGAGCACCTGATTCTGACATTCGAGTCAAACATTATGATTGTTTTAGTTTCTGCTGTCCAGAATTCTAACGAGAATTAGCAGACACTGTAATTGTTAAAATTTGACCTAGTTAGAAGATGATTCAGAAGTCTTGCACATCACAACTTTTGTACTTGATATCATTAGCTTTCAGGATTGATAAAGAACGCCTCATTTGGATTTGTAGAACAAACGTTATGCATGTTTTAAGTTGACTGTCCAGAACCCTGACGAGAATGAACTGTCATAATGTCTTTTAATATATGATCAAGTTAATTGCAAATTCAAGGCTTTCACCCAACTAGGTTATTGTAGGCCTGGGTCTTAGCTTTTGATATTGACAAAGAACTATAAGTTTGGTTTAGCCAATTATAAGTTATGGCTATTTTCGTGCCGCTGTCCAGAAGTGTCGGACAGTTCTGACAAAAGATGCTCATCGGTCTTTTGGGGCTTGGTATATTCATAATTTGGGTTTTCCATCAACTAGGTCGTTGTATATAATCTTGTTACCTTTCAAACAAGCCTGAGTTTACATTTTTATGAATTTGAGAGCTAAAGTTATGTCAATTTTAGTTTTGCTTCCCATTATAGTTTTCTGATGGATTGTAGTTCAATTGGAGTAAATTTGTGTAGATAAACGTTGGGGTGTTGGGGGTAAGTGTAGAAAGTAGTGTCTTGACTTTGTGGTTCTTATTGAGTAAACTAATGGTGTAGGAGGTGAGGGTCCGAGATTAGCGGCATAGTCGTTACCTCCTAATGCGTCGCAACACTAAAGGCAAGTACAATGACTTTTGTGTGATTTGTAAACACTGGATGCTCGTTGATTAGTATTATATTTTGTTGATGTGTGAGAAGCTTCAATGTTCATGTTCCGTCCACGGGAGTGGAATATCCACGGGAGTGGAGATTATAGAAGTCAAGAGGTTTCGATGATTATGTTCTTTGTGTATGCTCATTCATATGTGTGGAGATGATATCAGTCATTATTCATAAATTTATTCATGCATCCATGTTCATGTTCTATCCACGGGAGTGGAGTCTAAAGTCCCATCAATTCCAGTATAGGCAAGTGAAGTCCCACCATTCCAATGTGGGCAGTTTTGGACACCCGTATGAAACGTTCTTCATATGGGACTTGGATCCCCGCACTTTTGTTAAGGTGTGGGCTTAAGTGAACACCGACGGGTGTGTCACTAGCTATACCGGTATCAGCATGTGTGCAGTCCATCCTTTGATTACATTCATTCATTTCATGCATTCCTAAACATGCGTTCGTGGCATGTTCAGACATTGTGAAGAGGTTGTTTTGTCCATACTGTTTGTATGTTAATTTATTCAATGTACTTGCTGAGTCGTGGACTCACCCTTGTTTTTGTTTATTTGTTTTTAGGTGATCATTGATGAAGTTTCTCTTAGGAGGGAGTAGACACGCACTGCTCAAATATTTCACTTTACATTAGATACAATAAAAGAATTGTTAATGTCTTTCAGTCGTTAATTGTTGGATTGTAATAAATAAACTTAGACTTGGATGGTAACTTCCTTTCGTTGAATTTGTTTAAACAATTGTTTATGTTCATTGATCATACGTTGATACGATTACCTTAGTGGATCCATTATTACATTCATGTTTATGTCCCATCTGATGCTGGACTGTTTACTTAGTTGATGAACTATTGTCGAAGTTATTCTGCTGTACAATATTATGTTAGGTCTTTAGGTAGCATTTTGGCTTCCGAATAGCCAGGGTGTTACAGTAAACATAAGGTTCTTCTTCGTTCTTGATGGAGTTAAACCCTTTGACCACTTCATCAAAACGAATATTCCAACTCCGAGATGCTTGCTTTAGTCTATAGATGGATTTCTAAAGCTTGCATACTTTTCTAGCTTCCTTTGGATCGACAAAACCTTCAGATTGTGTCATGTACACATCCTCACTTAGGTTTCCATTAAGGAAAGCCATTTTGACATCTATTTGCCATATCTTATAATCAAAATATGCAGCAATAGCTAAAATGATTTGGATAGACTTAAGCATAGCGACAAGCGAGAAGGTTTCATCATAATCAACACCTTGAATTTGTTTGAAACCCTTTGCGACCAGTCGTGCCTTATGAATGTGAATATTTCTATCTATATCTATCTTTTTTTCTTAAAAATCCATTTACACACAATAGTTTTAACACCATCAAGTGCATCAACTAAGTTCCAAACTTGATTGTCATACATGGATTTTTATCTCGGATCTCATGGCTTCAACCCATGACTCAGAGTCCGGGTCTATCATCGCTTCCGCATAAGTCTTAGGCTCATCGTTATCCAATAATAAAATATCATGCCCATACCTTATAGGCAATTGACGTGGCTTTTTCGATCAACGTGGGGTTGGTGCCTCATCTACAGGTTCTACAATATTTTGTTCATCCTGTAGAGGTTCAGATGGAACTAAAACATTTTCAGATGTTTATCAAATTTCTTCAAGTTGCACCTTGCTCCCACCGACTCCTTTGGAAAGAAATTTTTTCTCCAAGAAGACACCATTACAAAAAACAAACACTTTGTAATCGACCTGATTATAAAAATAATATCCTTTAGTTTCATTAGGATACCCCACAAAGAAACACTTATCAGACTTGGGTGTGAGTTTATCAGACGTCAAATGTTTTACATAAATCTCACAACCCCATATCCTGAGAAAAGATAATTCAAGACATTTCCCGGTTCATATCTCATATGGTGTCTTCTCTACCGTGTTTGATGGAACCCTATTTAAAGTGAAAGTAGTTGTTTCTAGAATGTATCCCCAGAATTGCAGTGGAAGATCATATTGGCTCATCATTGATCGAACCATGTCCAACAATATTCGATTCCGTCTTTCAGACACCTCATTCCATTGAGGCGTTCCCGACAGAGTATGTTGTGCGACAATTCCACACTTCTTTAGATGATCACCAAACTCATGGCTCAAATATTCACCTCCATGATCTGATAGTAGATATTTGATTGTCTTGCTAAGTTGATTCTGTACTATATACTGAAATTCTTTGAACTTTTCTAAGGATTCCGACTTATGCCTTATTAAGTAGATGTAATCATATCTTCTAAAGTCATCGATAAAGGTTATGAAGTATTGAAAACCACCTCCGGTCGGAGTGCTCATTGGTCCACATACATCCAAATGTATTACGACTAGTAGATCGGTCGCCCTCTCACCTCTGGCTGTGAAAGGTGCTCTTGTCATCTTACCAAGTAAAAAAAATTCACATGTTTCAACTAATTCGAAATCAAAGGAGTTTAGAAGACCATCTTTATGGAGTTTCATCATGCGCTTCTTATTTGTATGACCTAGACGACAATGCCAAATAGAAGTGGGGTTCAAATCATTAGGTTGAAGTCTCTTAGCATTTATGTTATAGATAGTCATATCCTCAAGATTTAAAATATACAATCTATTCACCAATGGAGCATGGTCATAAAGCATATCTTCAAAATAAATTGAACAATAATTGTTCTTTATTCTAAACTCATAACCTTCTGCTCCTAAACAAGAAGAAGAAATAATATTTTTGCTTAAGGCAGGAACATAATAACAATTATTTAGTTTCATAACTAATCTCAAGGGTAAAGCTAATGGCAAAGTGCCAATAGCTAATGCAGCAACTCTTGCTCTATTGCCCACACAAAGATCAACATCTCCTCTTTACCAAACTTCTGCTCCTTATCAGTTCCTGTATCGAATTACAAATATGAGCAATCTATCCGATATCAAATACTCAAGAACTGGTCAGAGAAGTGGCAAGATTAATTTTTATAACATTTATACCTGAACTAGAAGTCTTACTTCCTTTGTTCTTTTTCGTTTCTGCCAAGTACTTCTTGTAATTTCTCTTCCAATGTCCATTCTCATGATAATGGTAACATTCTGTGTCGGGCTTAGGACCCAGCTTGAGCTTCGTAAGCTTAGCCTTGAGACTCTCGATCTCATCTTGAGTGTTTCCTTTGCCCTTTCCCTTTCCCCCAGACTTACCCTTCTTCTTCAAGCTAGTAGTCATTTGAACCATCATCACATGATTAATACTTTTCTTGATGCTCTCCTCAGCACCTTTAAGCATGCTATGCAACTCGGTCATTGATTTCTCCAAGCCATTCATATGAAAATTCAATATGACATGCTCAAATCTCACGGGAGCGATTGGAGAATCACATCAGTAGCTAACTCTTGGATAAGGGCAAAACCAAGCTTTTTTAAGCTCTCAATGTGACCAATCATCTTGATCACACGAGGACCGACTGAGTTGCCCTCCGACAGCCTACAAGAAAACAATGCCTTGGAAGTATTGTACTTCTCTGCCTTTGCTTGATCCTGAAACATACCTTTTAGACCCACAATCATATTGTAAGCTTATGTGGTCTCATATTGCTTCTGAAGCTTAGAGTTCATGGTTGTAAGCATAAGGCAGTACACATTGATTGCGTCATTGCAATGCTTCTCATAAGCATTCTTTTCAGCTCGGATAGCATTTGCATTTGGTTCCTCAGAATAGGGACCCTCTAGAATATATTCCTTCTTTTCTTGTTTGAGAATAATTATTAGATTACAAAACCAGTCAATAAAGTTGGTTCCATTCAGTTTTTCTTTCTCAAGAATAGATCGCAAATTAAAGGTAGGTGCAGAAGAAGTAGTAGGTGCCATGATCTACAATTGAAATATATACAAAAATTCAGCACTATGTTTATGTAAGATCTTCCATTAGACACTCGTGTTGGTGGATATGTTCGACCAGTCTACGACCAACTCATATCTCTATACGACTAGTGTGAACCTGGTCGTATCACCATACGACTAGTCCATACCTGGTCGAACTTAATCATCAACAATCAATAAAATATACTCCCACTATATGTTCTAAACCATGTGTCCTAGTGAGCTTTGGCATCATTGCTAGAAACCCAGTGATTTAGGTAGGCAATCTCTTGCCAATCATATTACATATGACTCTTGTTTGTTGGGCGGCATCTCTATGCCCTTGCAACCAACATTATGCCCCAAGGCCCAAAACTGTTTTGATAGCCTTGTCAAGTTAAACAAATACTATGCACGTGGATGTCCGACACCCACATCATCTTATTAAGATAGTCAATGGTACCCTACTTTGGTAGACCTATCAATTAACGATCAAAATCGCGATAGGCGCAACAATTGGAAGACAACAAATTTTACTTAATTTTTCTTTAGGATGCTATTCTACCATGTTAAAATATCTAATGATAAAACATGATCAATAGCATAACAGGAAAAATAAACATGCACAATAATCATATTAAACTATGAAATAGTATGGCCCTTATCATGACGATCTCTATCACAATGCTTCCTGTCCTCTAGGCCATCATGCTTGAAATCTCCGACCTCATTCATCTACTAAGCAATTATTTCTAAAAGCTAGTAATGAATTACATAGGAACATATCAAGCATCTCATGTCGGCATGCAAACCATTATACAATAATATGTAGCTCGATGGCTATCACACAGCGTGACATGCAGGCCATGTGAAATCCATTCATGCATCACATACACAATGGGCCATACTATTCACATTAAACCCTACAAAAGGTGTTATGAATAGAATCCAATTCTATCGGGTGACATAAACACATACTACTATACAACACGACAACGTTTACCTAGCACAGCAGTCTTATTCACGGGACATGAATATTATTCACATAAACGATCCACAGAAATCATCGGATTAATCATATTAACCCTATTCCGACCAATCTGATCACTGCTTTTGATACGACCACGTAATGCGGCATACCCTCGATGGTGGAATTCCGACTGGTAGGAGTATCATGCAATGCGATCGTAAACAAGTCGGGCGATCATCTGGTGCTATCAACTAGTATTACCCGCAAAGCCATCTAGTACTGCCAAAAACCTAATCGATCTTATTGACCAGTGCCTAAACCGTTCCATCCATATGAATCGATCTAGGTTATCAGATCAAACCGGTAATAGATCCAATCTACTACTGCCATATATCTAGTATATGTGACTAATCTAGATAAAAAAACTATGCAAGATGGCTCTGATACCACTGAAGGGATACGGGTAGGCTACACTAGCTAGCAATTCAAAAAAACTACCACGTAAACCAAGACGCCATGCAAGCAAGAGATCATAGATCATTACCACCATACGCGCAGTGCAGCAGAAGAAGAGTTGGAGCAGCCTGATCCAATGTAGAGCACGTCGATGTAGTGTTCGTAGTCTGATGAGGACATCACCCCACCAGATACGACCGCTACTCCACCTCCAACCGGGCTACTCTACTACCATCGATTCAGCTGCGTCAAACACTGCTCCAACGTGTCGACGAATTTACTTCACTTATATCTGGTGCTGCGCCACCTCACATTGGGCCGAGGGTCTTGTATCAATTATTGGGTCCAAAGGATAGCCACCACTTTAGGGTATTTGGGCCAGCCATCTCCCTGGCCCATATGGCAACCTAGGGTTACTATTCATCATGCGTGAACAGTACCCATGCTGCCTCTCCCTTCTCCTATAGATAGTAGCCGCCATCCCCTTTAGTTCCCCGGGTTTTGTTGATTGAAGTTTAGCTTTGCTACTTTATTCTTTGCCCTCTTGGTCGGCGAGATCAACAGTGGCATTATTCTTCGGAACCCCACCTATTAATACATTCAATTCATATTCGCAATTTCAGATTGCTTATTTATCTTGTTCTTGCGTGCTTCTTTGGTGTATGCAGGAATCGATCTTTGTGATTAGGTCAACCGGGTATTCGTGCACGGTTAATAATGATTTGTCGAGCAGTTCAGCGATTGCGTGGTTTCGAACCTTGAGAGTTCGTAGCCAGGATCATCAGAGTTGAGTGACTACTACCGAACTTACCTTCTCATCGAAAGATCGGGCCAAAATAGGACCTCCGTAGTTCATCAAGTAGCCAGGATCGTGAGAGTTGAGTGACTACTACTGAACTTGCCTTCTCATCGAAAGATTGGGCCAAAACAGGACCTCTGTGGTTCATCATAGTCGATCATCCACCATAGTTGATCGTCTCCTCAGCAACTAATCCCTTTCCTTGTGAAGTCGTAGATCGTCCTCAAGTACAACAGCAACTGCAGTACCGCCTCTACAGTATCCACACGTCCAGGGGTGGAACGCCGTACGCTGGTGTGCTAGCACCAACTCACACGGTAGGGCCCTCTCGAGGAGATGGTTGCTAGAGTTTTGGTGGAACAACTCATGTTCTTGTTGTGTATCTCGTATATTTCCCAATAGCCTCATGCATCTCCTTATATAGAGCCCATGACGGATCCTATCCGAACACATTTGTTCTAACCCATTAAGTGTGTGACCTGTTAGGTTCATGCGTGATCGGTTGTGACTCGAAACTCCTTTCCGACCATGTGTCATTAGTGGCTCTGACCAAACTATTAGTCAATTAGCAAAAATTGAGTTCATATATACACAATGCACATAAGGATTCATGTCATGTACTCACATATACACAGGCACACATCACATACTCATATATACACAAGCACGCAACGGTGTTGGCAGCGTTGAGTTTGGGAATTGCAAATCCATCATACCAATCACAAAAAATGCAAAATCTTGAGGCTACAAATCACACAAACTGCAAATCCATGCTACCAATCACTCACATCCCAAACTGAAAAATTCCTAATTTACCCAGAATCAAAGTGTTACACCGTTCTCTAACTGAACAATTCCTAGAAAGCAGCAACCATTTCTTGCATCCCAAACATTTGCTACGAAGCATGAAATCCAGATGTGGCAAAAAATGAGTTAATGAGAGAGGAAGATGCTAGTGGCGCATAGATTTTGGGGGCAGCGGGTGGTCACTAGTCATCGTCGGTCACCGTCATGGTTGCCACAGAGATCACCGTCATCACCACATGGTCTCCATCGGAGAGAGGACGATGAAGCCATGGGGGAAGTGGCTGGGGTGCAATGAAGCTGGTAGGAAGACACCAGGGAGGAAGACGTCGGGGAGAAGACGTCGGAGAGGAAGACACTGGGGAGAGGATGAGGATGGGGGAAGGGGGTAGGAAGCCGCTATTTCCCTCTAGGTTTGTTTGGGCTATGGCGATTTGGGAATCGGGAGGAAAAGGATTCACGAGTGGGAGGGTATCGGGTGACGGGTGAAGGGTAGTAGCATATTGCGGGTAATTATCTCCAACTTCTAGTGGCATTTTGCTTTGTTGGCCCGTAGCTCCCCACTTGGAGCAAGGTTCCAACTACTCCCAAAATTTGCATTATGGTCTGCTCCGCTCTAGGTTGCTCCAATTGCAAAAAATTTGTGGAGGTACCATATTTGGCATAGCTCCAGCCACTCCAACTATGAAGTTAGGAGTAGGAGCCATACCAAACAAGGCCTTACTCACCCTCTTTCTCTCTCTCTCCTTCTTCTTCTCCTGATTCTTTCCTCACACATGTCCATGATGGTCGACGGATCCAGATCCCTCTTTCACTTTCTCTCGCTTTCTCTTTCTTCCTCTCTCTTGTTCCTTTGTCTTACAAGATCCAAATCCCTCTCTCTCCATCTCTCTCTAGATCCAAAGAGCAAGATGGCGGACCCCTCCCTCCTTGGTGGGTGTTGCTACCCATCCTCGCTGTTCACATCACATCCGGCACTCGCTGCTGCCGTCCCCGCCTGCCTTGTTGCGCGCCGTGATGTCGCCCACCTCAAACCGCGTGGTGCCACAGCGTGCGAGTCGATCGATGCCCACCTCAACCTGCTTCGTCGTCGTTGTGTGCAAGCGAGGAGGGACATGGTGACACAGGACACAATGTGGCATGAGTGTGGCCACAAATCAAGGTGATGCTACAAGTCCTGCATGTGGGGGCAGCGCCATGTCAATCTTATGTCCCGTCCTCAAGAGAGATTGAATCACACAAATCAGTAGCAGTATTGGAGGTAAATCAAGGTGATTTGGAGAAGAACACATGAGATACAGAAAGGGGACACGGGGAGACAGAAGAACAGTAGAGGGAAATGGACTTTCAATTCATTTCATCGATGATTCTCAAAGTACTAGGCTTGGTAGTCTTATCATAAGGTGCACACACTGACAACCAAGACCTATGGCACATGGACAACACACACAAAATACATAGGACCCAAATGTCATCCCTTTGCTCTTGTATACTACATAGGCGTGACATTACCGCCCCCACAAAAGGTTGCTTGCCCCGAAGCAACTCCATACAAACACCATGTGTAAAAAAATATATACCAATGTTCATGACTCCTATTCTTGCCCATTGCAGAATCCTCGCGATCTTGTATCAGCCTTCCTTTAGCATCATAGAACAAGCCACTCCTTCCTCCTTTGCTAACCCATGCACTTGGTATTCTTCTATAACAAAGCTTCCTCTAAGTAGCTACAAGAACAAGTAACTCTGAAGGTGAGGGCCACGGTTGCTTAAGCAATAACACCTGTAAGATTGAGAAACCAGATTTTGCTCTGAATGTTTTGCAAGCTCACACACCAGATTTTGCTCTGAATGTTTTGCAAGCTCACACATCAGCTTTGCCAAGTAGTGCCCATTGAAGGTGGAGAGTAATTCATTGTTTGAACATCATTATTTAACACCCTTGAAATTGGAGATTCCAAGCTAATTCCTTCAATGGAACAAGAGTTGCACAACTGAAATATTTAGTTCTCATGCCTTGAATCAACATAACAATATCACTTCAATAACAACCGAGTTGAATGCTTCTTCAGATCACTTAGTGGAGCACTTGGATCCCAGGGCCTACTAAGTTGCAAACAAATAATTGACATTAGGCCATGTGCAAACTATGATCGACCAAGGGGTGGCCAAGGTAGTAGAAGCCACACCACTTGTAAAATTGGGAAATTAGCAATCATGGCTACACCATTGTTTGACACCATGATGATCATTGCAACAACCATCTTTGTCTTATTCAAGACCCAGAATCTAAGCACACTAGATATATACCATGTAACTTGGCTCCCGGAACTGAACCCACTATGCCTCCATGAAGGCATTACCTCACGCACTAGGCGAGCCTTCTCTATTCCAAAAATTCCAAGGATAAAGTCATTTCATTGCCATGGTGGCATTTCATCAACACAAGTTGCATAACACTAATTTCCCAATCTGGAGTTAGTGTCCTGTTGTCGTCAATGCAGCTTGTGTCTTGGTCAACCCTGTCTTGGGAGTGCACCCAATGCCACCAGCATGGAAATGGCCGTCGTGTGGCATTTCAACAAACACCATATGGTTAGACCCCAAGACCAAAGTCTGCCACTATCGTATAGAGGTGTACCTCCCTTATCCCACAGTATCTACTCACCAATCTTGCTCTCCTTCACTAAAGCTTTGAGGGGCATCTCGTTAAACACCTTGGCGGACATCATTGTGTCCAACTTGGTGGTATTATTGTCACAGCCGATGTAGAGATCCTCGATGTCATTGCAGATGGAGTTGACGTCAAGGAAATCCGCCTCATAAACCTCTTCATCCTTGACCACCAAAACCACAATGTCATGAACCAAGCTGTTGTGTTTGCTCTTCATAGCCTAGCACACTGGTGATGAGTGATATGCACCCGTGACACCCACTTGACGATGCTTTGGTGCACGCCTTTGTGCTGTGTAGATAGAATGACATCAACTAGCTTGACAGTGAGTGGGGCGACATTGGAGCCAGTCATGCCTGGGACGGTGCCAACAAGTGAAGAGGTGGTTGTGGCTGCGTAAGTGGTCGTGGACACCGCCGACATAGCAACAAGGGTGGACTCAGTCGTCGATGTTGTGGATGGGGCATGGCAAGCACTAGGCAAGTGTCATCGTGAAGCTGCTTATGGGAACTATGAGTAGATGGATGTCCATCTAGCAACAGCCATTGTAGATGCATTGACCATGCATTGCTTCTTGAGCTTGAGCAGCTTCCTGGCATGATCGAAAGCTGATCAGAGCCACAACTCGATCAATCCTCTCATACACGTACAATTATCCACCACTCCTAATGGATCAAACACTCGATGAAGCACTTCTTCGATCAGTGGATAGTTCACATGGCTCACGATGACGCAAAGAATGCCTACTCTGGTCTTCTCCTGGTGACTTGGCATTTCGTTGAACACCTTTTGGGCACTTGCGGTGCATGTCAAGTTTAGAGGTGAAACATTGCCATTGGAGGCAGCTGAGGTAGTAGGGGTTGGGGAAGGCAATGGCAACCCCAAGGCCTACTTCATGTCCCACTTCATGGTGTCCTTCAACTCATCGAGCTTCTTCATCAACCTTGTTTCCATGGCTTCCCACTTCTCGATATCCATAGGATCCATGGCGCTCGAACCAATTCACTAGTAGCTAACCACCATCTCGAGTTAGTCATCCAAATCACGGTAACCTCAGTTAGGATTTATGGTGTTCACGCAAGGCAATCACCAACCCACCCTTGGATTAAGAGTATGAATCAAGAGAAAAATGACTCGTATCCAGCTCTAATACAAGTTGTTATGTCCCAACCTCGAGAGAGATTAAATCACACAAATAAGTAGCAATGTTTGAGGTAAATCAAGGTAATTTGAAGAAGAACACATGAGATATAGAAAGGGGATAGGGGGAGACATAATAACAGTAGAGGGAAATAGGCTTTAAATTCATTTTATCGATGATTCTCAAAGTACAGGGCTTGGGAGTATTATAACAAGGTGCACACACTAACAACTAGGACCCATGACACATGGACAACACACACAAAGTACATAGGACCTACATGTCATCCCTTTGCTCCTGCATACTGCATAGGCATGACAATCAATGACCATGAACGGCCAGAGCTCGCTGCTCCAGCCTTCTCTCTGAGCTCCGTTCAGCCTCAGCCTCGGTGTGGCACAACGGAGCGTGCTCATCAATCGCAACCTGCATGTGGCAGCGTGCGTTTGTAGCATAGGACACCACGGGTGTTCTCCAGCGCACACTGCATCGTTGTTGTTGCTTTTTTTGTTCCATGCCTGTATTCTTGAGAACATTTGGAGTTTGGAAATACACTGTTGGTGTTGTTCTTGTTTGTTCATTTCTTTTTATTTTGCTTTATTTTAGACACAACGAGGAGTTGCTGTTATTGTGTTCTAGTTGTTCTCTGTATTTTTGGTTGAATTTGTTATTGATGTCCCAAAAGGAATCTTTGTGATTAATTTGTGGAAACAATTACATGGAGAGATGGGGACAAGAACAATATCCTGCACTTTGGTGAATCTTTGTGAGAAAGTTTTTGCTTCCTTCAATTTGTTCTTGATGTGCCAAACGAAATGTTCCTAAAAGGAAAATTTATAATCTAATAAAAAAGAAAGGAAAATTTATAATGAGTCTGTGGGAAATAATTTAACATGGAGGAATGGAACAGAGAATACTGTCAGTTTACCATGTGTGAAAAAATTCCCAAGTATACTTTGTAGCTTGCATCTTTCATTAGTTTTGATTGCATTTTTTTGAAATAATTGGTAATGAGAGGAAGAGAGAGAGAGAGAGAGAGAGAGATAGGAGGGAGGAAAGTAGAAGAAAGAGGGAGAGGGTGTGTCAAGGGGAATAGAGAGAGAGAGGAGCTTTGACCTCTGCAAGCAAACAATGAAAGGGACATAACAAGAGCATGCTATAAAAGCAAGGAACTTTGAGAAATACAAGGAAATATAAGGGCATGTACAATGCATACATGCCCCAAGTGGTTGTTTCATCCTTCACCTAGGCATAAACCATTCAAGACACCATTCAAGTTACCACACTTTCAATGCATGGTGGTTTGAATGGATCCCACAAGTGATTTTGCACTTCAGTCTAACATTTTTTTTAATATCAGCCCCTACATTTACATAAATTACATTTTAAACCATTCAAGCTCCGACTCTTTCAATGCATGGTGATTTGAATGGATCCCACATGTGATTTTGCACTTCAGTCTAACATTTTTTTCATATCAGCCCCTATGTTTACATAAATTACATTTTACTCTGAAATCTTTCATTAAAAACCCTTGAGACAAAAAAACTAATTTCAACAACACCCTCATGACCCACTATAAGAGAACTCCCCCAACCTCTCGCTACCTATTGATCTCATTCCCATCCCTCCCATCCCTTCTTCCCACACTAGCGACCACCGGAGGCATCCTCTCGATGCCGAGTCCTTGCTCGACCTAATTCCCACTGTAGTTGACCTCTCCGCATACTAGTGCCCACTACCGCCGATCTTCCTCCCCCTATCTCATCCTCGTCACGCTCCTCCTCCCACACCGTGGCTCCATCCTCTCCCCCCATCCTCCTCTACGCTGGCGCCACCCTCTACTACTGTAGAAAAGGTCATCACAGATGGTTCAAAAACGTCATCACAAATGATATCGTGAGCCGTCTGAGTTTATGGGTCAGTAATGACATGAGGTCATTATAGATGGTTTTCGAACTGCCTGTGATGCAGACTATCACAAACGGTTATTAGCTCAGAACCGTCTATGATAGTTGACTATCACAAACGGTTCATAGATGAAACCGTCTGTGATATCATATGTATAACAGAAGATTTGTAGATGAAATTGTCTGTGATATCTTATGTATCACAGACGGTTTTGAAGGGATACGGGTAGGCTACGCTAGCAACAATTCAAAATTTCTACCACGTAAACCAGGATGCCAAGCAAGATAGATGATCACAGATCAATATCACCAGACGCGCAGTGGAGCAGAAGTAGAGTCGAGCGGCCTAGTCCAACGGAGAACGCGCCGATGTAGTGGTTGCAGATGATCGTCCAACGTCCTCGTAGTCGATCGTCTCCTCCAACAATCTCTGCAGTTCCTTGTGATGATTGCGGATCGTCCTTAGCGCAACAGCGACCGCAGTAGCGCCTCTATGGTATCCACACGTCCAGAGAAGGAACAACCGTACGCCGGGGTGCTAGCACCTAGTCGCACGGGAAAGCTCTCTCAAGAAGATGGCGGCTAGGGTTTCGGTGGAAACAACTCACGTGTCTGTCTTCCGTCCTCCAGACTAGCCTCAAGCATCTCCTTATATAGTGTCTCGTGTCGGATCCTATCCGAACACGTTTGACGAATCGTATTCGTACTGGTTTGTTCCATCCCATTAAGTGTGTGACCCGTTAGGTTTATGTGTAATCGGTTGTGACTCAGAAACCCTTTCCAACCATGAGTTGTAGCGGTCCGTAGTAGGACATAACGATTCCCGAATACACACAAATTATATCGGACGAACCTTAATGCAATATGATCTACGACTAGGTCCTCATCACTTACGACCGAGTCCTATCTCTATCGACGATTCGCTTTTCGGTCATGACCAGTTCGTAACTCTTTACGACCAGGTTTCGAGCACTCTGTGATTTCGTTCGATCAGTCTACGACTTGCTCGTATCACCATACGACTTGTCTAGATCTGATCGAACTAAGTGACTTACTCTAGTATTCTCCCTTTGCCTCATGATATCTGGTTTGAACTCCAGGTGAGATAATGTGTCATCCATGGACTGTTCAATACTTTCTCGATCGAGTTGTCGGATAACCTTATGTAGTTGAACACTTCGACCACTAGTGGCATGGCCATGCACTTTCTTTATGCAACCACTTCGAGGGGCCCAGAGACATCTCTTCTGTTATGTTAGGAGGGGCAAATCCCATATCCGACCAATCACATCCCTCCGCATGTTTCATAGCATACCCGAAAGCTACCTTTATAACTACCTAGTTACGAGTAGCATTTGGCAACCCCTAAGAGTGCTATTACACATGTAGGGAACCATGCTGATCTCAGGTCTAAGGATTATACATCATCATTGCTTGAGACCAACTAATGACACATAGAATCATAACAATCTCAATAGTATCTCAAGGTGGGTCAATCTAACCACATGTTCTCTAACATGTGTTCACATTATTGATTCGATATCCCTATATCCATGACCGGTGAAACATGGTCATCGATCAATATATACGCTAGTCGTAGAGTCACTAGTGTTCCGATCGGTGACATTCGACCAATGATACTTTTAGAACGACATCATACAAGTCGAAGAGTTTCACCAACAAGTCACATACTCGTTGATCTTCAGAACTAACGATTCATTCAAGGAACAGAATAACATTTATTCAAGAACTCATAAACATAGATGTGATACAATCATCTCTATGATTGCCTCTAGGGCATATCACCAACAATCTCCTACTTGCACTAGAGTCAATTATATAGGTATCGAATACCCATAGCTCTTGTGTGCGCCTCATGCTTAGGTTGTGGGAGAGGCTTTGTCAACGGATCAGCAATATTCAAATCCGTGTGCACTTTGCATATCTTCACATCACCTCTCTAAACGATCTCACGAATAATGTGATATCGCCGAAGAATATGCTTGGACTTTTGATGCGATCTAGGCTCCTTTGCTTGTGCAATGGCCCCACTATTATCACAATAGAGGTCCATTGGACTGGAAGCACTCGAAACCACACCCAGCTCATTAATGAACTTTTTAATCCATACGACCTCTTTCGCAGCTTCCGAAGCCGCAATGTACTCAGCCTCTATTGTAGAATCAGCAACCGTTCCTTGCTTGGAACTTTTTCAGCTTACTGCTCCTCCATTTAAACAAAACACAAACCCTGATTGCGATCTGAAATCATCCTTGTCGGTTCGGAAGCTAGCATCGGTGTAACCATTTACGACCAGCTCTTCCTCACCACCAAATACAAGGAATGCATCCTTAGTCCTTCTTAAGTACTTAAGGATATTCTTGGTGGTATCCGATGACCTTCACCGGATCGACGATATCTGCTCGTAACACTTAGAGCATACGACACATCTGGTCGTGTGCACAGCATGGCATACATGATAGATCCGATAGCCAAAGCATATGGAATTCTACTCATTTTGTCTCGCTCATCAGTGGTCGTAGGGCACTGAGTCTTGCTAAGATTAACACCATGTGACATGGGCAAGAAACCCTTCTTGGAATCTTGCAAGTTGAACCGTTTCAACACCTTGTCAATGTACATGTCCTGGCTCAATCCAATTAGCCTCTTAGATCTATCTCTATAGATCCTTATACCAAGAATATATGCTGCATCTCCTAAATCTTTCATTGAGAAACTATTTCTTAATGAAGTTTTAACAAATTCAAGCATTGGAATATCATTTCCGACCAGTAGTATGTCATCTACATACAAGATCAGAAACACAAACTTGCTCCCACTAACCTTCTTGTAAACACAAGGTTCTTCTTCATTCTTGATGAAGTCAAACCCTTTGATCACTTCATCAAAACGAATGTTCCAACTTCGTGATGCTTGCTTTATTCCATAGATGAACTTCTTAAGCTTGCATACCTTTCTAGCTTCCTTTTGATCGACAAAACCTTCAGGCTGTGTCATATACACATCCTCACTTAGGTTTCCATTTAGGAAAGCCGTTTTGACATCCATCTGCCATATCTCATAATCAAAATATGCAGCAATAGCTAGAATGATCCGGATAGACTTAAGCATAGCGACAGGAGAGAAGGTTTTATCATAATCAACACCTTAAATTTGCTTGAAACCCTTCGCAACTAGTCGTGCCTTATGAATGTGAATATTTCCATCCATATCTATCTTTTTCTTAAAAATCCACTTGCACTCAATGATTTTAACACCATCAGGTGCATCAACCAAGTTCCAAACTTGATTGTCACGCACGGACTTCATTTCGGATCTCATGGCCTCAAGCCATGACTCAGAGTCTGGGTCTACCATCGCTACGAATAAGTATTAGGCTCATTATTATTCATTAATAAAACGTCATGCCCATACCTTATAGGTAGTTGACGTGGCCTTTTAGATCTACGTAGGGCTGATGCTTCATCTACAGGTTCAACAACATTTTGTTCATCCTGTAGAGGCTCAGTAGGAGTTGAAACATTTTTGGATGTTTCCCAAATTTCTTCAAGTTGCACCTTACTCCCACGACTCCTTTGGAAAGAAACACTTTTTCCAAGAAGACACCATTACAGGACAACAAATACTTTATTTTCATCCCGCTTATAAAAGTAATATCCTTTAGTTTCCTTAGGATACCCCACAAAAAAGCACTTATCAGACTTGGGTGTGAGTTTATCAGACGTCAAACGTTTGACATATGCCTCACAACCCCATACCTTGAGAAAAGACAAACCAGGACACTTCCTGGTCCATATCTCATATGGTGTCTTCTCTACTGTTTTTTATGGAACCCTATTTAAAGTGAAAGCCGATGTTTCTAGAGTGTATCCCCAGAACTGCAATAGAAGATCAGATTGGCTCATCATTGACCAAACCATGTCCAACAATGTTAGTTTCCGTCGTTCAGACACCCCATTCCATTGAGGCGTTCCCGGCGGAGTGAGTTGTGGAACAATTCCACACTTCTTTAGATGATCACCAAACTCATGGCTCAAATATTCACCTCTACGATCTAATCGTAGACGTCTTGCCAAGTTGATTTTGTACCTCATTCTGAAATTCCTTGAACATTTTAAAGGATTCCACTTATGTCTCATCAAGTAGACATAGCCATATCTGCTGAAATCATCAGTAAAAGTTATGAAGTACTGAAAACCACCTCTGGCCGAAGTGCTCATAGGTCCACATACATTCGAATGTACAAGGGCCAACAAGTCACTCGCCCTTTCACCTCTGGTCGTGAAAGGTGCCTTTGTCATCTTGCCAAGTAAACAAGATTCACATATTTCAAATGATTCAAAATCAAATGAAGTTAGAAGACCATCTTTATGGAGCTTCATCATGCGCTTCTCATTTATATGATCTAGTCGACAATGCCAGATAAAAGTGGGATTCAATTCATTGGGTCGAAGTCTCTTAGCATTAACGTTATAAATAGGCATATCCTCAAGATTCAAAACATACAATCCATTCACCAATGGAGCATGGCCATAAAGCATATCTTCAAAATAAATTGAACAATAATTGTTCTTTATTCTGAATTCATAACCTTCTGCTCCTAAGCATGAAGCAGAAATAATATTTTTGCTTAAGGCTGGAACATAATAACAATTATTTAGTTCCATAACAAATCCTGAAGGTAAAGCTAATGGTAAAGTGCCAACAGCTAATGCAGCAACTCTTGCTCCATTGCCTACGCGAAGATCAACATCTCCTCTTGCCAAACTTCTACTCCTTATTAGTCCCTACATCGAATTGCAAATATGAGCAACCGATTCGGTATCAAATACCCAAGAACTGGTCAGAGAAGTGGCAAGATTAATTTGTATAACATTTATACCTGAATTGGAAGTCATACTTCCGTTCTTCTTATTCGTTTCTGCCAAGTACTTCTTGCAATTTCTCTTCCAATGCCTAGTCTCATGACAATGGTAACATTCTGTGTCAGGCTTAGGACCCAGTTTAAGCTTCTTAAGCTTAGCCTTGAGACTCTCGATTTCATCTTTAGTCTTTCCTTTGCCTTTTTCCTTTCCTAACTTACCCTTCTTCTTGAAGGTTGTAGTCTTTTGAACCATCATCACAAGATTGGAACTTTTCTTGATGCTCTCCTCAGCACCCTTAAGCATACCATGTAACTCGGTCATTGATTTCTCTATACCATTCATATGAAAATTCAGTATGACAGGCTCAAAGCTCGCAGGAAGTGATTGGAGAATCACATCCGTAGCCAACTCTTGGCTAAGGGGAAAACCAAGCTTTTCCAAGCTCTCAATGAGACCAATCATCTTGATCACATGAGGACTGACCGGGTTACCTTCTGATAGCCTGCAAGAAAATAATGCCTTAGAGGTATTGTACCTCTCTGCCCTTGCTTGATCCTGAAACATACCCTTCAGACTCACAATCATATTGTAAGCATCTGTGGTCTCATATTGCTTCTGAAGCTCAAAGTTCATGGTTGCAAGCATTAGGCAGTGCACATCGACTGCGTCATTGCAATGCTTCTCATAAGCATTCTTTTCAGCTCGAGTAGCATCAGCACTCGGTTCCTCAGGATAGGGATTCTCTAGAACATATTCCTTCTTTTCTTGTTTGAGAACAATTCTCAGATTACGAAACCAGTCAATAAAATTTGAACCATTCAATTTTTCCTTTTCAAGAATAGACCGCAAATTAAAGGTAGGTGTAGAAGAATTAGTAGGTGCCATGATCTACAACATAAAATATATGCAAAGATTCAACACTATGTTTATGAAAGACCTTCTATTAATCACTCATGTCAGCGGTTATGTTCGACTAGTCTACGACTTGCTCGTATCATCATACGACTTGTCTGGACCTGGTCGTATCACCATACGACCAGTGGTCAAACTCAACTTAACAATAGATAATAAAAGATACTCCCACTATAAACCATGTTTCCCTCAACGAACATATAGTGAGTCCAAGATCCATAAATCATTAAGTTCTAGTGAGCTTTGGCATCACTTCTAGAAACCTAGTGATTTAAGGTAGGCAACCTCTTTGCCAATCATATCGCATATGACTCTTGTTCGTTGGGTGGCATCTTTATGCCCCGGCTACCAACATCATGCCTCAAGGCCCAAAACTATTTTGATAGCCTTGTCAAGTCAAACCAACACTATGCATGTGGGTGTCCGACACCCACCCCATCTTATTCAGATAGTTAATGGCACCCTACTTTGGTAGACCTACCAATTAACGATCAAAATCGTGATAGGTGCAACAATTGAAAATGCATCAATTTTACTTAATTTTTCTTGAGGGATACTATTCTATCATGTCAAAACATCTAATGATAAAACATGATTAAATAACATAATAGGAATAAACACAAACATTCACAGATAATCAAATTAAACTGTGAAATAGTATGGCCCTTAACATGTCGATCTCCATTAGCATGCTTCCTGTTCTCCGACCACCATGCTTGAAGTCTCCAACCGCATTCATCTACTAAGCATTTACTCCTAAATGCTAGTAAAGAATTACATTGGATAATTTCAAGCATCACATGTCGATTCGCAGGCCGTTATACAATAATATGTAGCTCGATGGCTATCTCACAGCATGACACGCAGGCCATGAAAATCCATTCATGCATCACATACACAATGGGACATACTATTCACATTAATCATATCCGAGCCTTGGAAATCATCGGATTAATCATATCAACCCTGTTCCGAACCAATCTGATCACTGCCTTGATGCGACTACACACTACAGCATACTCCGATGGCGGAATTCCGACCGGTAGGAGTATCATGCAAGATAGTCGAAAAACAAGTCGAGCAAATCATATGATACTCTTAATTTGTGCCTCCTTGAAAAATCCATCTACTATCGCCGAACATTGATCGATCCTATCGACCAGTGCCTAGATCGTTTCATCTATATGAACCAATCTAGGTTATCAGACCAAACCAGTAACAGATCCAATCTACTACTGCCACATATCCAGTATATGCGACCGATCTAGATAAAAAACTATGCAGGATGGCTCTGATACCACTGAAGGGATACAGGTAGACTACACTAGCAACAATTCAAAATTTCTACCACGTAAACCAGGAAGCCAAGTAAGATAGATGATCACATATCATTACCACCAGACGCGCAGTGCAGTGGAAGTAGAGTCGGAGCAGCCTAGTCCGACGGAGAACGCGCCGATGTAGTGGTCGTAAATGATCGTCCAACATCCTCGTAGTCGATCGTCTCCTCTAGCAATCTCTGCAGTTCCTTGTGAAGATTGCGGATCGTCCTTAGCACAACAGCGACCGCAGTAGCACCTCTACGGTATTCACACGTCCAGAGAAGGAACAACCGTACGCCGGTGTGCTAGCATCTAGTCGCACGGGAAAGCTCTCTCAAGAAGATGGCGGCTAGGGTTTCGGTGGAAACAACTCACGTGTCTATCTTTCGTCCTCCAGACTAGCCTCAAGCATCTCCTTATATACTGCCCCGTGTCGGATCCTATCCGAACACGTTTGACGAATCGTATTCGTACTGGTTTGTTCCATCCCATTAAGTGTTTGACCCGTTAGGTTTATGTGTAATCGGTTGTAACTCAGAAACCATTTCCGACCACGAGTCGTAGCGGTCCATAGCAGGACATAACGATTCCCGAATACACACAAATTATATCGGACGAACCTTAATGCAATATGATCTACGACTAGGTCCTCATAACTTACGACCAGGTCCTATCTCTATACGACCAGTTCCCACTCGGTTACGACCAGTTCGTAACTCCTTACGACCAGGTTTCGACCACTCTGTGATTTTGTTCGATCAGTCTACGACTTGCTCGTATCACCATCGACTTATGCGGATCGATCGAACTAAGTGACTTACTCTAGTATTCTCCCTTTGCCTCACGATATCTGGTTTGAACTCTAGGTGAGATAATGTGTCATCCATGGATTGTTCAATACTTTCTCGATCGAGTTGTCGAATAACCTTATGTAGTCGAACACTTCGACCACTAGTGGCATGGCCATGCACTTTCTTTATCCGACCACTTCGAGGGGCCCAGAGACATCTCTCCCGTTATGTTAGGATGGGCAAATCCCATATCCAACCAGTCACATCCCTCCGCATGTTTAATAGCATACCTGAAAGCTACCTTTATAGCTACCCAGTTACGAGTAGCGTTTGGCAACCCTAAGAGTGCTATTACACATGTAGGAACCATCTTGATCTCGAGTCTAAGGATTATACATCATCATTGCTTGAGACCAACTAATGACATATAGAATCATAACAATCTCAATAGTGTCTCAAGGTGGGTCAATCCAACCCCATGTTCTCTAACATGTGTTCACATTATTGATTCGATATCCCTATATCCTTGACCGGTGAAACATGGTCATCAATCAATATATGTGCTGGTCGTAGAGTCACTGGTGTTCCAATCAGTGACATTCGACCAGGGATACTTTTAGAACGACATCGTACAAGTCGAAGAGTTTCGCCAACAAGTCACATACTCGTTGATCTTCAGAACTAACGATTCATTCAAGGAAAATAATAACATTTATTCAAGAACTCATAAACATAGACGTGATACAATCATCTCTATGATTGCCTCTAGGGCATATCACCAACAGGTTTATCGTAAGGAACCATCTGTGATGATTTCTTCTCTATAAAGTCTCCAAGCAGTGGCTGCTTGTGCCTTTAAAACCGATTATATATATATATGGTTCGTAATCCCTTGTTAGCTAACTCGAGGCCTGAATTCAGCTTTCTAGCTCACTCCTTGGGCATTCATCCTAGATATGTAGGTGAACCACGATCTACTTCATCGAACCTGACACACTAGAGTGTGTGGTTTGCTTCATGCCAATCCTCCAAGTGCCTTCATGAAGCAAATCACACACTCCAGTGTGTCAGATTCAATGAAGTAGGCCGTGGTTCACCTTCACATTTAGGATGAACGCCCAAGGAGCGAGCTAGCTAGCTGAATTCAGGCCTCGACTTAGCCGATTTTAAAGGCACAAGCAGGCACTGCTATGAGATTTTATAGAGAAGATATCAGGAATGGAATGGTACGACCTTGGGACGCAAGGGAGAAGAGATCAGAAATTTGCAAAGTTATATAATTACTTATTATACTTGAAATAGAATACCTTAAATATAAGTATGCGATGTTGCATGTTCTGTATTCGTCGCACAACATTCAAAGTTAATTCTAGCATAAATAACAACAATTAAAGCATATATAATTCCAACAGCATTTAAATGACATAATTAACATATACACATGTAAATTCTTCAAGTCATTCAAACTGAATAATATGCCCAACACATACATCAAGTGTATGAATAAAATCAACATAAACCTCAGATTTAGAAAATTAATTGTCGCTCTTAGAAGGCTAGTTGCACAAGATATAATCTTGGCCATCACAACACTCATGACAAAAGTAATCACAAATTAAATATGACTATTATAGATTAGACCTTGAGCTCAATGTAATACTTGCTATTCTAATTTGACAGATTCAAGCAAATTTGTACAACAGGAGCAAGATTCATCAATATACTTCTAACAAATATAGATCAGTGACTATAATAGAATATAAACACACTGAAACTGCTCAAAGATATAGAAGCAGCAAGAGACCTCACGGCTCAAGGCTCAGGCTTAGGGAGGAGGCAGGCTTGGGGAGGAGGCGGGCTCGGGGAGGAGGCACACCGGGCTCGGGAAGGAGGTGACGTCGAGGACGGTGGCAACAGGCTCGGGGAAGGGAGGAGGCACGCTGGGCTTGGGGAGGAGGAGGCGCGTTGGGATTGAGGAGGAGGCGGCGTCGAGGACAGCGTGGATGGGCTTGGGTCGGGGAGGAGAAACTTAATCATTTGAGTTGGGGGAGCGAACAAACCCTAGAGTCCAAATATAAATAGGGCTGGACATCACAGATGGTTCTAAAGTAGTTCCGTCTGTGATAAATACACATCACAGATGGTTCAAATAAATAACCGTCTGGGATGATATACATACATAAATACAAATTCAGAACATATGACACATTCACATATTAGTAAAGAATTATATCTGAATATTTTCTAAAACTGCTAATTTTATGGTAAGTAGTTCAGCACCTGTGCAAACAACTTGGCGTACTCATGCATAATCCTACAGCCATCCCTGCAAAAGATGACGTAGTCGTCCCACCCTTGCATCACACCGCAGCCAGTGCTCGTGCACTGGTGGTCATCCTCTAACAGCGCTAACACCTGGCCCTATAGCCTAACCATCTTCTTCCACATCGCCACCTGGACCGCGTTTGAAGTGAGCCTCTGCACCACCTACACTCCCGGTTGGTCCTCTTGGCAGTCTCGCACCCGCCGTCGGCTGACTCACCCTTGACCTAGCTGATGTAGTGCTTCCCAACGTCGCACACCTAGCTAGCCGTGTAGAGGAGGAGGCCGAGCACGTAAGCCGCGACCTTGTGTCCAGCAACAGTTGCCCGGTCGAGGCACATGAGGCTGCACTGCATGTCCTAGTGCGCGAAGACGAGGGCGAGGCCGACGATGAAGCAGGCCTCCAGGTTGCTGGCACTGGCCAAGTGGTTGACGATGGTGAGGTAGCCTCCTCCCGCTCCAGCGTCATGTGCGTCCCATGGCAAGCTCCTTAGATGCCTTGTACATAGCCTTACAACTAAAATTGAAGACGATAGAATCTTAATACAAGAATTACTCCATTAGAGAAAATTAAAAGGGTCAAATTAAGGTCGTTGTTGCTAGTAAGATTAGTGACATGTTTGTTGAAACAAGAACCAAAATCAATGTTTCTGTTGAAACTAAATTTGCTGATATTTCAGATAGAACAAACACAACCGAGACTTTCTCCTTCAGTTCAGAACTAGATATTGGACACAAAACAAAATCAACACAAGATTATTTTGCGTTGTATCAACTTATACGACTTTTCAGTTTTTCTCCCTTTTATAGATTTTCAGAGGAATTATAATCAGGTTCTCTATCGGTCTCTATAACCAAAAGAACACATGAAGCTTTCCAACAACTAGGATGATACGCTATAGTCATCTTCAAAAACTGACTCTGAACAAAAACAGAACAGAATACTAACTCCTTTTAGACCTACCAAAAATAAAAGAACAGAATACGCATGTGGCTCGTAGGCTGTAAGGTCAGCCATGGGCTGAGAAGATGCCGCGAGACCACGAGGCTGACGATGACATCATGAGAAAGAGCGACGGCGATCGCCAACCTCCATGCCTTGGTCCTCGTCGTCATGCTCCGCATGCTCACCATGGCGTACATATTCAATACCGTGCGTGATCACCATGGTGCACGATGATCATTATTGTAAAACATTGAAGAGATGCATCATAACATCGGTGCGTGAGACGAAGAGGCGCATCACGTGGGAGCCAAAGAACTAAACATATCACAGACGGTTTTTAATACAAACCATATATGATGAGTTAATTATCACAGACTAATTCTATTAAACACAATCTGTAAAGTGCATAGACGGTTTAATATCATAGACGGTGTTTAATACAAACTGCATGTGATAATTAACTCATGATAGACGATTTTTAGCGCAGTCAGTAACACATATGGTTGCTAAACCAAAACCGTATGTGATTGTATTTAATACTGACAGTTTTGGTCAACCGTCTGTGATGAGGCGTCCAGTATTAGCCTTTTTGTAGTAGTGCTCCTTGCCCTCAGATCCGGCCGCCACCGACCTCGCCTCGCCCGGGCCAGGCTCACCGGATCCGACTGTCCTCATCCTGGTAGTCAAAGCTCCCGTCGTTGCCGCCTTCGGTGTCAGGGCTCCCATTGCCTCCGCCGTGTCCGAGCTCGCTTGCACGTGGACTTGCGATGAGGTGTGCCTCTCCCCCCTCTTTCTCTCTCCCCTTTACCTTGACCACACCCGAAGCACCCACAGCTTCTTGAAGGAGCTCTAACACCCTGCAAGGCACCTACTCACATCCATCGTGGCATCTGAACCTAGGTGGACCTATAAAGCACCCACTCTAAGCATTGTGTTGTACATGCTCTAACAAGAGTCTATGGGTAGGAAATTTGCATTTCCCGCCAACGTGTAGTCTACTCTTGCCAGTGGCAGAGCTTGACCAAAGATCAAGAGGGGTCACCTCTAAACATGGAACATCAATATTGAAAAATTAAGTTTTAAACTTATAAGTTGATGGACTAGAGAGGGCAAAACTAATGATTTTTAGCCTGATGTGTAGTATAAGCTACTAGCTTCTTAACGATGCATGTAAAGATACCAAAACGGAAGGGGGCCACGGCCTAGGTTGGCCTACATGAAGCTCCGCCCCTCAATGTTGCTAAAGGGGTTGATGCATGCTAATGATCTTTTAAATTTCCACAATTTTTCATATCAATTAGATGTTTATATCAAAGTGGTTTGTATGATTGCACTTTGCTACTTCCTTTAAATCCTTCGTCACTCATTATTGAATCAGTGGTCAAACTTGTATTCTTTAACAATTCATACATGTAAAAGCATATAGACTGAATACATGGAAAAATGCCATTTGATTTTTTTTAAAAAAATACTTTCATAATATGTGACTTTTGCTATTTAAACGAGTAACACAGCTGCAATGGTTCTCTATCAATGCAATGACATACAGGTCACCTGTGTGTTCTTGAAAAAACAAATTTAGCTAGTTGTTTATTATTATCATTACAAAAATATGTAAAAAAAATTGTCATATATCTACTGATTGAGGGAGTACTAGTTTGCAATAGATGTCTCCTCGAGCAATAACTATAATGTTCTACATACAAACATCGCACGCTAAATGTGTGCAATCTTTGGTTGGAGGGTGTTTAACATAGATGGACTAGGAGAGTGGATATGGTCCGTCTCAAATGATATAGGTCACAAATGTGAACCGTGGAAGATTGCTCCAGGATCTGTGCAATATCTGAATACAAATGTCAAATACTGAATAATAGTGTATATATGTGGGGCCCATATACTGTACAACCAATTAAAGAAACAACCCCTCTCTCCTCTCTATCTCTCTCATTCTCTCGCTCTCCCTCTCCCTCTCTCACCTTTCTCTCCCAACATGTGAGCAACGCGACGGCAGCACGCCGATGGCAGCATGGTGGTGGCGGAGACCAGAGAAGGACACGACGGAGGCAGTGAGCGAGGAGGCGACGACACAACATAATCTAGCGGTGTGGAGGTCTCCAGCGTTGTATTCTAGGTTTCCAAAGTCGTTGTCCTGATATCAGATGTCGAGAGCACTAGGGAGCTCCGGATCTAGCCACCGTCAGCCAAGATCTGGCCATGGCGCTCGCCGTCGACTTCCTCGAAGCGTTGCCTCCGTCAGATCACCGACAACAACCTCGCCCAGATCTGAGCTTCTTCTTCACCTCCGTCACATCGCCGACATCTTCCTGGCATCAGCAGTGGCGGCTCCGGCATCCCCCTCTTTGTCGACAGCCTCCACAGCGCTTGCCTCCTTCTCCCCGACACGGTTGTCCTCTGCTTCGGTGAGTTCTTCCTTGATGTTGTCTATTACATCTGTCGCCGCGTGCACCTTCGAGGTGCACCTCAGTGTCCTGCCGTAATATCCTATTTTAATTGAACGAATTGGGCTAAAAGAACTAGATTTTAGATTAAGCCAAGAGGTAGAAGAGGGGGAGAGAATAGGTGGGCCAAAGCCCAAGGCCCATCCCCTTGCCGAGTTCGAGGTGGTCTCAGCCAGGGGGGCCGACTGCCCCAGCCCTAGCCGCTCCACCCCCCTGTGCCCTGCCACCCTCCTCCTTGCCCTAGTCGCCCCTTGCTCTTCTCTCTGCCCTAGCCTCCTCTTGAGTTGTTGCTGTCGTCGAGAGGAGGACCAGCAAGGAAGGAGAAGGAAGAAGGAAGAAGAAGAGAGAAGGAGAAGAGAAGGAATCGGGTAATTCGGGATGCCCATGTTCGATTAGATGTTCTACAGAACCTTGTGTGGGAGTTTTGGAGTATCTCTATCCAAACTTGTGACTTTGCCATGTTAGGAAAGTTTTAGATGATTTCGTAAGATTTCCAGATAGTACAAGATCATTAGATTTGGATAAGCGGTCAAAAAGTTATGGCCTCGGGAGTACTACTGTCCAAAACTTCATCGTTGTTAATTGTAGTTTTGTAGATTGCTCTTTTGCGTGTAGTAGATGGTAGAATTAAATTACGATCATAACTAGGTTTAACTATATAATTTTCTATAGTTTCTAGAGTGGTATGGTTTACTATTTTCCAAGATATAGAAAATAGTTATAAAATTGTGAAGTCGATTTCTTGGTGAAGTTCCTGATTAACCTTCGAGGTTGGAAACAGGGAACTAGATGACAAAATTACAGAATTTGCATAACTAGGGAATTTTAGAAATTTTTTTGTAGATCCTAGAAATAATATAGTTTGCTATATTTGGAGTCCAGAAGTATAAGTTATGGGTGTTTGATCACTGGGACAACGGGTATGTTGTCCAGTGAAAGTGGGTTATTGTAACACCCCAGCTCAGCATTGAGCCTGAAATGCTACTAAAATTAAATTAAACTAAACTAAACTAAGACCAATTACAAATTTTTGGCAAAACCTCCTTTGTATAGTCAGCTATACCGAGGTTCCAACAATTAATCATGGCATTTATCAATATCTTCATAATCGAGTTCATTCAAGCATGCAGATAATCTCATAAACATAACCAAAATTTGCTATTCTCATTATTACAGATTAATCAAACTCAAACCACCATAAGTAATTCTTAAGATTGAGTGGTAGTGCGTGCATCAAACATCTACTCCTCCCATGCATGCGGGTCTTGCAGTTGTACCTAAAACACATCAAAGCAAGAGTGAGCCCAAAGACTCAAACAAGTACCAACAAGGCTAAGCAAATTATCATTCATAGCATCAACAATCCAAGATAAACAATGCACCAAAGTATAGCCTTCATGCTCATGTGAATGCAACCAATGCAATGCACCTTTTCAACTTTATCTCTTTTCGCATTTTACCGTAATGCGGGTATACAACCGTCGCCAGATATATACCCTTGCTGTGCTTGCACCGCACAGGGACCAAGAGCCTATACACCACATGTATAGGGACCTTGCCCATCATCTTAATGATGGGGACCTCTTTGCTCATAGCCCACATTCCACGAATGTGGGGACCTCAAGCCCGTCATCTACATGACGGGACCTCGAACATGCATAGTCACCACGTGACCAATCCTCCAATATGATTGCATGATGCACATGAACACAACTTTAAATCATCATACATATGGATTCACAACAACGACGTGCATGAATAAACTTATTCATACTTCTAGCATTCCTCATCATTGACATTCTTAGCATTCTAGTATCCATGAATAGCACATATATTCATAATACTAGCAAACATGAACAATCCTTCATGAATAATAATTAATCATATCTCAAATATTTACCATCCTTAATCATACATGTCACACTATCAACCTTGCATGGTTAGTAATGCATCAAAGTATCTATCAAACATTCATACATATTCTCTCAATCAGTACTTGCATTCACCAGATAAAATTGGAACTCATCACAATAACATCAACTTTAACCATAACTAGCATTCATCAAGATAAATGGAAACTCATCACATTAACATTCATGCATGGCTATTACGAGCAAAACACAAACACTCTCGGATACAAGCATAAATATGCTATAACCCGAATACTTGCCTCAACCGTGCGAGAACGGTGGACGCGAAGAGGGCGCTGCCCCTGGGATCACGCTCCCACCTGAACATAAAGATAACCCCAATCTAAGACCAACATACTGGATCAAAAGCATAAATAACAACACAAACGAACTCGCTAATCTCCCAAGCGTTTTCCAATCTTCCAATTTCTAGCGATCGCTTTGGTGATCACTGCGGACAGTCAACTTCTAAATACATAACTTTCTTCTCAGGAGTCCAAATGAGGTGTTCTTAGACTTTCTGGAAAGGTAATTAAATTACCCAAATAAACTTAGTTGGGGAGCCCTTTTGATTATGCCATCTACAGCCCCTACCAAGCCAAACTACAGAACAATAATTTTCACGTCGGCTTCTCTGGACAGTACACTAAAACCATCATAACTTTTGCTACGAAAGTCCAAATCTTGCGTTCTTTATCTCTCTGAAAAGGTATGGAAATTACCTACAATTTTTGTTATATTGAGATCCTCTGATTTCGTCTTTAACTAATAGATTAACTCAGTTTTCTACAGACTGTCAGGATGTTGACAGATTAACCAGACAGCGGCACTAAACAATTCATAACTTTCTAACCGTTAATCGGATTTTGGTGTTCTTGGAGGCCACTGAAAGCTAAGAACATTATCTACATAACTCTAGGAGACCAAAACTCCTAATTCGGCCTCTAAACACACGAAACTGACCGCTCAATAATTTGGACAGAACGCGATCTATTAAACCGTCGCAAATCAATCTACCAAACGACATCAACCGCAACTATTACGCATCAAACAACGAAGAACACGCGACTTTACCCTTGTAGAATCGCAGCAAGATGATGAACTCTCCCACGGTTGATCTCCTCTCCTTTCTTCACTTGATCGGCAGCAGGGAGCACCGACGGCGAGGAAGGGAGGCACCAATGGAGGGGGGCACCACCATGGAGGAGAGGTGCGCTACAGTAACCATGCTACAGTGCGGCGGCACTGTAGCTACAGTGCATCTAGGGTTTTCCCTTCCTTTTATTGGTGGCCAACCCCTCATGGGCCTCTGGCCAAGGCCCAAGGCCCAAGTTGCCTAAAACTGCAGAAACCCCCTTTTTATGTCTAATTTCTCTTTTGAGCGCTTTCTTTGTAGAATAAATTGGAGTATTACATTAAAACCCTCTTTCTCTGTTCAATCGCTTTGCTAAAAGAAATATTCCCCGATTTTAATTATTCTCTCCGATTTAATTATTCTCTCCGATTTAATTTTTGGGGTATTACATTCTACCCTTCTTAAAGCAGATTCGACCCAGAATTCTATCTATCATCTAATAGCAAAACAACAACAACCCCAACTGAAAATCAAGGACTCTCATCGCAACCAAACGTTACCAACTCGGTACTAAAAGAGTCAAATTCAGAATCAAGATTTATCACGAAAATCTTTCCACCTTCAAATTAGAAAATTTGCAAATAAACACCACGATCGCCATAAGAGAAATCACTCGAATAACCAAATCCATCATTTCTTTATGAATAGATAAGAACCACACAAGCCAACATAAAGTCAAACCCAAATTGCGAGCAGCGACGTCAGTCAAAACTCATAGCTCGTACAAGATCAAGAGAGTGTTTCAGTGCTCGAGGAAACAATCTTTTCTCAATTTCTCCTTTAGAAATAAAATTTCTCTCAACTTTTGGAATCCAGATTCATCACAACACACTAACTTTGTTACTCTTAACTTGGTGATCTCAACGCCAAACCCAAATCAAACACCTTGTCTACACCTTTGAAACAGACTCGATGATCTCACAAAACATTCTCTAACCGATTTCCTTCTTGTGAATTCATTTGACAGATGGCGCTCAGAAAGTATCCCCAAATTAGATCTTGCACACGATCATATCACCTCAACCCTTTTGAGAACAAACATCTCAGATTTCACATCACACACTCTTCTATACTACACCAGAAGGGTGCTATCAACGATCATCCCATCTGTCATAATCCACCCTTATTCTACTTCCTCTACACATAATCTTTGGGCGACTCAAAGTTCTAGCATAACAATGCAAAGTCCACATTTAACCTCCAAGACTCTTGCAACTAACTTCTCATATAAAAGATAGGAAAATTCTTAGATTAAATCCCTGAAAATCCACAATTCCCACATACTTACTCATCAACATCATCATGAAAATATTTTCTTGACAGTTTACCTTTACAAAGATTATAACTCTCGAAGGTTACTTATTTAAAGCCAAATCACTCTTGACATTACTCAACATTTTCCATTATCCCATTAATTGGCGTGGACGATTCGATTACTTTGTAATTCCACTCTCATTAAACCACATCATCAAGAATAACTTTCATAGCCTCACAATACTACCAAATGCGATAGTCTATAAAATTGATCAATATTTCTATACTTTCGATAATTCTAATGTTCTACAAAGTGAACCAAGATCTTGGATCACAATCACTATAGGTTCTACTAGTCAGTAACAATGGAATCAGTTTAACCTCATAAGACAAACTTCCATTGAGTTAGACCTCTCTCAAAGAACTATATTACAAAATTATTTCGTCCTCCAATGCTCATCGAATAACTTACAACCCACGGTTTCACCACTACAATTATTCAACACCTCAAAAGACTCGGGTGAAAGCGAATAGGTTGATTCTTCCTCAAAAGAAAGAGCGAATGGAATCAATTTTTCAACAACTTGGAAAACATGTGCCACTCAAATGAACACAAGACCAAGGAAACTGTCACTTAGGCCAAGTACTCGAAAACATAAGGAAAGTCAACAATGAGGGCTCAAGCCCTACGATAGCGAATACCAAACCACAAACGAGAAGAAGGTAATGCCCTTTGAAAATTGACAAACTCTTATGGAACAACTGCATAAGGTTTAAGTACTCTCAAATAAACTGCAAGATGCGAAACGAGACTTAAAGCTCAATTACTTATACTTGACTCATTCCTTTAACAAGGAAGGTTATTTTCTGTGATTACTACATCACTTTGCCAGCTTAAACAAGATAAGCTCTTAAGACCAAATCGTAGGAACAACTTAAGAACCAATAAAATCTTTCAACATGTCACTTTGCTCAAAGCAACTCAATCACCACATAACTCAAGCGATCCAATTAATCACATTCGCAAAACTCAAAACACTTCTACAAAATCCAAGTTACGAAAGACGATCAAATTTCTTTATTTCTAAAAGAATCATCACCACACACAAGTCACAATCTCTTGCAGATAATCTTACTAACATCAAGAATAATATACTCTGAACATGAATATTTATTATCAACTATTCCATTAGAAAGCCCCAAAGTTTCACCAATTTGTTCCATCTTGCCTTTTCATCCCATCTTCAAAATGAGAGTATACTAAAATCATACAACATCACTACATCAACTTCTTAAGTTTAGAAGGGTCTACTACCCAATTGAAAAGCTCCTACAAAACCCTTTCATCAAGGACACAATTTCATCGAATTATTTCACAATCATGTGAGCATAAGCCACCTATTATATCATATCAGTTCAACTTTTAGCGATGCTCATTTGAAACTTCAACACACAATGCTTATCGACAACCCTTGTTGTTATCAAGCAAGCCGTTATGAAATCTAGTTGCTACCTACTTTCCTTCCAAAATCACATGGATATTAACAAGCACATGTTCAACTGTTCCTCCTCACATTGGATTTTGGCAAAAAAAAAAATACACTAAAACTTCAAAAATCGAAATCTTCTATCGATCAAGAGTCTCAACAACACTACAACCAAATTCATCGCGTCATCCTACATAGAAGAACTACATAGAACTCCTCCCATAATTTCTAGATCCACCGATATTCAATCCATTCAACCGGTTGTACACAATTCTAATAACTAATCATACTAGGGAATATGTAAATCTGGTATTCCCTCTAATTTTCCTTTCCACACAATTAAATTAATCCATAGGAACCAAAGAACCCAACAAGTTTAACAACCTAAACAGTTTTAATGACCAAACTAGTTCATCAAGGTTCCATACTTCTTGATATCTCTCAATCACTACTCATATATACCGTTCATCAAGAACTAGAAAAAGACAACATCATCCTAATCAATTTCACTTCCAAGGTTACTAATTAATATTAATTATTCACCATACCAATGACTCAACTTGATACCCATACCATATCAAGTTATTTGATTACAATCTCTGATTTAACCATAACAAGGCATCAGAAAAGGATTTTAGCGATTTCCAACAGAAAAGAGATGCATTAAACTTCATCACTCGGAATAATCCAAAAGAAATACATAGAGCCAAAGTTTTCTCATGTTAACAAACTTACAACAGAAACTCTCATTACCCAAACTTTCAAACGAATACATGAGTCATTCTTTTCCAATGAGAAAGAAGAAACAACCATGGAATTATCAATAATGTCAATTGAGGACGATCACAAGTAGTAAAGACAGCTCAACAGTCGAAAAACAATACTTGTTTCAGAGAACCATTAGAGACCATTGAAACACAACCATTACCATGAACCACGAACCCAAGAGAAAATCATCATCCACCACAAAACAAGAATTTGCCAAGATTTGAGGTCAAGAAGGAAAACAACTTTCTAAAACAACTCACGCTCAACTCCTGCAACTATGGTATTCGGGGTAACTACTCTATTCGTCTACCACGAACGGTGGTAAAATCAGACAAAGTCCAAGGCCACAACCACGGCCTCCACTTCTTAACAACCATTACCGACACGCATAAACAATATAATCAAATATGATTATACATGATCATCTCATGTCAATCATAGAATAGATTCATAGATATAGAATATCATAACATATCATTTCATAGATTATCAACAAGAAAGATAGCATAGAGGCAATTCAACAATTGCTCAACAAATGAAACATAACAACGAGATAATGCGGAAGCAATGTAATTCCCAACCCCACCTATCGTACGCGTGTGTCAATTTAATATTTTCTATTAACCACGGACCTAAACCCAGCTCGATACCAACTGTAACACCTTGACTCGGATTGAGCCCGAAATGCTACTAAAATTAAATTAAACTAAACTAAACTAAGACCAATTACAAATTTTTGGCAAAACCTCCTTTGTATAGTCAGCTATACCGAGGTTCCAACAATTAATCATGGCATTTATCAATATCTTCATAATCAGTTCATTCAAGCATGCGGGATAATCTCATAAACATAACCAAAATTTGCTATTCTCATTATTACAGTTAATCTAAACTCAAACCACCATAAGTAATTCTTAAGATTGAGTGGTAGTGCGTGCATCCAAACATCTACTCCCTCCCATGCATGCGGGTCTTGCCAGTTGTACCTAAAACACATCAAAGCAAGAGTGAGCCCAAAGACTCGTAAGAAGTACCAACAAGGCTAAGCAAATTATCATTCATAGCATCAACAATCCAAGATAAACAATGCACCAAAGTATAGCCTTCATGCTCATGTGAATGCAACCAATGCAATGCACCTTTTCAACTTTATCTCTTTTCGCATTTTACCGTGTAATGGGGTATACAACCGTCGTATACCCTTGCTCGCCTTGTGCACAGGGACCAAAGCCTATACACCACATGTATAGGGACCTTTGCCCATCATCTTAATGATGGGGACCTCTTTGCTCATAGCCCATTCCACGAATGTGGGGACCTCAACCGTCATCTACATGACGGGGACCTCAACATGCATAGTCACCACGTGACCAATCCTCCAATATGATTGCATGATGCACATGAACACAACTTTAAATCATCATACATATGGATTCACAACAACGACGTGCATGAATAAACTTATTCATACTTCTAGCATTCCTCATCATTGACATTCTTAGCATTCTAGTATCCATGAATAGCACATATATTCATAATACTAGCAAACATGAACAATCCTTCATGAATAATAATTAATCATATCTCAAATATTTACCATCCTTAATCATACATGTCACACTATCAACCTTGCATGGTTAGTGCGCATCAAAGTATCTATCAAACATTCATACATATTCTCTCAATCAGTACTTGCATTCACCGGATAAAATTGGAACTCATCACAATAACATCAACTTTAACCATAACTAGCATTCATCAAGATAAATGGAAACTCATCACATTAACATTCATGCATGGCTATTACGAGCAAAACACAAACACTCTCGATACAAGCATAAATATGCTATAACCCGAATACTTGCCTCAACCGTGCGAGCGGTGGACGCGAAGAGGGCGCTGCCCCTGGGATCACGCTCCCACCTGAACATAAAGATAACCCCAATCTAAGACCAACATACTGGATCAAAAGCATAAATAACAACACAAACGAACTCGCTAATCTCCCAGCGTTTTCCAATCTTCCAATTTCTAGCGATCGCTTTGGTGATCACTGCGGACAGTCAACTTCTAAATACATAACTTTCTTCTCAGGAGTCCAAATGAGGTGTTCTTAGACTTTCTGGAAAGGTAATTAAATTACCCAAATAAACTTAGTTGGAGCCCTTTTGATTATGCCATCTACAGCCCCTACCAAGCCAAACTACAGAACAATAATTTTCACGTCGGCTTCTCTGGACAGTACACTAAAACCATCATAACTTTTGCTACGAAAGTCCAAATCTTGCGTTCTTTATCTCTCTGAAAGGTATGGAAATTACCTACAATTTTTGTTATATTGAGATCCTCTGATTTCGTCTTTAACTAATAGATTAACTCAGTTTTCTACAGACTGTCAGGATGTTGACAGATTAACCAGACAGCGGCACTAAACAATTCATAACTTTCTAACCGTTAATCGGATTTTGGTGTTCTTGGAGGCCACTGAAAGCTAAGAACATTATCTACATAACTCTAGGAGACCAAAACTCCTAATTCGGCCTCTAAACACACGAAACTGACCGCTCAATAATTTGGACAGAACGCGATCTATTAAACCGTCGCAAATCAATCTACCAAACGACATCAACCGCAACTATTACGCATCAAACAACGAAGAACACGCGACGTTACCCTTGTAGAATCGCAGCAAGATGATGAACTCTCCCCACGAAGTTGATCTCCTCTCCTTTCTTCACTTGATCGGCAGCAGGGAGCACCGACGGCGAGGAAGGGAGGCACCAATGGAGGGGGGCACCACCATGGAGGAGAGGTGCGCTACAGTAACCATGCTACAGTGCGGCGGCACTGTAGCTACAGTGCATCTAGGGTTTTCCCCCTTCCTTTTATTGGTGGCCAACCCTCATGGGCCTCTGGGCCAAGGCCAAGGCCCAAGTTGCCAAAAACTGCAGAACCCCCTTTTTATGTCTAATTTCTCTTTTGAGCGCTTTCTTTCGTAGAATAAATTGGAGTATTACATTAAAACCCCTCTTTCTCTGTTCAATCGCTTTGCTAAAAGAAATATTCCCAGATTTTAATTATTCTCTCGATTTAATTATTCTCTCCGATTTAATTTTTGGGGTATTACATTTATTCGTGTTGGGCTTGCGCGTAGGAGTGAAGTTGAGTTGATTTATATTTGTGCACTGTTGTGGTATGTTTTAAGATGTATTATTGATTATTGTCTAGGGAGCGTTGCTTCAAATTCGATGCTGCCTTTGCATCGTTCGGATTCTCGTGGCTGAAAGACAAGTGCATGGTAGAGCGGTAGACATCGGTTTGGTTACCTTTGTCTTTACAATTAATTTGCCATGAAATTTATTTGTTTTTAATTTAAATGACATGATAATGGTGATATGACCATGGGGATGACATGGTAATAATGATAATGGATAACGTTGATGGATAATGAACATTGTTGCATCATTTGGATGCATAAGAGCCAAGTCGGTGAGAACTATCATGTATATGGCTATTTTGGTGTGATCTTAATAAAATCCTACAGAGGTAGGGACTCCACCGGATGGAGGATACAGTGTGTCATTGATGGGTGAACACTCCGCTATACTAGTATCAACTAATAAAGTTTGCATTGAGCATTTGCATACATGAAAAGATAATGATGAGAATTGATTATATGGAAGATGAGAATGACATTGGGATATGTTTATGATGATGATAATGATTTAATTGAATAATAGGTTGCTTTCTTATTGTTCTATTATGTACTTACTTAGTTGTGGACCCACTCTTGCTTTGTTGTTGTTTTTATGTGATCCTTGAAGGCGACATGCATGGGATGCAGTAGCACATGTGTATCACATACAATCATTACACAAACACTATTTATTTAGTTTGCTTCACTAAATCTAGATACGTGATACTTCTAGTTAGGCTTGATTATTATTAGTTTAATGGTTGGAGCTTTGGTTGATTTAGTAATAGTATGTTTTTATTACTTGTTATCATCCTATATACTCAGAGCACGGTTTTGATGTTTGTTGGGTGTGTGTGACCCCAATGTCTACCTAGCACATGTGACTCGAGCATTTATCAGGCACATGTGACTTGAGCGTTCTTGGTAGTGTGATCAAGTTGTGAAAGTTAATCTTTTATACATTTATATTGATGTGTTTGTTGATAGGTGACCCATTGTGGGTTTTTTATTCCACGCATTGCTTTCTGGAATAATTGCTAATTATGATTTAAATTGGTAGTTAGAATGGTTTAGGTGACATTATGGGCTCGGTGTGGGCCAAGGTGTTACACCTCCGCCGTCAGGTGCACGTCCACCACATGCACCTCACCGTCAACGCCATCGTGTGCACCACTGAGGAGCACCTCGTCGTCCTCCCTCTTTGGTCACTACGCTGTGTATAGTGTACAACTGTGCATGTCGCTGTCCCCACCCTCCAGATGTGCATGTCGTTGGCGACGATGACACCGACCACCGTACATGTAAGTCGTTGTCGCCTGCCATATGTATGTGTTCAATAGTATTGCTGCCCCCAATCTATATGTATCATACATCCAACATTTTTGTGTATGTGAAAATCTGTATTTATCTTGTATAATACATGTATTGTACAATTCGGTGATGTAAATGTTTTTTTGTTCAAAATAGGTTGTATGTGTGTATGCTATGTGTATACTAAGTTCACATGGTGTAGAACAACGAGGCATCATTCAAATTTCGAAATTACCCATGGGCATTTTGCTCATACGGGTCAAAATACAAGCCTTGGCACATATCATGAAGAAAAGCAAATGGTGTCGATTATTGATGGGGGTAAATTGTGATGAAGCAATATTTTTTGGTATGGACTACCATACACAATAAGATGATCCATTGCTCTCCATCTCTGATGGGATATGGTTTGTTATTGCACCGTTCGAAGTTGGTGGCCAGCCATGGCTCGTGAGTGTGACCGATCGGTCGATTGAAAAGACCCAAAATTTCAAGTTTTCAAAAACTTGTTTGATTTTGGCTTGAATTTGGTTTTCTTACTCAATTCGAAAAGTTTCACCCATTTCCTACTTTCCTCTTTTGGCTTTCAACTTTCTCTAGCCCGAAGGGGCCTTTCTCCCATGTGCTTCTCCCCTGTTCTTCTTCTTCGTGTCGCCCCACCCTTCGCACACACCACACCGCCTTCGTCCCTGTTGACTTCTTCCACCACCTTCTCCTATGCCAGTGCTCGCCACCCCCACCGCCAGCTTCCCCTTCCTCAGCGTCGATTGCGCATGGCCATCCACGTAACCGCCATGCACCGCACTCGTCCTGGCTCAACCACTAGCGCCACTACCCTCCACTGGCTATGAAAGCCCAAGCCACGACACCATCTTCATCCTCAGCCTCCCCTCAACCCCACGGCACCACTTCTTCCCCAACATCAGTCACTACCGCCAATCGCCACCGCACCCAAGAAACAGCAAAAATAACCCCTTCTTCAATTTGTTGCCACTGTCCACGCCCTCACCCCTACAACCCCACTATGAGCTTTGCCTCATCACTACGAAGTCGTCCTCGAGCTCCAAGCCTACTGCCGTCGCCCTCAACTCACTGCCACCGTGCGCCATAGTTGTGTCGCCCACGGCCACCATTGCCAAGCCGCCTCCGATCTCCCCAAGCTCCACCATCACCACCACCGAGATCCCCTCACCCCACTAATGCTCCCAAGCTAGCAAATTTGACCACTGCACCGTCAGAGACCGCTATCACCATTGCTCTACTTCAACCATGCGCTACCACCGCTGTGAGTACACCCCGAGCCACTTCCAGTCGTACCTAAGCCCAAAAAATGGAACCCCTATGCTTCATAGTTGCTCCTCGCACCTTCCCTCTCCACCAGCACCGCTGCAATCATTGCCACCACCATTAGCCAGAGAGAAGGAAAGAAAGCAGAGGAAGCCAACGAGAAGAAAGAAAACAGGAGCTGGTCTCCCTTTAGCTAAATGCCAAATTAGGCCAAATGGCCACGTGGGCCGCAAGTAAACCCAAAAGGCCAATAGAGCTCGATACTATTTCCCACTGTGTAGCCTAACACTATTCAAAGACCAATACTATTCAGCCCATCAACACCTCAGTCTATTCCATTACAATTCATCAAACCTGACTCGCTCTGAATAGTATTGACCTGACACTATTCATCAAACCCTTTAGTATTCCTACCCAAACACTTTAGTGAGTAGTACCACTCATGTCACTATTCACATGAACCAATTAGTATTCACCCAAACCCATTAGGCATATATAAATAGGTCCATTTTGAGCCCATGAATCCCATTTTTGACTCTATTTAGCCAAATCAAGCATTCAATAAATCCCAACCACCTACACCACCTTTCTTTTCTATTCTTTCTGAATTTTTATTTTATTTTATTCCCAGCTCGCCTCTTGTTGAGCCCAGATTTATTTATTGGATTTTCTTCCACGTTAGAGCTAGAATTTATTGATCAAGCTACAGAAGGAATTGATCAAGACGAATGTAATATCCCAATATTTAGGCCTTTATAAAAAATTTGAAATAAAAAACCATTTGAATTTTCCTAAGTTGTTAAAGCTTAATTTGAACTTTCATAAATTTAAAACAATTTAATGTGAGTAAATCAAACCCAAATTAAATAAAAATTATTTTATTTCATTTTCTGGCTTTTCTGGGAATTCCTTTTTCCATGACCCGTTTGTTTTTCCATGAAGTTCATTTTATTTCCTTTCAGCTTTTCCGTATTGCGAAGTCTTTTAAAAGCTTTAGAAATAAAATGAACCATTTGCATTTTATTAAATTGAGTAAAGATTAAATTGAAACTTACAAAGTGAAAAACATTTAAATGGTTAAATCAAACTTTAATTAAATTCTAAAATGAGTTTAGTGGATTTTCTGGGTTTTTTTGGATTTTATTCAAGTCGATGCCATTTCTTGCAACCCGGTCTGTTTTATTTCTTTCCTGTCTACCCAAAAAAATTATTTTATTTGTTGTAAAATTTAATTTAAATTATTTAATTTAAAGTGATTTATTTTGAAGCTTTAAAAATAAAAATAATCATTTTGATTTTATCAGTTTAATTTAAAGCTTAAATTGAATTTTGGAAGGAAAAATATCTTAAAGGGTTCAAATAAACTTCAAATAAAACTAAAAGTATTTTATTTGATCTTTTTCAGGTTCCAAAGTATTTTACAAAAATTTCTTGAATTTTTTAATCTTCTGGATTTCTTTCTTTTCTCCATTTCTTTTTCTTTCTTCTCCTGTTTATCTTCCCGAGCGTGCCTTTCTTCCTGTCTCTTGTTCTCTTTCCTCCCGAAAGCACCTTGCCCATCACCCTAGCTTCCCATGCCCTGCCCCTCTGGAATCGCACTAATGCCCTACCATCTTTGCATCCCACACGCCACCTCCCATGCCCAGCTGCACCCACGCTGTCGCCCCTTGCTGCCCCGTGCTGCCTGCTGCTGCTGCTGCACGTTGCCAGCACGAGCTCCTCTTGTGCAGCTCCCTCCTCCCTTCCTCTCCTATAAAACCGAGCAGCCAGCAAGCTCCCTCCTCCCCTTCCTCCTCTATTTAAGTTGTTGCACCCCTGCTCTCTTCCCTCTCCCCCAACCAAAGCATCATCAGTAGCCCCTCTACCGTGAGCTTCTTCTCCCCCAAGCTCCATCACCGAAGCTCCACCAACAGCACTACTGAGCTCATTCGTCTTTCTCCAAAAACCAACAGCAAGCTTCCCCTTCCTCCAGCTCCAGCTCCCCTCTCCCTATTCTTTCCCCCAGCCGAAGCTCCACCATAGCAACACTGCCATGCTCTCTCTTTCTTCTTCTCCAAAAACAGCAGGACACCTCCCTCACAGCCTCCCTGGCGACAACCTTCTCAATACTTTGATACAACATTTCTACACCAGACACATGCACGTTCTAGTGCTGCCATGCACTAACCCACTAACAAACTCCACTAATTCCTTTCACGCATGCGCCATACACAGCACATGCCCCGCACAGCCTCAACTTGCAGCACACACACGTTCCACCATGGAGTACTACCACTAGGCCACATCCTACACTACTACACACAGCCTCATCACGAGCGGTTCGGAGCGGTCATCACGAGCGGTTCGAGCCAACCGCTATTTTTTGTACGTCTGTGATAAACGGCGATTATCATGCGACGGTTAAAAATCCGTGCGCGATAAGTCTGCAACTGAGCGGTTCTAATTATATAACCGCTCGTGCTATCTAATTATCACGAGCGGCTCTATTAAAGAAGCAAATCTGTGCTATCTAATTATCACGACGGTTCTATTTATAAACCGTCAGCGATATGCACATATCACGCAGCGGTTCTAATTATTTAACCGTCGCGATATACACATATCTCGACGGTTAGTAAATAGGCATGCGTGATAAGAGATATCGAGCGGTTCTATTTACGAACCGTCGAGATATTGTATATCACGACGGTTATTAAATAGAACGATGCAGGATATATATTCTAAGCGGTTTGATTGTTAAGCGGTCTGCGTGATAGTTACTTGACCTAACTATTTTTTTAAAATTTTCGCTAGCCTCGGAATTGCTAGCCATGCCCTCGAAAATAGCGGCGTAAAATAGATACATCACGAGATAAATCAACGGACAACCCAAAGTGATCATTGTCAATTACAAACCAACATATATCAAATATTGTCGCTAGTGTACCATTGAATTACAACTATTCAAAGTGAATTACAACTATATCAAATATATATTAATTGTTTCGAGTCGTTCAAGAGTGAAACTCTCAGTTGGCGCAATGATATCCGTCATGATGAAGGTGCAAAGCCTCCCTCGAACATCCGAGATCTCTTTACGAGCAGTGAATCTAAATCTATATTCAAAACCTACAAACAAGAGTAAAGTGTTACACATATATATTTAAATTTATAATTAGCAATTATTAAGATTGACCAACCTCGGGATCAAGCAACCTAGCACTCATGAGAATCGCATATGATGGCAAGCGTAGAATGCACATTCTTACGCTTTTCTTCTTGGCAATCAAAAATAGAATTACATATATAGGTATAATCAGTTCGAGACGCATTATTACAGTATGATATAGGATTATTGTGTTGTAGCACGTCACTCGAAATCGCGTCCCGTGATTAAGTGTGGCGTTCGTTCCCTTGTATAGCCCTCCCTCGGCAATATAGGAGATGAGCGACCTACATGTTTCAAAAAGTTAACCTCGGCCATTTCAAGCGAAGGAAGACTACAATAGAGTTATGTATGGAGGAAATGAGCACACACATCAGAGTACTTCTTGCACAAGGGTGAAGTCGTGGCCTTTTTCATTAGGGAATCAAGGTATAGTACGATTCCTCTTTGGTATATTGACTAGAAGGATCCGGTGATGCCTACTCATGTATGTCGCTATAGTCATTAAACCTAAGTTCATCTGCGTATAAAGTACAAATGAAATTTGTATAGCAAGTAGTGAAGCACTTACTTACGGTTGTAGGGCACCATTATGTAGTCCACGTAGTTTTGAGCAAGCAATCCTGCCGTTATGTATTTCTCGGCGTGGGATCGTCGCCAAGATGGTTTGCTCGAGACCACGTGTGGGTCGAGAAACCACCGGTTCTTTCAATCGCAGGCGATTTTAATCATGTATCTATACATAAGCAATGAGTTGTTATATTACGTGAATGTACGTGAATGTAGAACTAGATTGTACACACTTACGATGTCGACATCGTAGAAGTGAGGCATCGAGGGCTTTGAGGTTGAATAGGTCGAATAAGTCGTGAAGCCCACGATGAAGAAGCGGCTCGTGGAGAAATAGTCCTCCGTGTATCGACGGTGATTCCATCGGCGCACCCTTTCTCTTTGGTCTTCGCAAGTACCAACTATGCAAACTCGACAACCTAATCCAGCGTAGGCTAATCATGTGCTCGTCGCCAAATGCGGACTTCCGAAAGAGTATTTCTTAGGGTTAGGAGGCGGGCGCCTTAATGTTCTTCGATTTCGATTTGTCTGAGCGACTTGCTCGCTCGCGTCTTCCTCTGTCCGGGCGACTCGGGAACCGATCTGGCGACACGCTTTTGTTCGTTGGTATCTTCTCCACGGAACCGATGAGGCGGGCTTAGGCGAAGGTTGAGAGTGCGATCATGGAGGGTCTGTTGGAGAGACATGGTGCGTGTCGAGATGGTTGGGGTAGAGTCATCAAAAGTTGAGGCAACCTCACGAGTCCGGGCGATGTCCTTCAAAGTTGAATTGGAGAGGCATGGTCGTGTGGAGATGGTTTGGGTGGAGTCATCGAAGGTTGAGGTGGCGCTGCGAGGTCGAGCGATGTCCTTCTTTGGCCACCAATAAAGCTGCAGGGCATCCCCTAGAGTTATGATTTCGTCGTTCGGCGAATCTCCACGGATGGCCTAAAATTATCATGTACCATGTCCACTGGACCACGGCGTAACCTGCGCCACACGGGCACCGGCCGCACTATCCCTTCATTGCATGGATACACCAACCCCGACCTCAATAGACATCCCAACCATCCTCACTTGGGTGTGCAGTCGTCGGCTCCTACAAAGCGATCGCAATTAGCTAAGGCGTCCTATAGGTCTATCTTTGGAGCATTCGAGAGATGTACATTACCTTGATGTCGTCGATAGGTAATTGGACATCATCGTGTTCACAATTTTGCGTGGGCGCGACACTACTTGATGTTGAGGCGCCTACCAAAACAACGGGGCGGCTGCGACTAGTTGTTGAGGAGTAGTAGTTGATTCACTTGGTCACGCAATCTTGCTATCTTTTTCAAATTTTGCGTAAGCACCCGTTCTCTTCCTTCAAATTTTGAAGTAAGCACATGTTCCAACACTATGTCGTACTCGGCCTTGGATCTCTTCACGATCCTATCGTGCGATGAGTCGTGCCTGGGAATCCATCCCTCCAAGATCGTTAACCCCTTTGCCTCGCGTGCGACCCGGTGCTCCTTGTTTCCTGGTGTAGTTAGTATATCCTTCTCCCTGTCTGCTTGGAAGGAGCCTTCGGAACATGCAGAACTCATGTAACATCCCAATCTTGAGCTTGTGTTCAAATATAAGAAAATCAGTAGGAATTAAAACTTTTTCTTACATCATGTATTTCTTGTTGTGCCAAACAATTCTTGTACAAGGGATTATGGAAATACATTGTCACAAGTCTAGTTGATCCAAATCTTGACATTCCAAAACAATCTTGTCAAATTTTGTGATCATCCTCTGAAATATTTTTCCTAAGTCTACTGTGATGGTATGTGACCCCTCTGAAAAATTTCACAATTTTAGAAATTGTTTGAATATTTTTAGAGGCGATCCAACTGTTTGACTCTCAGTCAAACATTAAAACAGAGACTTGCAGAATTTTTGGAGATTTATTCATGATATAAAAACCTCTGAAAATTTTACTCAAGGTTCATATCTGAGTTAGCAAGCTCCTGTAAAATTTCATAATTTTTGGAGTTAATTTGCTACCTCAAATAAATCATTCAAAGTCTCTGTTCTTATTTCAAAGTCAAACTTGGTTTCTTGTTGCTTGGGTTGAGTCGACTCGGGCTCGAGCCAATTGATTCGATCGATCAACTAAGCGCACGAGCCACTCTTTAAAACGCGCGTGGATCTCAACGTTAGATCTAAATCGCACGGCCGCACGCGTGTATCGCCGGACCTTCCGGTTGCAAGTCCGATTGTCGGCCGTTAGATCTCCATCCAACCGTTGAGATTTCCGAACCTTCGGACCCTCGGTTGCATTTTTGAATCGAGCCGTTGGATTAGGATCCAGCGCTCGCGTCTGCCGTTGTAATTTGAGTTTGCAACGTGGGCTATCTCGAGCCGTTCATTTCTAATCGTAGGGTTCGCAATATCTCCGTTGTGTTTTAAAGCCCGTGGCGTGGCGCTATCTCGATCGTTCGTGTCTCATCCAACGGTAGTGAATCACCGAACCTTTTCGCGGTCGTCTTCAACCTCTAGCCGCATGCATGAGCAGTAGGAGGGTTATGGCGGTGTCATCTCATGCCTCCTCACGCCGCCTAGTCCACATGAAGGGTCGTGGGAGACACTTTCGGCCATGCCATGCCCTAGTGCACCGGCTATAATCTTTTCCATGTCGGCGCACCTTGTGCTTTGTGCTTTGCCGCTTGAAACATGAGTGGTGCAAACCTAACACTTTCTTGGCCTTATAAGCACTCTCAATGCCTCTGGTATGTCTTTAGACCACCATCAAGCCTCATTCACTATATTGAAGCAACACCTCAAAATGGCAAACCGCCATTGTTGACCCGTGAAGCTCCATTGGTGTTCTTGGTGTTCAGTGGTCCTCCTTCACGTTTCTTTGCCCTAACCTTATCTATTTACTTCCTTGAACATTTCCCCTCACTTAATTTTGGATTTGATTCTCGGGAATTGTCAATTTGGGGTTTGTTCAAATTCGACCAATTGGTCATCTTCTTCCTCATTTCGGGTGAGTGCTCCATTTTCTAATTACTTGCTCATGTAGCTTCATGAATCATTATGAAGCTATATTGATGCTTTGGTATCACTCATTTGGCTCGTGGTGTCGTTTTGAACCTTCTTCTCCAAGTCGCGACTTTCACCGTGATCAAGCATCTCGGTCATCTTTGAAGCTTCTTGTCACTAAGGTAGCTTCTTATTAGTCATAGAAGCTCGGCACCGCATCCTAGGTCTGCGCAGCCAAGCGCTTTGTCATTTTCGTGTTTAGCGATGGCTCCCATTTTCGTTTTCCATTTGCGGCGTTCTAGTCCTAACGTGCGTGAAAATGCTACCATTGGGTTCGCGGTGCTATTGCGATTCCATTTTGGGTCTTGTTGAGCGCGCGCCGTTGTCGCCGGCGATTAGCGTGCAAGTCACTCGGTTTTCTTGACGCAGCGACTCCGTTTCGTCATTTGATTAGGACACATTAATTGCTAATTATTGGTTATTAATTATGTCTTAATCATTGTCGTTCGATCAGCGACGGTGGGCCCAATATCCTTAACTCGCTCTGCGGTTTCAATCCCGCACTTGTTCCTACATCATTAATGCTAATCATTGGTTAATTAATGTATGCGGCATTTAATCCACGCCGAAATCACCTGCGGAATTGTGACTTGTGGGCAGAGGTTTAAAATCAAATCCGAAGTCATTAGTGTCTTTTAATGATAATCATTAGAAGCATTAGTGCGTCCTAACCGCCACTCTTAGTCGCCGCGGTGGGCGGTGCGATCGTGCGCGCGGTTAAAACATTGCGGTCATGACTCTAAGTCAGCGACATGCGGTCCCACGTGTCGACATCTCTCTTTGAACTTGATCTTTAGCCACGTTCATTTTAGATCTGCGGCCCGGATCTCGTGTGCGTCGGACCCTCCGGATGCCTTGATCGTTCTCGGCCGTCGATCTTGCGATCAACGGTGAGATCGTGTGTACTGTCGGACCTTCCGGCCGTTGGTGCGCTCTGGACCGTCCATCTGCGAGATCTGCGGTGGATTGGCCCAAGCAACCGCACCGTCCGGATGCATACACTCGTGTGAGCCGTTGGATCGTGATCAGCGGTGGGCTCCGATGGGGTTTGGCGCGGCGTCTGCTGTTTTCGGTAGCGTGAGCCGAGGATGTTAGGTCAAGGGTTGCCAGGCGTCCACGTCGTTTTCTTTTAATTGGGTTGTTACGTATTTCGGTAAGTATTTGTTTAACAATGAAAATGATATAAAAACTTTAGAAACTCATAACTAATTCATTTTAAGCGCTTTTATATAATTCCAACGGTAATAAATTATGTTGTCACTTTAGTTTATTATAAAAATGGATTTAAGCATGTTCGATGGCGAAATTGTTTAGTTAAGAATAACTTGATTCTGTCATTTTTAATATTCCGAAATAGTTTTAACCTTGAAAAATGCATATCTTTTCTGTATAAATCAATTTGTGCAAAATCAATTTTGTTAAATTCATCTGTTAGTATACTTTCATATAAAATAGGATTTGAGCATATTCATAATTCTGTAAAATGATTTGCATTAGATTTACAACTTAGAAAAATCATAAGTAAATGTGTATGACTCCAAATTTAGTAAATCCAACTTTGCTGTTATTAGGATGTCATAATCTACCTACTATAAAAATTTCAGACCCTAGATCATTCTAGAAAATTTCGCCATGAACAGTGCTAATTATTAATTAGGTTGATATAAGGCTGAGAAAGAGCACTTTGCTCATATCTTTTGCATGCTTAGTCCTAATTGCATGATTCTTGTTCCTATCATTGTCTTAGATCTTTCCCTAGCTGTAGTGTGAATTTTATTAGTTTTGGATGTGTTTCTTTGTTGGAGTTTATTTGGTGTTCTTCGTTCTTATTTGCTTATCGCCTTTTCGCGTTGGGTTAAAGAAGACAATATTATTAATCTTGATATTGAGCCACAAGACCATCGATTCACGCCGACTTCACGAGACAAGCGGATGTAGCATTCATTTGATCATATTGTTCCTACTATTTTCAAATTCTAATATATTGTTTGCAAATTCTATGTATGTATTGCTATGTTGTTTTAAACTATTGTCGATAGTTGGCCTACTAGATGCATTATCGGTAGGAAATGTTTATTCCTCTACTCTAAAGCCTAGGTTACTTGTTGTGATTTTGGGTTATTGGATGGACCCTTGTCACTTAGTAGATTATGTCATTATGCTTAGCCATGCTTAGTTATCGGTAGAAATGGGCGATTATCGACTCAAATCGATAACTTTGATCACACAAACTATTACTATGTGTACAATTCAGCCTTGTGCTTTGTCTAAATTGCAAAACTAAACTGAAAATGAAAACAATTTAGACTTGGGCACAATGGTAAGATGGTGTGATCTTTTGGGTGTGATTGGAATGGTGCAGGGTCAATTAAGGACCGAACTACTTGTGAGTATCATTATCAGAGCATTACGGTGCGTGCTAACCACACTAGAGGATATGGGACCTCTCTTAGTGAGTACTTTGGTGTGTTAATTAATGAGTCGCGTGGTGGGTTGCATATTTGATTATATGCAACATGGACACGTTGTAGGGAGGAGAACACCGCCGAGGCGGTGTATCTTGCTCCATATGGGTCCTTGTGATCCATATTTAGTCGGCGGATCACTAAGGATTAACCCCATACGTGCGTCTCTTGATTAGCATGTTCCATTGGAAAGGGTTCGTAGGACTTAGCGTGTTGCAGCATACCAAAGGAAGTGTGCTTAATAGCTTGGCAAAAAGGCGATGCTCAAGTGTGGGTACATTGGTACACCTGCGCAGGATTAAAACTATTCGAATAGCCTCGTCCTAGGTTATGGACACGCTTGGATAAGCTTTTCAAGAGTTAGACTACAACCATTTTAAAATTAAAACTTGCTGGGTGGTATGAATCAGGGATTCATGCTATGTTGTGGTGGCTTTGGGAAAGTCACTTCTAGGTGGATACTTGTTACTTATGTTTACTCGCTGTTATTTAAATGCTTAAAAACAGTTTTACAAGCTCATTGCTCAATCTATTACAATATTGCAAATGAAACTTGCTTTATCGTCCAAAGAACCATATAACCACATTCCTTTGAATCTGACTTTCATGTAGCTATGTATGGGCTTGCTACTCGTAAGTCTTGCAGTACATTTTTGTACTCACCGCATTGCTTGTGTTGTGCGAGAGGATGATAGTGAGTCAGATGGACCTCACTTTGTGAGTTGTCTTTGTGGCGATTCTGGGGCGATTAGCTTTATGGCGATCGGTTGCCTACGTGGTGTTATGTGGCTAACCTGGTCGTCTTTTGTTTAAGCCATCTTATGGCAACTTTGCTTCATTGTACTTATTTGCTACTTATGTCATTTGGTAGGTCGGTGTGTTGTAATAACTTATATTATGTATGTCGTTTGGTAGACTTGTTATAATCTGTTGTATGGAATTGATGCATGCTTGGAATTGATGTATGTGTGCTTGCTTGTTGCGGGAGGCACATATTCATCGAGAGCAGTTATTCTACTTGTGATACTAGAACCAGAGGAAGGTTAAGTATTACAAGTTTAATAAACCGGGTCTCACGAGCTTAGTATCGAGCCATCGACCGTAGAAACCCTAGCTTGGTGCGTCCCTAGTATATTTTGAAAACTTACTTTCCAAATATCGATTGCTCTCTGAAGATCTTAAGTAAGTTCTCGATTTTACTTCTCATCTATCTTAGCTTGCTTACCTCACCTTATTCTCAATCGAATTTGAAAGTGAGTTTTCCTCTCATCTTCTTTCAAAAGATAGTCGTTTCATCGAGTAGATTGGTTTTGGGTAAACCATGAGAGTTATAAAATGAAAGTGTTGGCTGTTTGAGAAGATTAGGAGCTCTTGGGAGCTACAAATTTCGGCCAAGAGGTGTGAAGAAGAAAATCTGGACAGCAAGCAATAAATTTCTGGACAGCTAGCATTTAGGTAGTAAAAGTGCTGAAAATGGAATGTTAAATCCACTAAAATTTGTGGGAATAAAAGGGTAAGAAGTGATATGAGATAGCTTAGTATCGACCTTTCTCTAGTAAATTTACCACCCTATTTCCTAGGTATTCAACAATGATGGAGTTTCTGAAATTTTCTTCCCGAAAAATTGATTACTCGTTTTCCATACGAGTTGGTCATAATAGGAAGATGGTTGTTATCGTTATGATCTTGTTGTAATTTTATGTGGTTACTTGAGCTTTTAAAAGGTTGTTTTGTTTAGAGGTTAGTTGTTTTCTTTGTCTCCTGTTCGGAGTTGTGTTTAACCTATTTTTGTGGAGCAGGATGACAAGAACCACTCAACAGATCATTGGTGGTTCAGATGAGGAGCTTCCCCTCCTCAGACCATGGTGAGGTTACGCTCAGATCGGCGGAATCGCATGGACCGGACCCGGATCTTGGAGGTCATTGCGGAACACCTCGCTCCGGCTTTGCCGAGGATCTGGAGGTGGTGGCCACGATCTCGTGGTGGGCTTGCGAGTTCCTCCGTCTGCAACCGCCACTTTCTCTCGATCAGAGGATCCTCGACGCGATGATTGGTGCGTCTTGTCGGCAGCTCAATATCGCTTCGATGCGGGAGCGAGGCGGGCACTCTTGCATCCCATCGGCGAGGGTGCGGCCTCTCTTGGTGGGAGAACTTTCTCGCCATGCGGCCCGCGAGCCACGTTGTCTCGTGGGATGAGTTTCGATCTGCTTTCCGTCGGGCCCACATGCACGATGGCTGATGAAGCTCAAGAAGAAGGAGTTTCTTGCGCTTAGCGGGGCGCAAGTCTGTCTCGGAGTATCTTTACGAGTTTAACCACTTGGCTCGTCATGCTCCGGAGAGGTGGCCTCGATGAGGCTAAGCGAGGAGAAGTTCATGGATGGCTTGTCCGAGGAGCTGCGAGGACAAGCTATCTATAGTGGACTTTGTTTGACTTTCGTGCCTTGGTTGACAAGGCCATCGTCGCCGAAGCACAAAGCGAAAGCGCGGTAGTCCCGCAGCGCAAGTGGGAGGCCCATCGGTGCCGCAGCCGGCCTCACTCGTCCCGTGTTGGGCCCGCACCGAGAGCTCGTGCTTTGGCTTCACCACCGCCGAGGCCGTCGGCGCGATTGCTCGTCCCCGCAGCCGTGTTTCGACCCGTGCACTGCGACTCGTGGCGAGTTGCGCTCGCGCAACCCATTGCGGCGTTACTATACTTTGCAACAAGAAGGGCCACTATGCTGTGATTGCCCTCGAGAGTTGGAGCAGCCCCTCGTCCTAATGGAGGGCGCGGAATGGTCACACACCGACCAGAAGGTGATCGAAGACTCGGGTGTCGGGGTGGTCAGTCAACCACATCTCGGTGAGGAGGCTCGGAGGCACGGCGTTGTGTTGATGCGTTCCTTGTTAGCTATCGTCCTGCTGCGGTATTGTTTGACTCTCGAGCATCGCATTCCTTTATTTCGAGATCTTTGCTGCTGATTGTGACCTTCACTTTGTTCCTTTGGGAATTCCTTTGTTTATAAGCTCTCGGGAGCGGAAATGAGAGCGATCAAGAATGTCGGGCGTTCTATCAATATTGAAGGAGTGGAATTCTTGGCGAATCTCATCTTACTTGATTGAGCGCCTAGATGTGATTCTTGGTATGGATTGGTTGTCCCAACACTTGGGGCGGTCGATTGTGCCGGAAGATGGTTTTCCTCACTAGTCCTCGAGGCGAGCAAGTTGGGATTTCACCGCGGTGCGGGCCACACCTTTGTGCCCTTGAAGCTAAGCCGACCATGGAGATTCGGACGTGCCCACGATGCAATGACTTTGTGGATGTCTTCCACGAAGATTTATGCAGTATGCCTCGATTCGAGACTTGGAGTTTGTTATTGAGTCATTGCCGTGCGCTCCGTTTCTAAGCGCGTCTGCATCAATGCCTCCTAATGAGTTGGAGGAGTGAAGAAGCGATTAGGTGAGCTTCAAGCAAAAGGCTTCATCCGTCTAGCTCATCTCCTTGGGGTTGTCGGTTATCTTTGTGAAGAAGAAGGACAAGACCTGCGTATGTGTGTTGATTACCGTCCATTGAATGAAGTAGCGGTGAAAAACAAATATCCTTTGCCTCGTATTGATGATCTCTTTGACGATTAAGCTGGAGCTTGTGTGTTCTCTAAGATTGACTTGAGATTGGGGTACCATCAAGTCGGATCGAGTGAGGACATTCCAAAGGCGGCATTCACTACTCGTTATGGCCTTTACGAGTACACCGTCATGTCTTCGGTTTGACCAATGCTCGACTTTGTTCATGAATCTTATGAACTCGGTGTTCATGGAGTATTTGGATAAGTTTGTTGTGGTTTTCATTGGCGACATTCTTATCTACTCCAAGAGTGAAGAAGAGCATCTTGAGCATCTGCGGATTGTATTGGGAAAGCTGCGTGAGCATCACCGTATGCCAAGTTCAACAAGTGCGAGTTACGGTTGAAGGAAGTGGCATTCTTGGGCCATGTTCTTTCGCGAGTGGTGTCGCGATAGATCCTAGCAAGGTCGTCGATGTTCTATCTTGGGGCAGCCCAAGTCGGTCACCGATGTGAGGAGTTTCCTTGGTTTAGCGGGCTACTACCGCCGCTTTATCGAGAACTTCTCCAAAATTGCTAAGCCCATGACCGAATTGCTCAAGAAAGAAAAGAAATTCGTGTGGTCATCTGCTTGTGATTTGAGTTTTCAAGAACTCAAAAGGCGATTGACGTCAGCACCAGTGCTTGTTCTCCCTGATGTGCATAAGAGCTTTGACATTTATTGTGATGCCTCTCGGCAGGGACTCGGGTGTGTTCTTATGCAAGAAGGCAAGGTAGTGGCCTATGCATCGAGGCAGTTGAGGCCTCATGAACTCAATTATCCTACCCATGATTTGGAGTTAGCTGCAGTGGTTCATGCACTCAAGATTTGGCGGCATTACCTCATTGGTAACCAGCGTGAGGTGTATCGATCACAAGAGCTTGAAATATTTGTTCACCGACGGATCTGAACCTCGAGCGAGAGAGATGGTTGGAATTGATCAAGGATTATGATATGGGCATTCAGTATCACCCGGGCAAGGCTAATGTTGTTGCGGATGCACTCAGTCGCAAGGTGTATTGCAATACCTTGTCACTTCAAGAGCAACAACCTACCCTTCTCGAAGAATTTCAGCGGCTTAATTTGGGATTGATTGAGCATGGTTCTCTTGCTACCTTGGTTGTGCAACCGACTTTGGTGGAGCAAATCAAGGCTGCCCATCAGACAGATGTTGGTGTGATCCAAATCAAGCGGAACATCAAGAATGGGACAGCTAAGTGCTTTTACGAGGATGAGCACGGCGTTGTGTGGTTTGGACGGCGCTTGGTGGTTCGAAGGTCATGGAATTGCGGGATTTGATTCTCGCGAGGCCCATGACTACCCTTATCTATCCATCCACGGAGCTACCAAGATGTATCAAGACCTTGACAGAGATTCTGGTGGACTCGCATGAAGCGCGAGATCGCGAGTTAAGTGGCGAAGTGCGGCGTGTCTTTGTCGTGTCAAGAAATTTGAACATCGGCGTCGGCGAGCCTTCTTCACCTTTGCGATACTAGAATGGAAGTGGGATTCCGTTGGTATGGATTTCATCACCGATGCGCTTGCGCACATCCCAATCTTGAGCTTGTGTTTCAAATATAAGAAAATCAGTAGGAATTAAAACTTTTCTTACATCATGTATTTCTGTTGTGCCAAACAATTCTTGTACAAGGGATTATGGAAATACATTGTCACAAATCTAGTTGATCCAAATCTTGACATTCCAAAACAATCTTGTCAAATTTTGTGATCATCCTCTGGAAATATTTTTTCCTAAGTCTCTGTGATGGTATGTGACCCCTCTGAAAAATTTCACAATTTTTAGAAATTGTTTGAATATTTTTAGAGGCAGTCAAACCTGTTTGACTCTCAGTCAAACATTAAAACAGAGCCTTACAGAATTTTTGGAGATTTATTCACGATATAAAAACCTCTGAAAATTTTACTCAAGGTTCATATCTGAGTTAGCAAGCTCCTGTAAAAATTTCATAATTTTTGGAGTTAATTTGCTACCTCAAATAAATCATTCAAAGTCTCTGTTCTTATTTCAAAGTCAAACTTGGTTTCTTGTTGCTTGGGTTCGAGTCGGACTCGGGCTCGAGCCAATTGATTCGATCGATCAACTAAGCGCACAGAGCCACTCTTTAAAGCGCGTGGATCTCAACGTTAGATCTAAATCGCCGCGGCCGCGCGTGTATCGCCGGACCTTCCGGTTGCAAGTCCGATTGTCGATCGTTAGATCTCCATCAGCCGCTGAGATTTCCGAACCTTCGGACCCTCGGTTGCATTTTTGAATCGAGCCGTTGGATTAGGATCCAGCGCTCGCGTCTACTCGTTGTAATTTGAGTTTGCAGCGTGGAGCTATCTGAGCCGTTCATTTCTAATCGTAGGGTTCGCAATATCTCCGTTGTGTTTTAAAGCCCGTGGGCGTGGCGCTATCTCGGCCGTTCGTGTCTCATCCAACGGCCGTGAATCACCGAACCACCGCGGGTCGTCTTCAACCTCTAGCGTGCATGAGCAGTTGGGAGGTTATGGCGGTGTCATCTCATGCCTCCTCACGCGCCCTAGTCCACGATAAGGGTCGTGGGAGACACTTTCGCCATGCCATGCCCTAGTGCACCACTATAATCTTTTCCATGTCTGGCACCTTGTGCTTTGTGCTTTCTTGCTTGAAACATGAGTGGTGCAAACCCTAACACTTTCTTGGCCTTATAAGCACTCTCAATGCCTCTGGTATGTCTTTAGACCACCATCAAGCCTCATTCACTATATTGAAGCTTAACACCTCAAAATGGCAAACCGTCATTGTTGACCCGTGAAGATCCATTGGTGTTCTTGGTGTTCAGTGGTACTCCTTCACGTTTCTTTGCCCTAACCTTATCTATTTACTTCCTTGAACATTTCCCTCACTTAATTTTGGATTTGATTCTCGAATTGTCAATTTGGGGTTTGTTCAAATTCGGCCAATTTGGTCATCTTCTTCCTCATTCAATGAGTGCTCCATTTTCTAATTACTTGCTCATGTAGCTTCGTGAATCATTATGAAGCTATATTGATGCTTTGGTATCACTCATTTGGCTCAGGGTGTCGTTTTCGAACCTTCTTCTCCAAGTCCGGCGAGCTTTCACCGTGATCAAGCATCTCAGGTCATCTTTGAAGCTTCTTGTCACTAAGGTAGCTTCTTATTAGTCCTTAGAAGCTCGGCACCCGCATCCTGGTGCAGCGGAGCGCTTTAACATTTTCGTGTTTAGCGATGGCTCCCATTTTAGTTTTTCCTGGCGGCGTTCTAATCCTCGCGGCGTGAAAATACTACCATTGGGTTCGCGATGCTATTGCGATTCCATTTTGGGTCTTGTTCGCGCGCGCGCTTGGATGTCGCGGCGATTAGCGTGCAAGTCACTCGGAGTTTCTTGTGCGGCGACTCACATTTTAGTCATTTGATTAGGACACATTAATTGCTAATTATTGGTTATTAATTATGTCTTAATCATTGTCGTTCGATCAGCGACGATGGGCCAATATCCTTAACTCGCTCTCGGTTCAATCCACGCTTTGTTCCTACATCATTAATGCTAATCATTGGTTAATTAATGTGTCGGCATTTAATCCACTCGGAAATCACCTGCAGTTATTGACTTGTGGGCAGGGGTTTAAAATCAAATCCGAAGTCATTAGTGTCTTTTAATGATAATCATTAGAAGCATTAATTCTATCTAACCGCCACTCTTAGTCGGCGTGGTGGGCGATGCAACGTGCGCGCGAGTTAAAACATTGCGGTCATGACTCTAAGTCACCGACATGCGGTCCCACGTGTCGGCATCTCTCTTTGAACTTCGATCTTTGTACACGTTCATTTTTAGATCTGCGGCCCGGATCTTCGTGTGCGTCGGACCCTCGGATGCCTTGATCGTTCTCGGCCGTCGATCTTGCGATCAACGGCGAGATCGTGTGTGCAATCGGACCTTCAAATGGTTGGTGCGCTGCTGGACCGATCCATCGCACATCTGCGGTGGGATTGGCCCAAGCAACCGCACCGTCGGGATGCATACACTCGTGTGAGCCGTTGGATCGTTAGGTCAAGGGTTGCCCGGCGTCCACGTCGTTTTCTTTTAATTGGGTTGTTACGTATTTGTGAAGTATTTGTTTAACAAATGAAAATGATATAAAAACTTTAGAAACTCATAACTAATTCATTTTAGCGCTTTTATATAATTCCAACGGTAATAAATTATGTTGTCACTTTAGTTTATTATAAAAATGGATTTAAGCATGTTCGATGTGAAAATTGTTTAGTTAAGAATAACTTGATTTCTGTTATTTTTGAATATTCCAGAAATAGTTTTAACCTTGAAAAATGCATATCTTTTTCTGTATAAATCCAATTTGTGCAAAATCAATTTTGTTAAATTCATCTGTTAGTATACTTTCATATAAAATAGGATTTGAGCATATTCATAATTCTGTAAAATGATTTGCATTAGATTTACAACTTAGAAAAATCATAAGTAAATGTGTATAACTCCAAATTTAGTAAATCCAACTTTGCTGTTATTAGGATGTCATAATCTACCTACTATAAAAATTTCAGACCCTAGATCATTTAGAAAATTTCGCCATGAACAGTGCTAATTATTAATTAGGTTGATATAAGGCTGAGAAAGAGCACTTTGCTCATATCTTTTGCATGCTTAGTCCTAATTGCATGATTCTTGTTCCTATCATTGTCTTAGATCTTTCCTAGCTGTAGTGTGAATTTTATTAGTTTTGGATGTGTTTCTTTGTTGGAGTTTATTTGGTGTTCTTCGTTCTTATTTGCTTATCGCCTTTTTAGCGTTAGGTTAGAAGACAATATTATTAATCTTGATATTGAGCCACAATGACCATCGATTCTGCACTTGACCGAGTAGCGGATGTAGCATTCATTTGATCATATTGTTCCTACTATTTTCAAATTCTAATATATTGTTTGCCAAATTCTATGTATGCATTGCTATGTTGTTTTAAACTATTGTCGATAGTTGGCCTACTAGATGCATTATCGGTGAAATGTTTATTCCTCTACTCTGAAGCCTAGGTTACTTGTTTGTGATTTTGGGTTATTGGATGGACCCTTGTCACTTAGTAGATTGCGTGTCATTATGCTTAGCCATGCTTAGTTATCGGTAGAAATGGCGATTATCGACTCGTCGATAACTTTGATCACACAAACTATTACTATGTGTACAATTCAGCCTTGTGCTTTGTCTAAATTGCAAAACTAAAACTAAAAATGAAAACAATTTAGACTTGGGCACAATGGTAAGATGGTGTGATCTTTTGGGTGTGATTGGAATGGTGCGGGTCAATTAAGGACCGAACTACTTGTGAGTATCATTGTCAGAGCATTACGGTGCGTGCTAACCACACTAGAGGATATGGGACCTCTCTTGGTGAGTACTTTGGGTGTGTTAATTAATGAGTCGCGTGGTGGGTTGCATATTTGATTATATGCAACATGGACACGTTTGTAGGAGGAGAACACCCGCCGAGGCCGGTGTATCTTGCTCCATGTATGGGTCCTTGTGATCCATATTTGTCGGCAGATCACTAAGGATTAACCCCATCGTGCGTCTCTTGATTAGCATGTTCCATTGGAAAGGGTTCAGTAGGACTTAGCCGTCTTGGCATACCAAAGGAAGTGTGCTTAATAGCTTGGCAAAAGGCGATGCAAGTGTGGGTACATTGGTACACCTGCGAGGATTAAAACTATTCGAATAGCCTCGTCCTAGGTTATGGACACGCTTGGATAAGCTTTTCAAGAGTTAGACTACAACCATTTTAAAATTAAAACTTGATGGGTGGTATGAATCGTGGATTCATGCTATGTTGTGGTGGCTTTGGGGAAAGTCACTTCTAGGTGGATACTTGTTACTTATGTTTACTCATTATTTAAATGCTTAAAAGCAGTTTTACAAACTATTTGTTCAATCTATTACAATATTGCAAATGAAACTTGCTTTATCGTCCAAGAACCATATAACCACATTCCTTTGAATACGACTTTCATGTAGCTATGTATAGGCTTGCTACTCGTAAGTCTTGCGAGTACATTTTGTACTCACCTACATTGCTTGTGTTGTGCAGAGGATGATAGTGAGTCAGATGGACCTCACTTTTGTGAGTTGTCTTTGTGGCGGTTCTGGCGATTAGCTTGGCGGCCTGTCGGTTGCCCTGTGGTGTTATGTGGCTAACCTGTCGTCTTTTGGTTTAAGCCATCTTATGGCAACTTTGCTTCATTGTTACTTATTTGCTACTTATGTCATTTGGCGGTCGGTTGTGTTGTAATAACTTATATTATGTATGTCGTTTGGTAGACTTGTTATAATCTGTTGTATGGAATTGATGCATGCTTGGAATTGATGTATGTGGGCTGCTTGTTCTGGGAGGCACATATTCATCGAGGCGCTGATTATTCTACTTGTGATACTAGAACCAGAGGAAGGTTAAGTATTACAAGTTTAATAAACCGGTCTCACAACTCAATTCTTCTTGCAAGAGGTCATCATGTTATTATATACATTATGAAGTTATAGACTTATTAACAACTAGGTAGTTCGAAGACATTTACCACCACGGTTGGCCACATCCCGATGCGCGGTTTGTGAAAGAGATTTGCTGAAAGGCGTAGCTGCCCTCGCTCTTAACCGTGAGAGAGCGCGATGCGTGATCTCGACAAATGGCCTTGTTTCGTTCGCGTCCTCCGCGCCCATTGCGGCGGTTTTACCGCGTACCAGGCCGTGCCGAAGTTGTGGGGTGAGTGTTAAGTGTGCAGAGAGCCTTGTGCGTCGCACTTTCCTCAAGAAATTCGGCGTCGTCTTCATTTGCACAAAGGTGTCCCATATATCCCGCGACAAGAATTTATCGCCGTGAAGGGCGTTGACCCGTGTTCACGTGCTTTGTGACAAGCACGCTCTTGAAGGTCCTCCACGCCTTTCGATCAAGAGCAACGCTGTTGTTCCACGCGCGCCAGTCTGCGGTGGGAAAGTGAGCGATTTTAAAACTTCGTCCCATAGTGGCTTCTCCGAACATCAGACATAGTGTCCCACTCGGTGTGGTGATGGGGACCTGTTCCCTTCAAGTATCCGCTGAGTTTCGGAATCTACTTGCTTTGGGGACTCACGGGGATCCATTGGCATTGACCTCCGTGGCGGTCATTAGGCCTGGAGGAATTCTCGATGTTCCTCTGCCATCTCGCGTACGTACCACTTTCCTCGGAGATCCAGACGGCGGCGAAGATGGTGCGGACGCCATGTCGCTTACTTGCTATCTATATATGCAGTAATATGCGTAAGCTCTAGTGACGATTCAAGCGATTTACTCAACAACAGAAAATGATGCACAAGCGTATAATGTATAAAGAAGGATTGATGGTAGTTTGTGCTCTTAGAAGGAGAGTTGCAAAAGAACAAGTCTTTGCCATCTCAATCCTATTGTCTATACTCTTCATTAAATGAATATGATAGTATAAATTCAAACTATGAGCTCTAAACAATACTTTGCTTAACTGTCAAATGATCTCAATTCAGAAATGATCTTAACTATCACATTCAATCTCGATTATAAGAAAAGTTCATCACAGAGCGAACAGAACAAAGCCCACCGATCAATTTCAGTTCACATTATCAAAGACTATCAAAGTCACATCACAGACGGTTAAATCAATACAATAGAGCTCAAGAATTAACTAACAGTATATCAAATTGACAGTGGCATTCAACCGTCTATGATAACTAGCATTCAATCGAAAGTAACAAATTAACAGTATATGAAATTGACAGTAGCAAGTAATTTGTACAATAGAGCTCAAGAATCAACTAACTATCACATTCAATCTCAGTATAAGACAAAGTTCATCACAGAGCATGTCAACAAAGCCCACTAATCAATTTGCCATATCTTTAGTACTAGATTCAGTTCACATATTATCTTTAGGAATACTCATAGAAGGGATGCCGCACAACAACTCACGGTGCAAGGAGGAGGCCGGTGCGGGAGGAGGCCGGCGGGAGGAGGGAGGCGCCGGAGGAGGCCGACACGGGAGGAGGACGGCGGGAGGGAGGAGGCGGCGCGGGAGGAGGCCGGGAGGAGGTGGGCGCAGGGGAGGAGGCCTGCAGAGGAGAGGAGGCGACACGGGAGAGGCCGCGCGAGGCGAGGCGCGTCGTCGATGAAGGCGGCGGCGTCGGGTCTTCGGCCGGGGAGGTGAGCAGGCGAACCCTAGAGGAGCCGAGAGGCGCGAGAGCCTAAGGCGCGGGAGGCGAAGTGGCGAGTAAAGAGCAAAACCTAAGGTGCGCCTTTTTATAAAAATGATATCACGACGGCTCTATTGAAGCACCGTGCGTGATATACTATCACGAATGGTTCTTTAATAGAGCCGTGCGTGATATCTAAATATCACGAGGCGCCTATTAAATAACGTGCGGATAGTATATCACGACGGTGCTTCAATAGAGCCGTCTGTGATATCTTATCATAGACGGATCCATCATAGAGCCGTCTGTGCTATGGATCTCATTCCCTTCATCTCCGCGCGAGTGTCTCTTCGTCTCTGCTCGACTTTACTACTTCTTTTATATAAATAGACAACCCTTATCGGAGGATTTCTCACGAACCTCGATCCTTGATCATCCCCTCTCTCTCCACAAATTCCAAATGGCTTCCTCTCTCGTCCCGGCTGTACTGGCCTACATTATGGTTGTGTACTCGCGCCTCTCGATCGCAACTGGCCCAAGCTGCGAACAAGACGTCCGTTCGTAATGCAATCCATTGTAGACCCTCCGATCTCCGAGACCATAACGGCGATCATCGGTCGATTGGAGCTCCTCCTCCAGCAGACCGGTCGAGGCTCTCCAAAGCATCCGATGAGTAAACCTCATCGTGGAGATTGTCCTATGGAACTCTTTGGTCCGCACCGAGGATGCAGGCCAGAGTCGAGGACAACCTCGTCATTGCGGAGAGCGGTCGGCCTAGCCGAGGCTGTGGAGACCGGGGTTGATGGCCTCGGGTTATATGGGACTTGATTACGAGTCAGAACATCTACAAGAGGAAATTGGCGTGCAAGGTCACGGTGGAGGCGTTTGGTGAGGCGATCGATCCGCTCCCACCGAAGCCGGCGAGAATGCGTCGAAGATTTGAAGACTAAGATAGGATCGCTCATCCTTTTTTATCGTTTGTGATGTAAAAGCGATAAGGCGATCTATTATGCGTGATGTAAATATGGTCTTTAATTTTTATAAATGCGTGATGATATGGTCTTTTTATAAATGCTCTGTGATGATATGGTCTCTTTATCATCTATTTATTCTTGGGCAAAATTCATTTTGTTAATTATTTGCGCATATACATGCTCAAATGCGCTATCACGAGGCGGTTTGAATGAAGAACCATCGTGCTAATATCCTCATCACGAGCGGTTCCTATTACTAATCAAATGCGTGTTGAACTTTGATAGACGGCTCCATGTGGAATCGTGCGTGATATACTCAATATCACGCAGCGGTTAATAAATAGAACAAATGCGTGATATACTCACATCACGACGGTTTGTTAATAGAACAAATCGTGATGTGGTATATCACGAGCGGTTATACTTATTAACCGCTCGTGATATTGAGTATATCCTGACGTTCCACATGGAGCCGCTCGCTAAGTTCAACACGAGCGATTTGTGGAGAACCGCTCGTGATATACTCGTATCACGACGGTTGGAAATAAGAACCGTCGTGATATTTCACCCTATAAATATAAAGACCCGACAGAGGCCCCCGCTCTAGCGCCTCTGATCTCTTCTTTGGAATAGAGGGGCTTGAGAAGCTTTGCTCTGTGTTGGCTGTAGGAGGCTTGTTTATTTTGCTTGCCTTGTTCTTGGTTGTGGGTTGCCCTAGCAACTTATGGTCATTTGGCTTGCATGCATGCTTGCTTTGTGAGGCTTGGCATTGGTGGTAGCTCTCGGTTTGGGTGTTGTGAATGAGTATTTTTGTGAGTGGGATAAGCTTATGTGGGAGCTGGTGCATTTCGACTGTGGCTCTTCTCTTGCCCTGTTCATTGGCCTGAAGGAGAAGGACAGTGAGGAATCTCGTGGGATATTAGGAATTTTCAGTCGTGAGCTCAGGGGGTAACGATCTTTAACTCTTTATATTTGCTTAATAGGAGGAGTAACGTATTTGCGATTAATAGGAGGAGTAACGTATTTGCGGTTTATTAATATAATTTAGCACTACTAATTGTTACATGTGTAGCGTAGATGGACGAAGAATGGATGTGCAGTCGAACCGTGTGAGTGAAGAGTACATTAATGGCGTGATTGCTTTTAAAAGAGCGCGGAGCGGATATCTTGAATAAGGGGATAGAATTTATGTCTTGTCCATGCATTGATTGCGGTAATCTCAAGATTTTTAACAACCCGCGCGAGATCGTAGGGCACTTGATTCGAAGGAGTTTCAAAAAGGGTATACATGTTGGACCGACCACGGTGAAGAGCAGATTATACAGAAGTTAATAATGATGACATCGGCGAGGAAGTCAACGATATGCCGGATGTGGACTGTGTTTTTGATGGCGATAGGTCGACGATGACAATCTGGATCGATGCTACGCGATGCGTAGGAAACTACAATGAGAGAGAGTTTTGTAAATTCGGCGCTTAATGGAGGACTCGGAAACCTTTGTTCCTCGGCGCAAGCCGGAATACACAAGGTTGTCAACCGTATTTGAACGCTGAAATTGAAGCGAGCAATGGTTGGTCAGACAAGAGTTTCACGGTGTTGTTAGGTCTCTAGCGGACATTCTTACGGAGAAACGTGTTGCCCAACCACCTACCAAGCCAAGAAGGTTCTTTGTCCATTGGGAATGGAAGTAGAAAGAATACATGCATGTCCGAACGATTGTATCTGTATCGTAAAGAGTATGCAGACTTGCATGTATGTCCCGTGTGCAAAGCATCCCGATACAAGTGTAAGAATCTGCTAAGGTGAAGCAGGACCTCCTGCTAAGGTGTTGTGGTATCTGCTGTGATCCCACGTTTGAAGCGTTTATTTGCGAACCGAAAGGAGGCAAGATTGCTGCGTTGGCACTCGGAGCGTAAGAAAGATGGAAAACTAAGACACCTGCTGATTACGCGATGGAGAAACTTGATCGGACCTTCAAAGAGTTCGGTGCGGGCAGGAACATAAGGTTAGGGTTGAGTACGGATGGAATGAATCCTTTCGGTAACATGAGCGTGATGACATAGCACATGGCGTGAACCTATGTATGTACAACCTTCCTCCTTGGTCAGGCATGAGCGGAAGTACATTTTGATGTCACTACTTATCCAAGGGCCGAAGCAACACAGGAACGATATTGATGTGTACCTAGCACCATTCTGGATGATCTTGTGACCTTTGTGGAGCGAAGGGGTACAAGTATGGGATGCGTACAAGCGAGAGAACTTCTCTTTCGCGTCATGTTGTTCTCGCACTATCAATGATTTTCCCGCCCTTGGTAACTCGTCGGGCTTCGATGCGAAAGGAGTCAAAGCTGTCGCACTTGCTTAGATGCTACGGAGAGTGTATGGTGAACAACTCGCGCAAACGTGTATATGCGTCACCGTAAGTTCCTTCCCGAGTCACCCATACCGCAAGATGAAAAAACAATTCGACGGAAATAAGGAGGACGATTCGGCTCAAAGGGCTTTTAGAGGAAAGAGGTCTATGATATGGTTAAGATATCGATGTTGTGCTTGGGAAGGGATGTAAATTAAAACCCGTCGGAAGAACATCCGAAGAAGCGATCAATTTTTGGGACTTGCCTTATTGGGAGCACTTAGAAGTTCGTCATGCATCGACGTCATGCACGTGGAGAAGAATGTATGTGAAAGCTTGATTGGTCTCTTCACGAACATAAGTGGCAAAACAAAGGATGGTGTTAACGCACGACGCGACTTGGTTGATATGAACATAAGGACCGAGTTAGCACCGAAAGAGACCGATAAAGGGCGAACATACCTTCCACCCGACTTGCTACACTATGTCCAAGGCCGAGAGAAATGAATTGTGCCAAAGCTTGCATGGTGTCAAAGTCCCGTCTCGTTACTCGCTAACATTAAGAAACTTGTTTCTATGCAAGATTTGAAATTAATTGGTATGAAGTCTCATGATTGTCATGTCTTTGATGACACAAATGCTTCTGTTGCAATTAGGGGTATCTTGCCGAACAAGGTCCGAGTGGCAATCTTGAGGCTGTGTTATTTCTTCAACTTAATTGCTCGAAGGTCATCGATCCCGGGACTAGATGCTCTACAGGTAGAGGTGGTGACGACTCTATGTCAACTTGAGATGTATTTCCCTCCGTCATTTTTCGATATTATGGTCCATCTCTGCCGGGACCCGAATTACGATTCGGAACCCTCGTATATCTTGCACTAGTCGGGATCACGCTAGTGCACACAGGTTAACATAGGTAAATATCGATCCACACAAGCGATAAATAAAGTAAACGATTAGTTTGAATAACAAATAAGGGTTTTGACCTTATGGTCGAGTTTACACTTATTAAGCCTCGCGAGGCTAACGAGAAATAAAGCGGCGGAGAACGGAAAACTCAGCGTAGATCCCACCAATTCACCACAGCAAACCGATCGATCCGACCTTAACGAGCGATCGACCTTGTGAACTCCTCCTCAGCGGTGTAGACTCCTCCTCTTCAGTAGGTTTGGGCGCAAGTTTTACAACAAGCGTGAGTACACAACCGTACTATAAATCATACCACGAGAATGCAATGTATAGATGCGAGCTTATTCCAAATAAAAGGCTTCTGTGGTTCTTTTGCATAAAAGCAACATTTGTAGTTGAATACGAATAATAGATTGAAATCATAATTCAAAACAAAATAGACAATACTAATTTAACAGTTGTTTCCACAAAGACACATAGCTAAACAGATTATTTCACATAGCCATATGATTGAGGTCACATAGCTCCCATCCCAACATTTTATGAAAACTACCCCTCGTGTGAAATCCCCGAGCATGTCCATGACCGCGGACGCGGCTATTCGAATAGATTGTTTAACACTCTGCAGAGGTTGTACACTTTACCCACAAGATACAACTAGTGTAGCAAGCACCAATCGTAACAAAACAGTTCGGAAACTTCATCTCAAACATTGACATTCCCGGTGTGCTTACAAACCGCTATACCGGCTCACATAGAATTGGTATAACACACATTGGGACGGGAAGGCGAATCGTCCCGCGATGCAACCACCAAGTAGTCACACCTCCACCCTGTCACACAGCCTAACCTATCCACCTGAACATCAATGCCGAGAATCCATAACTTACTAAGTTAGGCCCGTCCCATACCAGGCATGTGGTCGTACAGTAAGGCTCAGTTCAATGGCGCACAAAGTTAAGTTCTTAATTGACCAAGGCAAGACTTCCATGTTCTAACTAAGTCACAAAGACCATCATTCCCATCACATAGACCACCATGTCACACAGTCTCCACCACTTGCCTCAGTCTAAATCCTTTACCACCCAGTTGGTTTTAGTGCAACACATGCCATCACGAAGTAACAACACATAGCACACAGTTTTACACGAAGTTCCATAGTCACTTAGTCATAATTAATATTTGCAACCTACATGTGATGATGACCCGTGGCATGGCTAAGCAATTGTACTCGCATCTAACCAACCCACGTTGGTACTATAATATTACCAACTAGTAACCAATCTAGGGTGACAAGGAAATATGACATACAAGGCCAAGGTGTGATAACAATTTGGATAATAACTATGCCCAAAGCATTTAAATAATTAATTAAAATAGAATGCAATTATTTAACACAAAATAATTTGAAAACTGGGTTCAAGATGATCAAAGGTATGACTTGCCTTGGAAAAGGTCTATGTACTGGTCTTGATCTTGGGGTGCTCCTTCTTCCACAAAATTTCCCGACGAATCGACGTCTACTCGCAAACGAAACAAAAACAAACAAAACAAATAAATAACAGAGGAAAAACAAACTCCAAAAATTAAATAAAAATCTCAGATAAATAGAGCTTGAATTTAGACAAATTTAGAAATTTGAATGGGCTCAATCGGAGTTAGGATGCAAAAGTTATGGGTTTTGGAAGATTGGAAATCTAAAAGAAACCCTAATTCTGATTTTCCATAATTTCTGAATTATTTCTCTAAAGAAAAATCGGATTATTGCGCAATACTGGCGTCAGCGAGGATTTCCGAAAAAGAAATAATAAAAAGAAATCTCTGACATGTGGGACCCATATGTCAGAGGCTAGGCTCACGGTGGACTAGGTCCACCGAGCCTCGTCGAGATACGGTGAATCGCTTGCGCGCTACACGTGGCGGTGATCGGCGCCACGCATGCGACACGGAGCCGCACGGCGTTGGCGTGGCGCCGGGTGGCACCAACGTGGGCGGCAGCGGCGGTGGTGCTCGGGTTCGAGGTCCCGCGAATGGTGATTCACCGGCGGCGAGTGGTGCCGGAGGTAGATGGCGACACGAGGATCTCATCGGTGTGCTCACCGGTGCACGGAACGTCGTGTGGCGGCGGCAAGCGGAGCGGCGGAGGATTCGGGCTCGACGGGATCGGAGCTACGGCGATCTTCCGCGAAACCAAGGCCACCAGAGGTAGAGGAGCTCCGTGCGATGCCGAGGTGCGAACAAAGAGGCGCGGCGCACCGCGGCGGAGAACAAGCTCGTCGGAGTTGCGGCGCGCAGTCGCTTCTGAGCTTTGCGGCGCTAGGGTTAGGGTTTTGAGTGGCGGTGCGCGGGTTGGAGTCACGGAGGCCGAGGCTAGCTCCCTTATATAGGGCGGCCCGAGGAGGTCTAGGCACGCGGACGGCCCGCGAAAAGGGCGGCGGCGAGAGTCGATCGTCCCGACTTCGGAGCGACGATGACATGGCGGTGGGACCCACACGTCGATGGCTAAGGTTAGGGCGCGCGCGTGCGAAATGGTGCGGTGCAAAACGGACTCAAGTTGGCCGTTGAATCTTGATCGGACGACCCACAATCAAAGAACATTCGGACCCCTCGGTTACCTCACGCGCATCTAGCCGTTCATCCTTGATCGGACGGTGGAGAACGCAGCGGGCGCTCGGAGAGAGAGAGGCGACATGCGGGCCCGCATGTCAAAGTGAGATGCTACGGCGAGCGGCTGTGAGCATGAGTCAGGGCAGCGTGGTGCGGGAATAGGGTTGGGCGGGAAGATTAGGCCTGAGAGGATTTTGAGATTTATAAATAGGTTTTCTAATTTGGAAAATACCAGAAATTCAAAAAAGCAATATAAAATAGCAAATGAACTCAGAAAAATTCTAGAAAAATCTAGAAAATATATCTGAGCACATAGAACCCAAATAAAATAGTTTTGGTTATTGTTCATGTTGGGATTATTCACATTAAATGTTTTTGATTGTAAAGTCCAATATTAAGCTTTTGAATTAAAATCAAATAAAATCCAAATGGTGAATTTTCTCCCTACTAACTATTAAAAGATTTTTAAGCTCTGAAAATTGGGATGTTACAATCTCATTGTTCATCTTGTGAAAGAGATAAAGATATGCGGTCCTGTGTTCCTACGTCATATGTACCCGTTCGAGAGGTATATGGAATTCTCAAGTCCTACGTGCGAATCGATCTCGACCGGAGGCGAGATCATCGAAGGTTATGCAACCGAAGAGGTCATTGAGTTACGTGGTCGACTACATGGCTCGGTGGAACCGATAGGTGTGCCTCTATCTCGTCATGAGGAAAGGTGGATGGTATCGGGACCATCGGAAGAAATCAATCACTCGATCTGGATACATACGCTCAAGCCCATTTCACGGTCTTGCAACACATGACCCAACTGTCCCGTACATCGACGAGCACAAAGACATGGTACGCCAATGAATCCGGTCGGTCGGAGGTTTGGATCACGAGAGCACAACCGTCGGTTCAACGAATGGGTAAAGGTGTGAATCATGGTGGAGGTTATCAAGTGATGATACGTTGCTATGGTTGGCAAAAGGGCCACAATTTACAATTGTCACATGGCAAGGATCGACATAAATGGGTACACATTTTATACGGCGACTCGATAGGAAGAGCACGATCCGAGCAGCGGTGTCCGCATAGATGCATTCGATGATCCGATGGTGAGGAGCTCGTACTATGGGCAAATAGAGGAGATATGGGAGCTCGACTACGTGCTTTTCAAGATTCCCCTATTTCGGTGCCGTTGGGTCCATCTCCCACATGTGAAGGTCGACAAGTACGGCATCACTACCGTGGACCTCGATCGTGTCGGATACAAAGACGAACCATTCGTACTGGCTAACCAAGTTGTTCAAGTCTTCTATGTAACCGACCCGGCAAATAAGAAGCGTCACGTAGTTCTTCATGGAAAAAGAAGGATTGTCGGAGTTGAGAATGTAGTGGACGAGGAAGAATACAATCAATTTGACGAGTTGCCTCCTTTCGGAGACGGCATCAGGCTCGAGGAAGAACCCAGCGAGGAAGCTAGCTATATGCGCGTCGATCATCATGAAGGACTATATTTTAATTAAGAAATTACTCCATTGTAATTAATTTATTCCATAACATCATGTGTTATGAACTTGTAATATGTTGTACGTATATTTTGATGTCAACGTGGAATTGTAATCGCTCCTGTCCTTGTGGACCATATATTTTGGTGCATTAAAAATTCATTTAATTTGGAAAATAGTCCAGCTGCACCACCTTTCTAGAAACCTAAAAAACTAAAATTTTATGGCAAATAGTCTAACACCTTTGCAAAGAAACTGGTATACTCATGCCTAATCTGTAGTCGCCATCGCGAAGACGACGTGTCGTCCCACCCTACCACACCGCGCCAATGCTCGTGCCGGTGGCCATCCTCCGACAGCGCCCACCCGGCCCGATGGCGACCTTCTTCCCCACGCGCGCTGGACCATGTCCGCGGCGAGCCTCGCACCGCTGCGCTCCCGGTTGGTCTTGGCCGTCTCGCACCCGCCGCCGGTCGGCTCGTCCTCGACCTGGCTGATGTAGTGCTTCCCAACGTCGCGCGTCTCGCCGGCCGTGTAGAGGAGGAGACCGAGCACGTAGGTCGCGGCCTTGTGGCCGGCCACGGCCGCCAATTCAAGGAACATGAGGCCGCTACGCATGTCTTGGGGCGCGAACAAGCCCGAGGCCGCGATGAAACAAGCCCGGGTTGTCGGCGGCGCCGGTGGTTGGCGACGGCGAGGTAGCGCTCGTTGTCCTGCCACTTCATCGCCTCCTCTCGCTCGGCGCCACACGCCTCCCACGCGCGTTCCTTGGACACCTTGTACAAGGCCTTGCAACTATACGTACATACATTCAAGATGTTAGAATAAATAGTAGTATGTACGTGCGTATATTGTAGAACATAAAGATGTCGTCGTTAATCGTAGGGTGCATAGGTCCTCCATGGGCTGAGAGAGCTCGCGGCCACCGCGGCCGACGATGTCGACGACGACATCGTGAGAAAGAGCGGCGATCACCGACCTCCTCGCCTTGGTGCGCTTCGATCGCTCGCATGCTCACCTTTGCGATTGACGTACTCAAAACCGTGAGACGAAGAGCGATGGGAGGAGTTTAATCTTGGTGAATTATTCCGTCTTATATAAAGAATTAGGAGTAATCGGCATGTGAGGCGAAGAGACGCATGTATCGTCGGCGTGCGAGGCGAAGAGATTTGTTGTGCGATGGTGAAGAGACACATCGCGGGGAGAAGAGGTTGGATATCACGAGCGGCTCTAAATAAACCGTGCGTGATAATAATATCCTGACGGTTATTTAATAGAGCCGTCGTGATAGTAACTTATCACGACGGTTTAAAATTAAAACCGTCGTGATACTTCTGACGGTTTTACTTACAAAACCGCTCGTGATAAGTTGTCCTCATCACGAGCGGTTCATATTACGAACCGCCCGTGATACTTCACGACGGTTCTTAATATGCACCGTGCGTGATATGTCCTCATCACGAGCGGCTCTTTTACCAACCGTCGCGAAGTATCACAAGCGGTTGGTAATAAGAACCGCCTGTGATGAGGACATATCACGAGCGGTTCCCAGACGGTTCCAAAGGGAACCGTCTGTATAAGTTCAACACAGACGGCTCCTTCGGGACCGTCTGTGATGAGGTGTCTGCTATTGCCTGTTTTGTAGTAGTGCTAATTGCATGCTATCTTAACTAGCTAAAAAACTTATGCATACAATCTAGCACGAACCATTCTCATGCACTCACGTCCTAGTAGACACTAAATAAACTAACACACTAATTGCAAGCGCTAATCAATGAAGCACTAACAAGTCATCAAGATTAATTCTCACACTTTCTCCCTCTCTGGCCACCCATTCGCTGCATTGACTGCATCACGGCATGCCCCTCAGCTTCCTCTTCCATCCCCTAGAATTCGCCCCTCTCTCTCTCTCTCTCTCTCTCTTTTGTTTCCCCGCAATCGAGATATTTTCGTCATGGGCCGAAACTCTTTCTTCCTCACGTTCCACCGCCATCGTTGATCCCCCGGCGACATCTCCACCACCGTTGGCTTTGGCTTGTGATGTTCTACGCCGTGCTTCCCTCACCTTCACCGAAGCATCGCCGGAGCTTGTTGCCCTCTTGTGCCCCGCCCCGTGTTTTGCGCGCCGCCGCTGTGCCGGACCTCCGCCGGTGACGCAACCACCACTATTCGGTCCGTCTAGCTCCCGTGATTCCATTTTGCTTGTTCGTCGGCCGCCCCCCTTTCCCTCATCGACGCCATCATTTTTGCTTGAGCATGCACTATTCATGTCTTCTGATTTTCTATATTTCATGTGAGCACAAACTTCCGGATATTCGTTCTCCTTCATACGAAATATGATTCAATCAATTCTTGGTTCTAAATTTAGCCTCTTCCTATCGCTACTAATTTTGTAATTTTTGGATTTTATTTACAATTGTTGTATTTATTTGGCTCTTTTCGCACGTGTAGATTCCGGCTTTTCTGAAGAATTCCTAGAACTGTCCGTCGAAGCATCTCAAACCTTCAACGAAGGCAAGTCGTAGACCTTTGATCATATTAAACCCATTTTATAAAATTATATTATTTTATATCGACATGCATTGCTAGTTTTATAATAAATTCTTTCAGGAATAGTTAAATGCCTAATTGTCATTATACCTCCTTGAATAATTGTGAATGACATGTACCATTGGACACCATATGTTTTGGTTAATATTAGTTGGTCTTATTTTAGTGCTAACATGGGTGCGTAATATGCTTAGCCATGCTAAAGTTGTACGTTGGGATTCATAATCACATACTCAAAGAATGATTAAATTTGACTAAATGAAATATGGAATTGTGGCGCGGCCACTATTATTAAAAGTTGTTTCTCCATGGCAAGGGTTGCCATTTGGTCAGGTTGAACCGAAAATGATTTCATACTCAGGCGAATGATTGTGCAGTAAAGGGGGAGAATTTTGGGATGTGGTTGCCTCGCCTGAGTAGTCATTAATGACTTAACTTTGTGCGCTATTGATCTGGGCCTTATCGTAACACCACATGTTTAGACTGGGATAGACCTAACCAACTAATTAGCAATGCTTTGAATTGGTTCTGTTTGGGTTGATAAGTGGCGCAAGAGGGGGCCAGGACGACGAATCCTTAGCGAGTAGAACCTGGTCAAAATAAAACTTTGTAAAGGCCTTGACGCGTGCTCTAGACTGCTTACCTAATGTAGAGAGCGGTGGTATAGACGGATGCCAAACAATCTAGAGAAGTCATGTTATGTGGGTAAAGCTGTACAACCTTTGCAGAGTGTAAAACTTTTCGAATAGCCGTGTCCACGGTTATGGACAATGCCTGGTGATTTCACACGAGGGGTAGATTTTCATAAAAATTGTTGGAATGGTGGTTTGGTTGGAATGGTTGAGAAGTGAGCGGGTATTCACTGCTTGTTGGTTGGGAAGTGAACGGGGTGTTCACTAGTCGTTTCAAAGAAACTTGTTTACTTATGTATTGATATTTGAAATTATGCTTTTCAATCTAATTACTGTATTTACTATCAATACTGCTTTCTGCAAAATAGCCATAAAGCTATCCTTGTCAAGCCTTGCATGAATACTATTTGTATACATTTTCCTACGACTTGCTGAGTACTGTAAGTACTCATAGCTTGCGCCATTGTTGAACATCCACAGAGGAAGAACCATGGAATACAGAGATTTATGATGAGGAATACTTTGAAGACTATGCGAACTAGGATGTGTTTTCCACTCGATTGCCTGTGGGCATGTCGGATGGCTACCACAAGCGTATTTTATTTTCGCTGTACGTTTACTCTGTTATCTTAAGCCCTGCGTGGCAAACTCTGTAAAACTTGACCATAAGGTCCTTTTGCTACTAAGTAATATTAATTTATCTGCTTCATTAGTTATCTTGTTGTATGGATATGATTTCAATGATGTTGCAATTGTGTGAGCTAGCTACTGATCATGGGACTAGTTCAGAATACACGGAGGGCTCAGGTCCAACTTCCCAGAGTCCCGACACAAGACAGGTAAATCTGGTTGGGATTGTGGATATGGAGGCAAGTTGCATCCATTTGATCATTTTAAGCCTATATTTTATGTACTTTTATTATTTCTTTCACTGTCATATTTATGCCAATTACTTTAATATTGAAATAATACTTTTGAATGTCATGATGATTAAATATATCCTATCATCCCACATACAAACCCTCCTGTTCATTTGTAGGCTATATTCACCTTGACAAGTTTAAGATACATAAAATATTAATAAATATTTGGCATTGTCACACAATGTGTTTATAAATTATGAAAAAGAGTATTGGCTAACCGCGAATGGTTTTAGTGGAGAGTTGAGAGTTGAGACCAGGATGTTGAACAACCCAATAGACTTGATAAAAGTGAGTCGAAGGTGATATCAAGACGTAGACAACCACGAGTTGGATGTTGGTCCATCGCCTCATGGTAAGATAGGTAAGGACTAGAACCTTGTGCCAAATAACAGATACAGAAATCGCTCAACCACGAGTTTGGTATATCCAACTTAGCTCAGTGCACTTCTCCTCCTATTGAATATCTGCAGGATGTCAACTGCTCTTGTTGTATAGAGTAGCCACAGATTGAGGGTGAGTCAGGAGTGGGTCGGTCAGGGCACTCGCTGAACTACACAACGGTATAGACCAATCAGCATCGGATAGCACACTCCACCATTGGTCGATGGTTTCCCAATGATTGTATTAACCTTGAACCTACCGGGTAGAGGCTAGAAAGGTTGAGCTGTGGAAATGTGTTGTTATCTCAACTCAGTCGCACACTATCATGTTGCGTGTATATTGCATGACAATGAGTATGAAGTATCTTGTAGGTAAAGTTTAGCAACTCTGTAGAGTATAATCAATGGTATTCGGATCGTCATGCTTCCGATTAATGAAGTTGTGTTCATGAGTGATTCCAATATATGAGGCATAAGTAGATATTTTGATATATTAAGATGATAATTACAGATGTTTAGAAAACCCCTATGGCCCTATTATTATATTAGTATAATTTTACTGTTTTAAAAGTAAACTGCTTTAAATCAAAAGTTGCATCCACATATACCTGATATGGTAAGCCATCGACAATTAATTGAATTGCTGGCATGTAGTTAAATAGTTTTTCCATTTGGCTTGCTGAGTAATCTTGCTAATTTTTCATCAGAAGGAGCATCAGAAGATTGAAGGACATTGGAGATCATGTTAGGGTTACGACCGCACTTAAGCCTTCCTGTGGAGGCTATTTGATCTACTGAATATAAGTTAAAGCTTTGGCTTAAGATGCCCATTTTGTTGCTACAAAATAGCCATTAGGCCATAATTCAACCAAATAAATGCTAATTCAACCAAATAAATGCTTTTTAATTGTTCGTAGGTAGGTTTAGTACTATTTCGGTATGCAATTGAAATCCTGAGCGATTGTGAAACCGGTTACACCCTGTTTGAAAAATGGGTCATTTCAGAGATTGCCCGGGCATGCATACACAGCTCATGCTGTCGCGCGTGCATCGCCACTTCATCACGTGAACAAGCACGATCGGATTGAACGAGCAATTTAGCAGTTCCAAATTTCCAATTCAAGACTACAGCGCACATGTATGCTTGTGTTGTCGAGTTTGGGAGAATTGTTTCAGCTTATGGGCACGATAGAGCATATCTTTTGACTCTTTTGGGTGGGATTTTCTATGACGGCTGGGCTCTCGAGGGCATTTGTATCAATACATATTTGGTATATCTTTTTTTTTGTGCCAGGAACTAGATTTGAACCGGTAACACGAGGATTTTCATCTAACCTATAATATCTATTGAGGAACCGTCGCTGGTGAGTCCAGTCTGATCGATCACCTCGTAGATGAACGTAGAATCACACACAAGTACAAGAATAAAATGACACAGAGATATGGGGTAGAGCTATTTCTTTATTCTTCAATCAAGTCATCCATACAATGATTGGAGCCCTATTTATAGACTAAAGGGATGAGGAGCCCACTTATGGGCCAAGGCTACTGGCCCAGGCCCAAGTTTCCCAACACTCTCCCTTGGGCACTCATCCGACATGCATGTTCATGCCTCGTCAAAACTCCACAACAAACCCAGTGAGAAAAAATTTGGAGAAAGATCACATGATACATGTTCTGCTGTGTTGCATGAATTGCCTCATTAAAAACCTTAGCCGAGAAACTTCAAAAAAACTCGTCAAGTGAAAAAGAGTACAATCCACCCAATTTAATTTAATCTCTAGGATTTATTCTTAGGGTACTCAATCTTCATGATCAAGTTTCAACAATTGTAACGCCCCAGCCCGACAAAGGCCTGGAATGCTACTAAACTAACACTATAACCATTTTAACACTGAGACAATTCTCTAAAATCTGACAGAACCTCCTTTGTTTAGTTACTAGACCGGAGGTCCCAACAGTCAAAAAGAATATCATAACTAAATATTCCAACATCCAGTATCAACAATAAGCATTCAAAACCAACTAATCAACTAAAGCATATTCAAAGATATCCAAAATATGTTACTCATCCTTATTACAAATTATTCGAAGCATGAAGCATAACCATAATAAATTCCTAAACGGTTTGCTTATTTATTAATGGACGGTCTAAAATTTAATCAACTTTTAAAGATGCGTGACAGTGTGTGAAACCAACTCAAGTCTACTCCCTCCCATGCATGTCGTTCTTGCAAAGATACCTAAAAAAACACAGCAAAAGCAAGGGTGAGCCCAAAGACTCAGCAAGTACCAATAATGAAACATTAAACTCACAATTATAGCAACAACATCCAAATCCAAGCTTTACTCCAAATCATATCACATGTTTGTGTAATGCAAAAATGCAATGCATCTTTTTCTCTTTTACTCTTTTCGCATTTTACCGGTAACGCGAGGTATACAACCGTCGTTGTATACCCTTGCCTGTGCCCTCTAGCACAGGGACCAAGAGCCTATACTCCACATGTATAGGGACCCTAGCCTATCCTCTTCATGATGGGGACCTCTAATCAATGCCCACACTCCATGAGCATGGGGACCACAAGCCCGTCATCGATATGACGGGGATCTCAAATATACATGCCTCGTCACCATGTGACCAAGCCTCAAGTATGCTCTCAATGTGCGCATGAACAATTACACTATCTTTCAATAACATTGTAACACCCTGGCTATTCGGAAGCCAAGATGTCACCTAAAACATCTAACATACATCCATATTGCGGAAGAATTCGAATAAAATCAACTAATGATAGTACCAAAACAACCAAGACATGATGAAGGTATCCTTCCTTCACCATCTAATCTATTTATTTCAGTTCATTGATAATGAAAGTTCATATGCAGTAATAAATCAACCTCAAAGTGGAGAAGGTATCCTTCCTTCACCAATTATAATTTAATTATTACAGTTCATCATTAACGAATGTAAGATAGAACTAAATTTAGTCTTGAACATGAATTTGATGTTGTGAACAAGTAGTGCGTGTCTACTCCTCCCAAGAGCCAACATCGGGGTTACCTAAAATAAACAAACAACGCAAGAGTGAGTCCACGACTCGGCAAGTACATATATCAATAAGATAACCATTCAATATGAATAAGACAAACTCATCATCAGTTCGATCACATCACAACCGACTACATATGAAGACATGATATGAATGCTCAAAATCAAAGGAATGGACTGCACACATGCATATACGGGTATAGCCGATGAAGCACCCGTCGGTGTTCACTCAAGCCCGCATCTTAACAAAAATGCGGGATCCACTTCCCGTATGAAGAACGTTTCATACGGGTGTCCAACATTGCCCATCTTGGAGTTAATGGGTCTTACATGCCCATTCGGAATTAATGGGTCTTTCAAATCCACTCCGTGGGCGGGACATGACAATGTCCAACACGCCCCTGCGGAATGGTGGGACTTGCAATCCACTTTAGTGGATGAAACATGCATAATGAATGCATAGAATGAAATACGAATATTGAAAGACTTGATAACAAAACATGGATTCAACACATATGAAAGAACATAGACAATCCATCTTCTCTCGTATCATACAAAATCACAGCATGACCATATAAACATTCATCAATCACAATCATTAAGGGTGGCAATGTACTTGCCTTCCGCGATGCGACGCGTTAGTCGGCAAAGGTGATACTCATAAACCCGAGGCTTCACCTCCTAAACAAGTAAAATAATTTCAATAAGGACATAATATACCCAACACTACTAATCGACGTTAAACACTGCTTCCCTGATGACTCTAGTCATTAAAACAAAGCTTAAACTGAAATCAACAATTTCTTACATAACTTAATTCTGGACAGCAGCACGGTAATTGACATAACTATTGGTCTGGAACTCGAAATGAGGTGAGACCAATTTCCATGGATTCTTAACTGACATATCTACAATACTCTAGTTGGGCAAAAGTTCAGATTTTGCCTCTAATAAAATTTGGCCCACGGCTCAAATCTGTTGACTGAATTAATTGACAGAAATATCGGCTAAAATAAAATATCCATAACTTTTGTTGTACAACTCCAAATTGGACGTTCTTTAACAATCTGAAAAGGTTATGAAATTACCTACACTAACCTAGTTGGCACGACATTCAAATTTTGCCTTTAACAAAAAGTGGCACACAGGACAAAACTAGAGATAAAAACTAACATACAATCTGGACAGACTGATCTACAATCTGGACAGTCACAATGAAAAGTGCATAACTTTTGATCTATAACTCCAAATGAGGTGTTCTTTATCAATCCTGAAAGCTAGTGATATCACCTTCAAAAGTTGTTATGGGCAAGACCTCTGAATCACCCTCTAACTAGGCCATAAATCAACCTATACAGAGACTGCTAATTCTCGTCAGGATTCTGGACAGCAGATAGTAAATCTATCATAACTTTTGACTCGAAAGTCGGAATGAGGTGATCTTGGCGGCCACCGAAAGCTAAGAACAAGACCTACATATCTCTAGGAGATGGGAAACTCAGATTCGGCCTCTAACATCACGAAAAGTCCACGCAACAATCTGGACAGAATCGAATTTCTACCCGCAGCAAATCGATCTAATCAAAATTGAACCAAAACACATCTACCACTAATCAAGCGATGAGGATCGGCACTCGTTACCCTTGTAGAAACCAGGGCGTAGGTGGGAGAACCTTGGAAGATGATCTTCCTCCTCCTTTCTCCCCTCATCCTTCTTCTTCTTGGCCGATCCACAAACCGGGCGTCCTCCCTTCTTCCTCCACTAGACCGGCAGCGGGGAACGGTGTCCTTGGCCTGCAGCAGGGGAGAGCACCAAGGGGGGAGGTGCAGGGAGCAGGGGGAGGCGGCCAAGGTGGAGAGGGGACAAGGAGGTGGCGGCCACAAGTGGGGAGGAGGGGGAAAAGGGGTGGGGCGGCTAGGGTTTGGGGGAGGGGATGGCGCCTCCCCCCTATGGCCGGCCAGCCCCACATGGGCTTAGGCCCAAGCCCAAGTTGCCCCCTAAACGCGGAAAACCCCCTCTCATTTCCTGATTTGATGATTTTCTAAAAGAACCCTTCTCCCGATTCAAATACTCTCTCCCGATTTATTTAATTTCTCCCGACTAATCCTTTCGAATATATTTTAGGGTATCACAAACATGAATAGCAACAACACCATACATGAATAACAATTAATCATATCTCAAGCATTCACCATCCTTAATCATACATATCACACTATCAACCATGCATAGCTAACATGTATCAAAATACTAGCACTCTCTATCAAACATTCATAATTATTCTATCAATCAGAGTACTTGTCTTAACCGCGTGAGAACGGAGGATGTGAAGAGGGTGTTGCCTCCGGGACCAATCCCCCACCTAAATTCATTTAAAAGCATACTAAGACAACATTAATGGACCAAACAGACAATATAAGCAAACACGAACTCGCAATAGTTTGTAACGCGTTCCCAACTCCAATTCCTAAATGTTGATTGTCCCCTCTGTGGACAGTCCTGTTCTAAAATTCATATCTTTTAGTACATGAGTCCAAATGAGGTGTTCTTGGACTTCCTTTAAAGGTTATCAATTTCTCCAACTAAACCTAGATGATGAGCCTTCCTGATTCGGCCATCTAATACCCCTATCTAATTAACAGAACATCAATTTCATGTCAGGTTCTCTGGACAGTACACTAAAACTACCATAACTTTCAGCAAAGTTGTTCAAATTTCACGTTCTTGAGCTTCCCTGAAAGCTACAACAATTATCTAGAACTTTTGTTATATTGATCTCCTCTAATTGTTCCTTTAACTGATCGCTTAAATCAGATTACTAAAACCTGTCAGAATACCGATAGATCTGTAGAACAGTCACACTAATAAATTCATAACTTCTACTACAGAGGTCCAAATAACGCGATCTAGCACTTCATCGAAAGATGACGACGTCCTCTACACTACTCTAAGAGATGTCCAGGACGGATTCCACCTTTAAGCACATCAAAACGTCGGTACAACCTAATCTGTCCTGAACAAACCTAATTACCGATATTGATTAACTATCCAAATACACATCGGATCAAAGGGGAGCTGAGGTTACCCTTGAAGAATCACAGGGAGACGATGAACCTACACTACAAAGAAGATCCTCTCCCTCTTTACCATCCTCCTTCTTCCTTCTTCTTCCTTCTTCTTGGCCGGCCACAATGGAGATCACAAGAGTAGGGGAGGTGCCACCAGGAGGTGAGGGAGATGTGCTACAGTAACAGCACGCTACAGTAGCCACGAGCTACAGTACTTGCTTAGGGTTTGACTGCCCCCCTCCTCCACTAATGGGCCAAGGTTCTCTAAAACAAGCGAAAAACCCCCTGAACTTCCAGTTAAAACCATTCTCTGACATAAATTCTCAATTTGATTTATTTAATCCTCTCTCTAATTCGATTGGAGTCTCTAAGGTTATACAGGGTATTACAATAATGAGTGCATGAAGATTCTCCCCTGAGTTCTGCACTTCTCTAAGTCTTATCATTCCAATTCCACGTATGCACCTTTCAAAGCTAGATGCTGGAAGTGACTTAGTGAATAAATCTGTAAGATTTTCACATGACTTAGTATGCAGTACTTTAATTCCGTCCATCTTTTGCAATTCATGAGCACAGAAGAACTTGGGGTTGATATGCTTTGTGAGATGACTCTTCACATAACTCATCGCACTTGAGCAACACAAGCTGCATTATCTTCATAGATAATAGTGGGAGTTTGCACGTTTTTCAATCCACACGACTGCTGGATGTGGTGAATTATCCGCTGAAGCCAAGCACATTCTCGTGAGGCCTCGTACAGTGCTATGATTTTCAAGTGGTTCATCAAAGTTGATACAAGACTTTGCTTAGATGATTTTCATAAAGTTGCAGTTCCACCATACATGAATACATAGCTTGTTTGTGATTTGGTTGTATGTGGGTCCGACAGGTACCTAGCATCTGTATAGCCAGTCATAGTCAGGTCTTGGTTCTTTCTGTAGAACAGACCAAAATCTTTGCTTCCTTGGAGGTATCAGAAGATGTCCTTTATTCCCTACCAATACCTTTTGGTAGGTTCTGCACTATACATTCATAATAGGTTTACGGCAAATGCAATGTCTGGTCTAGTTTCGTTTGCTAAATACATGAGTGCTCCTATTGCACTTAAGTACGGGAATTTCGGTCACAGGACTTCCTCCCCCTCTTCTCTAGGTCTGTATGGATCCTTGTCTTGCTACAAAGATCTCCCGACCATCACCACTTTCGAAGGATATGCCTTTTCAAAGCCGAACCTTTCTAACACCTTTTGAGTGTAGGCTATCCAATGTACTAATATCCCTTCAGGGACATGCTAAAGCTGCAAGCCTAGGCAATATTTGGTTTTACCCAAATCTTTTATTTCGAACTCTAACTCTAGGTAAGAGTTTTCTTCCTTAATATCTTCCAGTGTTCCGATGATATTCAAATCATCTACATATACTAAGATTGAGAGGCCATGTGGAGGCTATTTCCATGTTGTGATGAATATTTCACAGCATTTGGGACTTGTTGATGAAAGTTTGAGAGTTATTGAAGTTCGCGATGTCGAGTTTTGAGTTTCAACTAGGATCCATGGGATGTTATGATGCATGTTTTCACTAGTGATGATCAAGTGCGCGGTACTTGTGCCAAGGAAACGATTTCTTCGTCTTTGTTGATTGCAGGTTGACTTGATGGCTTTGATGATCATCGGCGTGGGATCGGGAGCAAGCTTATAGAGCTTGGCGTCCAGAACGATCATGGTGGTCGAGGAGATAATCGAGGATCAAGTCTCATCATGAAGTTGGAGTCTTCGTGAAGATGGCATGAGATGGGTCTGTGTGCGGCTCAGGGTGACTTGGCAGTGTCCAAGTGTCGACAAGGCATTCCGAGGGTGTTCGGAGCTCGAGACACAAGGCGCGCATGTGACAAGTCAATGAGGAGCGAAGACCGTTAAGATAGAGCAGCGGTGTAACTCTAGGTGGCTTATGTTGACCAATGTCAACATAAGGGTATTGATGTAATTGGTATATTGATGTAATTGTAGCTTGTCTAAAGGGGTATTCTAGGCAAGGGGTAGAGTTGGCTGAACCCTAAGTGGATATGAATAAGTGGATAGAGTTAATTTTAGCTCTTGAGGTGATCCAAGGGTTGAGGTTGCTCCCATAGAGCTATAAATAGAGGGGTAGAGGTATGCCTCCACCACCAAGTTTTGAGAAGGATTTATGCTCCTTTGAGCTTTGCCCACCATGAAGTGTGGCTTTGTAATCCTTCCTCTTGAATCAATGAAAGTTCCTCTTGAAGCAATGAAAGTTCCAAGTTCTTACACGTTCTAAAATTTATTTTATTTCTTGCAATTTCTAGTTTTTCTTTGTTGCAGCTTGAGCTTCTCTTCTCCTCCTTCTACTTGCTGCAGTTCTATTGAATCTAGGACATGTAAGAGGTTGAGGAGTTCATAAAGAACATGTTCCAACCCAACAAGATCCATTAGAATTCATTCTTGCTCATGTTGTGTTTGCATTAACCGTGTTCTAGAGCTGAAATTGCTATTCTTGATGCAGCTTGAACTATTTGCATAAAAGATTGAGATTTTGGGAATTTCATTGCAATTTCATTTGGAATCATAGCCCCAAGATCATTTCCTAGCCATCATTTAAGTTTCATCAATTTTGGTTGAGTAGATCTTGAATTCTTAACATTTCTTAGCGGGCAAGTTTCTGAAATTCTAGATTTGATACAACGTGATCTTGAAGCATGATAGATCTCTCTCTTGGGATTTATTCTACAATTCCTTTTGGAATCATAACCCTGAGGACCTCATCTTGCTATGTTTCATGTTTCATCAATTTTGGTTGAGTAGATCTTGAGTTCTTAAGGTTTCTTAGTGGGCAAGTTTCTAAAATTCAGATTTGCTGAAATTGTTGTTTTGATGCAACATGGACTTTAAGCAAGAAGGGTCTCCATCTTGGGCTTTATTATGCTATTCCTTTTGAAATTATAACCCTGAGGATCTTATCTTGATATGGTTCAAGTTTCATCAATTTTGGTTGAAAAGATCTTGAGTTCTTGAGGTTTCTTAACAGACAAGTTTCTAAAATTCCAAATTTGTTGAAATTACTGTTCTGAAATTCTTGTTCTGATTCACTCTGTTCTTAGTGTACTCTTGGTGTTCTTGAACCTATTATTTTCCTAACAGCACTAGAGTTCAAGAGAAGAAATACTTGAGTGGGGAAAATTTAATTTGCGCCTATTCACCCCCTCTCTAGTCGCCATAACCGATCCTTCAGAGATTATACAAAATCCATTCTGGGATCGTCGTATCAATACACAGGGACAAACCACATTGTTCGTGTAGCCTTTTTGCATCAAAAGTCCCTCAAGGGATTATACCACAACCTTCCTGATATCTTAAGTCCGTATAGTGATTTTCTGAGTTTCACACAGTATAGATTTTTGTTTGCTCTATCTTGGTTCGTGACAGGGATACCTTTAGGTACCTTCATATAAATGTCTGAATCTAAGTTTCCATAAAGGTATGTAGTTACCACATCCATCAATTTCATTTCTAAATTCAAGTTCACTACAATTGAGATTAAATATCTAAAGGTAACTCCGCCCATGATCGGGGAATAGGTTTCTTCATAATTAACTCCTTGACGTTGAGTGAAACCTTGTGCAATGAATCTTGCTTTATATCTTACGACTTCATTATTTTCATTTCTCTTTCAAACAAATACTCACTTATGTTGGAGATATGCCCTAGAGGCAATCATAGAGATGATGATATTTCGTTGTATCCATGATTTAATAAATGTTCCTTGAATATTGCCTTTGTGTTGATTAACAAGTATGTGACTTGTTTGTGAAACTCTTTACTTGTATGGTTATTCTAAAGTTGTCCCTAGTCGAAGTTCATGTGAGGACACACGTGAATGATGGATTAGCACATGTATCGGTTGATGACCATGTTTCACAGGTCATAGACATGGAGATGTCAAACCAATAATGTGGACACATGTTTAGAACATGGGGTTGGACCGACCCAACATGAGACATAGCAATTATACTTATGGTTCTCTCTACACAATGTGTACGCCTTGTCCTTAGACCTGAGATTGTCGCATGTACTTGCGATGTGAATCGACCTACTTAGGGTCTATCAAACGCTACTCCGTAACTGGGTAGTTATAAAGGTAGCTTTCGGGTTTGTCATGAAGCATGCTGCGAGGCATGGTCAGTTGAGATTGGATTTGCCCCTCTCTACCTGAGAGAGATATCTCTGGGCCCCTCGAGTGATCGGATCCAGAAATGCATGGTCATGCTACTTAAGGTTAAGAGTTAACCTAGTAAGGGATTCCGGATCACAGGATCGAGAAAGAGTGGTCAGCTTGGAGCTCGACCGAATATCGTGAGGCAAAGGGTTGGTATGTACATAACGTTGTGATGGTTCGTCCGATATGATCTTTGTGTACGTTTAGGAGTTGGCACGTCTTGCTAGTAGCCGCTACCAACTATTGACCAAGTATGTGTACTCGCGTCATGTCTAAACATACGTGAATCTATAGGGTCACACACTTAGGGGTGAAGCCTAATCGGATTGGATCCGAATTAGATCGGGCATTGAGTCCTAATGGGCCTCTATTCATAGAAGCCCATTGTAGGGACGTCTATAAAAGGAGGCGGCGCCGGATTGAGGATGAGTTTTCGTGACATCCTCAAACCCTAGCCGCCACCCTCCCACGCCCTAGTCGCTCGCGCGGATCTAGTAGTTCGGCGTTCGTCGCTTCCTCCCGTGCGTGTGGATACCTTTGAAGGCCTGCATCGTAGCGTTGGGACGAACGCAAGAGAGGAGTGCGTGGGGCGCCACGGCGAGGGCGAGTAAGTAGTACGACTACTCGCGCCCCGTCGCATGCATCAACTCGGATCGACTACTGCCCGACGTCTTTGCATCAACTTCCGCACTGCGCGTCTAGTGGTAAGACCGTGATCTATAACTTCGGTGATCTTGGTTTACTGGTAGAATTTTTTTAATTTGCGCTAGTGTAGCCTACCGTTGCCCTTGGTGGTATCGGGCGGTTCTTTGTCATGTTATAGATCGGTGATTTGCATATGGCGATATGTAAATCGGTATGATCGATGTGATCGATTGTATAGTTACGTAATGGATTGATCTGGTTTCGTGATCATCTTTGCTAAGGTCGTGAAACAACATACCCTACCGGTCGGATTCGCCATCGGGGTGAAGCGGTGACACGTAAAACCGATTGCGAATGCGAAGATCAATATGATTGGTCGAATCGGAACCTAGATTAATAATCGATGTACCGTGATCGTGCGATCGGGCTCCATGAGCCGAAAGTTGTCTCGGTTCTCAAACCACGGCATGCTGCACGCGAAGATCAATACAAATTGGTCGAATCGGAACAATAGTCGATTTTTGGTAAATATGATACGCGGCGCGCCCCTTCGAACGGCCAGAAACCCCTCGACCCCCTATCCGGTAGATTGTAATTCTATGCATAAACTTGTTTTTGCAGGATGTATGTGACCAGTATGGCCTAATGTGTATGTGATGCATGTTTGTAATATTTTCATGACCTGCGTGTCGTGGGTACGGCAACACGGCTGGAGCCATTGTATTGTCAAAATATTGTATTAACGGCCTGCATGCCGACTTGTGATGATTCCTTGTATCCATGTATTTTATTACTGGCTGTTATGAGTAATAGCTTATATTAGTACTCGGAGGACACATCACTTGAGGGATGGCACACATGAACTATGGAGATGGAGATCATCATGGTGGACAGATTCTATGGCGATGGAGATCACCATGAGAAAATGGGCCATACTGAGTCACAACTGTGTTAATGCTATTCTTGTTGTTTTACTTCTATGCATGTTTGAATGGTAGAAGTATAGCGATCCCTCACAAAATGTTAAGTTAAACATATGCCCTCCCAACTAAACTTTGCATCATCCCATGTCTTGTAAATTGATGGTGGGTCTATAAAATTAGGGCACCATCAACTTTCCTTGACTAGATGGGTTTTGTATCGGATACTTACATGCATAAGGGTTGGTGAACTTAACAAGGTTATCATAAAGGTTATGGGCCTTGGGGCATAAAGGTTGGGCGCCGGGGCATAGAGATGTCACCCAACAACAAGAGTCATATAGAGATATGATTAGTAAGGTGTTGCTTACCGAATTACCTTGTCTCCTAGCGGTGATGCAAAAGCTCACTACTAGACTCGTTAATTGCGGATCTTGAATCGCTAAGAATCAATAGAGGGATGTTGATTTTAGTGGGAGTACATTCTATTAAATTTGTTTAATACAGTTTACTCTATCATGGTTTTATTTGTCTTACTATTTTGCATTTCCTATTGTAGATCAATGGCATCTAGCAACCGCGCATACCCTTTGCTTGCGATCGATTCTTGAGAAAGAAAAATTAAATGGAACAAACTATTGATTGGGTCCGTAACACGAGAATTGTTCTCGGGCGGATAAAAGGAAAACGTTCGGACACCCCAATCCCGAGAAGAGCACGCTAGCAATGCGATCATTCTTTATTAAAGCGCCTACAAGAAAGCATGTGATGACTCTCTTGAGATTAGTGTCTTATGCTTGCATGCATGGAACGACCTTCAAAAGCGGTTTGAGGACCAGAAGCGTATGATATGATCATGGCGCTTAGGACATGTTCGAACCACGCCGGACCGAACGGTTCAATGTCTCTAAGGCTTTTCGAATGCAAGTTAATGAAGGTGTACCGTAGGCCCACATGTGATCAAAATGGTTGGTTCTGATCGGACTTTGGATAAACTTGGTTTTCCAATTTGTAATACCAAAGTGTGACAATCATTAGTCGGAAACATAATTATTCGGGAGAGAAATAATCGGTTTCTGGGAGGGATCAATCGGAAAATGTTTAATTCTATAATTAGAGAAGGGGAAAAATGCTTTCGGATCAACTGGGCTTGGGCCCCGGCCCATGTGAGCCCAAGGGGCAGCCGGCCAAAGGGGGGGCGCCACTCCCCCCCAAACCCTAACCGCAGCCTCCTCCCCACTTTCCCCACGCCCCCACCCCTCTTCCCTTGGTGGTCGCCACTCCTCTCTCTCACGCCTCCCTCCTGGTTTCCTCCCCTTGCACCTCCCAAGCATCCTCCAAGTCCCCCCATTACTGCTGTCCAAAGGTAGAAGAAGGACCCCCCCATTGCGGCTGGCTAAGGAGGAAGAGAAGGAGGAGGGGAAGAGGGGAGAAGAGAAGGGAGAAGAGAAGAAAGCGGGATCCCATCCGGAGTTCGTGATCTTCAGCTGCGCCAAGGGTAACTAGCTTCATTTGTTGTTGTGTGTTTAGTCGTAGATCCGAAATCGAGTAGTTTTGGCAAGATTGAAGTCGGTCATTAAAGTTGCAATTCTGTCCAGAATGTTGTGCGCCAGTTTCATGTATTTAGAGGCCGAATTAGGAGTTTGGATCTCCTAGAGAGTTGTAGGTTATGTTCTTAGCTTTCGTTGGCGCCAAGATCGTCCAAATCCGATTAACGGTGCAGGAGATATGAATTTTCTAGTGTTGCTGTCCGTGGTTCTGCTGTTCGGCGGTCTAACTGCTATTTAAAAGGAGAATCGGGGATCTCGAATAACGAAAAATGTGGGTAATTTCTGTACCTTTTCATAGAGTTAAAGAACACGAGATTTGGACTTTCGTAGCAAAAGTTATGGTTGTTTTAGCGTATTGTCCAGAGAACCCGACGAGAATTGCATGCCGTCGATGGTTGGTTTGATAGGGAAGTTAAGGCGAGAATCAAGAGGGCTCCCCAACTAGGTTTATTTAGGTAATTCAATTACCTTTTCAGAAAGTCTAAGAGCATCTTAATTGGACTCTGAGCAAGAAGTTATGTATTTTAGAAATTGGCTGTTTCCAGTAAGCACCAAAATGATCGCTAGAAATTGGAGGTTTTGTTTAAACTTAAGAGTTAGAGAGTTCTGTTGCGTTATTATTTATGCTCTTGGTCCAGCATGTTGGTCTTAGATTAGGATACCTTTTTGTTCAGGTGGGAGCGCGGTTCCAGGGGCAGCACCCTCTTCGCGTCCACCGTTCTCGCGCGGTTGAGGCAAGTATTCGGGTTATAGTGTATTTTCGGTTGCGAGGTTGTGCATGGATTCCTGCTTATGAATATGTTATCATGGTGCATATGCATGTTGAGAACATACAGGTGCCCTGGTCACGTGGTGACCAAGCACATCTGATTGAGTCCCGTCATGTAGATGACGGGCTTGAGGTCCCCACATTCGTGGAATGTGGGCTATGAATAAAAGAGGTCCCCATCATTAAAGTGATGGGCAAAGGTCCCTATACATGTGGTGTATAGGCTTTTTGGTCCCCTGTGCCGAGAGCAGCACGCAAGGGTATATGAATGACGGTTGTATACCCGCATTCTTCGGTAAAATGCGAAAAGAGATAAAGTTGAAAAGGTGCATTGCATTGGTTGCATTCACATGAGCATGAAGGTTATACTTTGGTGCATTGTTTATCTTGGATTATTGATGCTATGAATGATAACTTGCTTAGTCTTGTTGGTACTTGCTGAGTCTTTGGGCTCACTCTTGCTTTGATGTGTTTTAGGTACAACTGGCAAGACCGGCATACATGGGAGGGAGTAGATGTTTGGATGCACGCACTACCACTCAATCTTAAGAATTAATTATGGATGGTTTGAGTTTGATTAAGCTGTAATAATGAGAATAACAAATTTTGGTTATGTTTATGAGATTATCTGCGCTTGAATGAACTGATTATGATTATATTGATAAATGCCTTGATTAATTGTTGGAACCTCGGTATAGTGACTATACAAAGGAGGTTTTGTCGAGAATTTGTAATTGGTCTTAGTTTAGCCTAGTTTAATTTAATTTTAGTAGCATTCGGGCTTAATCTTTGAAATGGGTGTTACTGATTGGTATCGAGCGGGCTTTAGATCCGTGGTTAATAGAAAAGTATTAAATTGACACACTGTGCACAGTAGGTGGGGTTGGGAATTGCATTGCTTCCGCATTATCTGTTGTTATGTTTCATTGGTTGAGCAATTGATGAATTGCCTCTGAGCTATCTTTCTTGTTGTTAATCTATGATATGAGATGTTATGATATTATATATCTATAAATCTATTCTATGATTGTCATGAGATGATCATATGTGATTAAACTATTTATGTGTGTCGATAATGGTTGTTAAGAAGTGGAGACCGTGGTTGTGACCTTGGACTTTGTCAGGTTATACCACCATTCATGGTAGACGAATAGAGTAGTTACCCCGAATACCCTAGATACAGGAGTTGAGCGTGAGTTGCTTTGGAAAGTTGTTTTCCTTCTTGACCTCAATCTTGGCAAATTCTTGATCTGTGGTGGATGATGAATTTCTCTGGGGTTCTTGGTTTATGGTGGTTGTTGAGTGTCAATGGTCTCTAATGGTTCTCTGAAACAAGTATTGTTTTCCGACTGTTGAGCTGTTTTTACTACTTGTGATCGTCCTCAATTGGCATTACTGATAATTCCATGGTTGTTTCTTCTTTCTCATTGGAAAAAAATAATGACTCATGTATTTGTTTGAAAGTTTGGGTAATGAATGTTTCTGTTGCAAGTTTGTTAACATGAGAAAGCTTTGGCTCTATGTATTTCTTTGAATTATTCCGAGTGTTGAAGTTTAATGCATCTCTTTTCTGGTGGAATTGTTAAGATCCTTTTGTGATACCTTGTTATGGTTAAATTAGAGATTGTAATCAACTAACTTGATATGGTATGGGTATCAAGTTGAGCCATTGGTGTGGTGCATAATTAATATTAATTAGTAACCCTGGAAGTGAAATTGATTAAGTTGATGTTGATTTTTACTAGTTCTTGATGAACTGTGCATATGAGTAGTGACTGAGAGTATGTCCATACGTATTTGGAGTCAGAAGAGATATTAAGAAGTATGGAACATTGATGAATTAGTCTGACCATTAAAATCGTTTAGGTTGCTAAACTTGTTGGGTTCTCTGGTACCAATGGATTAATTTAATTGTGTGGAGAGGGAAACTAGAGTAAATGCTAGATTTACATATTTCTTAGTATGATTCATTGTTGGAATTGTGTGCAAACGATGGGATGGATTGAAGATCAGTGGATATGAATTTATGGGAGGAACTCTGTATGGTTCTTTTAAATAGAATAACACGATGAATCTGGTTATAGTGTTGTTGAGACTTTTGATCGATAGAAGATTTTGATTTTTGGAGTTCTAGTGTATGTTGTCGAAATCTAAATATGAGGAGGAACAATTGAATATGTGTTTGTAAATACTTATGTGATTTGGAGAGGAAAATAGGTAGCAACTAGATCTCATAATGAAACTAGTCGATAACTTGATAATGGTTGAGTACAACTATTGTGTGTGAAGTTTGGTGTTGAGCATTACTAAAAGTTGCAATGATATGATGTAATAGGAGGCTTATGTCCATCTAATTGTGAATTAAGCGGTTGATAATGTGACCTTGATGAAAGGGTTATGGTAGGAGCTTTTCAATTGTACATGAGACCCTTCTAAGTTTAAGAGGTTGATGTATTGATGTTGTATGGTTTTGGTATACACTCGTTTTGAAGATGGGATGAAAGGATAGTATGGGAACTTTTGGTGAAACTTTGGGGGCTTTCTAATGGAATAGTTGATGATAAAGATTCGTGTGTAGAGTATATTATTCTTGATGTTAGTAAGATTATCTGCAAGAAGTTGCGACTTGAGTTATGTGGAGATTGAGTTTGTTTCGAGCAAAGTGACATGTTGAAAGATTTATTTGGTTCCTTAGTGGTACCCGTGATTTGGGTTTTAAGAGCTTATCTTGTTTAAGCTGGCAAAATGATGTAGTAAGCTCAGAAAATATCTTTCCTTGTTAAAAGAAGGAGTGAAGTATAAGTATTTGAGATTTAAATCTCGTTTCGCATCTTGCAGTTTATTTGAGTATGCTTAAACCTTATGCAATTGTTCCATAAGAGTTTATCAATTTTAGAAGGGTAGTACCTTCTTCTTATTTGTGGTTTGGTAATCGCTTTCAGTAGGGCTAGAGCCCTCGATGGTTGACTTTCCCTTATATTTTCCGAGTACTTAGCTTAAGTGACAGTTTTCTTTGGTCTTGTGTTCACTGTGGCTGGCACATGTTTTCCAAGTTGAAAAAAAAAATTGATTCCATTCGCTCTTTCTTTTGAAAAAGAATCAACATATTCGTTTCACCTGAGACTTTTGAGGTGTTTAATTATTGTAGTGTGAGACTTTGGTTGTAAGTTATTCGATGAGCATTGGAGGATGAAATAATTTCGTAATATAGTTCTTTGAGAGAAGTCTATCTCAATGGAAGATTATCTTATGGGGTTAAACTGGTTACATTGTTACAGCTAGTAGAACCTATAGTGATTGTGATCCAAGATCTATTGTTCATTTAGGGTGGAACATTAGAATTACTGAGAGTATCGTAATTTTGGTAGTATTGCGAGGTTGTGAATGGTTATTCTCGATGATGCGGTTTAATGAGAGTGGGATTACAAAGTAATCGAATCGTTATGTCAATTAAAGGGATAATAGGAAATGTTGAGTAATGTCAAGAGTGATTTGGCTTTAAATGAGTGATCTTCTGAGAGATTATAATCTTTGTAAAGGTAAACGGGTCAAGAAAAAATTTTCATGATGATGTTAATGAGTGAGTATGTGGGAATTATGAAATTTTTTTAGGGATTTAATCTGAGGATTTCCCTATCTTTTATATGGGAAGTTAGTTGCAAGAGTCTTGGAGGTTAAATTTGGGGCCTAGCATTGTTATGCTAGAACTTTGATCGCCCAATGATAATGTGAAGAGTAGTATAAGGGTGGCTTTCAAATAGTGAGATGATCATTGATAGAAATCTCTTGATGAAATACATGAGAATATGTGATGTAATTTCCGAGTTGCTCATTCTTAAAGAACTAAGGTAACGTGATTATGTGTGAAGATCCATTTTGGGATGCATTAGAAGTTATCTATCAAAAATAATTGTCGGTAGAGGAGTTGACTAGAGTATTGTTTCTGTGGGGTCGATAGAGCCTCTCTACAGAGGTGTGGTTGATGTATTTCCGTTGGAGCATAGCATTAAGAATGCCACGTTAAGAGATGGGTTAGTGTGTTATGCGATGAATCGGGATTCCAAAAAGTTGAGAGAAACTTTATTTCTAAAGGAGAAATTGAGAAAAGATTACTTCCTCGGGTACTGAAACACTCTCTTGATCTTGTTTGAGCTATGAGTTTTTTACGGACGTCTTTCACAATTTGGGCTTGACTTTATGTTGGCTTGTGTGGTTCTTATCTATTCAGAAAGAATAAAGGAAATGATGGAATTGGATATTTGAGTGATTTATCCTTTGGCTTTCGTGAGGTTTATTTGCAAAATGCCTAATTAGAAAGTGGAATGATTTTCGTGATGAATCTGTGATTTTGGGTTAGACCCTTTTGGTGGGAACTTGGCATTGCGTTGTTGCGATGAGGATCCTTTACCTTCAATTGTCTCTGTTTTTAGTAGAGCTTATTCAAAGCGAGTTCTGCTGTGTGTGTCCCTCGTTAAAGGAGGTGCACCTTGTTAAGGTGAAGAGAATGCTTGAGAGATGGAACAAGAGTTCCACGTGTTATGTGCAGGTTGTATGATTTGATACTGAAGGGAATGTTGACCCAAGGTACATCGGGTTGTTTCTGGAAGTTGCGGAGATTTGGGGGATTGCGTCACTAGGACCATTTGGAGCCCTAGTGTGTAGCATGGAATGTTTTGTATGACCTATTGTCGAAGGGGTACTGGAGAAATCTGGTGAGTAAAGTTTCCTTAGAACAGTTGACCTCTGAGTAAGACCATGCCTTCGAGGCGTGCTCACGAGTGACTCTTGAAAGGTTGGGACTAGTAGTAAGGCGTAACGCAGCCAGACGTCAAGGTGTTTTTGTCGCAGATGAGGCAGAGAGAGGCCACACAGGAATTTGAGTCTCGCATGCGCGGCAGTATCCGGAGTTATTCACGATGAGGTTGTCGTGATGTTAATAAGTTTTAGCCGTGATCATCTCTTTGGCGTAACGTGGTTTAGATTCGGGTCGAATCCTGTTAGGGGTAGAATGTAATACCAGAAAATGTGACAAGTCATTAGTCGGAAACATAATTATTCGGAGAGAAATAATCGGTTTTGCGGGAGGATCAATCGGAAAATGTTTAATTCTATAATTAGAGAAGGGGAAAAATGCTTTTCAGATCCAACCTGGGCTTGGGCCCCGGCCCATGTGAGCCCAAGGGGCAGCCGCCAAAGGGGCGCCACTCCCCCAAACCCTAACCGCACCCCTCCTCCCCACTTTCCCACGCCCCACCCCTCTTCCCTTGGTCGCCCACTCCCTCTCTCTCACGCCTCCCCTCCTGGTTTCCTCCCCTTGCACCTCCCAAGCATCCTCCAAGTCCGCCCATTACTGCTGTCCAAAGGTAGAAGAAGGACCCCCCCCCATTGTGGCTGGCTAAGGAGGAAGAGAAGGAGGAGGGGAAGAGGGGAGAAGAGAAGGGAGAAGAGAAGAAAGCGGGATCCCATCCGGAGTTCGTGATCTTCAGCTGCGCCAAGGGTAACTAGCTTCATTTGTTGTTGTGTGTTTAGTCGTAGATCCGAAATCGAGTAGTTTTGGCAAGATTGAAGTCGGTCCGTTAAAGTTGCAATTCTGTCCAGAATGTTGCGCGGCCAGTTTCATGTATTTAGAGACCGAATTAGGAGTTTGGATCTCCTAGAGAGTTGTAGGTTATGTTCTTAGCTTTCGTTGGCCGCCAAGATCGTCCAAATCCGATTAACGGTCTGGGCGATATGAATTTTCTAGTGTTGCTGTCCTGTGGTTCTGTCAGTTTCTGGCAGTCTGTGGTAATTGGGTTAAAACTGCTATTTAAAAGGAGAATCAGGGGATCTCAGAATACCGAAAAATGTGGGTAATTTCTGTACCTTTTCATAGAGTTAAATAACACAACATTTGGACTTTCGTAGCAAAAGTTATGGTGGTTTTAGCGTACTGTCCAGAGAACCCGACGAGAATTCTGTCGTTTGATGGTTGGTTTGATAGGGGAAGTTAAGGGCAGAATCAAGAGGGCTCCCCAACTAGGTTTATTTAGGTAATTCAATTACCTTTTCAGAAAGTCTAAGGGCATCTTAATTGGACTCCTGAGTAGGAAGTTATGTATTTTAGAATTTGGCTGTTTCGATAAGCACCAAAATGATCGCTAGAAATTGGAGGTTTTGTTTACACTTGAGAGTTAGCGAGTTACATTTGCGTTATTATTTATGCTCTTGGTCCAGCATGTTGGTCTTAGATTGGGATACCTTTTTCAGGTGGGAGCGCGGTTCGGGGCAGCACCCTCTTCGCGTCCACCGTTCTCGCGGTTGAGGCAAGTATTCGGTTATAGTGTATTTTCGGTTGTATGATAAGATTGTTGTGATTGCTTGTTGTAGCCTTGCACGAATGTTAGTGTAATGAGTTTTCCTTTTATCTTGATGAATGCAAGCTATGGTTAATGTTTCCCTTGAGCGTTGCTAAATCTTACATGTTGTTATGTACATGATAAATTCTTGGGTATGAAAGACGTGGGCATGGAGCATTTGCATGTTTCAAGCGTGTTGGAGACTTGGTCATGTATGCATGTTTTGATATATGATAGCGAAGTAAGGTTGCTTACATGATAATGAGAATATGATGTATTCCTCGCTTATGAATATGTTATCATGGTGCATATGCATGTTGAGAACATACAGTGCCCCTGTCACGTGGTGACCAAGCACATACAGTTTGAGGTCCCCGTCATGTAGATGACGGGCTTGAGGTCCCCACATTCGTGGAATGTGGGCTATGATAAAAGAGGTCCCCATCATTAAAGTGATGGGCAAAGGTCCCTATACATGTGGTGTATAGGCTTTTGATCCTCGTGCGGAGGGCACGTGCAAGGGTATCTGGCGATGGTTGTATACCCGCATTACACGTAAAATGCGAAAAGAGATAAAGTTGAAAAGGTGCATTGCATTGGTTGCATTCACATGAGCATGAAGGCTATACTTTGGTGCATTGTTTATCTTGGATTATTGATGCTATGAATGATAACTTGCTTAGCCTTGTTGGTACTTCTGAGTCTTTGGGCTCACTCTTGCTTTGATGCGTTTTAGGTACAATGGTAAGACCGCATACATGGGAGGGAGTAGATGTTTGGATGCACGCACTACCACTCAATCTTAAGAATTGATTATGGATGGTTTGAGTTTGATTAAGCGTAATAATGAGAATAGCAAATTTTGGTTATGTTTATGAGATTATCACCTGCGCTTGAATGAACATGATTATGATTATATTGATAAATGCCTTGATTAATTATTGGAACCTCGGTATAGCTGACTATACAAAGGAGGTTTTGTCGAGAATTTGTAATTGGTCTTAGTTTAGCCTAGTTTAATTTAATTTTAGTAGCATTCCAGGCTTAATGCTGAGCTGGGGTGTTACATAATTGGCCAAGAATTGGCAACTGATTTCATTTTAGCGTCTCTTCCACCTAGCTATGGACATTTCATTTCGAACTACCATATGCATAGGGTGGAAAAGGGCATTAATGAGCTTTGTGGGATGCTCAAAGCAGAGAGTGACATTAAGAAGTGTGCGGGGCCTAGCCATGCGATGGTCATCTGAGAACAAGTCTAGCTTCAAGAAAAGGGTAAGCCATGGCCAAAGAATAAGGGCAAGGTTAAAGATATGATCTCAAGCCAACGCCTAAGCCTAATCTTTGGACTGAGCCGAGAGACAGTATGCTTCTATTGTAAAGAACCGCCACTGGAAGAGAAACGCAAGAAGTATATGGATTCCGATGAATGCAAGAAGAAGGTGGAAGTAAGACTTCCACCAATGGTACACTTGTTATAAATGTTTTAGACATTTTTCTCGCTGATTCTCCTATTAACTCTTGGGTATTTGATACGGATCGATTGCTCACATTGCAACTCGATGCGAGGGCTAATAAGAAGTAGAGAGTCGCAAGAGGTGAAGTTGATTTTAGCGTCGGAAATAAAGCAAGGGTTGCTGCGTTGACCGTCGGCACCATGCAACTTCAGCTTCCTTCAAGATTTATTATGGAATTGAATAATTGTTATTATGTTCCTAGTATGAGTCGAAACATTTTATCCCCCTCATGTTTGATGAGAGATGGTTATTCATTTGCAAGTAAAGACAATGGTTGTTTGATCTCTAAAAATAAAATGTTTGTGGCTTTTGCACCCATTGTGAATGGGTTATTTATTTTAAATCTTGATGATGCACCTATCTTTAACATAAATGCTAAAAGACTTCGACCTAATGATTTGAATCCCACCTATGTTTGGCATTGTCGTTTGGGTCACATAAGTGAAAAGCGCATGAAGAAACTCCATGCTGATGGTCTTCTAACCGTTTGATTTTGAATCGCATTTAGACATGTGAAGCTTGTTTGCTTGGTAAAATGACCAAATCACCTTTCAAAGGTTGTTTTGAGAGGCGTCGACTTGTTGGAAATCATACATGCGATGTATGTGGACCAATGAGTACGATTTGCTAGAGGTGGATTTCATTACTTGATAACTTTCATCGATGATTTTAGTAGATATGGCTATGTCTACTTAATGAAGCATAAGTCCGAAACTTTTGAAAAGTTCAAAGAGTTCCGAATGAAGTTGAAAATCAACGTGTCAAGAAAATTAAGGCTCTGCGATCGATCGTGGTGGCGAGTATTTGAGTCATGAATTTAGCAATCATCTCAAGAGTTGCGAATTGTTCCACGCTAACACCGCCGTAACGCCTCAAAGAAACGGGTATCCGAGCGGCGTGTCGGACCTTGTTGGACATGGTTCGATCGATGATGAGCTAGTCGATCTACCATTATCCTTTGGGGTTACGCTCTAGAAACGGCAGCTTTTACACTTAATATGGTACCGTCTAAATCGTAGTTAAGACACCATATGAGATATGGACTAGGAAGAGTCACGCTTTGTCTTTTCTAAAGATTTGGGGATGTGACGCGTTTGTCAGCGACTCTGATCGGACAAGCTCACACCCAAGTCGGATAAATGCATTTTCGTGGGATATCTGAAGAAACCTTTGGATATTACTTCTACAACCGACTAGAGGGCAAAGTGTTTGTCGCTCAAGTGGTGTTTTCCTAGAGAAAGAGTTTCTCAACAGGGAGACAAGTGGAAGAACGGTGCGGCTTGAAGAGGTTCAATATGAACCAATCGGGAAGACTCGGCGAATGATGCCCATGTGGCGAGAACAAGTTGAGGAACCCATGGCAAAGGAAGCACCACCACCACGAAGGTCGGAAGGCTCCATAATGCGCGAGATATGTTATTGTTAGACAATGATGAGCCTCACGACCTATGCGGAAGCAATGATGGACCTAGACTCTAAGAAATGGCACAGTGCCATGAGATCCGAGATAGCATCCATGGAGACAATCAAGTTTGGAATTTGGTTGACCACTTTGATGGTGTTAAAACCATAGAGTGCAAATGGATCTATAAAGGAAGATTGATATGGATGGAAATGTTCATATCCATAAAGCTCGACTTGTCGCAAAGGTTTCGGCAAGTTCAAGGAGTTGACTACGATGAGACCTTCTACTTTGTAGTGATGCTTAAATCTATACGGATCATTCTAGCTATTCTTGCATATTTCGACTATGAGATATGGCGGATGGATGTCAAACGGCTTTCCTTAATGGAAATTTAACCGAGAACGTGTATATGATACGGCCGAGGGTTTTGTCGATCCAAACAATGCTAGAAAAGTATGCAAACTTCAAAAATCCATTTATAGATTGAAGCAAGCATCTCGGAGTTGGAACTTTCGTTTTGATGAAGTGGTCAAAGGGTTTGACTTCATCAAAAGCGAAGAAGAATCTTGCGTTTACAAGAAGACAAGTGGAGCTCACTCGTATTTCTAATCTTATATGTAGATGACATATTCGATTGGAAATGATATTCCTATGCTCGAGTCGTTAAGACCTCACCAAAAATAGTTTTCAATGAAGGACTTAGGGAAGCGGCATATATTTTGGGTATTAAGATCTATAGAGATAGATCAAAAAGGCTAATAGGATTAAGCGAGTACTTACATTGACAAAGTGTTGAAACGGTTCAACATGGAGGAGGCAAAGAAAGGGTTCTTGCCCATGTCTCATGGCATAAATCTTGGCAAGACTCAGTGTCCTTCGACAACTGATGAGCGAGATCGCATGAGTAAGATTCTGTATGCTTCGGCCATTAGATATATCATGTATGCTATGATATGTACTCGCCCAGATGTTTCCTATGCTCTAAGTGTTACGAGCAGATACGGTGATCGGTGAGAGTCATCGGACGGTTAAAAACATCCTCAAGTATTTGAGAAGAACTAAGGATGTATTCCTACTCTCGGAGGTGAGGAAGAGCTCGTTGTAAATCGTTACACCGATGCAAGCTTCCAAACCGACAAAGATGATTACAAATCGCAATCGGGTTTTGTGTTCATTTTGAGCAGTGGTGCGGTCGCTTGGAAGAGTTCCAAGCGGAGGCATTCGACTCTACAACGGAGGCCGAGTACATTGCGGCTTCGAAGCAACAAAGGAAGGTGTTTGGATAAGGAAGTTCATAATGAACTAGGTGTGGTTCCTAGTGTGTGCGATCCTCTGGATCTTTCTTGTGATAACGGTGGGGCCATTGCTCAAGCCAAAGAGCCGAGGAATCACCAAAAGAACAAACACATCTTGCTGGCGTGTTTCATCTCATTCGAGAGATCCTCAATCGAGGAGATTTAAAGATATGCAAAATACACACGTTTGAATATTTGGATCCTTTGACGAAGCCTCTTCCACACCCCTAAGCATGAGGCGCACACAAGAGCTATGGGTATTAGATATCTTCTAGATTGACTCTAGTGCAAGTGGGAGACTGTTGGAGATATGCCCTAGAGGCAATCATAGAGATGATGATATTTCGTTGTATCCATGATTTAATAAATGCTCCTTGAATATTGCCTTTGTGTTGATTAACAAGTATGTGACTTGTTTGTGAAACTCTTTCCTTGTATGGTTATTCTAAAGTTGTCCCTAGTCGAAGTTCATGTGAGGACACACGTGAATGATGGATTAGCACATGTATCGGTTGATGACCATGTTTCACAGGTCATAGACATGGAGATGTCAAACCAATAATGTGGACACATGTTTAGAACATGGGGTTGGACCGACCCAACATGAGACATAGCAATTATACTTATGGTTCTCTCTACACAATGTGTACGCCTTGTCCTTATACCTGAGATTGTCGCATGTACTTGCGATGTGAATCGACCTACTTAGGGGCTATCAAACGGTACTCCGTAACTGGGTAGTTATAAAGGTAGCTTTCGGGTTTGTCATGAAGCATGTTGCGAGACATGGTCGGTCGAGATGGGATTTGCCCTCTCTACCGAGAGAGATATCTCTGGCCCTCGAGTGATCGGATCCGAAATGCATGGCCATGCTACTTAAGGTTAAGAGTTAACCTAGTAAGGGATTCGGATCACGGGATCGAAAAGAGTGGTCACTTGGAGCTCGACCAATATCGTGAGGCAAAGGGATTGGCATGTACATAACGTTGTGATGGTTCGTCCGATATGATCTTTGTATACGTTTAGGAGTTGGCACGTCTTGCTAGAGGTCGCTACCAACTATTGACCAAGTATGTGTACTCGCGTCATGTCTAAACATACGTGAATCTATGGGTCACACACTTAAGGTGAAGCCTAATTCGGATTGGATCCGAATTAGGTGGGCATTGAGTCCTAATGGGCCTCTATTCATAGAAGCCCATTGTAAGGGCGTCTATAAAAGGAGGGCGGCGCACGAGATTGAGGATGAGTTTTTCGTGACATCCTCAAACCTAGCCGCCACCCCTCCCACGCCCTAATCGCTCGCGCGATCTAGTAGTTCGGCGTGCATCGCTTCCTCCGTGCGTGTGGATACCTTTGAAGTCCTGCATCTGTAGCGTTGGGATGAACCGCAAGAGAGGAGTCAGTCGTGGGGCGCCACGGCGAGGGCGAGTAAGTAGTGCGACTACTGCGCCCGACGTCTGCATCAACTCAATGCGACTACTACTTTGCCCGACGTCTTTGCATCAACTTCCGCACCTGCGCGTCTAGTGGTAAGACTGTGATTTATAACTGTAGTGATCTTGGTTTACAGGTAGAATTTTTTTTAAAATTTGCGCTAGTGTAGCCTACCCGTTGCCCTTCAACTTATGCCCTACGGAGTGCACAAGGGGAGGCGTGCGGTTTACAGGCCCAAACGCCTCTCTTTTATTTAGAGATAATAATTCAGTTTCTATTGTCTTCTTCCAATCCACCCAATTTGATCTTTTCTTACATTCAGTGAGCGATGCCAGCTCTGGATCAAGTTCAATGATTGTGGCAATTTTCTTTGCAAAGTAAATGTCGACATTGGCTATTGTCCTATTCAGAGATTCACCCATGGTTACATAGTTTAAAGCTATTTCTTTATGGGGCGATTCTTCTGTTGCTTCAATTTGTTCACCGCTATTTCCAATTACGGGGGCAAGTCCCTTTATTTTTTTCCAGCTCCGATGTGTGTGCACACATCCTTACTAGTTTCTCCCTCCGTGGAATATTCAAATCCGGTATGCCTTTTTCTAAAGGTGTCATACTAATGCCAGGTCTCAACGGGCTCCCCTTCTGGTTTCGGGGAACTTCGTTGATCGGCTGTGTCAAGTCCTTCTTATCCTTTTTCACCAGGCATCCCTGGTGTTGGACCGAAAAGGCGACTAAAGGGGGGGTGAATAGGAGCACGATCTCTTTTTCTCCCGAATTCAATTCAATACGAATCTCACTCCAATAGCTATGAAAGCTATGAAGATCAATCAATCATGCACAGCGGAAGACTTGTATTGAACCAACTCAAAACCCCAAAGTAAAATCAACACAAAACCAAAACACAGAGGCTCGGGCGGTCTGACCTCTCACGGGGGCGGTCAGACCGATCCAAGCGGTCAGACCGATTTCACGGGAGGTCAGACCTCTGGATCGATGAACAGAGAAAACAACCCGACAAACCGAAACGCAAATTAATCAAACTTTTCATTCGTGCGTCCAAACTTCGTGAAACTTGACACACAACTTCCTAAGGATGTCGGAACCTATTCCAAGCAACAATTGTGATAATTCTTTCTCGTGTTCGGACCTTTTACCGTTTGAGAAGTTAGGTCAAAACCGAGTCAAAACGAAAATATGATCTTAAGACTTGCGTGGGTGATTGATGATCTTGATGATCCTAGATGTATTCTCACACGTCACAGCAAGATAAATCACGTCAAGAAACTAAGCAATAACTCGCGGATCAAACAAAGACTCAATTCATCAAAAGAGAGAAAGAAAGCACATGAACTCACTTTTGAAGAAACTTTCTTTGGATTGATTTGATGCAGTTTACTGACCACTCCATCAATGGATGACAAAGACTCAATACATGAGCACGAAATCCAATCCAACTCTCTAGAACCCTAACCTCCTCTCCTCCTCTCCCTAAGCAAATTAGGGTTTCTAAACAATGAAACGTCGAAAGGTCGGGAGGAAAGGTGCAGCCACCTCCTCCTCTATTTATAGTGGAGGCTTAGGGTTTCTAATAGAGTCTCCTAATGGGCTCCCGTTAAGGCCCAAAACAAGCGGGTGACACACGCACGCCTTTTAAGCGCCGTGTTCATATTGTGCGAAGCACTCGCTGCTCGCCATACGTGTAGGTTGATCCAACGGCTCTCATCATGTCGGCAAGTCTCTCCCATCCGCTCCCACGAAACCACCATGGCACTTGCACCACCCCGCGCGCTTGATTCAACCGATCCGCACCGAGCGCCTGTTCGTTCACCTTTGTCCATCTTGCACCATACTTGAGTCCAATGACTTCACCCGCATCGTCGATCGTTTTGAACCTTAGCTCTCAAGCCTAGTCCGATCATCCTCGCCGTTGACCGTCGTTGACCACCAAGCAACATGCACAACAATAGACAAGAAAATCAAAATCGGAACAAGTTCTTCACAACTTGACACACGTTAGTCAAAACATGCATCATGCAACACATATGACATGAAACCCATGAACTTGACCTAATCGGCAACCATCGCCACCACACGCCGGCGACATAAGTGAAAACCGGTCGATCGCGACCTTGGCGATCGATCGATCGCCACAGCCGGTCGACCGCCAACGAAGGCGATCGGGCCGCCACAAAAGGACTTAGCCGAAATTTCAATGCTGAAATCCGCAACCTCTCTGGAAATTTAAAACGAATAGAACTTTTGACTGGAAGCTCCAAAAATTATGGGACCAAGTGCAGTAGAATCTCCTCACTTGCCTACACCCTCTATTTTTGGCCCAGCCTCAAACTCCAAAGTCACTCAACTTGCCGGTCCGACCGCTCAACAAACGCCGGTCAGACCGCTACCAAATCGGTCGATCACGACCGACTGGCGGTCGGACCGCGACCTGAACACGAGGCATGGCGGTCGACCGCCACCATGGCGGTCGACCGCTTTGACTCGACAGAATCTGAACTTTGCCGAAAACTCGTGTTTCCGCAAACCTTCAACGTCATTGCCAATTGACACATCATCCTAAGATCATGAGCATATCCCCATGATATCCACAATCTCCCCCTTGATGATCACATTGGCAATTCCCCACAAATGCAAGTTTTGAGGTTTGAAAAGTAAAACTCAACGTTTTGCGCAAAAGACACAACTTGGTCCAAATGCAAGAGAAAGCAATGGAAATGACCAAGTGGCTTGAATAGCATCGGCAAGTGAGATAGGGCAAAAGAAAACAAGAAAGCTTCAATTTCCAAAGAAGAGTCAAAAATCTCACTTAAGGTCCATATGAAAGAACAATTGTTAGAAATGACCTTTGATCATGGTGAGGATCAAGAATTGCAATTCAAGTTCAGAAAGAGCAATAAGACCAAAAGAATGCAAATAAGAAACTCCCCCTCACTATGATCCTCAAATTTCAGAAAATTTCAAATTCTCCAATTTTCTCCACTTTCCTCTTTTGAATACTTTCAAATCCTCTCCCCTTTACACATCTTGAAATATCTTCTCCCCCTTTGACAATGGAGTCATCAAGGAATCACGTCTTCCTCTCGTCCAGAGATAACAAATGCAGAATGAGGAAAAAGCATAAGAAGGAGCATGCATGAAATGTAATGAAGTGGCTTCATATTTTTGTATTTTTCAATTTTGGATTACAAGAAGCTTTGGAGATTACCCAAAAGAACAAGCTAGCATCTCAAATTTTGCATAAACACCATATCAGCCTGAATGCGCTAGCAAGATCATGATAAGACATATATAACAAAGCTAAAGCAGGAAGGCTCAAAGTAAAGCAATAAATTTTAGCATTTTAAGCAACGCTTCAAATCTAGCAAGTCCATCAACAGAGATCCTAAATGAAATCGCCATGTCAAAATGTCAATGTGAGACCAAGAAGCTAACAAAGACCACATTAAGAGACAAACAAGTCCTAAATTGAATCATTTTGCTCAAATTGTCTCAAACGCCCACTTTTCAACAGATTTTCATTTGCAAAGGAATATTGAAGTTGATGAAAGGTATATCTTAGTGAAGAAGATCCTGGACTAGGAGCCATCCACAAACTCTTTCTAAGCTTCTACCCACTTGATAATTCATTTTCTTATCCACGTGCTAGATCTCAAGCCTTGCATGACCATCTTAAGCACAAAAAGCTTAAAAGAATGGTCTAGATCATCCAAAACTCCCCGAGTTCATGCCTAGTGTAATGGCAAGCCGTCTCATGAGAAAGAATTGGTGAGATCAGTTTTTCGCACAAAAGAGACCTCCTTTTTTTGTTCACAAGAGCAGATTTAGATTCTTAAAAGAACAAGAAGCTCAAGTAATGATCAATACTAGATTCAAGAGCTAACACCGCAATTTTGTGGGGCCAATGTCACAAAAGGAGCACTAATTGCAACTAGCTAAAACATCCACAAATTGCAGTTTTTAGTTCAAGTTGTCTTAAAGTTCGCTCATTCAAGAAAGACTTAGCTACACATGTGAAAGCATGATAATTCTAGCAAGTCAAAGAACTAGACATGACATTGAGCGAGAATTGAAATACTAAAGCTCAAAGGGTAATAAGCAAAGCTTCATCAATTTTAAAAGACAAGCAAAAAGCTTATATAACAATGCATCTTTTGGTTTTCATATGAATGCAGAAGAAACAATGAGATGCACACAAACTTAAAAGCCTAAAAGATCAAAAGATCAAAAGAAGATCAAGAAAAGATCAAATGAACAAGGTAAGATCGGAAAGATCAAACTCCCCTCAAACCAAACCGTAGGGATAAATTACCCCTAACTCACTTCTCGAGGTGGCAAACCTAGTTGGATCTAAAGGCTTGGTGAGGATATCGACCAACCGAGCCTCGGACTCCACGAAATGCAAAGACAATATCACCCTTCTCGACATGATCTCTAAGAAAGTGATAGCGAATGTCTATGTGCTTGGTCCTAGAGTGTTGCACGGGGTTTTAGCAATGTTAATCGCAGAAGTGTTATCACGAAAAGAGGAACACTATCAAAAGCCAACCCAAATCCTTAAGAGTGGACACCATCCACAAAATCGACTACGACAACTAGCGGCAGCCTACATATTCAAACCAGATGGATTGTGCAAATGAAGACGCTTCCTAGAAGACCAAGAGACAAGAGAAGTGCCTAGGAAGTGACAAGTGCACGAGGTACTCTTCCTATCTAGCCGATGACCGCAAAAATCGAATCGAAAACCCCGAATGGACAAGGACGAAGAGCAGAATACCAAATGCCATAATGGAGGGTAGAGTGTAAATACCAAGATGCGCTTAACGGCTTGGCGATGGAAGTCCTCGGAGACTCCCGAAACCTCGCACGAGGCAACAGCGAAGTGGATGTCCGGTCTTGAGGCCGTCAAGTACGAAGGAGCCAATCATGCTTGGTACTCGCGTTGATCCATGGCTTCTCCTTCCTCATCGGATCCAAAGCAGATCGAAGTCGCCATGGGAGTGGCGATCGACTGCGATCACTCATCTCGGCGCTTGAGCGGATCCTTGGTGTACTTCGCGATGGATGAAGATCCCTTCCTTGCATTGCTTGATTTGAAGCCCAGAAGTAGTTGAGTTCTCCCATCATGCTCATCTCAAATTCCTGGACATGGTCTCGAAAAAGTGGAAACAAGAGCATGAGAAGAACCACCAAAGATAATATCATCTACATAAATCGAGCAAGCAGAAGTCATTGCCACGCCTAAAGATGAGCAGGTCTTGTCTACCTTACCCATCTCAAAATCATTCTTAAGCGAAAGGTCTTAAGTCTATCATACTGTGCTCTAGGGGTTTGCTTAAGACCATACAAGGCTTTGGATAGCTTGAAAACATGATGTGGATGCTTGGGATTCTCAAAGCACGGGGTTGTCTAACATACACTTCCTCCTCTATAAAACCATTCAAAAGGCACTCTTAACATCCATCGATATAATCTAAAGCCCTTAGAAGCAAAGAAATGCAAGCGAATGCGAATGGCTTCCAATATAGCAACATGAGCAAATGTCTCATCAAAGTCTAACCCTCAACTTGGCTAAAACCCCAGCTACCAATCTAGCCTTGTTTCTAACCACGTAACCATCCTCATTTTGTTTATTTTTAACACCCAACGGTTCCTATCACATTATGACCACTAGGAGGTTCTACTAGATTCCGACCTTATTCCTCTCAAAATTCTCTAACTCCTCATGCATGGCATTAACCCACTAGAATCGATAACGCATGTGATATATCGCGGGTTCGAAAGAAGCAACAAATGCGTAATGAGAGTAGAGGCTTGATCGTGATACCGGAGCGAGTGACTCGCTCATTAAGATTACCAATCATCGATCCGGAGGATGATGCCTCTGAATATGAAGTGGAGCGCCCGGGGGAGACAATATCTCCTCAACCTCCGCAGGTACTGCTGATGAAGAGGATGCAGCAGGAGCCTCAATTGGAGGTGAAGCGACGTGCGTGAGTTACGGAACTTGGACAGAGCCTCAAGAAGCGGCAGTGGAGGACAAATATCAACTTCGTCATCATCTTTCTCCACAAAAATGCTTTCAGTCACCTGTGTATCACCTGAAATGTCGGATCTAGCTCAAGGGCTAGTCTCATCAAAAGTGACATTGCATGTCTCTGGACAATGTTAGTTTCAACATTAAAACCCGAAAACCCTCGAATGTGCAGGATAACCTAGAAATAAACCATCAAAAGTCCTTTATTCAAATTTATCTAGGTTTCCTGTCTTGAGAATGAAACACTTAGCTCCAAAAACTCAAAAATGAGAGACAGAGGGTTTTCTACCAAAACGAAGCTCATATGAAGTCTTGCCCAAAGACGGTCTCAAGTAGACACGATTTGCAATATGGCAAGCTGTAGCAATAGCTTCGGCCCAAAACCTCCTCGGTGTGCTATACTCATCTAGCATTGTCCTAGCCATCTCGACTAAGGTTCTGTTCTTTCTTTCCACAACGCCATTCTCGTTGAGGGACGTGTGGAGAAGAGAACCGATGCTCAATTCGCGCTCATCACAAAAAGAGGCAAGCGAGGCATTCTTGAACTCCGTGCCATTGTCATGCGGATCGCTCTCAAGGCACCGTAAAATTCGAAGCCAAGCGAAGAACAAGATCACGATAAAACCAAAAGCTTCATCCTTTGAAGCAAGAAAGAACACCAAGTGTATCTCGAAAAATCATCAACTATGACAAGAATGTACCACTTGCCACCAATTGATCGAACCCTAGCGAGACCAACAAAGATCCATATGAAGCAAGCTGTCCCGGTCCGTCTACCATGACCAAAGTCACCGAAGGGTGTGAGGCGGCAACTTGCTTGCCATGCCTACGAGCGCACATACAACATCCTTGACGGCCTTGAGTTTGGGCAAACCTCTCATGAGATCAAGGTTGCTAACTCGCGATGATCAAAACCAATGTGCCCCAAACGTCGGTGCCAAAGCCGAACTCGTAAGAAGGTGTAAACAAACATTTAAGAGAACCACCAAAGATTCGGAAAAATCACTCCAAAGATCCTAGCAACTCTATAAATCCCAAAACAAGCTCACCAATCAAGCACCCGACAAGCATTTTTCTTAAATATTGTCTCATAACCATCATCAAGAAGTCGTGAGAGAGAGAGTAAGTTAAACCTAAGCTTGTCCACAAGGGCGATGTCCTTTAGGATGAAATTGTCGTTCACCCCGATTGTTCCTTCCTTCAATCCGCCCTTGAGTATTGTCTCCAAAGGTGCCGAGGACATCACCTATCGACCGCGTGAAGGAGGTGAACCATTTTGAGTCTCCGGTCATGTGGCGTGAATGTGAGTCCACGAACCACGTGTCCTTCCTTCCGCGGTGATCCCGAAAATCAAGGCACAAAAGAACGATGTGTCTCAACATCAAGTTAGTTAAACATGACTTGGGAACCCAAAGATCGAGACACATGTCTCTGAGTAGTATGCAAAGCGTATGCTATCCTTGATTCTATTTGAAATTCATTGTGAGCAATGGTTACTCTAACATGAGAGTTATCCTGTCTAGGAGCATGAGCATCATCGCATGTGAAATAAATCCTAGACCAGGTTTCTTCCTTTCTAAATTACCATGTCTCATAAAAGCCCTAGGTTGATTAGATAACATTCTAGCAAGATTTTTTTAGCATTTTTCAACCTACGCCATGTGAACTCAACCAAATGCCCATCCTTCTTGCAATAGGTGCAATGGTACTTGGTACCACTGGGAGAAGCACCTTTTGACTGAACAGATGGTTGGACAAAACCTGCAGATTTGAAAGTGATCTTTGCAGGTTGGGTATCAAATTCAACTAAGCCATTTCTCAAAATTTGAATGTCATTAGATTTATCCTGGGCAAAGTTGTATCCTAACCCTTGCTTCTTATAAGGAGTTTTTGACTTGTCAAGAATCATGTTTAATCTGTTTCTTACCTTTAGAAAATCTTTCTAATGTGTCATTAAGGTAAGCGATTTCTTTTCTAAGGTTAACACATGAATCACACGTTTTAGCATCAAACCTCTTCTTATAAAGAGCAACTTCAAGCTTAAGAGCTTCACATGAAGCACAAGTAGCAGAATTAATATTGTCCTTAAGCTTGGCATATTTAGCTCTAACCGCTTCTACAACATCATGTAATTCACGCTCACGTTCTAAGCGCATGCAGCAAGAGCTAGATTCAACCACATCAGAAACAACCAACATGCTAGACTTTAAGCATTTTTCGCAAGGAGCAGATTTAACTTCAATTAGCTCAGTTCTAGCATTTTCAAGTTGTTACAAAGCAATATCATGAGCAGATTGCAGTTTAGCAAATTCAGAATGTAAAGCATAGCAAGATGAACATTCATCAGATTCAAGACTCTTAGCATTCACAAGTTCTAATGTGAGTTTCTTTACTTGTGACTCTAACTCCTCATTCTTAGTCATGATGAACTTTAAAGCTTTATCCTGACCTAGCATTTGCTCATAGACAGTTTCACATCTAGCAAAGAGAACATCATAAGAAGGAGATACCTCATTGTTGTCATTGATGTCGTCGGAGTCAGCCATGAAGCACATGCCGGTGAAGTCCTTGGCCTTCCCCTTCTTGTCTTGAGGGAGCTCCTCCTCCTTGTCCTCCTCGCTCCCGGAGTCCACATCACTCAAGGATCGATCTCCAAGAGCGGCAAGAACCCGTGAGCAGCCTTCCCGAGCTTGGCATCATCAAACTCGACTTGCGCCTCGGGCTTCTTCCAAGTGGCTTTTCATCCTTGTGGTTGCTCTTACCTTTCAGCTTGGGGCAATTTGCCCGAATGTGATTAAGCTCTCCACACTCATAACAAGTCACCTTTTTGTTTCTCATATTGTTGTAGGCCCGTGTGAACTTCTTAATCAAAAGCGTCATCTCGAGCTCAGAATACTCTCAAGATCCTCTTCTTGAATTGCGATAAAGAAGCAAGTGAAAAACCAAAAGAGGACTCAAACGACCCATCAGAGGCTCTCTTGAGCGGGTCTGCTACCAAAGCCATGTTACCCTTCTTAGAATGGTCACCTTTCTGGATCTCATGAGTCTTGAGCTTGCTATAGAGCAGCTCCAAAGTCGATCGAGAAGTTGACATTTTCCGAATGGCGGTAGCCTTTATCTCCCACTCCACGGTGTTGATTGCAGCCAGAGATGGATGACATTTTGGTCGAGTAAATTCAATACCAATGAGACTTCATCCGATTTATCAACGTGTTGAAGCGATCGAAAATGTCATCGATGCTCTCACCAGACGCATCTCGAATTTGTTACATTCTCTCTTATAAACTCTTGACGCACTTGTTTGATTTGGGAAGAACCCTCATGATAGGTTTGAGAGTCTTCCAAATCTCATGTGCGATCTCGAGATTGCAAATCCTATCATATTCTCGTCTACCAAGCCCACCACAGAAAATTCTTTGCCTTACGGTCATTAGCCAAAAGGGCTTGAGCAGCGTAGCAACCTCGAGCAAGATTAGCGGACCTCGAACACCTCCCAAATACCTCGTGGTTCGCTCTCAAGAAAGACACGCATGTGGTTCTTCCAAAAGGCATAGTCGTGCCCATCGAAGATATGCGGTTTGGAAGAGTACTTATCCATCGCCAAGTTCAGTGACCGGTTAAGATCAAGAATGAACTAACCTGGCTCTGATACCACTTGTTGGACCGAAAAGGCGACTAGAGGGGGGGTGAATAGGAGCACGATCTCTTTTTCTCCCGAATTCAATTCAATACGAATCTCACTCCAATAGCTATGAAAGCTATAAAGATCAATCAATCATGCACAGCGGAAGACTTGTATTGAACCAACTCAAAACCCCAAAGTAAAATCAACACAAAACCAAAACACGAGGCTCGGGCGGTCCGACCTCACGGGCGGTCAGACCGATCCAAGCGATCGACCGCTACCTCGGCGGTCGGACCGATTTCACGGGAGGTCAGACCTCTGGTTCGATGAACAGAGAAAACAGCCCGACAAACCGAAACGCAAATTGATCAAACTTTTCATTCGTGCGTCCAAACTTCGTGAAACTTGACACACAACTTTCTAAGGATGTCAGAACCTATTCCAAGCAACAATTGTGATAATTCTTGCTCGTGTTCAGACCTTTACTGTTTGAGCGAGTTAGGTCAAAACCGAGTCAAAACGAAAATATGATCTTAAGACTTGCACGTAGGTGATTGATGATCTTGATGATCCTAGATGTATTCTCACACGTCACAGCAAGCTAAATCACGTCAAGAAACTAAGCAATAACTCATGGATCAAACAAAGACTCAATTCATCAAAAGAGAGAAAGAAAGCACATAAACTCACTTTTGAAGAAACTTTCTTTGGATTGATTTGATCAGTTACACCACTCCATCAATGGATGACAAAGACTCAATACATGAGCACGAAATCCAATCCAACTCTCTAGAACCCTAACCTCCTCTCCTCCTCTCCTAAGCAAATTAGGTTTCTAAACAATGAAACGTCGAAAGGTCGGGAGGGAAAGGTGCAGCCACCTCCTCCTCTATTTATAGTGGAGGCTTAGGGTTTCTAATAGAGTCTCCTAATGGGCTCCCGTTAAGGCCCAAAACAAACGGGTGACACACGCACGCCTTTTAAAGCGCCGTGTTCATATTGTGCGGCACTCGCTGTTCGCCACGTGTAGGTTGATCCAACGGCTCTCATCATGTCGGCAAGTCTCTCCCATCCGGCTCCCACCGAAACCACCATGGCACTTGCACCGACCCCCGCATCGCTTGATTCAACCAGGCCGCACCGAACCGCCGGTTCGTTCACCTTTGTCCTTCTTGCACCATCCTTGAGCCAATGACTTCACCCGGCAATCGTCGATCGCTTTGAACCTAAGCTCTCAAGCCTAGTCCCGATCATCCTCGCCGTTGACCGTCCGTTGACCACCAAGCAACTTGCACAACAATAGACAAGAAAATCGAAATCGGGAACAAGTTCTTCACAACTTGACACACGTTAGTCAAAACATGCATCATGCAACACATATGACATGAAACCCATGAACTTGACCTAATCAAGCAACCATCGCCACCACACGGCCGACGACATAAGTGAAAACCGGTCGGGCATCGGCCAGCCTTGGCGGTCGATCGCCACACCGGTCCGACCGCCAATGAAAGGCGGCCGCACCGCCACAAAAGGACTTAGCCAAATTTCAACGCTGAAATCCGCAACCTCTCGGAAATTTAAAACGAATAGAACTTTTGATCGAAGCTCCAAAAATTATGGGACCAAGTGCGAGAATCTCCTCACTTGCCTACACCTCTATTTTTGGCACGACCTCAAACTCCAAAGTCACTCAACTTGTCGGTCCGACCAGCTCAGACGCCGGTCGACCGCTACCAAATCGGTCGACACGCCGACCGGCGGTCGGACCGCCCAAAGACACACGAGGCATGGCGGTCCGACCGCCACCATGGCCGGCCCGCCGCCGAGACTGACAGAATCGAACTTGCGAAAACTCGTGTTTCCGCAAACCTTCAACGTCATTGCCAATTGACACATCATCCTAAGATCATGAGCATATCCCCATGATATCCACACCTGGCTATTTGGGATTCGAGGGATCAGAGTTCTCGTCCTTTTATTATGAGGCCTCTGGGCGGGATTAGGGGTACCTTCAACTTTCTTCGGTATTTCAACCCTCTTCAGTGCAATGTGTGCAGGCACATGCGACTTTGTCGGGACCCCAAGTATGCAACCCCGAGCTTGGCTTGGAGTCTGAGGTGCTACATGCCCTACTCCTGGCATAGAGGTCTTGGCGGGTGTAGCTCCCAAGTTGAATGGAATTGGTGTCGGGGCTTGCTTTCGCGGACAATCATTGGCGTAGTGACCCTTTTGCCGACAGTTGTAACAGGTAATTCCAACGGCAGGATTGATGTTTCTTGGTTGCTGGTTGGTGTTGTTGTTGCTGGAGAGGTGAAATCCGGGAGTAGCTAGGCGAGGTGCTATCGCAGGGGCCTGAAGGTAACAGGAGGAGCAAAATGGGCAGGGTGCTACTAATTCATTCTGGCTCTCTGCGGATGACCTTGATGAACACCATGATGCATCATCTTCCTCTTACGGGATTCTTCAAGCTCACGACGGGAATCTACTATGAGCATAGCCTTGTTTACTAGATGCTGAAATTCTATATAGTCGTTGCCAACGACTTGAACCTTTAGGCTAGGGTTGAGCCCCCGCTTGAAACGCTTCTAACGTGCATCATCTGTGGCAACATCCTCTTGAGCATAACGAGAGAATTGAGTGAACTTGTTGAGGTATTCACTCACTGACATGTTTACTTGTCGTAACTCACGGAACTCATTCTTCTTCATTTCCACCTTTCCATTAGGAATATGAGAGTGGCAAAAGGCTTCTAAAAATTCAGAACAAGTAATATTCTGGTTGTTTTCATGGGCGGCGTAGTAATTCTCCCACCATTCTGTTGTAGTGCCTTCAAGCTAGTGTACAGCATACAAAACCTTCTCACGGTCATCACAACAGGTGATGGCGAGCTTTTTTCCGGTAGAGCGCAGCCAGTCATCTGCGTCCAGGGGCTCGAAGGAGCTGTACAAAGTAGATGGATGGGTTCTCATGACCTCTGCCTGCCTTGGCTAAGGAAAAGCTGGTGGTGGTGGCAAAGCAGCTACTTGATTGTTCTGGTTCAGCACTGCTACTAGGGCGGAAGTGGTCTGGTTCTGTTGAGTCATCATCTGATTCATATTCTGCATCATTGCGTGCATCAACTCCGTTTGGGCTGCCATGAGCTGACCCAAACCCTGATCTACTATGGCTGCCGGAGAAGGTGGTGGCAGTGTAAAGGGATCCACTGGTTCATCTTGACTTGTAGAGTTGCGGGTCTGAACCATCTGCAACAAATCTTCCCAGGTATAATAGATGAGATGAAGAAAGCACGATAGGCGAGAGGAAAAAGCACAATAGACGAGAGAGAACAAGGGAGAAAGATAGAATAATCTAATTGGGGCAAGTCGGTTAAACCCAAAGAACGAATAGCCAAAAAGCTATTAAGAGGCAACAAAACTTAAGCCAGAGGTCCTATTACACGGACTATACGATACTAAAGCTAAGAAGGGCAACTCGGCTAAAGCACCTCTAACCTATCATACATGGATGAACGACTTGAAACAAACGGTAGATCTTGAAACTTCCAGGCCATCCATCACTTGATCACGGAAACTCGATCCTATCGAGATTCCAGAGGTAAGGAGGTCAATTTAAATTTAAAAACAAAGTTTTAGAAAATATAAGATGCAAGAACTTATGGATGATGTGAGAAGAGATTAGAATAAGATGAGAAGGGAATAGAATAAGACGAGAGAAGAATAACTACTCATCAATTGACTTGGTTTGATTTTTAAAAATAAATTTTGAAACTTTTGACTAACATGACCATGCTAACTATGGTTGTGTGCTACAGTCGATATGGCTCTAATACCATCTCTGTCGGGACCCTGGGTATGCAACCCTGAGACCCTCTGTGTATGTTGAACTAGTCCCAGATTAGTAGCTAGCTCACATAGTTGCAACATAGATGAAATCATATCCATACAACAGACGGCTAACGAAGCAAACAAAATAACAATACATAACAGCAAAAGGACCTAATGGTCAAGGTTTTACAAAGCTTGCCACGCAGGGCTAAGGTCACGACCAGATCTACGACCGGTCCACGACCAGAGTAAACTTGCAACGGAACAAAACCAACTCGTAGAGGCCATTCGACATGCCTAAAGGCAATCGAGTGGAGGACGCCTCCTAGTTCGCATGGTCTTCGAAGTACTCCTCGTAGAACTCGGTGCTCCCTAGGTCTTCTTCAACAACTGATCAACAAAGGGTGTATAGCCGTGAATACATAAAGTACTTACCAAGTCATAGGGAACATTATGCAAATAGTATTCATGCAAGGCTCGACAAGAATATCTTTATGTTTATTTTTACGGAAAGTAATATTGATAGTAAATACAGTAAGTAGATTGCAAAGCACAAGACGAAAGATTAATACATAAATAATCAAGTTCTTTGAAACAACTCGTGAACACTCAGTTCACTTCACAAACCACTCATGAACACCCAGTTCACTTCCCAAACCACTCGTAAATGTGGGGACCCCGGGTTATCTCCATAAGACCAACACAACTCTGGACCTCCGGTAAATGGATTCCAACTTAACTCAATCTAAATGAGAGGCTTAACTGAAAACTAGAGCCTCGACGATCATGCGTGCCGCTCCTCTGCGAGCACTACATGATTGTCGGTTCTCCCACAAGTCAAGCACTACACTTAGTGAGTTAAATAGGAATCCATGAACAGCGAGCATGACTTATATTGGCTCCCAAGATCAGCGACCAATATATTCATACTCCCATACAACGATGGTCACATCCATACAACGCTCATACATAAATAGTACAAAAGTCATACATCATAGTTCCAAGTTTACAACTAATACAAGTGGCCGACCGGCCAAATTAAACAAGTTCATGAAGTAGTAGCGGAAGCAAGTAAGTAAACCAAAATGCTAGCAGTGGTATGCCCCATAACCCATCGGCAACCGACTGGGAGTTAAATGATAGCACTACTCATTAGTGTCGCCTAAATCGACACTGACAAGCTCGTCGGGCTCGATATCTTCCTCACCTGTAAGAGCCAGCAAACATCTGGCTGAGTATCAAAGAGTACTCGCAAGTCTTACACAAATAAAAACTAGTTATGCATAAGGCTGATCCAAGGGATGGCTCATATTGGTTTAGTTTTGCAAAAGAGACGCAACAAGGTACAACCTATACATACTAGTTTTTCAAGTGCTATTTCAAAATCAGATTTGAAGTAGAAGTAAAGCATGTGAATAAGTAATGAGCTGAATAACAAATAAATCATACAGATAGCAAAGTGGTTGTCCACTTTGATACAACAACAAGCATGAACATCCATCCATTTAGATACCAAGTTATAACCACAATTTTAATTCCAAGTCTAACAATAAGCAGCCACAATTTCAAGCGGTCGTCCATAACCGTGGACACGGATATTCGAATAGATTTATACCCTGCAGGGGTGTACAACTTTACCCACACGACTTGATTAGCCCATAAGCCAACAGATGCCTCCGAATATAGCATACTTCCTATGGTATGCCGACCGGGTAAATCAAGATATGGTCATTTTTAGCAAGAATACCTCATTGGCCTAAGTCCCTCAACCTAGGACTCCTAGGAAACATAAGCCGTTAACGGGCTCTATGCCCTATCGGCCCAAAAGGAAAACATAGGATTTCTTGGTCCCATGCCCTTACAATTTCACCACCGTGGGACTCAACACAACAAAACCCTCCCCCTACTTGACCATACGGCACCCATATACCGCGTGTGATAGCACGAGTTTTACTTGAATCGCAACAACCCAAAGTTCGATCCTTAATTGTCCAGACAAGTCCACCACTTACCCAAATCTCGTGCACAAAGCACCATCACTAACCAACACTTGTCCAGACCGAAAGCTCATTTAAAATGACAAAAGTTTAACTCATAAAACAGACACAACGGTCTGAAACAACAGTATATAAAGGGAGTTGTGTGTATCCCATAATTGTCGGGTTATTCCTAACAATCAGCTACCGGTTCTAGACTTGCATGACTAAGCAAACCCGGACAATATAAATTCACACATCCTATCTTAAGCATGTGGTGCTGGAATAATTCAAGGATAACCTCAATGAATAGGATATAACTAATCTACACATCACAAAAATAGCGACATAATAAAATAGCATGCAAGCAATTATCATTGCATCTATCCTAACAAAACTGGGATCAAATATGATGCAAAAAGAAAGTTCAAAGGACGCTTGCCTTGTTGGAAAAGTAGTTGTTCACTCTCAGTAGCGTAGGAATCAATATCATTCGCTTCGGAATCTAAAGAATAGAAACCGATATAAACACCGAGAAATACTCCAAAAATCAAGATGCTCAAAAATACATGATTTTTCTACAGTAGCTAAGTCATGGTTTTAGATGAATTTTGGTGGAAAAATTATGTTATTTTGGTTTAGTATATGAAAGTTATGGTGGTTTGAATCTCAGCTTACAATATGTCTTAATTAAGGTAATTTAATTACTTGGTCAAAATTTGTAGAATAGTAATGGGAAAATGGGTTATGTAGGTAAATAGAGAATATTAATACAAGTTCAAAATAGTTGAGTTTGCTTCAATTGGAGTTTCCATGATTTAGTTATGAATTTCTAAAGTTATCAGTATTTTCTTTTGTAAAAATAATAGTGTTAATGTCCAATCTCAAAAATAATACTCTCTGCTATAGAGAAGAGTTTGAAAAAAATTTACTATAAGGTCCATTAAAAATAAAAATTATCAGAAATGGTTTCACTCATTTTGGAGTTGAAATGAATTAGTTATGCATTTTTTAAGTTGCACATATTTTACAGTGTCTAAATATATGGGTTTCGAATTTATTAAAGCATTTATCACTCTTTCTACCGAGCCACGCATTAGCCACAGTCGCTGACAAGAGGGTCCACCAAGTCAGTGAGACGAAGTAGTGCGCGCGTGCGAGTGAGACGTTCGGGCCATGCTTGTGAACCGTTGGATTAAGATCCAGCGATCCAAAATCGTGGCACGTTCGAGCAGCCCGATCGGCCCAATAGATCCTCATCGTCCATTTCGCATCGCACAGTCTAGATTTGTGGCGCGTTCGGGCAGCCCGAACAGCCCAACAGATCCAGACCGTCGATTTCTCATCTGACGGTCCACAAGGACTCCAGTGCATTTGGTCACTTAAGTGTACAACACGTGTTTAAATAGTTGGGTCCACACATCAGCCTCTGCTGTTTTACTTAGCGTGTGGGTTTTTTGTGCGCAGTGCCCGCATGTAAGTGAGTTCAGCTGTTCTTTTCCGACAGTAATTAAATGCTAATGATTAACGTTTAACTCCTAATCATTTGCTACAGTAGTTGTCTGAGTACGACAACGGGATTTCGATCCCGCATGCTTTACCGGCGGCTCGGCGCTGCGCGCGCCACAGCGATGCGAACCAAAGGCATGTACAGGTGCACAATAGTGTTGCGCTCCTAATGGGAGTAGTCTCGATGGCTGGGCCGACCTGTACCGGTGGCTAGCCGGAGTTGAGCGGCGGTGCCCAATACGGCAATAATGCAATAGCAAAGTGAAGCTCTGCAGCGTCAATCAAGCTGGTGCCCGAGGTCCTAGGGACTACTAAGGGTCTACCTGAGTGCTGGAGCGAGGTCGAGGTGGTCGGAGAAAGTTGGAGCCTCGTCGGCGCCGGAGAAGAAAATAGTGACAACACGGCTTCACGTGGAGAGATGGCCCTGAGCAAAACCAACACAAGTGAATGGTCGGAGTAGTTCAAGGACCACATTAGGATGCTACAAGCAAAAGGAATCGGCCAATGGCTTACCGAATAAAGGTGGGAGATGAAAAGTTTTGAGCTTCGGCCGAAAAGGGGCAAACTTCAATTCAGCAAAACCCTGCCATGCATTCATGAAATTGCTTGAGGGGTTTTTAATCTCATGCCAAAATATACGAGATGACACGAAAGAAAGATCAAGAAACTCACCAGAGACTAAGAACACCACTCGGTGTCTTCGAGAGCGTGCTCTGGAACAGCCGAGAGCACGGCAATGGACTAGATGCTACAAGCAACACGAGGAGCTCATATTAGCAAAATGGATAAGGCATTGAACAAGGAAAAGAATGGCATCATCCGGTCGATACTTACCCAAAGAAGGAGCCCTCAATGGCGTCCTCCTCTTCTGCCAAAAAGAAGAGAAGTGAGGAATTGAGAGGTGAGGAGGGGGTATTATCCCCGGGAAATGACGGAGATGGAGGCGGCGTGAGACGGAGCAGCTCGGGGGTTGGCCAACGAACGCGGTGGATTGACGGTGTGGACTTGCAGATTCACGCATGCGTCGGAGGTGCTCGGCGCGTGGCGTAGAGCTCTGCGAGTCGAGGATGAAGGCGACAGCAGCGCCCCTGGCGTCAGTGAGACAAAGAGTGGGAGGGAGCCAGCGCTACGTGGCTCCATGCGCGTCGTTGGATCTGGACGTAACGGTTGAGATCTTAAGTGTTGCTTTGAACTTCCCAAGAGATGAGGAAATCTGGACCGTCAATTCTAGATCCTAAGGTCTACATGTCTCGTTGCAATTTAGTTGACTCGACCGAGTCAGTTCGCCAGGTCGGGTTCGAACCCGCAGACCAGTGCCGACTAGAGTTTGGGCTTAAGGGTTTGACTGAGTTTAAAAGGTCTTATTAACTTTGACCGAGGCCTTATAAATATAAATAAAATCCCAAAAATTTCTGAAATAATTCATGGGGGCTCCTAGGACAGTCTAGTACCCATAGAAATTATTGAACCCTATTGTTCATGATATAAAGTGCATAATTTAAATTCAAACAAAATGTTGGTATCTGGATAAATTATTTCCAGAGGAACTTTAGTAGCATTAATTACAGTTTTTTCTTAGTGTTTGAATTTTCTTAGTGTTCAATCCAGTCCCAAAAATTTGGGAAAAATTATATTATTTCATGATAATTAATATAGTATCTGGATAAATTATTTCCAAAGGAACTTTAGTAGCATTAATTATAGTTTTTATTTTGGAGTTCAAATTAAAGTGTATGTTCAATATTTGTTTTTGAGATTTTCCTAAATGCAATACTTAATGAAAATATTTCAAAACATGATGCATGCTAATGAGATACATAATAATCCTCTTCATTAACTTGGGGATGTGACAGTAAACACCCAAGACACATTTTTGAGAAAAATCTTCCCCTCGTGTGAAACCACCCAAGACACTCTACAGAGGTTTTACAGCTTGACCCACAAGAGATAGTCGCTTGATAAAACACATGTTTCCTTAGACATGTGGATCAAGGAGAGACTATCACAAGGATTTTACAAAGCTGTGTTTCGACTAGCAGTTTTGCTCGCTAAGGTTTCGCCACACAGGTCCCCTCTTGCGCCAAGTTCACTAAGGTTTCGCCACATAGGCCCCCTCTTGCGCCACGATCACTAAGGTTTTGCCACACAGGCCCCCTCTTGCGCCACGGATCAACCCAAACAGAACCGACTTAAAATATTGCTAATTAGTTGGTGAGGTCCACCCCATAAATGGACTTGTGGTTGCACGGTATGGCCCGAATCAATGGTGCGCAAAGTCAATACCTTAGTGGTTACTCAGGTGAGACTACCCCATCCCAATGTGCTTCCTACACCCACCTTTGCCACCGACCACTCGCCCGAGCATAAATCATTTTCGGTTCAACCCGACCAATTGGCAACCCATGCCATGGTACAATATTTTTTAATATCAGTGACAACACATGCCACAATTCCATATATCATTAAGTCAAATTTAGCATCATTGAATTAGGTAATTGAGAGGCCATCGCATAACTAAAGCAGGACTAAGCATAATACGCACCCATGTTGGTATTACAATATTGTCCAACTAAGATTACCCAACCTATGGTATCCAAGGGTACATGTTAACATGTCGTTCACAATTAATCAAGGAGTCGTACTGTCGAGTAGGTATTTAGCTATTCCTGAAACCATTTCAATAAACTTAGAAATGCATCTTGATATAAAATAATATAGTTTTATAAAATGGATACGACATGATCAAAGGTCTACAACTTGCCTTCGTTGAAGAGTTGAGATGCTTCGGTCATGGTCGTCTAGTCTAAGAACTCTTCGGCAATGCTAGAATCAATATGTGTGAAAAGAGCCAAGTAAATAAAGCAACTCTAAATAAAATAAAAAAAAACTACTAAACTAGAACAAAAAGAAAGCTACTGAATTTAGAAGGATTTTAGAAATTAAATCACTTGAATCAGAGCTTGAACAGTGGAGAACGATATCTCAAAAGGAGGTTCGACTACAGGTGGTTCGACTAGTCAAAAGGTTTAGACTGCCTGGTCGAAAGTGGTTTGACTGGTCAGAAGGAGAGAAGGATTCGACTACTCAATACGGTCGAAAGAGGAAAGAAGGATTCGACTGCTCGACGCGGTCGAAAGAAGAAGAAGGATACGACTACTCAACGTGGTCGTAAGAAGGATACCAGAAGGATATGACTACTCAATGTGGTCATAAGAAGGATACTAGAAGGATACGACTACTGGGACCAAGGAGAAGGCGGAGGACGACGAATGGTGAACAGCGGTCGAAGACAGTGCGGACTCCAGCGAACTCTTCAGAGGCGAGGAGTTTGAAGACGGCGCTGTAACATCCCAATTTTGGGCTTGGGTTTCAAATGTAAGAAAATGAGGGGAAATTAAAACTTTTCTTACATCTTGTATTTCCTGTATGCTTTGGACAAATTGTTGTAAAGAGATTATGGGAATACAAAGATCACAAGTCATTTCGACCCACATCTTATTCTTCTCGGTCATTCTTGTTCCATCTTGTGGTAATCTCTGAAATAATTTTCCTAAATTCTTGGGTTGGCTTAGGCTCCTTTGTGCAAGCTCCTGTAAAATTTCATAAATTTTGGAGTTCGTTTGCTACCTCAAACAATTCTCCAAATGTCAGCCTTTCTTTAATACCAGAAAAATTCAAATCTAGTTTGAGTCAAACTCGGGCTCGGACCGAGCCCAACTCAACCGACTTGGTTGGACCACGTCGCCACGCGCACTCGGGCTCAAGCTTTGCGCGCAGGCGAGGCATTGGATCTCAATCCAATGCTCACGACCTCCCCGATCCGAGGAGCTCTTGGCGCCTCGGCGCCGAGGTGGTCCAAGCCGTGGGATACCCATCGCGGTGGCTCCACGACCTCCGGGACCTCCTCGCGCGCAAGAACTCCCCACCTCGGGTGATCCGGGCGCGTCGGGACCTTCCCGAGCACATCACGGGCGTCCGGGACCTCCCTCCGGCTCTGTTTCTCTTCCTCATGACCTCCGGAGGTGCGGTCAACATGGTTTTCCGCACCGTGCGTGTGTCGTGTCGAGCGGTTAGGGGCGGTGAGATGTCACCTTTTGCCTCTTGTCAACGGCTCTTTTCTTGACATGCATTTATGCGGTCGACTTTAACCTCAAAGTCTCCACCTGCTGCGCCTACACGCCCTTGTCAAATCCATCGACCCATGGCGGGCATGGTTCATGCTCACATAGGCTTTTGCCCACACCATTGCCAAGCTTCCGTGCTATGTATAGCACAAACCTCCTTCTCCTTTTCCTTCTTCATTCTTTGTTGTGCTTGAGCTCCCTCAGTTGAGCTGGTTCCCAACTCAAACACCTAAGCACACACCCTCTCTCTGCCACCATTGTCGGCTTTGGAGCTCTTTGAAGGCCTCAAGCTCCAGTGGTTCCTTTGATTTCTTTCTCTTCCTCTAGTCCTCTCTGGTCACCTAGGACCCTCCTAATCTCTCTCGGTTTGCCACTCAGGGTTTGACTTTTTATGCATAAACCGTTGAGCCCGGGATTTTGCTGGTTCAAAACTTCCGTTTCGTCATTTTGTTAGGACATCATTAATGCCCAATTATTACTAATCATTGGGCGCATTAATCGTGTCTTAGTCGTGCATTGTGTGTCGCATTTGTCTTGTGGGCCTTAGGCCTAGAATTAAAGTCCGGAGGTCCCGCGCCATTAAAAGCACCTTGGACCTCCTCGTCGTAAGAACAAAGAAAGAAAATAGGGCATGGAGAAACTCACTAGGACAGAAAGAGAGGTCGAAGGAGAAGACTGGAGGAGGACGCCCGTAACGAATGGTGAGCAGAATAGCCTCGTCTAGGTTATGGACACGCTGGCAAGGTCTTTCAGATGGGTGAGTGCAGCGGTGACTCATTCCACTGTTATTTTGACAACAAAATAGAAATCTTTAGTACTACATTATTGCGAGGAGTTTGAAGATGGCGCGACTCCTTTGTGAACTCTTTGTATTTGTTGCGGCGAGGGCCTCAGGTTGAAGACGGCGGCGGACTCTTTTGCTCTAGCCATCTTATGGCGGTGGGCGAAAACTAGAAGCACAAAGAATATGTCAGAGCGAGAAAGAGGGAGAGTTGAGGGAAAGCAAGAGGAGGGCGAGGGCTCCCTAGTGCTCTATTTATAGAGGAAGGACGAGGACTGGGCGACAAGATGGAGCGGTGGGAGAAAGTGAGGGAGGGGACAACGACATTTAATGCGTACGTCGCTGAGGAAAAAGAGGGAAGGGATGGAAGCAAGCGAGATGGAGGACGGGAATGAAATGTGCAGACAGCTTTTAATGCGCGAGGACTTTCACGATAGCCGTGACGGTGACCAGGCGAGGAGGAGACTGCCAGGTGAAGTTGGTCAAACTGGGAGGGTGGTCAAAAGCAAGAGGCTGGTCGAAACCAAAGGGTTAGTCGAGACCGAAAGACTGGTCAAACCCGAAAGGCTGGTCGAGACCAAAAGACTAGTCAAAACCGAAAGACTAATCGAGACCAAAAGGGTGGTTGAGCAGGGGAAAGGAACTGGCTGATGGGAGTCGGAACGAATAGAGAAAGTTGATCTTGAATACCAGATAACTCCAATACACTCAAAATAGAACAGATTTTTAATTAGTTGAAGTTGGATTAACCCCTATTAAATCGTTTTTAATTTCCAAAATTTCAAGTTAAGCTTTAGAAATTCAACAAAACCAAATGGTTATTTTTATTTTTGAAATTTTTCAAAAAGCCCTTAAAATTGGGATGTTACAGACTTAGTCACTCTCTTCAAATCACTAAAGTGCTTAGGTAGTTGACTCGCTAATACCTGTAAATCAATTATCCAATAGACTTCTCTATTTGCTTCACTAGTGTGCGGGTTATGTGCATGGATTCCTGTAGCTTGTCACGTTATTTCCCGACATTTTTGATCAAGAGGAGGTTGATTTCCTCCCCCAAATGACGGGAAACAATCCCCATCAAATATGCTGATTATGGATATTGTCTCATAACCAACGTATGCAAATCTCCAGTCATAGGGTCCAAATACCTGATTATGGATATTGTCTTATAACCAACGTATATCCCAAACTTTCAGAGAGAGCCCATTGTAGTTCGCTGTGGTAGTGGTATAGGTACGTAAACCTTGCAACCAAACATGCGAACGTGAGAAATTTTAGGTGCTGACCCTTGCGCTAGTTACATAGGTGAATGGATGTTATATGCCGATGGTCTAAAGTTGATGAGAGTCGTTGTGCGTGCAGGATTGCGTGTCGGGCAATAAATTTAATCCTTTTAATCAATATCTCTGCTAGTCCATTCTGGGTATGGACATGCCGTACGAAATGCTCAACTTTAATTCTCATTGCCATGCAATAATCATCAAATGCCTTCAAAGTAAATTCGTCGGCATTGTCCATTTTGATGGACTTCACATGATGATCAGGGAAATTGTTTTTAATTTTAATCATCTACGAGATTAGCATTGCAAAAGCATGGTTTCTCATAGACAATAAACATACGTGCGACCATTTCGAGGAAGCATCAATGAGCACCATAAAATATTAGAATGGCCCTGACAGGGGCTGTATAGGACTGCAAATGTCTCCCTAAATACGTGCTGGGAATACAGGGACTTCATCTTTCACTTTCAGAGTAGAAGGTCTAGTAATTAATTTCCTGGTGGTACATGCGGAGCACATAAAATCTTCCTGATTTGGGAAATGTTTTGCATCGATATTATGTCCCTGTGAATTATTAATTATATTTCTCATCATCCTAAAACCTAGGGGGGCCTAATCTATCATGCAAGAGACAGAAAAGTTCAGAGCTTCTAAATATGGTTTTCAGGGCAGTATAGGTTGGGAGTGCCTTAATATTAGTATAGTATAGCCCAGTCTCGTATGAAGGAAGTCGTTCTAGTACCATTTTTCACTTTCTTCACGCTTTGTAATGAGCAGGTATTCCTTTTCGTACTCTTCTTCAGTCTCTACATGGGATCCGTTAGCGTGAATATCCTTGAAACTTAGGACAGTTCTAGTCGATTCTGGTTACAACGAGGCTTCTTTAATAACTAAAGTTGTGCCCATCGGGAGTATAATTATGGCTCTGCTTGAGCCTATTATACAAGCATCACTGCTCGCGATTGTCATAAGACTACCTGCATTCTTACTGATCAACTGAAAGAATTTTGTTTCTCTCAAGATGGTATTCATTGTGTCGCTATCAGCTAAGCACACTTCCTCCATAGGGCGCCACACGTATTCTAATATAAAGTACTTTATTAATATGTAGCAGAAGCAATCAACACATAAATAAAATACTTCAAATATCAGAACATAGCATGCTATTATTAACTAAATAAATGAATTAATTAAATAATATCATCCAACCATCACGAGAAATAAATTGTTTAAGGCTCTACACGAGCATACAACCATCACTCATGCAAAAGTATAACTTATTCCATTTACGCACAAAATAAATGACATTTAAAGTCTAAGTGCATTTTGTGCACTAGACTGAATCCACCACGAAGTTAAAGACTTCAGCTGCTATCTTCTCAAGGGTGACATGCTCTTCTTGAGAAATCATGGCAGTGTTGCAATATCAAAGGGGTGTGGCTGCAAGAGTGGAGTCCACCTCCATCAGTGCATGCAGCTACTGTGAGTCCTCCACCTCAACGAAGGCAAAGTGGGTCTCATGCTGCCCTTTACCGCCCTTCTTTTGTTTAGCATTAAAGGCGTCGACGACATGCTACGGTTCTTCACAGATCCGCTACTAGTGCCCCCAATTGCCACACTTGTAACAGATTTAGTCTTGTTGACCATAGAGCTTGTCGTTCCACTTTGGCTTGTTGGTCTTATTTTCCTGTGGAGTATTTTGCTTGCCTTTCTGGGCTGTGGCCTTACCCTTCCTTCCGCTTTTCTTCATTATAGACTTCCACACCTTGAAGCTCCCAGCGTTGGCCTCACGACCAGCGGAGCTCCCAGGTGGCTGGGCGATGAAATTCTTGTGGACAACGTCATCCTAAGCCTCTGCAACCTACATAATATCAATCAATTCGGCATACTCCTTGTAGCCATCTTGACAATAGTTGCGCGCAGACTGCGCTGCACTAGGGTGGAAGGTGGAGATCGTCTTTTCAATCTTCTGCTCATCTTTGACTGGCTTGCCACAGAGTTGAAGATTGGTACATATCCTGTGCAAGGCAGAATTGTACTCTCCTACGGTCTTGAAGTCAGCAAACCATAGTCGGATCCATTCCTGCTCTGCCTGAGGAAGAATGGTGTACTTTAGCTTCTCGAACCGCTTCTTCAGTGCAGTCCATAAGGCTAGCATGCTCTTCTCTACCATGTACTCATTCTTCAATGTGAGGCAGAGGTGGTGCCTGAGAAAGTGAAGTGCTTGATTATTTTTCGGGGTGGGATTGGCATCCTTCGATGCACCAATCCCAATAGCAGCATGGAGCTACTTGGCTCCAAGTACAATCTTGATGTTGGAAGCCCAAGTCAAGTAGTTTTGGCCGTCTTGGGCCAGCTCCTCGAACTCTCGGTTCGTGATGTTTGTCATCTACATGTGAATGCAAGAAATACATAAATTTACTACAGGTAAAATGCATGAAATAAACTGGATAATGGTACAAAATACTCTCATAATGTTCTAGAATTTTTCTATGCATTTTTCTATAATTTCACTGCTAATTTTAGTGATTAAAGGAAATTTAAGCAATTACGATTAATCAAAATAGTAAATAAATATAGAAAATCATAGAAAACAATAAGAATAGTGTTAAACATGTTTCAAATGCTAAAAATAATTCAAAATTTGAATTCCCAAGGCCCTTATATGCTGAAATATGAATTTTCAGTGAATTCCGCAATTTCAAGGGCTAATCTACTAAATTTCAATTTTGAGAAATTTTTTGCGTAATTTTCAGAAAAAACTGAGGGCCCATTTGCAAATTTTTGGGATTTTCCTTTTTTCTTTTCTTTTCCCAGTTTTTACTTGGGCTGGGCCCATTCGGCCCATGTGGCCCATGTGGCCAGTTTAGTCAAAAGGGGTGGGGGTTTAGGGTTCCCCTGCCCTGTTCCCATGGTGGCGGCGGTGGCGGCGCAGAGGGCACGCGGAGTGGTGCGACGGCAGGTGCACGGGCAATGCGGAGGACGTCGGCTCGACGCTGGTGGGCGTGCTGAGCATTGTGGCTTCGGACCGGCACTACGCGACGGCGCTCGGCAATGTTTCAATGGAACTACTAAACGTTAGTTGACTAAAAAACTTTGTGAAAATTAATCGAATTTGCCACAGTTCCACCACACCGAGATTCGTACTCGATATTTGACGATGGCGGCTCGAATCGCAAGGAATCCACCTTGCGGCTCCACCTCTGACTTGTCGGCGCCTCACCTCTACCTCAACTAAATTACCCCTTCAGTCTCCATAGACAAATTGTTTTAGTTGAATAATTCCAACATTTGTGGGCATGTAAGAACTGTGAGTGACTCTATCGTATGCTTCCCTCTTCCATCGGATCTAACTTAAAACGGTTGATCTCAGCAATTCGATCTAGCACAACAAAAATCGATGAGACAACAAATATTTAGTAAGGCTACAACAAATCCGATCCGTTTGCAACAAAAAAAAATTGGTACAACACTGTGATATTCTCTCTCACGGCGCAACAAAAAAACTGTTGGTGCAATAGATCTACAACTCGATGCAACAAAAGCACGGATTCCTCAGGGCTACAACAAAAATAAACTTTGTTGTAACAAATCAAAATACCAATTGCAACAAGGGCAAAACTAGATGAGAGACGATGCAACAAAATCAAACGCTTCATACAACAATTGCAAAAAGTGTTGCAACAATCCATAGAAATACCTACAACATTTTAAAATTTGTTGTTGCAACGTTCAAAACAAATAGATACAACATCTAAAATTACCTTGTGCAACAACTTGACCATTTGCAATATTTGGGTCTTCTAGATATGGTGCCACGGTTGTCCTCCGTGGGGTTGACGCCACCGTCAATGCGGGTAGGAGTTGAGGGGCGTCGGCATGACCAACTATTGGATGATGATGATGTGGTTTCCTCGGCTACCGGTGGTGTCATCGGGAATGAGGTGGGAGAAGAGAGATGTAGAAGAAGATATGAGAATTTGGGGAAAACTCATTCGAGGTTTTAGAGTAGAAATTGGTGACAAAAATGGAACCTATGCATCAAAGGGAGGCAGCCAGTGGCTAGCAACGACGAAACCACCATCAATGGCGGTGGAATTGACGGTGCGGGTAGCACAGAGAGAGAGAGAGAGAGAGAGAGAGAGAGAGAGAGAGAGATGGGGGAGGGAGGAGTAGGAAGATGAGGATGTGGTGGAGGGGAGGACGGGGTGGGAGTGCCCGAGCTACTGGCGCAGGGGAGGAAGGGTGGTCGGGTTGAGGACAAAGCGTCCGATAGCATGGAAATGAGTCACTATAGCGACAGATAAGGAGAAAAGCGAGTAAAGTGAAGTGGTAGGAGTGGGAGGCTATGAGCGTAGGATGGGATCGGGCGTATGATCTCCAACATCATTCGTACGAGTTTCTATGCCCAATTAGTCATTTCGAACTCATACAACTTTAGACCGAAAAGACGAAGTGCTCAAAACCATATCGTAATTAATGTAGAGATTGGGCGAAACGATATGTCAAAACATGTGGTGGCCGAACGGAGCACACTTTGGCGATCAACAACCCCAGGGGCGGACCCAACATTCTGGCGAGCTCTAGCGTCCGCGAGAGCTACCGCCTGCTGGGAACCACCCCCTCCCCCGAGTGCCAGCCGCTGTCCTATCAGCCCTTGTCTGAGAAGATGAGACGTGGTCATGCTTGCGTAGGCTACGTGGAGGCATGGAGCTGGCTTCTTGAATGAAGATGGGGCAACCGCCAACCAAGAATCGCCTGCGGCTGTCGGTGGCTGAAGGGGAGGCGCCGGGTAGGAGGCGCCATGGAGAGAGGGGAGAGATAGAGAGAGATCCGGTCGAGTGAGAGAGAGAGAGAGGCGGCACCGGAAGGAAAAGCGGCCAGAGGCGGCGGCGGCGCTAGGAGGGAGCCAAGCCAAAGGAGCATGGCACCATAGGGAAGGTGAACCAGAGAAGAAGAAATAGTTAGAGAGCCATGAGAGGAAGAATGAGATTGGGGAAGGAAAGAAAGGCCTGGGTGTATCAGCCGTGAGTGGTAGTGAGGAGAGAGAGATCGGGTTGTAAATGAGTGGCTAAGGATTTTTCACCGTATGGCATTAGAAAATGAGGGTAAAAAGGGAAAAAGAGAGAAAAGGAAAAGAAAATCAAAGGAAATTTCAAAATAAAAATTTTAGAAAAATAAATATAGGTAGAGAGAATGCATACGCACCATACATGCGATTTTCGAACAAATCGCAAAAAAATATGAATTCTTAAAACCTTGTCTTAAGGTTTAACAGCAGACACCGACTGGTATAAAAAATAAAAGCAAGGAAAATAAGGCAAAATAAAAATAATAAAATCATCACTGCGTGAGTTAAATAATTTAATGTGTTACCTGCGAGTTTCGGGTGAATCGCCAGAAAAGTGGAATTTTAAACCCTATACAGGTAAATAACAATAGATAGATCGGTCTAAAAAAAAATAAGAAAAGCGTAAGATAGCAATCTGAGACTTTTAAAAATAAATAATGACCGGTAGAACCCAATAAATTAGGCAAATAATCTATTGCCTTGGGCTTCATAGAGATGTTCTAGGTCTCTAGGAATGTTTATATATTCTAAACGGTTCATTTTATTAGTTCATCGAGCACTTGTTTGTAGAAAAAAAAGTTTAGTTGAATAAAAGCAACTAAAACGTGAGAACTTGAACCTATTATTAGTTCGTTAAGCGATGCAATGCGTCGAGCCATTGAGCGAGGACCGAGCAACGAGACCCTAGTGGTATGTGGCAAGACGGTATCCAGTGAGGAAGCAATACCGCTATACCTAAAATGTAATTATGGGTCCGCCATTGAACAACCCCGTGTGTGGTATGCACACTTGGCAATTCACCCGACCTAATTGAAAAAAAAAACATGTCCTTGCACATGGTTAGAAAATATACACCTTTATTCACTCAACCTGTCCTAGTGACCTTAACTCCGTCCATGCAACCTAACAACCAACGGAGGCCTGAAAAGGACATGGATCAAACTGTTGGGACGTCTTGACCATGAAAAGATGGTAAAAGTCAAAGCATCTAGAAGGAAAGAGACATGGGCAAGAAGAAAATAAATGATGGAAGAATGACACACGTGATTCGCATCTTCTAGATGTGGACTGTACCTTCGACTGAGTCAGTTGAATTTATTACCGTATTGAAAGTTTTGCTCATGCCAGACTTGCAAAATTCTGAAGGTTGTGTTACACAAATTATTTGCATACACATTCTCCATCGAAACAAATAAGAGCGTATATTAACTTCTGTAACTTAACTAGTTCGCAACGTGGGTAGCCGTGTGCCATAATTAATTCCACGTTGACCACTTCAGTTATCTAAGCGCAAATAAATTATTTTTTTGAGTTATAATTCCATGGCTATTTTCTTTTCATATATCGACGAACACTTATTTGGAAGTTCAACCAAACCAAATAAGCAGTATGATTCTGTAAAAGATTGACCTGGAGAATTGAGTTGCCACACAGAAGAACTATTTTACGAGGTATTTAAATGTTCATCTAATAACTTGCACGATCAAATTGAGCTAAGCAGTTCATAAACAAGCAATGCTATGGCCTATGGGTGGATTTCAATCCTGCGACATTATATATGTTACGTGCTATTATGTACCCCTCTAATTAAGCGTCGGATAAGAAAAACACTTGAAATCGGCGATCCACAGTAAGCCATAGCACAAGTCATATACCGACCACATGTATATGTAGCAGTACGTAGGACTGTGGAAAATCATTGGAGAACTTTGATCTTTAATTTTTCTGATCGAACGGCTAAAAGCAAAACATCGACGCATCCACCACGTACTAGAATGCAAAGGTGGAGGATACTAGTAGCGAAATTAGTAAGGGGATACTAGAAGCGAAATTAGTAAGCGGTTGTCTAATGATAAGTTGCCTGATTTTTTTCAGAAATCATAGTCATTTTTTGTACCGATCAACATCCTGTGGTTTAGATTTTCTCCACCTCATAACTATAAAACTCACCCAAATGGCCAAACCCAAACCCTAACCCCCCCTCCCAGCCGCCACCACCTCCATCGCCGCCGAGCTCCTCCCCCCCCCCCCCCTCCTCCTTCGCCATACCTCCCATAGCTGCCGCTGTCACTGCCTTCTTTCCCCTCACAGGCGAGATGCTGCCGTCGCCCTCTTTCTCGTCTCCGGTGGCTACCATCGTCAGATTAATCACCACCTCCTAACCACTTGTCGGGACCCCGGATTACTGAATCCGAGCCATCTGTGTATTCTGAACTAGTCTCATGATTAGTAGCTAGCTCATACAGTGACATCGTTGATGAAATCATATCAATACAACAAAATATCTAAGAAGCAGACAAATTAATATTACTTAGTAGCAACGGACCTTATAGTCAAGTTTTACAGGGTTTGCCACTCAGGGCTTAAGACAAAAAAGTAAACCTGCAGCAGAATAAAACAAGCTTATGGTAGCCATCCGACATGCCCACAGGCAATCGAGTAGAGAACACATCCTAGTTCGCATAGTCTTTGAAGTACTCCTCCTCGTAGAACTTTGTGTTCCCTAGTCCTTCCTCGTTGACTGATCAACAATGACGCAAAGCCGTGAGTACTTAAAGTACTCAGCAAGTCGTAGGAAAATGTATGCAAATAGTATTCATACAAGGCTTAAACAATGATAGTTTTATGGCTATTTTGCGGAAAGTAATATTAACAGTAAATACAGTAAATAAATTATAAAGCATACTTAAAAAGAATAATAAATAAATAGACAGTGTCTTTAAACCAACCAATAAACCTCCCGCTCACTTTCCAACCAATAACCGGTAAACAACCCATTCACTTTCCAACCGATCAACCATTCCAACATTTTTAAAGAAAATCTACCCCTCGTGTGAAATCAGTAGGCATTATCCATAACCGGAGACACGGCTATTTGAATAGTTTTAAACTCTACAGAGGTTGTACATCTTGATCCACAAGAGATAATCATCTTATAATGTCGGCCAAGACATGCTTCCAAAGGCATGTGACTAAGAGATTATCACAAGGCTTTTACAAAATTCTGCCTTAACCCAATTCTCCGCACTAAGGTTTCACTTCCTTTGGCTTCAGCGCCATGTGAATCCATCCACAAACCCGGAAACCACACTACCACGACAGAACCAAATCAACACATTGTTAATTATTCAGCAAAGTACACCCTACCCTGGACATGTGGTTGTACGGTAAGACCCAGATCAATGGCGCACAAAGTTAAGTCCTTAGTGACTACTCAGGCGAGTCTACCACAAACCCATAACGTGCTATAACCGCACCCCTTTACTGCACGATCATTTGCCTAAGTATGAAATCATTTTTGTTCAACCCGGCCAAATAGCAACCATTGCCATGGCACAACAAATTTTATCAACAGTGGCTCTACCACAATGTCATATATCATTAAGTCAAATTTATCATTTATGAATATGTGATCAAGAGCCCATTGTACAACTAAAGCATGGCTAAACATATTACGCACCCATGTTAGTAATTAATTAAATATGTCCAACTAAGATTAACACAACCTATGGTGTCCAATGAATATGTCATTCACAATTATTCAAGGAGGCATATCGGCAATTGGGTCATTAACTATTCCCGAAAGCAGTTATTATAAAACTAGAAATGCATGTTGATATCAAACAATATAATTTTATAAAATAGGTTCGACATGATCATCTACGACTTGCCTTCGTTGAAGGCTTGAGTTGCTTCGACCAACGGGTCCAGGAATTCTTTGGAAATGCTGAAATTTACTCGTGCGAAAAGAGCCAAATAAATACAGCAATTCTAAATAAAATCAAAAAATTATCAAATTAGAACCAAAAGAAAGGGGATTAATTTATATGAATTTAGAAATGATAATCAACAGAATCAGAGTTTGTATGAAGGAGAATGAGCATCTGAAAGATTGCGATGACATGAAATGATAGAAATAGAAAAAAAGGAAAAGAATATTCTTTGAAATCTGATTTTTCAGGAATTGAGATAAAGGGTGGCTGATTTGAGGACCCCACATGGAGGTGAGAGAGTTGTAAAGAGAGAGCAAGGAGGATGTGGATGACAAGTGGGTCCCATTTGCAAGAGACTCAAAGAAGAAAAGCAAAGACAACAGCGTAAGAGCTGGAGCTCTAGGGAGCACTCGGGCCTAGCGGCATCACCGGTGGGGAGCTACGCGACGGCTGGAGGGTACCAAAACGGAACCCCGGTGAGGTTGCAAACCCAATGGTAGTGGTGGTGGCCGGAGGCAACGCTAGCGGCGGGGAGAGCGCACGGGCGGCGGGGCTTGCGCGGGCGACGAGTAGAGGGAGAGCATGTCGAACCCGGGAACGAAGGATCCCGAATTCTCTGTGTTTATACACTAGTCCAGGATTTCCAGTGTACACAGTCATCAAAAGTGATAGCAAAATCATATCACGCTCTTTATTAATATTATCTCAGAGTTTTATTACAAGCGCCCGAGGCCAAATGGAAAGAAATAACACACAATAAAAAGTAGTAGTAGGCCACACGACTTGCCACAGGCAATCGTCTGGGGACGTAGCCTATTCGTCCAGGTCCTCACCGTCTTGATAGAGGTCTTCTCCTGAATAAAGATTATTCAGCAAGAGTAAGCACAACTACCGTGCTTGCAAGTTACACCCAATATTGAAGATTAATGCATGCATAGGGTAAACAAAGGATAATGGCAGGGTTGTTTTGTATAAACAACATTTTCGGATTAAATAACATTAATAGTTTTCTAAGGCCAATTTTAATACCATAATTGAAATCAGTGATTAAGATGACAATGAATAGTGGATAACCTCCAATAAATGAATAGTGAAGGATACCCTCCTAACACTTGGCTAACCGCCCAATTTTTACCATAGGATTATCCATCCTAAAATCAACTGTGGAAATTATTTTATAAACCAAAAACAAGTCTAACTTAGAGTGGCTTTGCTAGCATGTCCATGACCGCGGACGCGGCTATTCGAATAGTTTCTACTCTGCAGAGTTTGTACAGCTTTACCCACACGAGATAATATGCTTTTAATGTCGGCCAAAGCACGCTTCCGAAGGCGTGTGACTAAGCAATTATCATGAGGCCGTTACAAAGCAGTATCTTAATGTATTTATGCCCGCTAAGGTTTCGCTACCATTGGACTAACCATCCTCCGGAAGCCCCCTCTTGCGCCCGGTGGGACTAATGTCTAACCAACACCCACACATACAATATTGCATAAATATCACTAAGACACCACAGATTATTTAGCCAAATCTGTCCCATTCGGACATGTGGTGGTACGGTAAGGCGTAGCAAAATACGCTCAAAGACCGGTCCTTAACTGACTTGGGCGACTTTCCATTTAAATAAACTCATGGGCCGTAATCCTAACCAGATTAGGCCCGTGCATGAACCTGCACCCACCATACATCCATCACACCCAAGTCCAAACCCATTTTATTTTATTTAGAGTGAAAAACTCATAAAAAGCCTTCCGTGGTAAAACAATACCACCGAAACAATTTAAAATCAAATTGTAAAGGATTTGGCTAAACCTTCCCAAATAAAAGTGGTCTAAGCATGGTTAAGCATATGACAAATTTTAATAGAACTTTGCCTAAGGGTGTCATGGTATTCATATTCAAAAATCAAATTGGCCATACAATGGAGATTGGAGTAACTATATATAAACAGGACATTTAAACAATTATATAAACATATGCATGCAATAGTAATTTAAAACAGGAATTAAATAATTTAAAATACTGGGAACAATATGATCAATAGTGTAACTTGCCTTCGTCGAAGTCTTGAAATTCTAAGTCGTCGGAAGGATCTAACTCTCCGGAGTCGTCGAGGTCTAAACGCAAAAATTACGACAAAATCAACTCAAATTCAAATAAATTCAAAAACTCAACTCAAACTAACTCCAAATTGAAATATTTTGATTTAAATAGCTAGATTAAGATTTTAGACAAATTTTGCAACTTGAACCACCCAATTTGGAGTTCTTATGCAAAAGTTATGAATTTTAGAAGTTTGATACAAAATCTGGAATTTAATTGAATTCTCTGAATTATTTTTCTAAAGGAAATTCTATTTATTGCGCAAGCTGACGCCAGCGATGAATTTTCCGGGAATTAAAGAATTAAAAGAATTCTCTGACAAGCGGGCCCCACGTGTCACAGACACGGCTCACGGTGGACTTATTCCACCGAGCCGTGTGCGGGCCGGTGCGGTGGACCCGCCACGCAGGCGCTGACACGGCGCGACACGCAGGCGCCACATAAGCGTTTTCGGTGAGGTGGCGCCAGATGGCGATGATGTGGCATGGCCACGTGTGCCCGACGACGGAGGCGCCCCGGTGACGAGCTCGCCGGCGTTACGCCACGCGCGAGTGGATGTGCGCAAAAGGAGAGAGAGCATGCGATCTCGGGGGTTACCAAAACGGCGGCGGAGTGTGGCCGGAAGGTCGGCGGCGACGACGTTTGGCGGCGGCGGCGTGTGGTTGCCGACGAAGTGGTGGTTCCGGTGATCCTCCGTGGGAGTGAGTGGTGGCTCCGGCTTCGCGTTGATGCGGCGGTGACGATGGTGGGGTCGGCGAGGACGAAGGAGCTACGGTGGCGCCGGAAACGGGGAAGAACCGCAGGGCTTCGCCGGCAAGGATCTTCGGAAATAGGGCGCTACGGCGACGGAGGGGCTACGTGGGTGGCGGCGTTGAGGTGTGGGGGTCAATGCGGTCCCGGAGCACCTATTTATAGGGCGCGGGCGCGGCCGAGCTGCCGTGGAGCTCAAGAAGGTCCGTGCGGAGATAGCGGCGGGATTATGGCGATTTGGGGCCGAAGATGGAAGGAAAAATGGCCGTGTCGGAGGTGGAGACGATCGACGGTGTAAATGCGCACGATAATGCGGGCTTTAAATCAGGATTGCGCCGAGTATGGAAGGTCTCCGATTCGGCATCAATGGCGGCGCGCGAAGAAGGAAAGGAAGGAGGAAGAAAGGAAAGGAGACGACGACGGAGAGCGATCCGATTTTGATCGGACGGTGGAGATAGAATGTGCGGCGATGCGGCTGGAGCTAGCGCCGTTGGATCTTGATCGCCGATCGAGATTAGAAGGAGCGAAACGGTAAGTTGGGTTTGGGCGTAGCCGTTGGATTTAGATCTAACGGTCACCGGTGGTTGGGGATGTTGAGTCGTCCGAATGCTTCATTGCGTTACGTTTGTTGGATTTAAATCAACGGTGGACAATGCACGAGCGGCGCGAGTGGGAGAGAGGAGACTGACAGTGGGTCTGGCGGCGATCGAGAGAGAGAGGCGCGGTGGAGCTGTGAGGACCCGGTTTATTCGGCATCTTTATTTTTAACCATCCACTTGGTCCTAACAAGACAAATCAAATAAACCAAGCCTCGAGATATGTATACTTCCCAATTGCGGTATACACACCGTTACAAAATCATGCATCAATTCCATTCATACACATAGAGCCAAGCAAAAAGCAACAAGCGAAAGACATAGATAATATAAAGAGAGTTATTACAAAAAGAGGCCGACCGCCAAAAGTCATACCAATAAGTAAATACACAATGGAAGCAAAATGACCATAAGATGGCGATAAACAAAAGCCAATCGGTGTGCCTTTACCCACAAGGCAACCAACCGACCGCCAAGCTAATCGTCCCGACACGGCGCCGCAACACAACTCACAAAAGTGAGGCCCTTGGGGCTCACCTTCTTCCTCTGCAACAATTAATATTAAGCAAGCGGATGAGTACAAAACTTGTTTTTGTACTCGCAAAACAACGTGTGAGATAACAGAACTATAATTAACTACATGCATGCTTTATTTAAGTGGATGAGGCTCGGACTTATTTTGACATAAAGCAAGTTTTCATTTGCAATAGGGTAATAGATTCAAAGCAAGTTTGCAATTAACTTTTATCGTTCAAATAAAGAGAGACAATAATAACATAGATAGAGAACAACACCAACCTAGAAGTGACTAACCCATAGTCACCACAACAATAGCATGAAGTACCCTTCATACCACCCATGTCAAGTTTAAGTTTTAAAAGGTTGTAGTCTAGTTCTTGCACGACCTTACCAAGCATGTCCATAACCTAGGGCGAGGCTATTCGAATAGTTTTAACCTGCAGGGTGTACCAATGTACCCACACGATAGACCGCCTTTCCACCACCACGGTTAGCACACTTCCTTTGGTATGCGAGCATGGCTAAGTCTAACAAGACGCTTTCCAATGGGCGATGCTAATTAAGAGCCGCAACCCACGGGAGAAGGACACATTAGGCAGCCTAACCGGTGCGCTAATGCTCCCCTCCAAACACCACACACAAGAACACACCCACCAACCAGCTCATAATTAGCACCTCCCAAAGTACTTAGTCAAGAGAGGTTCCATATCCCCTCGTGTGGTTAGCACGCAATAAGCGCTGGCTTAGTGACACAAGTAACTCGGTCCTTGGGGACTTAGGCACCATTCCACACACCCAACAGATCACATCAACATACCATTGTGCCCAAGTCAAGATATAGTTTTGTTTTCGGTTTTGATTTGTAAATCAATAAGACACAAGGGTTGGACATAATGGAGTAGTATAAGTAGTTGTGTGATCAAGATCACCGACTAAGTCGATGATCGCCCAATACTACCGATAACTAGGCATGGCTAAGCAATATTCATTCGTAATCTACTAAGTGATAAGAGTTCATCCATCGAACTCTAACCACAGACAAATAACCTAGGCTCGTGTAGTAGAGGATAACCATTTACCTACAGATTATGCAACTAGAGGTCTAACTAATCAATTTAACAACAAGATAGCAATGCATACATAGAAGTTAAACAAAATATTAGACTTTAAAAGTAATGGGATTAATGGGAAATGATCAAACTGCTTGCCTGCTTGTTGTGGCTCAAATTGTTGCGGAGGGTCGTTCTCGGGGTTACCGCAAATATCGAATCCTAAGCGAAAGAGCGAAAACAACCAATAAGACGAGCAACACTTAAACAAAAGAGCAAGCAAAAATTATTCAAATGCGACGAAAATTATACACAAGGTATAATAGGAATATACTTAGACATAGGAACTGGAAAAACCTAATTTGGATTTGTGGTGCAAAAGAAATTCCCTAAAAACCTATTTTCGGCCATAATTAGCACTGTAGCAAAAATATTTTCTAGAAAGGTTTTGAAGCTGAAATTTTTATGGTAGCTACCTACTGGTATAGTGATAATCCATATAAATTTTCAGGTCATTTGAAGTTACAACGAATTAGTTATGATTTTTCTAAGTTCTAAAACTAGGACATCCTTTATATCAGTAGCAAAGACCACTAGCAAACTGGTCCTTCACTAAAGTTCATCCCTAAAGGAAATTAACAAAATTTAGTTCGCTCTATTTGGACTTACAGAGAACAAGTTATAGATTTTCTAAGTTTTATAGCATTTTGGAATATTTAAAAGAAATGAAAAGGCTAAAATCGATTCACAACATTTCTGGTTCTTAACAGTAGGAAAACATTTCTAGATTAATCTCTAGCCTAAAAGAAAATTAACACTACTAAAATCACCCAAGAAGGACCTATAATGAAAAAGATATGAATTTCTAAAGTTTTAACAACATTTCGGTGGAAAGATAAAGCTACCGAGGAAATTATATCCCTTAACCGAAAGAAAAGACGTGGTTGATTATGGACCGTCGATCACGGATCGAACGGCCGCACGCCGCAGCGCGCGCACAAAGACACCCGCACGGCACCCACGGAGGCTCACCGTTGGATCAAGATCCAACCGCCCGGATCGAGATGGCAATCGGATCGAAGCGGATGCCCGCCCATCCCGGGCCGTCGATCAGCGATGAAGGGTGGGATTGAGAGCCTTCGGACGATCCAATTGCTCCCCACGATCCGACCATAGACCCGGATCGAGCGGTGAGGTTGATTGAGCCGTTCACGATTTGAGCGGGGACTCATCGACAATAGGGGCCCACCGGTCGGTGGCGCTAAGTCACATGCCGTTTAAACACACGCGCATGCGGTGGGTTTGAAGATGGCGGGCCACGGTCGATGGCCGAGGAGGTGGGTTTAGGGCGGCTAATGATTACTAACCCATGATTAACAATGATTAGCATTAATGAGCGTCATTATCGTGTCCGAACGATATTACGGCCTTTGCGTTTTCGTCCGACAACGAACCGAGGCGTTCGGCTTGTCGCCGCAACCCAAGGCATGGCGGCGAAACTAGGTGCCAAATGGAACCGCAATAGCATAACGCACACATCGGGACCATCCACACCGTCGGTGGTGTCCCGAAGCGCGACTAGCCGACGATGAGCGGCGGCGACCAAAACGGCGGGTTGCATAATGACCAAAAGCTCCGCAACGAACCATTTCAGCGAGTGCCAAAGCTTCTAGGGGCTACTAGAAGGGTACCTGAGGGTAGGGGAGGTGCCGAGGGGTCGGAGCGACCGGCGACGAAGAGGCGGCGCGACCAAGAAGAAAAAGTGGAGACGACGGCCTGAGCAAAATGGGGGAGACCAGGTCATCACAACATCTTCCCAATAGCTCAGAGATGCCACAAGAGCAAGGAATTAGAAAAAGAAGCTCCTTACCGGCGAGGAGGAAGAAGGGGCTCACGGCCGAAAGAACAATTCCCAAAATTGAGCCGCTCTGTGAAAAGCAACTACAATTAAGTTAGGGTTTTGTTCCGTGAGGTGAGAGGCACACACCAAACGAAAAGAGAGGAAGAAACGCCATCGAGCACGGTTTGCACCGAGGAGCTCCCGCTCAACAATGGCGGCGAAAGGGTTACGGAGATTTGGGCTCAAGCAAGCAAAGAGAGTGCACGCTGGAGCTCGAGGGGTGTAAAGAAAGCTCTTTGAAGGTCTTGAGGGCTTAAGTAGCCGAGGGGAAGAGAGCGGCACGCACACGCTCCGGGATGGTCTTGGTCCACAGCGTGCGATGGTCGCTTCGGGCGGCGGGAGCAGTAAGCTCGGCGACTCGAGGGCGGTGCACCGACGTGCATTTAATGCGCTGCAGAAGGAGCCGTTTAAAGGGCTCAAGGAGGTGACAAGGCACCCCCTCCCTCTCACTGCCATGGCGTACAGGCACGCACGCGCGCGGCGGAAGGAGGAAGATGACCAGCGACGCGAGCGGGCCCACCAGTCAGCGGCACAAAGCGGCTCGAGTCCAACGTGTTTTAGTGGGTTGAGCCCAACCCCATTAGATGCTGGCCGACGGATGAGATTTGAACGGCCACGATGCAATCGCTAATTGTAAAGACTGAAGTGAACCGATGCGGTCGTAGCGGTTGGATCGAAATCCAACGGTGAGAATCACATGGCAGCGGAGTTGTCAGAAGGCCTACACGAATGAGAGCCGTTCGATGGAGATCCAACGGTCGACGACGCGCTGCTTCGACCGACGCCGGTTGCGATTAGTTGGCTCGGTCGAGTCAAGTGACTCGAGCCCAGCCCGACTCGAGTCCATGAACAAGTGCAAACCGATTAGGTTTTGATTTTTGAAATGAAACTTTGGGGATTTAATTGAGGCATCAAATCAACACCAAAATTTATGAAATTTTAACTGGAGCTTGCGGACAATAGGATCAACCTTCCATAAAATTTCCAGAGATTTTTGAGCACTTTAATTTTCTCAAGAAATTCCAGAAGGTTATTTCAGAGGTGTTACAAGGCAACCTTAGAACCCAGGAAAATTATTTCCAAGGGTTTGACACTAGATTTGACCAAGGAGGTTGTTGACTTGATAACAAATGAGGGTTTAGATTTTGAATTCCCCAAAATTCCTTTACAAGAATTTCAGAAAAATTCAAGAGTGAAAGGATGACAGAAAAAGTTTTAATTTACCCTCATTATATTACATTTGAAACACAAGCCAAATTTGGGGATGTTACAAACCTCCCCCCCTTACAAAAATCTCGTCCCGAGATTTGGTTCACTCGGAAAAGAATGAGGGGTAGTCTGCACGAAGACGATCTTCTCGCTCCCAAGTAGCTTCATCCTCGGAATGGTTTGACCACTGAACTTTGAGGAACTTGATGGTCTTGTTCCTCGTTCTTCGCTCGACCTCTTCGAGGATGCGAGCAGGTGCTCATGTAGGTCAAATCTTCACGAACATCAAGAGTTTCCAACGGAGTTTCCTCGCTTGGAACACGGAGGCACTTCTTTAGCCGGGACACATGGAAAACATCATGTACCCCGCAAGTGCAGCGAGCAACTCCAACCGGTAGGCAATACCTCCTTCTTCTCGATAACACGGTATGGACCGACATATCGAGGAGCCAACTTGCCCTTGACACCAAAACGCCGGTGACCTTCGGAGGAGAAACCTTGAGATAAACGAAGTCATTGGGCTCAAAGCTCAACTCACGACGACGGCGATCCGCATAGCTCTTTTGCACGGATTGAGCCGTGCGTAGCGATCACGAATGGTGAACTTGACCTCGGCCTCATTAATCGAGTCGGGCCAAAGAAAGGTCTTTCACGGTCTCGCACCAGCCAACGGGGTTCTACACTTTCTCCCGTATAAGGCCTCAAATGGTGCCATGCCGAGATCGGCTTGGAAACCGTTGTTGTAAGAAAACTTCGGCGAATGGCGAGCACTTCTCCCAAGGCTTCCCATAGGAAAGAACACACGCCGCAAAGATGTCCTCTAAAACCTGGTTGACCCTCTCGGTCGACCATCTGTTTGGGGTGAAATCTTGAATGAAAGAAAGGCGAGTTCCATAGCCTCTTGCGAGCTATGCCAAAATCGAGGCGTGAGCATAACCACGATCGACACGATCGTCTTTGGTACACCATGCAAACTCACGATGCGGGCTATGTAGAGATCCGCCAAGACCTACTCGAAGGTCGGTCTTGACAGAAGAAAATGAGCCACCTTAGTCAATCGATCGATGGCGACCCGGATGGCATCATTCTTCTTTGGGGACCGGGTAGACCAGGTGATAAAGTCCATCCCGACCGAATCCCACTTCCACTCCGAATTGGTAAAGGTCAAGCGATCCGCCGACGACGATGTTCGCCTTGACACGACGACACACGTCGCGCTCGAGAACGAACCTTGCGATCTCCCTCTTCATTCGGGTCCACCAAAATCTCGCGAAGATCCCGGTACATCTTCGTGGCCCGGGATGAATGGATAACGGAGAATCGTGGGCTTCGCGGAGGATCAACTCCGCAACTCCATGTCCTTTGGAACTACGAGGCGTTGCAACCTCACGACACCAAGCTCATCTACGGAGAAGCACTTGGTCGTTCTTGACATTTTCCTTGATGCGGTTTACTCCAACATCCGATCACCGAGGCGGACTGATCCGATCCATCAAGGTTGGTTGTACAACCAAGGAAGCGAGGAACCATGCTCAACTAAACCCAAGTTGAGACAGCTGAACCTCCTCCGAAGAGGGGTCGATGCCCCAAGCAACAATGCATTGCAAGGCGCTTATGACTAAAGCGCATCCGCAAACGACATTGGCCTTGCCGGATGGTAGTGAATACCCATGTCATAGTCCTTGATCAACTCCAACCATCTCCTTTGCCGAGGTTCGGGTCCAGTTGGGTGAACAAATACTTTAGGCTTTTGTGATCCGAATACACTTCACAACGATTACGATTAAGTAATGTCGCCAAATCTTAAGTGCATGAATCACACGGCCAACTCCAAGTCATGGGTAGGATAGTTGAGTTCATGAGGTCTCAATTGCCTTGATGCATAGGCCACTACCTTGCCTTCTTGCATAAGGACACAACCGAGGCCTCGACGAGAAGCGTCACAAAAGATATCGAAGCCGGCGGACATCGGGAGAACAAGAGCGGGAGCGGTGGTCAATCGCTTCTTAAGTGCTTGAAACTTTCCTCAATCAGCGGACCACGAAACTTCTTGTCCTTTTTGAGCAACTCCGTCATAGGCTTCGCTATCTTGGAGAAGTTCTCGATAAGCGACGATAATATCCCGCTAAACCAAGAAAACTCGAACTCGTGACCGGTGGGTCGACTCGAGAAAGCACGTCGTCTGATCTTGCTAGGATCCACGCTACGCCTCCCGCCGAAAGAATATGGCCTAAGAAGGCTACTTCCTTCAACCGAACGCACACTTGCTGAACTTCGATACACTGGTGCTCACGGCTTGCCCAACACAAGCTTCAAATGCTCGATGTGTTCCTCATCACTCTTGGAGTAGATAAGGATATCATCGATGAAGACCACAACGAACCTATCCAAATACTCCATGAACACCGAATTCATGAGGTTCATGAACAAGGCAGGGCATTGGTTAAGCCGAATGACATGACGGTATACTCGTACAAACCATAACGAGTAGAAAAAGCCGTCTTTGGAATATCCTCCGGTCGAATCCGAACCTGATGATATCCCACTCTCAAATCAATCTTGGAGAAGACTCGAGCTCCAGTTAATTGATCGAAGAGGTCATCGATGCGGGGCAAAGGGTATTTGTTCTTTACCGTGACTTCATTAAGTGGACGGTAATCAACGCACATGCGCAGCGTCTTGTCCTTTTCGGACAAAGATTGCTGAGCATCCCCAAGGAGATGAGCTAGGGCGGATGAAACCCTTCTTGAAGCTCTCCCACCGCTTCTTCAACTCCACCAACTCAATTGGATCCATCCGGTAAGGCCTCTTTGAAATCGGGCGATGCAGGAACCAACTCAATGACAAACTCGAGGTCTCGAACTGTGGCATCCTGGAAGGTCGTCGGGAAGACATCAACGAAGTCGCATACCACCGGGACTTCACTAATATCTAGAGTCGGCTTCGCCGAGCGAAGAAATGCGGACCCTGCAGCTTTCGAAAAGCGAACACGCCACGGAAGACTAGTGAGGTAGATGAGTCTCCTAGCGCAATCAATTTGTCCCATGTGCCGAGACAACCAATCCATGCCTAGGATTACATCTAAGCTCGCGATCGAAGGAGGATAAGGTTTGCCAAGAATCCTACCCTTCTATCTCAACAGGACATCCCTACACTCGCATTCGCCTCTCAACTCCGAACCGGGAGAGCGAATGAGCAATGGACCAACAATGGAGTAAAAGAAGACCTCCCACAGTGAAGAAAAGACTCGAAACAAACGAATGAGATGCGCTGAATCAAATAATCAGAAAGGGGGAAAGAGTTAACCGAAAGGGTACCCAACACGACGCCGGTGCCTCCCGCCTCCTCGCGGAGATGAGGTTGACGCGCCACTACCCACGCCTTGGGTAGCGGGGACAACCTTCTCGATCCCGGGAGAACCACCTCCTCGCCCGCGTCCTCCATTAGGACGAGGGCCGCTCGATCCCCGTTAGGGCAACTATTGGCATAATGCCCTTCGGTTGCACGGTGCAAGTGACCCCGCAATGGATTGCGGGGCCACCGCTGGTTCGCAGCGCACGTGATCGGGCACGGCCGAGGAGGGCGAGGAGCCGTGCCGGCGGCCTCGGTGGTAGTGAAGCCACGCAGCGGGCCCCGGGTAGGCCCGACACGAGGACGAGAGAGGCCGGCTGTGCGCACGGCGGGCCTCCCACTTGCGCTTGCGGGACTCGCCAGCCCTCGCCTTGTGCCGCAACAATGGCCTTGTCCACCAAGGCCTCGAAGTCAAGAAAGTCCACAATGGAGAGCCTGTCTTGCAGCTCCTCGCACAAACCCTCCATGAACTTCTCCGCTGGCCTCATCGGTAGCCACCTCGGATGGAGCATAACGAGCCAAGTGGTTGAACTCGCATGTACTCCATCACCGACTTACGCCCTTGCTTGAGCGAGAAACTCCTTCTTCTTCACCTTCATCAAGCCGGCGGATGTGAGCTCGACGGAACGCCGTCCGAACTCATCCCAAGAGACGGTGTGGCCGGCGGGCTGCATGGCCAGAAGTTCTCCCACGGGAGAGTGCGCCCCGAAGGCGATGGGAGGCAAAGAGTGCCCTGCCCCGGTCCAGCACCGAGCAACGCCGAGCTTTACCTCAGCTTTGACGCAGTCATGCGTCCCAATGGGTCCTCGGACTGGAGAACGTGGGGGTTGAGTGCGAAGAAACTCACCAAACCCCACGAGATCGATGTCCTCCCGCCGCCTGCATCCCGAGGCACCGGCAAGGGGCGAGGTGTTGCGCGCAATAACATCCAAACAGACCCTCCTGCCCTCCGAACGGTTGCGCTCTATCTCAAGAAGGACTCACCATGGTCTGAGGAGGCTAAGCTCCTCATCCAAACCAGTCGCCGACCACGGCCGCTACGAGTACCTCCACCATCCTCGATTCAAGAAATTTAGGTTAGAAACCAAAACACTAATACTAGAAGTTGATGAAAGCGAAAGCTAACGATTAGAGGAATGAGACATCACCCTAACCGAAAGCCAAAAACAGCAAGTAACAACTTTAAATGTTTCCAAAGAAGCTCCAAATCAGCAAAGGAAACATTAAACCAAGCTCAACTTCTCACTTTGCCATTAACCCATATTGAATGAACGAGCAATGGTTTGAGAAGATAGAATTTCAACACGCTACCTCAAGTCTAACATTTCTCGAGAGCAAGGTTAACTTAGCGAAATAGGTGTTAGATACTTAGCTAACTAGTATCACTTCTACCCTTTTATTCCCACAATATTTTTAGTTGATTATCCTCTCATTTTCTACCCTATTTAGAACCTTTGAGCTCTGTCCGGAATCTGAATGATCGCTGTCCGATTTTGCATCCAAGCCTCCTACTTGAAATCTTCAACTCGAAGCTTCAAAACCTTGTAGAGGGCAGCTAACACTTCAATTTGCCAAGCTCATGGGTCCCAAAACCCAATTAATCGATAACAACTATCCTTAGAGGAAAGAGAGGAAAACAACTTTTAAAACTCAATTTAGAGCAAGATGAGATAGAAAGCTAAGATAGGTAAGGAATAAAATCTGAAAACTTACTTAAGCTTTCATAAATCATTTGATACTTTGAAAATAAGGTTTTCAAAATATCCTAAGGACGACCAAGCTTGGGTTACTACGGTCGGAATGGCTCGATACCAACTTTAGAGGACCCGGTTTATTCGGCATGTTCGCTTTAACCATCCACTTGGTCCTAACAAAGACAAATCAAATAAACTAAGCCTCGAGATATGTATACTTCCTGCACTGCATTATACACACCCGTTACAAAATCATGCATCAATTCCATTCATACACATAGAGCCAAGCAAAAAGCAACAAGCCGAAAGACATAGATAATATAAAGAGAGTTATTACAAAGAGGGCCGACCGCCAAAAGTCATACCAATAAGTAAATACACAATGAAGCAAAATGGCCATAAGATGGCGATAAACAAAAGCCAATCGGTGTGCCTTTACCCACAAGGCAACCAACCGGACCGCCAAGCTAATCGCCCTGCACGCGCCAGAACACAACTCACAAAAGTGAGGCCCTTGGGGCTCACCTTCTTCCTCTCGCAACAATTAATATTAAGCAAAGCGGATGAGTACAAAACTTGTTTTTGTACTGCAAGACCGACGTGTGAGATAACAGAACTATAATTAACTACATGCACGCTTTATTTAAGTGGATGAGGCTCGACTTATTTTCAAAGATAAAGCAAGTTTTCATTTGCAATAGGGTAATAGATTCAAAGCAAGTTTGCAATTAACTTTTATCGCTCAAATAAAAGAGAGACAATAATAACATAGATAGAGAACAACACCAACCTAGAAGTGACTAACCCATAGTCACCACAACAATAGCATGAAGTACCCTTCATACTACCCATGTCAAGTTTAAGTTTTTAAAAGGTTGTAGTCTAGTTCTTGCACGACCTACCAAGCATGTCCATAACCTAGGACGAGGCTATTCGAATAGTTTTAACCTGCAGGGGTGTACCAATGTACCCACACGATAGACCGCTTTCCACCACCACGGTTAGCACACTTCCTTTGGTATGCAGCATGGCTAAGTCTAACAAGACGCTTTCCAATGGACGATGCTAATTAAGAGCCGCAACCCACGGGAGAAGGACACATTAGACAAATTTAACCGTCCGCTAATGCTCCTCCAAACACCACACACAGAACACACCCACCAACCAGCTCATAATTAGCACCTCCCAAAGTACTTAGTCAAGAGAGGTTCCATATCCCCCTCGTGTGGTTAGCACGCAATAAGCGCTTGGCTTAGTGACACAAGTAACTCGGTCCTTGGGGACTTAGGCACCATTCCACACACCCAACAGATCACATCAACATACCATTGTGCCCAAGTCAAGATATAGTTTTGTTTTCGGTTTTTGATTTGTAAATCAATAAGACACAAGGGTTGGACATAATGGAGTAGTATAAGTAGTTGTGTGATCAAGATCACCGACTAAGTCGATGATCGCCCAATACTACCGATAACTAGGCATGGCTAAGCAATATTCATTCGTAATCTACTAAGTGATAAGAGTTCATCCATCGAACTCTAACCACAGAGAAATAACCTAGGCTCGGTAGTAGAGGATAACCATTTACCTACAGATTATGCAACTAGAGGTCTAACTAATCAATTTAACAACAAGATAGCAATGCATACATAGAAGTTAAACAAAATATTAGACTTTAAAAGTAATGGGATTAATGGAAATGATCAAACTGCTTGCCTCGCTTGTTGTGGCTCAAATTGTTGCGGAGGGTCGTTCTGGGGTTACCGCAAATATCGAATCCTAAGCTAAAGAGAAAACAACCAATAAGACGAGCAACACTTAAACAAAAGAGCAAGCAAAAATTATTCAAATGCGACGAAAATTATACACAAGGTATAATAGGAATATACTTAGACATAGGAACTGGAAAAACCTAATTTGGATTTGTGGTGCAAAAGAAATTCCCTAAAAACCTATTTTCGGCCATAATTAGCACTGTAGCAAAAATATTTTCTAGAAAGGTTTTGAAGCTGAAATTTTTATGGTAGCTACCTACTGGTATAGTGATAATCCATATAAATTTTCAGGTCATTTGAAGTTACAACGAATTAGTTATGATTTTTCTAAGTTCTAAAACTAGGACATCCTTTATATCAGTAGCAAAGACCACTAGCAAACTGGTCCTTCACTAAAGTTCATCCCTAAAGGAAATTAACAAAATTTAGTTCGCTCTATTTGGACTTACAGAGAACAAGTTATAGATTTTCTAAGTTTTTATAGCATTTTTGGAATATTTAAAAGGGGCTGAAAAGGCTAAAATCGATTCACAACATTTCCGGTTCTTAACAGGTTTGAAACATTTCTAGATTAATCTCTAGCCTAAAAGAAAATTAACACTACTAAAATCACCCAAGAAGGACCTATAATGAAAAAGATATGAATTTCTAAAGTTTTAACAACATTTCCAAAGGAAAGATAAAGCTACAGAGGAAATTATATCCCTTAACCGAAAGAAAAGACGTGGTTGATTATGGACCGCCGATCTGGATCGAACGCCCACGCAGCACGCAAAGCCAAAGACACCCGCACAAGACCCACGAGGCTCACCGTTGGATCAAGATCCAACCGCCCGGATCGAGATGGCAATCGGACCGAAGGATGCCCGCCCATCTGGGCCGCCGATCAAGCGATGAAGGGCTCGATTGAGGAGCCTTCTGACAGCCCAATTGCTCCCACGATCCCGCCATAGACCCGCATCGAACTACCGAGGTTGATTGAGCCGCTCACGATTTGAACAGGGACTACTGACAATAGGGGCCCACTGGTCAGTGACGCTAAGTCACATGCCGGGTTTAAACACACGCGCACAGGGTGGGTTTGAAGATGGCGGGCCCACAGGTCAGTGACCGAGGAGGTGGGTTTAGGACAGCTAATGATTACTAACCCATGATTAACAATGATTAGCATTAATGAACGCCATTATCGTGTCCGAACGATATTACGAAGATCGCCGCTGGTCCGACAACGAACCGAGGGCGTTTCGCTTGTCGCCGCAACCCAAGGCATGGCGGCGAAACTAGGTGCCAAAATGGAACCGCACAGCATAACGCACACACCGACCATCCACACCGCTTGGTGGTGTCCCGAACATGCGCTAGCCGACGATGAGCGGCGGCGACCAAAACGGCCGAATTGCATAATGACCAAAAGCTCCGCAACGAACCATTTCAGCGAGTGCCAAAGCTTCTAGGGGCTACTAGAAGGGTACCTGAGGGTAGGGGAGGTGCCGAGGGGTCGGAGCGACCCGGCGACGGGCGAGCGGCACGGCAGACCAAGAAGAAAAAGGAGACGACGGCCGAGCAAAATGGGGAGACCGGTCATCACAACATCTTCCCAATAGCTCGAGATGCCACAAGAGCAAGGAATTAGAAAAGAAGCTCCTTCCGGCGAGGAGGAAGAAGGGGTGCTCACTACGAAAGAACAATTCCCAAAATTGAGCCGCTCTCGTGAAAAGCAACTACAATTAAGTTAGGGTTTTGTTCCGGAGGTGAGAGGCACACACCAAACGAAAGAGAGGAAGAAACGCCATCGGAGCACGGTTTGCACCGAGGAGCTCCTACCAACAATGGCGGCGAAAGGGTTCGGAGATTTGGGCTCAAGCAAGCAAAGAGAGTGCACGCTGGAGCTCCAGGGGTGTAAAGAAAGCTACCAAGGTCTTGAGGGGCTTAAGTAGCCGAGGGGACGAAGAGAGCAGCGCGCACACGCCCGGGATGGTCTTCGGTCCACAGCAGCGGCCGGCCGCCGGGCGACGGAGCGTAAGCTCGACGACTCGAGGGCGGTGCATCGACGCATTTAATGCGCGCAGAAGGAGCCGCTTAAAGGGCTCAAGGAGGTGACAAGGCACCCTCCTCTCACCGCCATGGCGTGTGCACGCACGCCGCTGGCGAAGGAGGAAGATGACCACGACGCGAGCGCCCACCACCACGCACAAAGCGCTCGAGTCCAACGTGTTTTAGTGGGTTGAGCCCAACCCCATTAGATGCCGGCCGACGGATGAGATTTGAACGGCCACGATGCAATCGCTAATTGTAAAGACTGAAGTGAACCGGTACGGTCTCGTGACGGTTGGATCAGAATCCAACGGCTGAGAATCACATGGCAACCGGAGTTGTCCGAAGGCCTACACGAATGAGAGCCGCTCGATGGAGATCCAACGGCCGACGACGCGCAGCCGCCGACCGCGCGGCTGCGATTAGTTGGCTCGGTCGAGTCAAGTGACTCGAGCCCGAGCCTGACTCGAGTCCAATGAACAGTGCAAACCAGTTAGGTTTTGATTTTTGAAATGAAACTTTGGGGATTTAATTGAGGCATCAAATCAACACCAAAATTTATGAAATTTTAATTGGAGCTTGCGGACAATAGGATCAACCTTCCATAAAATTTCCAGAGATTTTTGAGCACTTTAATTTTCTCAAGAAATTCAGAAGGTTATTTCAGAGGTGTTACAAGGTAACCTTAGAACCTGTGAAAATTATTTCAAGGGTTTGACACTAGATTTGACCAAGGAGGTTGTTGACTTGATAACAAATGAGGGTTTAGATTTTGAATTCCCAAAATTCCTTTACAAGAATTTCAAAAATTCAAGAGTGAAAGGATGATGTAAAAGTTTTAATTTACCCTCATTATATTACATTTGAAACACAAGCCAAATTTGGGGATGTTACAGAGCGGGCCGTGGCGCTGGCATGAATGGTCCGGGCCGAGTGGGTTTCGCCTAGACACTGCTTTTTGTAATTTCTTTTGATTTCGATTTAATTAAATATCGATAATTCAATTTGGCTTTAGAATATAGCACTTAAGTCCAAAATTTCTCGAGAAAATTCACAAATTCTCCGAGCATTTAGGACTTAAATAAAATATTTCCAGCTATTTTGTGGTAATATATTTTGCACATAAATTTGATTAGCTTTAATTTAATTAAGGAAAGCTTTTGAAAATTCCAGAAAATCCACAAAATACATAAATTTTAATTTCTTCAAAATTTGGGCTGTTACAGAGCAACATGTAGAATGTGAAGCGACGAACTCAATGGAGTGGATGGTGTTGCCAGCGGATCAACGATGGCGGCGGAACGCGGGGAAAAAGGAGTTTCGGTCGACTGCAGTAAAGCTCAAAATACGGCGAGGAGGATGGGAGAGGGGAGGGGGAACTTAGGGAGGTGGAGGAGGAGACCGAGGGGCACGCCGTGACGCGGGTGGCACGGCAAAAAGGTGGTCGGAGAGGGAGAACTATGGTGGTGGCACTCGGCCAGCGGCGGTGAAGAAAAGAAAACTTGTTGGTGCTGCGGTTCTGGGGGTGGGAAGAAGAGAGAGGGGAGGAGAAGAGGAGGATGGGTTAGGAAGGGCTATGCTAGCTTTTATAGGACACAGGGCGGAGCGAGCGAGGTGAGGTGCAACATGGGCATGGACGCGGGGGCAGCGCACGATGCGCTCAGTAGTGGCGCTGGGCACGCGCTGGCAGGGGGCAACATGGCTGTAACATCCCAATTTTCAGAGCCTTAAAAATCCTTTGAATAGTTAGCAGGGAAAAATTCACCATTTGGATTTATTTGAATTTAATTTCAAAAGCTTAATATTGGACTTTACAATCAAAAACATTTAATGTGAATAATCCCAACATGAACAATAGCCAAAACTATTTTATTTGGGTTCTTTGTGCTCAGATATATTTTCTAGATTTTTCTAGAATTTTTCTGAGTTCATTTGCTATTTTCTTTTGCCTATTTGAATTTCTGGTAATTTCTAAAATAGAAAACCTATTTAAAATCTCAGTTAATCCTTTGGGCCGAAATCCAAGCCTCCGGCCCATTCTCTCCGCCACCACCTTCACCGCCCGCAGCCGCTTTTCCACCGACATGCGGGCCCGCATGTCGGTTCTCTCTCCCTTTCTTCAAGCGCCCGAGCATCCTCCACCGTCCGATCAAAGTTGAATGGCTAGATGCGCATAAGGCAACCGAGTTGTCCGATTGTTTCTTTGATTGTGGGCCGCTCGATCAAGATCCAACGGTCGATCTCGGTCCGCTTTACACCGCACTGCTGCACGCGACCACGTGAGCCGTGTCTCTCGACGTGTGGACCCACCGCCACGCCATCGCCGCTCCGAGGCGACTGTTCCGATTTCTCGCGCCGCCGCTGGCCGCTTTGGGCGCCCGTGTTCTAGACCTTCCCGAGCCGCCATATAAGGAGGGCAAGCCCTCGGTCTCCGCGACTCCAACCCGCGGCACCGCCGCCGTAACCCTAACCCTAGCCGCAAAGCTCGGAGAAGTGATCTGCGCCGCCGCAACTCCGACGAAGTTCGCTCGCCGCCGCTGCCGCCGAGTGTCGTGGTCACACCGCCGGATCGCGACGGAGCAGACTACCTCGTGGGCACCTTCGTTACGGGCGCGCCGAGCTCGATTCCGCTCAAGCCCAAACCCTCCGCCGCTTCAACCTCGCCGCCGCCGCCACGCACGCCCCCGACCACCGGTGAGCACATCCACGAGTTCCCCGTGCCACCTCTACACGCTGGTACCACTCACCCCGGTGAATCGCCGCCGTCACGGAACCCTGGTTCTCGAGCCGCCACCGCCGGTCCGACGTGGCACGCCACCTCGCCGCCACCTCGCCGCCGCGTCGGCTCCGCGTCTGCGTGTCATCCTCGCTGCCGTCCGTCACAAGATCGACGCGCAGCCCACCGGATCCTCACTCGAGGCTCTGTGAGACCCACCACCGTGAGTTTAGCCTCCGACATGTGGGTCCCACATGTCGAGATTTCTTTATTTATCTTTTCCGAAATCCGAGGGTCGACGCCACTGCGCAATAATCTGATTTTCCTTTAGGAAAATAATTGAAATTCATGAAATACCGATTTTCAGATTTTATGTATTTTCAATCTTCCAAAGCCCATAACTTTTGCATCCTAACTCCGATTGAGCCCATTCAAATTTCTAAATTTGTCTAAATTCAAGATCTATTTATCTGAGATTTTTATTTAATTTTTGGAGTTTGTTTTGCCTCTGTTATTTATTTGTTTTTGTTTGTTTGTGTCTCGTTTGCGAGTAGACGTCGATTCGTCGGGGAATTTTGTGGAAGAAGGAGCACCCCAAGATCAAGACCAGTACATAGACCTTTTCCAAGGCAAGTCATACCTTTGATCATCTTGAACCCAGTTTTCAAATTACTTTGTGTTAAATTATTGCATGATAGTTTAATTATTTATTTAAATGCTTTGGGCATAGTTATTATCCAAATTGTTATCACACCTTGGCCTTGTATGTCATAATTCCTTGTCACCCTAGATTGGTTATTAGTTGGTAATATTGTAGCACCAACGTGGGTTGGTTAGATGCGAGTACAATTGCTTAGCCATGCTACGAGTCATCATCTCATGTAAGTTGCAAATATCAATTATGACTAAGTGACTATGGAACTTTGTGTAAAACTGTGTCAGTGTATGTTATTACTTTGTGATGGCATGTGTTGCACTAAAACCAACTGGTGGTAAAGGATTTAGACTGAGGCAAGTGGTGGAGACGTGTGACATGGTGGACTATGTGATGGGAACGATAATCTGTGTGGCTTAGTTAGAAAATGGAAGTCTTGCCTTGGTCAATTAAGGACTTAACTTTGTGCGCCATTGAACCGAGCCTTCACAAGACGACCACATGCCTGGTATGGGACGGGCCTAACTTAGTAAGTTATGGATTCTCAGCATTGATGTTCAGGTGGATAGGTTAGGCTATGTGATAGGGTGGAGGTGTGACTACTTGGTAGTTGCATCACGGGAGGATTCGTCGTCCCTGTCCAACGATGTGTGTTATGCATGGGCTATGTGATATGTATAACGGTTTGTAAGCACATCGAGAGTGTCAATGTTGAGATGAAGTTTCTGAACTGTTTTGTTATGATTGGTGCTAGCTACACTGGTTATATCGTGTGGGTAAAGTGTACAACCTCTGCAGAGTGTTAAATAAACTATTCGAATAGCCGCGTCCGCGGTCATGGACATGCTCGTATTTTCACACGAGGGGTAGTTTTCATAAAATGTGGGAATGGGAGCTGTGTGATCTCAATCATATGGCTATGTGAAATAATCATTTAGTCAGTGTGTCTTTGTGGAAACAATCATAAATTAATATTGTCTATTTGTTTTGAATTATGCTTTCAATCTATTATTCGTATTCATTTGCAAATGTTGCTTTTATGCAAAAGAACCACAGAAGCCTTTTCTTTGGAATAAGCCTGCATCTATACATTGCATTCTGTGGTGTGATTTGCGAGTACGGTTGTGTACTCACGCTTGTTGTAAAACTTGCGCCCAAACCTACAGAAGAGGAGGAGTCTACGCCTGCTTTCGAGGAGGAGTTCGTTGAAGGCTGATCGTTCGTTAAGGTCTGGATCCCAGTTGGTTGCCTGTGGTGAATTGGTGGGATCTACGCTGGAGTTTTCCGTTCCGCTGCTGCTTTATTTCTCTGTTAGCCCTGTGTGGCTTAATAAGTGTAAACTCGACCATAAGGTCAAAACCCTTATTTGTTATTCAAACTAATCGTTTACTTTATTTATCGCTTGTGTGGATCGATATTTACCTGTGTTAACCCTGTGTGCACTAGCGTGATCTGGACTAGTGCAAGATATACGCAGGGTTCCGTAATCGTAATTCGGGTCCCGGCAGCAGGTGGTATCGTGAGCCATATTGATCGTAGGTCTTGACCTTAGTTAGATTGGCCGCCTTTAGAGTGTCCAAACTATTTTCTAAAGGAAAATTAACTTGCAAGGTTAATTGATTGCTTAACTCTCCTCATATCTCTCTCGCCTCAACTATTGCTATAATCCTTTCTCTCCCCGCTGTTTTAAAGTTGCTCTTACCTGTTAGTCTGTCTTGACAGATGCCTCGTCTTCGAGCTATGGTGAGCGCAGTGGAGGTTACGCCACGAACTTTGGAAGTTGCTCCGTGTTCTGGAGGTTTTGATCGTCCGCCGACGCCGGCAACAACCGGATAAAGTGAATGGTCGAACCGTGGAGTGATTTGTCGCTCGACGATCTACGCCAGAGGAACGACAAGGCGAGCCAACCTTCGCACGCCTCGAGGAAGATCACTTGGCCGGAAGGTATCCGGAGTCGCCGCTTGGCCATGCTACGATTCGCAACATCTACGCACGAGCTTCGTGACACCGCCTCCGCTACCATCCTCGAAGCCGCACTGTGGACTTGCCAAGACGCTACCCGCCCACGTATGAGAGAGCAACGCTACGCCAGACACCTCGCCCGCCTCGGGTCGCCGTGAGGAAGCTCGAGAGGACTATCACGAGTTGGATCATGTTTATGAAGCCTTGCAGAGAGTCAAGAGAAGGTCGCCACTGCAAGAGATCCTCTACGACCAAATTCCCAAGAAGAGGAAGACCCGAGGAGGATCCCGGAGGGGATCCGGAGGAAGGCCCACTGAGCCCAAGAAGATGCAGAGCCGAGGAGCCGGAGCCGCTTGCACCGAACGCTCGTTTGCCGCACTGGCCTGTGGCATCAGATCGGTTGCCAAGATGCCGCCACTTCCGAGCCCATACCGCCGAGGGCGCGCCACGTTGTGGAGGCTTTCTGAGTAGTTCGTTTTAGTCTCGGTCTTTTCGTGCTTAGCCGCCAGCTTAGTGAGTCGCCTTTAGGCGGTAGTTTTGTGTGCTTAGGTCGTTGTTTCTTTTGCGTGCGTAGTATGAGTCGCAGGCCCTTAGGCATTTGTTGCACCATGCTAAGACCCTAAGTAATAAAGGTATTGCATTTGAGTTTCTTGATCTGTGTTTGGTTGGGTTTAACCTACCCCCGCTTAGTTCTCAACTTATCTTGTGCTTGCTACCTTATCTAACCTATGGAGCTTAGCGATGGTTCAAACTCGCCGATCGCTGCAAGTGGTTCCTGCACTGACAGACCAGAGGCAATGAGCAACCAAACAGTAGGAGCAGCTCCGCGCAAGCACCCCAATTGACTTGCAAAACTTTGAGCTTTCATGGCAAAGACGACTCACCGATGAATACCATGATGACTCGGATGCAAGCTATGCACAACCGTAACAATAACAACAACAATCACCAAAGATGGAGCCCTACCGCTCATGGTCACCATGGACCATCCAAACTTGCGAGATTCATGAGGACTCGCCCACCAACATTTTCTCGACACGCCTCCAGTGGAAGCGACGATTGGCTGCGTGTTATCGAAAGAAAGCTGCGATCACTCGGTGGCAACGACCGTGAAAAGGTTCATGATGCCACTCACCGATGGAGGGCACCGCCGAATGGTGGAGAACTTCGCCGCCCATGAGACGCCACAGATATCACTTGGGAGGAATTCTCTGCCGCCGCCAAGATCATGTACCGTAAGGAATTATCGATCCAAGAAGGATGAATTCCGCGCTCTCAAGCAAGGAGCTATGTCAGTGTCTGACTACCTCAACAAGTTTTCTCAGCTAGCTCGCTACGCAGCAGAAGATGTAGCCACGGACAAGGCTCGCCAGAGTCGCTTGAAGGGACTAAACATCGGATCGCAAGTCGCTTGATCGCCATACTTTCCCGATTTCCGTGAGTTGGTCAACAAAGCCTTTGTTCTAGAGGACAAACGCAAGGAGTTAGAGGATAACCGTAAACGTCGGATGGCTCAACAGGGGAACCATCAATCACAACAGAGAGCAAGAATAGTGCCAGCACAGTTCAACAGGTTTCCACCCCAAACTTCGTTCAGAGCACCTGCACCAACTTCAACACCCCGTCCAGCTGCTCAGAACTTCCGCAACCCTGCACCTGTCAACCCCAATCCAGGAAGCAACCAGCAGAACGTACCAAAGGTCTGTTACGCCTGTCGCCAGCCAGGACATTTTGCCAACCAGTGTCCGCAAAGGGGAACAATCACTCCAGTACGCTTCAACCTTGGAGCTACGCCATCCAAGACGCCAGCACTGTGCATCAACCAAGGAGCTGCGTTGCGGGCCGCCGAGGAGCACCACATCCGTGATCGAGGCCGTGTCAACCACGCCACCGGAAGGAGCCCAGAATCACCGGACGTCGATCGGGTAAGTTTACGTTAACTCGCACCGCAGCAGCTTTGTTTGATTCGAGCTTCGCGATTCGCTTGTTTCGAATATTTGCAACCAAGAATAAATTGGAAGTTATGCAACTTAAGCATACTCGTTAGTCCAATACCGAGCAGAGCTAAGTACTAGAGTGGGATGTTTAGGAGCTAAGTTACTCATAGCTGGAGTTGAGTTTCTAGCCAACCTAATAGTCCTAGATACCCAAACCCTAGATGTCATTCTTGGCATGGATTGGTTATCCAAGCACAAAGCAAGCTAGATTGTGGCGAAGAGCCGAATAAGAGGACGCCAAAGGAAACAAGGTAGAGTTTCTAGCCACCTCGGTTCGTGATGGACATTTGCTAGTAAACACCAAGACCCTTGCCTTAGAAGAAGTACCAAAGGGTCGATGAATATCCGAGATGTGTTTCCTAAGAATTACCAGAATGCCACCGATCGTGACATTGAGTTTGTCATCGACCTAGTACCGTGGACAGCACCAATTTCAAAGAGACCTTATCGGATGCCACCATGAATTGGTAGAGATGAAGAAGCGAGATAGAAGAACTTCTTGAGAAAGGTTTCGTGAGACCTAGTTCGCCGCCATGGGGAGCGCCAAAGTTGTTTGTCAAGAAGAAAGATGGAAGTATGAGGATGTGTATTGACTACCGCTCTCTCAACGGTTACCATCAAGAACAAGTACCCACTACCCTGATTGATGATCTGCTTGATCGATGAAAGGAGCCGGATTATTCTCGAAGATCGACCGCATCAGTTACCACCAATAAAAATTTGTCCTAAGGATATACCAAGACCGCTTCAACGCTGTACGACATTATGAGTTCTTAGTCATGTCCTTTGTCCGACTAATGCCCCCGCCTATTTCATGAACATGATGAATAAAGTATTCATGGAATATTTGGACAAGTTCAGTAGTTGTGTTCATTGATGATATTCTCGTGTACTCCAAGTCGGAGGAAGAACACGCTAACATTTAAGAACAATATTGGGGAAACTCAGAGAGCATCGCTTGTATGCCAAGTTCGTAAGTGTGATTTTTGGAAGAAGGAAGTGGATTTCTTGGTCATGTTATGACAATGAGGAGTAGCAATTGACCCCTAAAGTGAAAGCAAGGTTACATTGGGAGCAGCCCAGTAATCAGAATCGATTCGCTTTCTTGGGAATGGCAAGTTATTACCGCTGTTTCATCGAGGATTCTCATCAATTGCTAAGCCCTTACGCAATTGTTGAAGAAGGAGAAAGTTCACTTGGACTCACTGTGAGGAAAGTTTTCAAGAGTTGAAGAAACGCTTGACTTCACCCCAGCACGATTCTCGCAGATATTCGCAAGGATTTCGATATCTATTGTGATGCTTCGCGTCAAGGATTAGGATGCGCCCCGATGCAAGAAGGAAGAGCGCCGCTATGCATCAAGGCAATTAAGACCTCACGAAGAGAATTACCCTACTCATGATCCGAATTAGTCAGAGTGCACGCTTTAAAGATTTAGCGCCATTACCTCATCGGAATCGCCGTGAAGTCTACACGCATCATAAGAGTTTGAAGTACATTTTCACCCAATGATTTGAATATGAGACAGAAGATGGTTGGAATTGATCAAGGATTATAATCTTGGAATCCACTACCATCCCTAAAAGCCAACGAGTTGCGCACGCCTAAGTCGTAAGAGTTACTTGTAATGCTTTGGAAGTAAAGGAAAGTTGCCCAGAATCGTATGAAGAATTTCGTAAGCTAAAGCTAGAAGTTGTGTCCAAGGCTTTGTAGCCAATTTGGAGGTACACTACCTCGAGAAGCAAATTCGTGAAGCACAACCAAAGGATCCGTGTTGTCGATATCAAGATCAAAATGGCGTATGGAAATTCAAAGATTTCACCAGGATAATCAAGACATACTCGGATTAATGGTCGAATCTGTAACCGGATATAGATGGTCTGGAGATGCAGTTAATCTTAAAGGAAGCCCATGACTCAAAGTATTCGATTCACCACGAAGTACCAAGATGTACCAGATGTGAAAACTAAATTTTGGTGGCCAAATTTGAAGCGAAGTCGCAGAGTTCGTTGCCTTGTGCGACACCGCCGTAAAGTAAAGGCGAACACGAGACCAGCAGGTTTGCAGCAATCGAAGATTCCGTAATGGAAGTGGGAAGAGATCGGAATGGATTTCATCACCGGTTTACCCAAGACCCAATCGGTTACGATTCGATCCGTAATAGTCGATCGTCTAACCAAGGTCGCCCATTTCTCGCCATCAAAACCACGTACTCGAGATCGCCTTGCGGAGTTGTACATGGCCGATTTGTCGGTTGCATGGTGTGCCCAAGAAGATAGTGTCGATCGAGGATCTCGCCACCTCTCGATTTTGGCGTAGTTTGCATGAAGCATTGGGTACCATCCAATTTCGATCGCATACCATCCACGAGACCGATGGGCGATCAAAGAGTCAATCGATATTGAGGATATGCCGAGAGCTTGTGCTCTAGCAAATGCTACCCGATGGGATAAAAGTTTGCCATATGCAGAGTTTTCATACAACAATAGTTATCAAGCTAGTCTGCAAATGTCACCATTTGAAGCTTTGTACGGCCGTGCCTGTAGAACCCCGTTGAATTGGTCGTAAACAATTTGAACGGCCGCTTTCGGTCCAGACATCATTCAAGAAGCAGAAGAACAAGTGGCCATGATAAGAGAAAGATTGAAGATAGCTCACCAGCGTAAGAGCTATGCCGATAATCGCCGCCGAGATCTCGCTTTGAACCCGAGGATTTCGCTTATCTTCGAGTGACTCCGCCGAGGTGTCAAAAGGTTTCATGCCAAAGGGAAGCTTGCCCTAGGTATGTTGGTCCATTCAAGATTTTGGAACGCCGTGGAGAAGTTGCTTACGCTTGAGCTACCGCAATGTTAGCAGAGTGCATGATGTCTTTCATGTCTCGCATTGAAGAAGTGTCTTCGTGTGCCGTAAGAGCAAGCCCCGCTTGAATCAATTGATCTCAAGGAGGATCTTACCTACAAGGAGCAACCCGGTCAGATTTTGGATGTCGCAGAGCGCCACAAGAAGCAAGACCGCTCGCTTTTGCAAGGTCCAAGGAGCAACCACTCGTAAGGAGAAGCAACGTGGGAACGTGAAGAAGAGCCGAAGCCGAGTTTCCTAGCCTTTTCTCTATAGCCCGAATCTCTGGTCGAGATTCCTTTAAGGGGGAGGTTTGTAACATCCCAATTTTCGTGAGCCTTAAAATCCTTTGAATAGTTAGCAGGAAAAATTCACCATTTGGATTTATTTGAATTTAATTTCAAAAGCTTAATATTGGACTTTACAATCAAAAACATTTAATGTGAATAATCCCAACATGAACAATAGCCAAAACTATTTTATTTGGGTTCTTTGTGCTCAGATATATTTTCTAGATTTTTCTAGAATTTTTCTGAGTTCATTTGCTATTTTCTTTTGCCTATTTGAATTTCTGGTAATTTCTAAAATAGAAAACCTATTTAAAATCTCAGTTAATCCTTTGGGCCGAAATCCAAGCCTCCGCCCATTCTCTCCGCTCACCACCCCCGCCGCTACGCGCTTTTCCACTCGACATGCGGCCCCGCATGTCGCTTCTCTCCTTTCCTTCGGCGCCGAGCATCCTCCACCGTCCGATCAAAGTTGAATGGCTAGATGCGCATAAGGCAACCGGAGTTGTCCGATTGTTTCTTTGATTGTGGGCCGCTCGATCAAGATCCAACGGCCGATCTCGGTTCGCTTTTGGTGCACCGCACCGCCGCACGCGACCACGTGAGCCGTGTCTCGACGTGTGGGACCCACCGCCACGCCATCGCCGCCTCCGAGGCGACTGTTCCGATTTCGCGCGCCGCCGCCGCTGCCGCTTTGGGCGCCCGTGTTCTAGACCTTCCCGAGCCGCCTTATATAAGGAGGGCAAGCCTCGGTCTCCGCGACTCCAACCCGCGCAGCCGCCGCCGTAACCCTAACCCTAGCCGCCGCAAAGCTCTGAGAAGTGATCTCGCGCCGCAACTCCGACGAAGTTCGCTCGCCGCCGCGATGCCGCCGAGTGTCGTGGTCTACACCGTCGCGATCGCGACGGAGCAGACTACCGCGGCACCTTCGCTACGGAGCGCCGCCAGAGTTCGATTCCGCTAAGCCCAAACCCTCCGCCGCTTCAACCCGCCGCGGCCGCCACAGACGCCCCGACCACCGAGCACATCCACGAAGTTCCCGTACCACCTCTACACGCCGGTACCACTTCACCGCCGGTGAATCGCCGCTCGTCACGGAACCCCTGGTTCCCGAGCCGCCACCGCCGGTCCGACGTGGCACGCCACCGCCGCCACCTCGTTGCCGCGTCGCCTCCCCGTCGCGTGTCATCCTCGCGCCCCTCACAAGATCGACGCAGCCCACCGATCCTCACTGAGGCTCTGTGAGACCCACCCACCGTGAGCCTAGCCTCCGACATGGGGTCCCACATGTCGAGATTTCTTTATTTATCTTTTCCGAAATCCCGAGGGTCGACGCCACTATGCAATAATCTGATTTTCCTTTAGGAAAATAATTGAAATTCATGAAATACTGATTTTCAAAGATTTTATGTATTTTCAATCTTCCAAAGCCCATAACTTTTGCATCCTAACTCCGATTGAGCCCATTCAAATTTCTAAATTTGTCTAAATTCAAGATCTATTTATCTGAGATTTTTATTTAATTTTTGGAGTTTGTTTTGCCTCTGTTATTTATTTGTTTTTGTTTGTTTGTGTCTCGCTTATGAGTAGACGCTGATCTGTCGGGAATTTTGTGGAAGAAGGAGCACCCCAAGATCAAGACCAGTACATAGACCTTTCCAAGGCAAGTCATACCTTTGATCATCTTGAACCCAGTTTTCAAATTACTTTGTGTTAAATTATTGCATGATAGTTTAATTATTTATTTAAATGCTTTGGGCATAGTTATTATCCAAATTGTTATCACACCTTGGCCTTGTATGTCATAATTCCTTGTCACCCTAGATTGGTTATTAGTTGGTAATATTGTAGCACCAACGTGGGTTGGTTAGATGCGAGTACAATTGCTTAGCCATGCTACGAGTCATCATCTCATGTAAGTTGCAAATATCAATTATGACTAAGTGACTATGGAACTTTGTGTAAAATCGTGTCTCAGATGTTATTACTTTGTGATGGCATGTGTTGCACTAAAACCAATCGGGTGGTAAAGGATTTAGACTGAGGCAAGTGGTGGAGACTGTGACATGGTGGACTATGTGATGGGAACGATAATCAGGTGGCTTAGTTAGAAAATGGAAGTCTTGCCTTGGTCAATTAAGGACTTAACTTTGTGCGCCATTGAACCGAGCCTTACAAGACGACCACATGCCCGTATGGGACGGGCCTAACTTAGTAAGTTATGGATTCTCGCATTGATGTTCGTGTGGATAGGTTAGGCTATGTGATAGGGTGGAGGTGTGACTACTTGGTAGTTGCATCACGGAGGATTCGTCGTCCCGCCCAACGATGTGTTATGCATGGGCTATGTGATATGTATAACGGTTTGTAAGCACATCGAGAGTGTCAATGTTGAGATGAAGTTTCAACTGCTTTGTTATGATTGGTGCTAGCTACACCGTTATATCGTGGGGTAAAGTGTACAACCTCTGCAGAGTGTTAAATAAACTATTCGAATAGCGCGCCCGCGGTCATGGACATGCTCTTGCATTTCACACGAGGGGTAGTTTTCATAAAATGTGGGAATGGGAGCCGTGTGATCTCAATCATATGGCTATGTGAAATAATCATTTAGCTGTGTGTCTTTGTGGAAACAATCATAAATTAATATTGTCTATTTGTTTTGAATTATGCTTTCAATCTATTATTCGTATTCATTTGCAAATGTTGCTTTTATGCAAAAGAACCACAGAAGCCTTTTCTTTGGAATAAGCCTGCATCTATACATTGCATTCTGTGGTGTGATTTGCGAGTACGGTTGTGTACTCACGCTTGTTGTAAAACTTGCGCCCAAACCTACAGAAGAGGAGGAGTCTACGCCTGCTTTCGAGGAGGAGTTCGTTGAAGGCCGATCGCTCGTTAAGGTCCGATCCCGCTGGTTGCCCGTGGTGAATTGGTGGGATCTACGCCGAGTTTTCCGCCCGCCGCCGCTTTATTTCTCTGTTAGCCTGTGTGGCTTAATAAGTGTAAACTCGACCATAAGGTCAAAACCCTTATTTGTTATTCAAACTAATCGCTTACTTTATTTATCGCTTGTGTGGATCGACATTTACCGTGTTAACCACTGTGTGCACTAGCGTGATCTCGACTAGTGCAAGATACACGCAGGGTTCCGTAATCGCACTGGTCCCGGCATGGCGCACGGGCGAAGTGCGGTGGCGAGTGCAGCGCCATATGGCGAGCAAAGCAAGTGGTGTGGCGTTCGGGCGGCATGGGCATGGCGTGGAGCTCAGGAAGAAAAACAGGAAAGAGAGAAAGAGGAGAAAGAAAAAAGAAAAAAGAAAATGAGAAAAAGAACAAAAGTCTGAAAAACAAAATAAATTTGGAAAATTCAAGAAAAATTCATAAAACTCCTTGGAACATGAATAGATCAAATAAATAATTTTGGATTTAATTGAAGTTTATTTTAGTCACTTAAAATGTTTTTCATTTTTTGAAAATTCAAATTAAGCTTTAAATTAATTCTATAAAATTCAAATTGTTTATTTTATTTTTAAAGCTTTTAAAAAGACTATGAAATTCAAAAACACTTGAAAAGAAATAAATAGATTTTTAAAAGTAAAAGCAACAAGATCTTGGAAAAGAATTCCAAGATAAAACCAGAAAAATCAAAAGAAACAAATTTTTAATTAGTTGGAGTTCTTTTTAATCACATTAAATTGTTTTTAATTTATGAAATATCAAATTAAGCTTTAACAATTCAAGAAAAATCAAATTGTGATTTTTATTTTGAAAATTTCGAAAAGGCCTGAAAATTGGGTTGTTACACCACTTCGGTCTCGCCATCCAGCTAACATCCACCGCCCACCACCCCTCCTCCTCGCTCGTGTCTGGCGCCAGAGAGGATTGTTCGCACAAATCGTGAGGAGATCCAACAGTGAGGAAATTTGACTGAGATTTCTCAAATTTTTAGGCAACTGAGAATAAGCAATGCTGAAATGGTAAGTAGGGCTAAAAAATAGCTTGAGGCTCATGAACTTGCTCGAGCTCGCCACAACTTGGCTTGGGTCGGCTCGGGCTCATGAATTTTTTAGCCGAGCCAAGCCCTATTTTTAGCTCATAAAAAAAACGAGCTGAGCTCGAGCTGGCTCGTGAGGCGCTTAGTCGGGCTCGTTCAGCCCACGTAGGGGCCTAGTGCGGTAGTGCACCCCCTAGGCCCTAGTCTACTCGGCAGGTCCATCCCTCTTGATCCCCAATTCCCTCCCTACCCCATCCATCCCTCCCTACCTAATCCCTAATTCCCTATCCCCAATTCCCACCCTATGATCCATCCATCCCGATCCCACCTGATCCCCTTCCTCTCCCGCCCGACCGCTGTAACATCCCAAAATTTCCAGTGTTTTTGAAGATTTTCCAAATTTAAAAGTAACCATTTAGTTTTATTATATTGCAAAAGCATAAACTGAAATTTAAAAAAACAAAAAAACCATTTAAATTGAATTAATTGAACTTCAATTAAATTCAAAAAAATGGTTTATTTGAGTTTTCTGGGATTTAAAAGTCAAAATTATTATTTTAAGGCTTTTATTGCATTTTCTGGAATTTAGAAATGGTTTTCCCTTTTTAAACCAAAAGAAAATTCTATTTTGTTTGCAAAAGTATTTTTATTAAGTCATAAATAATTCCAGGGTCTTCTGTGAATTTTCCCTGAATTTTTGGACTGTTTGGGCTATTTTCTAAAAAGGTTTTTGTTTTTTTTGGTATTTTCCTAAATCAAAAAGGAGTTTAAAATCCCCTAAAGCTTTTTGGGCCGATTTCCTTTTTGGCCCATTTCTTTTCCGCTCCCTTTGGCCCACTTCCTTTCCTCCCCCGGCCCGAGCCGCGCCTCCTCCTCCCTTGTTGACACGGGTGGCCCACCCGTCAGCCACCCGTGCGCTTTCTTCCCCGCACCCCTTTCTTCCTCCCCGGTTCGTCGCCTACACCTCGCGGATCCTCGCCGGCTCGCCCTTTTCTCTGCCCCGTCAAATCTCGCGTTCCCTCGCCGTTTCTTCGGCCCAGATTCCCGCCGACGCCGCGTCCCGTCGTCGCTCCGCGTCCCGCGCCTGATCCCGTCCCGTCGTCGCCCCGGATTCCCGCGCCTGGTTCCCCGTTTTCCGCCGATGTTGTCGTCCCATCCCGCTTCTCCGCCCTGGATTCTCGCGTCTCGCTGCCCGGAGCTCGCCCCCTCTTCTTTTTTAAAGCCCACACCCGGCCCCTTTCTTTCCCATCCTCTTCTCTCCCGTTTTCTCCCTCTTTCCCACCATTTCTCTCTCCCGGAGCTCAGCGCCGCCTCGAAGCTCCGCCGCCACCTCCCTTCTCGCTGGTGCCCTTCTTCGGCCACCCCTCTCCAGTACAGCGCCTCGCCGCCCGCCCTCCGAAGCCCCGCGCGCCTCACCGCCCCTCTCCGCCTCGCTGTGCTTGCCGGAGAGCCTCCGGCCGTGTGTGCTGCCGCTGGTGTCGGCGTGGCAGCGAGTGCCTACGTGGCAGTCCACGTAGCGCCCCCGTGACATTTTTTGTTTTTAGTTTGAAAAACAAATCTGGCCGAAAAACTTATTCCCCTCAGGGCTGACGTCAGCTGACGTCATAAACCCATTTTCCTTTACAAAAATAATTCTAAAAATTAGGAAAAATCCATTTTCTTTATTTTATGTGATTTTCAAACTTCCAGAGGTCGTATCTTTCTGTTCAAACTCCGATTCGAGTGATTCAAATTTATAAATTTATCTAAATTCCTTATCTTTCTATTAGTATTTATTTGGTAATTATTTAGAATTTATTTGGGATTGTTTTATTTATTTGGCTCTTTTAGCACGTATAGATTTTGGTGTTTCGGACGAATTCTTGGACCCGACGATCAAAGATCCTCAACTCTTCAATGAAGGCAAGTCGTTGACCTTTGACCATGTCGTACCCACTTTATAAAACTATATTGTTTGATATAAACATGCGTTGCTATTTTTATATTAAATGGTTTTGAGAATAGCTAATTACCTATTTGTCATATGCCTCCTTGAGTAATTGCTTTTGACATGTACCCTTGAATGACATAAATCTTTGGACACCATAGGATAGGTTATTTTAGTTGGACATTGATAAACTACCAACATGGGTATTGTATATGCTTAGCCATGCTTTAGTTATCCGATGGGGTTCATGATCACATATTCATAATGATTAATTTTGACCTAATGATATATGGAATTATGGTGCGATACCACGGTTGTGCAAATGTGGTGCGATGTCACAGTTGTGTCAATTTGTGGTGCGATGCCGCCTTTATAAAATTTTGTGCCATGGCGGGGTTGCCATTGGCTTGGGTGAACAAAATGATTTATACTCGGGTGAGTGATCGGTGGCAAAGGTGGGATGCGCGAGGCAAGATGCGGGAGGCATGTTTTTGGGTGCGAGAGGCACTTGGGTGCGCGATGCACATGGGATAAGGAAGCCTCGTCTGAGCAACCACTAAGGACTTAACCTTGTAAGCCATTGATCTGGGCCAGACCATGCAACCACATGTCCAGGATAGGGTGTACCTGGCTAACTAATTAGCAATATTTTGATTCAGTTTTGTTTTGGTTGGGAACGATGCAAGAGGGGGCCAGGATGGCGAATCCTTAGCGAGTAGAACCGGGTCAAGACAGAGCTTTGTAAAAGCCTTGTGATAAGCACTTAGTCGCACGCCTCGGAAGCGTGAAATGCCTGATAGTATAAGATGATTATCTTTTGTGGGTAAAGTTGTACAACCTCTGCATAGTGTAAAACTATTCGAATAGCTGTGTCCCTGGTTATGGACAATGCCTGGTGATTTCACACGAGGGGTAGATTTTCATAAAAACTGTTGGAATGGTGGTTTGGATGGAATAGTTGGGAAGTGAACGGGGTGTTCACTAGTTGTTTCAAAGAATTGAATTACTTATGTATTAATCTCTTAACTTGTGCTTTTTAATCTATTTATTGTATTTACTGTCAATACTACTTTCTGCAAAATAACCATAAAGCTATCATTGTCAAGCCTTGCATGAATATTATGTGCATACCTTTCCCTACGACTTGCTGAGTACATTCAAAGTACTCATGGCTTTATGCCATCTGGTTAATCAGTCTCCACAGAAGAACCTAGAGGCACCACACTCTTTGAAGAGTTCTTTGAAGACTATGCAATTAGGTCACGTCCTCCACTCGATTGTCTGTAGGCATGTCGAATGGCCTCCACAAGATATTTTGGTTTCGCTGCAAATTATCTTTTGTTGTGAAGCCATGTGTGCTAACTGTTGTAAGACTTTGACCATAAGGTCCTTTTGCTACTTATTAATATTAATTTGTCTGCTTCATCTTGATCTGGTTGTATGGATATGATTTCATCTATGTTATAATTGTGCGAGCTAACTACTGATCTGGAACTAGTTCAGAATGCACAGAGGGTCTCGGGGTTGTACACCCGGGGTTCCGACAGCCGCCCCGTCCGCCACTACTCCCTCAAGCTCCCTCACCAAGCACTCCCAATCCCATGGTTCTCGGCTTCTCGCCATGGTCACCGGCCAAGCCGCTGCTCCCTCAAGCTCCCTCACCAAGCACTCCTATGGTTCTCGCCATGGCCACCGGCCAAGAAGACTCCCTCCTGCTACTTCTCCTACTAGCCACCTCCGTGCTCCTGCCCCTCCTCACCGCGCTCATCCTCATTGCCTTCCTCCTGTTGTTCTCCCCCGGCACCAGTGGCCCCATGTGGGCCCTCTCCCACTCTCACCTGTCCGCTGGATCCAGCTGCCCCGACGCCAACCCTGCCTCTCAAGATCGACCGCGCCATCTTCAACGACCTTGACTGCCGCCGCCTTCTCCTCCCCTTCCTCTAGCCCGCCATCAGCAGGCAACGACCCCGAGAATCACGTTGCCTACCACCTCCGCCGCCTCTTCGCTCGCGACGACCCTTGTCCTCGACTACCTCCGCTACGGCCGCCCACCTGCCCTCGAGTCCTCGACCGTCTCCGCCGCGGCCGCGTCCTCTAGCAGTGGCCTCACCTTCAAGCTCCACCGCGTGAAGGCCTAGTTCTTGCTCGTCAGTTGCTTGGCTCGCAAGCCCTCGCGAGCCCCGACACGATCAGGCGTGCTCACATCGTGCACCCCATCTCTGCGGTGCAGATGGAGTGGTCTCGCTGGGCTCGTGACATCGAGCCCAAGATTGTTCCACTCTACAGGTGAATTGTACATTGCAAATTCTACTTACATGACCACATGATAGTCCTGATTAATGGATCATGTAACAAAAAATTAGTTCTACTATTTGGAATGTATTTCAGAGAATTGGGGATTGGAAATTTTGAGTTGTTCCTTACAGGCTGTTATGTTGATATGGATTATATGGACTGTTATGTTGACATGGATGGAATAGACTGTTAAATATTAAGTGTTAGTCTTTCAATTGTCTTGAAATTCATTAAGAAAATTCATTTTTGCCTTTGTTTTGTGTTCGTTGCTGTTTCTGGCTGAGAGCCGAGACTCGAACAGCCCAAGACTTTCAGCCTCACTTATGGCTGAGGCTCGAAATCTCGAACGGCAGACGGGAGTCACAGGACTTGGTGGTTTTTGGCTTGGGAGAGCTCGCGAGCCGGTTCGAACTTCTTTTCGAGCCGAGCAGAGCCCAGTTCCTAGCTTGTTTTCAAAACGAGTCTTGGCTTGAATCAGCTCGGCTCGGCTCGTTTCCAGCCCTAATGATAAGTACAACCACCACATATACCTAAACCCTCGGTTATTTTCAGATGTTGTTTTAGAATAAGTGTGCTCAACCTTCTAAAGCTTTAACTGATAATATATACACAAGTATTTGGATTTGTCGGGTGAAAATGATGACCGTTATACTTTTAATAGTTTTACAACATAATTAAAAGGTAATAGCTAAACATGTGTATAGGAGACAACGAAAAGTAGAAATAAGGTAGTATCAGCAAGGCCAATGCTCCTGTAAACCCATTCGTCCTTTGATTGCCAAAACATGAGCAAGTAATAACTTGCTGCATAAGCAAGTTTGCTACTGATAAATGCGGCTAAAGTACTATCAACAAAGTACGTGCGGTCGGCAGTCGGCACACGCAAACGCACCGCAGCGCTGCAGCCGGCGGGCCTCACCTCTTGTTGACCGTCTTGCTCTCCTGTGTCAAGTGGATGAAGATCAGAGGATGGAAAGTTCCAGCTCGTTTCTTCCGTCACAGGGTTCACGATTGGGAAGTACCGGGTGCGGGAATCCGCTCATCTTTTCAACATCACGAGTAGAAGAAGAACACGACGAACGTGTTGCGTCAACGTCACTCGTTTTTTGGAATTTTTTTTATTTAATCTAATTTTTTAAAAAAATTAAAAATAATTTTTTCTTAACTTTATTTTCAATTCTGACCTATTTGGTCACGTCACAACGCGTGGTATGGCAAAAGTATATTGTTACGCCATAGATCTCGGCATGGCAAACGAGTGCTGTCATGCCACTTCTCTTGGTGTGATAGTACTTAACACAAAAACATACACATGTTGGTTCGGAGGGCTATCGTGATAGATTTGATCATACTGTGGTCGGTAATGTGACAACACAGTTTAGTCATGTCACGTATCATGGTGTGATGAAAGATGTGAGAATTGTAAATAAAGTTAAAGATATATTATCTTTAATTTTTTTAAAAAAAATAGATTAAAAAAATAAAAAGAACTCCGTGTTTTCGGGGTTTCCTAAACATTCACCGCCAATATGGTTCTTGATACAAGTCGCCTACTTTTATTTGGCTGCTTGATTTATAATTCGCTTTGGGACTCAAACCTCGCAAAGTTTACTTCTGTCACACAGGTTCTGTCCTAAACTGCCGCGTATTAAAGCGCCACCAGCTCCTCCCAACAGCACGCTCCTCCTTCCTCCCAAAATCACCCCGACGTTAAGCCCCCTCAAACCCCTCGCCACCCCCACGCGGCGGCGCCCGATGGCGGCCGCCGCCGGCGAGCTAGATCGGCGGGTGATGGCGGCGGTGAAGGCGTCCGCGGCGCGCGGCGACCCCCCGCTCCTCCAGGCCGCCCAGGCCGCCGCCACCTGCGGCGGGGGCGGAGGTGGCCTCTCCGCGGCCCTGGTGGCGAACCTGTGCTTCGCGCACAACACGGGCGCGATGTGGAAGCTGCTGGACCAGGCCATGAACTCCCGCCTCGTCTGCCCGCTCCAGACCCTCGCCCTCCTCACCCCAAGGTCCCGGCCGACTCGAGCTTCGTTTTCCTTCTGTTTTCTCTCTCTCTCTCTCTCCCCCATCGATCACTTCGATTGGATTCGAGTTGAGATTTTGAGAGCCGTGTGCTGTTTTGGGGATTGTTTCTCTGCTGCAGGGTGGTGCCGAACCGGCGGGCGCAGCCGGAGGCGTACCGGCTCTACCTCGAGCTGCTCGGGCGGTACGCGGTCGTGCCGGTCTACTCGGAGCGCGCGGAGATGAAGGCCATGTAAGCAACGCTTTCTCTTCCATCCATGAGGCTATCATGTATGCTTCACTTTGGTTCGGTGTACTTCTCGATTGATGATATGGATAGGAGAATTGGTTAAGGTGCTTGCGGGATTTCGGTAAAAAAAAAAAGGTGCTTGCGGGATTCTGTTTAAAGCTGCGTTGTGCTCCTGTTGCTGATATTGATGTTTTTTTTTCTCTCGGCGGTGTGGGGCTGGCGGCTGGGATGGATTGCCTGCACTGTATGTGCCATTGGATGTGTGTTTGAGGGAGAAATTTGGTAGGGTGAAAACGATGTCGAATTCCTGGTCTTAGTCTTGAAAGGAAAAGGGCACTGCTTTTCATTGCGTGTACTGTGGTTGGAAAACTTCCAAAGTGTGATTAAGTGCGCCTCCCATGGTCCCATTGTTTGATTGGACTGTATTCAAGGACGAACTCCTAGGGCAGGATACCGTGAACGACTTTTGCATTTTCTCTAAGCCTAATTGGATGACTGCAGCCCACGCTTTTCTCAACTTTGAGTGTGCCTGTCCACATTGTGAGCTTTACCTAGGTTGTTTGGATATTTGGAAACGATGTTGCATATGGATTGACTTGTTCTGGACATGTTAAACCAGCTGTTGTTATTGGGCTAACGCAACTTCTTTTGTAATGGTAGAATAATTAGACCATTGTGGTGGACCAGCACAGCATTCACTGTGCTAACAACTCAGTCTTTTTCAGCTGCTTCTGTTTTCAATGTGCACTATTGATATGAACGGGCCTGTGGCAAAGGTTGTATGGATGTGAGATGGGAGGGCGAGGGCGAAGGACTCGCCGGCGAGGTGGAGCCGTGGTGAAGGCCGATGGCAAGGGGCGTTGGTAGCGACGATGGGAAAGACAAAGCACGAGGGTAAGGATAGATGCAGGTAGAGGAAGTTCTTTCTTGCTTAAGAAACTAAGGGTGCGTTTGGTTGGTGGGATGAGGTTGAATGGGATGGGATGGTACAGGTAGGATGTGATCGTCCTGAATGAGATGATTCAAGTATGGTGTTTGGTTGATGGGATAAGATGATATATGATTTTGTTTGGTTGGTGGGATAGGATGGTTCTGGATGGTTCAAGATGGTGTTTGGTTGGTGGGATATGATGATATATGAATAATATTTTTTGCAGTAAAATATGCGAAGAGTGGTATTGTTTTGTTGATTAAATGACAAGGAACACAACGGTTCAATCGGATCGCAAATCGGATACTCGGTTTAGAAAATATGATCATTTGAAGCTCGTAAATCATGCATTTTTTCCGTGCGCGCCTTGGAATTCGAGTGAACGGTGTGGTTTGGGATTTTTTTTCCCGAACGGGATGATACAGCATAAACATGGAATATTCCCATTTCTTGAATCATCTCATCCCGAACGGTTTGGTTCCATTCAACCAACCAAACACTTGAACGAGCTCATTTCTCGTACTGGACGGTTCAGGACCAAATGATTCGACGAACCAAATGCACCCTAAGATACGATGCTCATCCTTATATAATGGATGGCAAACCAAAATCTTGAAACTATCTCTTAAGGATCCTTACCAATCTTATCTTTCCTAATTTATTTGATCTCCTAATCCTTTCCTGCCAATGCTGCGTTGGTAGTACTGGCTCACAAACACGTCCACAACATTTCCCCCCTCTTAAGAGAAACAACTCGTCCCAGAGCTAAAAATCTGGATGAGCTCCCCGAAAAGAATCCACGTGTTCCCATGTGGAGTCAGCGGGTGGAAGACCTTGCCATTGGGTGAGGACCTCTCAAACTCCCCTGTTAAGGTGTGCACAACGAACCTTTTCCGGCGACGGAACCACATGTCTGTGCTCCAAAGGCGGCAAAGCGAGAAGATCTGCCGGTGGTTCACCGAAATAGCGCTTAAGCAAGGCTACGTGGAAGACATCATGGATGTGGGCGCCCTCAGGTAGACGAAGCTTGTAGGCAACCGAGGCGACACGCTCCAGACTCCAAATCACGGTGATGCTCGTCGTGTTGCTGTTTCATGTGCTGCTTTGCTTGGAGTAGGCGATCACAAATTTCGGCCAAGAATTCATCCCGCTCCAATAGAGAGTTCCACGGCATCGACCTTTGCAGTCCCTGGATCAAAGGACAACAATGATAGTCGACAGAGGATCACGCCCGTAGACGACCTTGAATGGTGTGGAGCGGAGAGACGTCTAGAAGTTGGTGTTGTAGCAAAATTCGACCCATGGAAGCCACTGGACCCTTTGCCGTGGCCGGTCATAAGACAAACAACGAGGTACATTTCGATGATACGGTTGACAACCTCTTTTTGGCCATCAGACTGCGGATGGAACGCCGTGCTGAAGTTCAGCTTGACACCGGATAAGTGGAACAAGTCATGCCAAAAGTGACAAGTGAAAACAGGGCCGCGATCGTGGACGATGCACTCCGGGATACCATGGAGGCGAACGATGTCATACAAGAAGACACGAGCCACCAAAGTTGCACTCTACGAGTGCGACAATGGAATGAAGTGGGCGTACTTGGAAGACCGGTCAACCACCAAAAGAATGTCCAATTTGCCGTTGACGTGTGGAAGGCCTTCAATGAAATCCATCAAGTTGTTCACCCAAACTTGATGTGGAACTGCAAGCGGTTGAAGCAGGCCATTAGGATGAAGATACTCCATCCTGTTGTGCTAGCATGTAGCACAGCCACGGAACCAGTCGCCGACTAGTTGCCGATTGCCGGGTATACTAAAGTCAGCGCAGAGGCGATGCAACGTCTTCTGGATGCCCTCATGTTCCATGTCATGGATGGAGGCAAGAATAGTCGGCACCAATTGCGAGGATGGCGGCAAGACGACGCGACCGACATGGACGATGAGGTTGTCGACTATCTTCCAGGGAGCTTGAAGGGAGCCGACTTCTATTTGGCGCCGTTTTTCCTGGAGGTCGGCGTTGGCGGTCATCTCTCGACTAATGTCGAACAGCTGCAGATTAGGAATGCTAACAACGTGCGCGGCCAGGGTGCCTTCGTCGCGGTTGGACAAGGCGTTGGCCACCCGGTTTTGGTAGCCCAGCCGAAACTCTACTGTGAAGTCGAAGCCGAACAACATGGAAACCCACTGATGCTGTGGGATCGTCGAGTCGCTGATCTAGGAGGTACTTGAGACTGTAATGATTAGTCCGTGCTACGAACTAATGGCCCTAGAGGTATGGCCTCTAGTGTCGGACGACCTTGACCAAACCTTCAACTCGTTCTTGTAAGCCGTGAGTTTGGCATGGTGAGGCGCACTTGGTGGGCTGAAGAAGGCTGGCGGTCGGTCGCCTTGGTGGAGGACAGCATCGAACCTTGAGCTTGAAGCGATGTATTCGACGAAAAACGACTTGGTGAAGTGCGGAAGCTCGAGAACCGGCGCCGTGGCTAGCGCCGTCTTGAGTGTTCGAAAGGCACAATCCGCCTCATCAGTCTAGGCGAAGGACACCTATTTCAAGAGTCGTGTGAGGGGCACTGCCATGGTCCCATAATCCTTCATTAACTTGCGGTAATACCCAGCAAGGCCGAGAAAACCGCGCAACGCGCGTAGTGTACGGGGTGCGGGCGGCTCAACGATGGCGCATACCCTGTCCTTGTCCATGGCGACGCCTTTGGCCGACACGACATAGCCAAGATACACCACATCCTCCCGAAGAAACACTTGGACTCTGAGAGAGAGAGTCGGTGTTCCTGCAGGAGACGATGGACCGCTCGGACGTGTCAGAGATGATCCACCCAAGTCACACTGTAAATCCAAATATCATAAAAAAAGACGGACAAAATGACGAAGATATGGCCAAAGGATATCATTCATGAGAGCCTGGAATGTTGTCGGTGCGTTGGTTAGCCCAAAGGGCATAACCTAGAACACGAAGAGGTCCTCGTGTGTGCGGAAGGCTGTTTTCTCCACGTCCGCTGGAAACATGCGAACTTGGTGGTAGTCGAAACGGAGATCGAGCTTGGTGAAGTAGTGTGACCCCTTGAACTCGTCCAGGAGCTCATCCACCAAAGGAATAGGGAATTTATCCTTGATGGTCTTCTCATTGAGTGCTCGGTAGTCCACATAGAAACGCCACGACCCGTCTTGTTTCTTGACAAGGAGAACAGGAGAGGAAAACGCTGATGGACTCCTGCGGATAATGCCTTGCTCCTTCATGGCACAACATTGATGTTCCAACTCCTCTTTTTGAAGAATAGGGGTAGCGGTAAGGCCGAACCACCACCGCGTCGGTGCCGGGCAGCAAGTGAATGCGGTTATCATAGGTACCTGTCGGTGGTAGACCACGCGGTTCAGGAAATAAGTTAGTGTACTCGACAAGGACGGTCGACAGAAGATCGTGGCCGTCGTAGGAGTTGACGTGGGGCGACCTTGGGCTAGCAACACTAGACCACGACACCATGCTTGTCACGTGCCAGAAGGACATCTTAAGTGTGGAGAAGTCCCAAATAATTGACCCAAGAGTACGCAACCATTGGATGCCAATAATGACGTCAAAGCTGTCGAGGGGAAGACCATAGAAGTTGATGGCAAAAGTCTCCTCATTGATTACCAAGTCCACGCCGCGTGCGAGGCCCAGACTCAGAATTCGGTCGCCATTAGCCACGGTCACCCTCAGGCCATCGTGCTGGCGGAGCACCATGCCCGCCTTTGCAGCCACGTCCGCTCGAACGAAGTTGTGTCGATCCCGAGTCCAAAAGTGCGCGACAGTTGGTGCTGCCCAAGTGCACGTTCACTTGCATCATCTCGCTTGCACAAATGTCGGACAACACATGCAAGGAGATGCCCGGAACCTCCTGGTCCAGCGTTGTGACCTTGTCCTTCGTGTCGGGGTCCAGAAGAAATTCGATGTAGAAGAGGTACTATCGGGAACCAAAAATACGATTCAGGAATCATCTGTGTATTCTGAACTACTCCCAGATCAGTAACTAGCTCACACAGGAAACAGTGATGAAATACTATCCATTTATTCGATTTAACTAAAAAGATCTCAAAGTAACAAATAGTAATAATAACTGGACCTTATGGTCAAAGTTTACTTAACTTGCCACGCAGGGCTAAAAAAACAAATAAACTCTTGCAGCGGAACGAAACTCTTGAAAAGACCAATCAACATGCTTACAGGCAATCGAGTGGAGAACGCATCCTAATCCACAAAGCCTTTATGGTACTCCTGGGCGAAAAACTCATGAGCAATTTGATATTCTTTAACTGAGTAACAATGGTGTAAAGCTGTGAGTACATAAAGCACTCAGCAAGTCGTGGGGAAATGTACGTAAATAGTATTCATGTAAGGCTTGAACAAAGGTTAGCTGTATAGTTCTTTTGCATAAAGCAACATTGACGATAAATACAATAAATAATTTGAAATGCGTAATTGAAAAGAATAATAAGTAAATAAACAATTGCTTTGAAGCAACCAGTGAACTCTCCATTCACTTCCCAAGACAAACCACGAAGTGAATTACCCATTCATCGAGCGAACATTATATTCATCAAGTGAACTTCTCATTCACACTCCGACACATTTTATGAAGAAACTCTCTCATGTGAAATCCCCAAGCACGTCCATAACCGCGGACACGGCTATTCGAATAGGTTTTAACACTCTGCAGAGGTTGTACAACTTTTCTCACAAGAGATAAATCACTCAAAGTTTGACCACACTTCCTTAGGTGTGCGACTTAAGTGATCATCACAAGGCCTTTACAAAGCTCATTTTTAACCCAATTCTGCTCGTTAAGATTTCAACACTAAATGTCTTTCCGACCCGACAGGGCCCCCTACTTGCGCCATCGTGAGTATATGTCTATTCTGCAACTCACGCTTCCAAGACAGAACCAAAATTAAGACATTGCTAATTGGTTCGTCCCATACCGGCCATGTGATTGTACGGTTAAGGCCCAGTTCTATTACACACAAGATTAAGTCCTTACAATTTACTCAGGCGAGTCTACTATAAACCCACAACGTGTTAAATCCACACCCTATTTGCACAACTGCTCGTCCGAGCGAAAATCATTTTGTTTAACCAAGACCAATGACATACCCTGTTATGATACACAAATTTTAACAACAGTGGCTAACCCCTACGATTCCATATTTCATTAAGTCAAGATTAATCATTATAACATATGTGATGATAAACCCCTCATAGCTAAGTTTAACTAAGCATCAATACGATACCCATGTTGGTGATATAAATATGTCCAACTAAAATTATTTATGCTAGGGTGACAAATGATTCATGGCATTCAAATAATCAAAGGAAGCATAATGGCAACAGGTGATAACTAATCCCAAAATAATTTATATAAAGGTAGCATGCAGTTGTATAAAACAATATACTTTTGAAATCATAGGTTCAATATGATCAAAGGACCACAACTTGCCGTGGAATAAATCCTGGGATTAATCTTGATCTTGGTGCACTCGTTCTTGCTCAAAATTCCCCGAAGTATCAACGTCTACTCGTAAACAAAGCAAATAGCCAAATAAATGCAAAATAGAGATAAAACAAACTCTAAAAATTAAATAAAAAAACTCAGGGAAATAGAACTCGAATTTAGAAATTTAAATGGACTCAATCGGAGTTCGGATGAAGAAGATATGGCTTCTGGAAGATTGAAATCACATGAAATTATGAAAATCATAATTCCAGAATTTACTGGAATTGTTTTTCTATAGGAAAAATCAATTATTGCGTCAGCTAATGTCAACGGAGGGATTTCAGACGAAAAGAAAAAGGAAATTGAAATTCCTCCTGACATGTGGGACCCACAAGTCAGAGACTCGGTTCACATGGACTAAGTCCACCAAGGTTTTGGATCTGGTTTGGGATTGAGGTGGCACGTGTGCGCTGACTGTGCGGCTGACGTAGCCGACATGTGGACGACACGTAGGCGTAGGAGATGACGTGGGCTCTGAGTTGGCACGCCAGAGTGGCAAGGATCTACGGCCGAGATGGCTCGACGTCGACGATGGCCAACGGCGGCGACTGGTGGTGCACAGTGGTTATCGTCGGGATGCTAAAGCTTAGGCGAACACATTCGATGGCTCTGATGCGGCGGCGGATGGCAGCAAGGGCTTCAACGTCGATGAGGACAGAAACGAAGGTTCGGGTCAATGGCTGAACAGCGGCGAAGACCTCCGACAGGACGTTGGGTGCGCGCATCGGGATCACAAGGGCCAGGTGATGCTTCTGAACCACGCGCGAGACCCAATGGTCATCGGTGGCGACCGGAACGCGGCGGCGACGGGGTAGCGGTGCAGCGGCTAGGGCTACTATGGTGCGGCGACGCTACGATGCTCCCTGGGTGACGAGAAGGCGTGCACCAGATGGAGCACAACACGACAAACTTGGAGATGTGTACTCGATGAGGATTGGAGCTTACCGACGGTGACGAATTTGACGAAAAACAGCGGCGGCGGCGCTAGGGCTATTTCTTCGATTCCGGTGGAGAGGAGGCAATCTAGGGTTTGCGGCTTCAGAGAAAAGGTGGCTAGGGTTGGGGCGATGCTCGTGACGCGCACATCGAGGCCTTAAATTGGCTGTAACGACGGGGCCACGAAGGTGTCCGAACGCAGCACGGAGGCGGAGTCCGGAGCGCGTACGGTTGAAGCCAAGTCGGGTTGCTCCTATAAAAAGGGATAGTATGTATTCATTATCAATCAAGTAAGAAATAAACAAAGTTAGTCATAACCAGTTGGCTAAAGACTAGAGCCTTCTTGTTTGTCGAGAAGAGTCTCGGCCGAGCTTAGAGGGTGATTCCTTGCCTCCCTGGCTAATCAAGCCTCAGAGTCCTGCCAGCAGTTAGATGAGGGCGAGTGCCTTACCCTTAGTCCTCAGATCTGTACCCAACTAACGACCACAACATTTGGTACCAGAGCCACTCACCATGGTTCCTAGTGCCGTACTATCTCTTTTGGAGAAGTTGAAGACTAGCAGGGAAGAACAGAAGGTCTTACTCGACAACATGATGACCACCTTATAAAAGGCTATGGAGTTGGTGGACAAGTTGAAGGAGCAGGAAGTGGCGTCGTGTGCCATTGCAATGGTTGTGCTGCCACCGCCTTCCCCGGTGCCGGCGTTGACACGATAGGGAAGAGTCCTGCCGACAGTTAGATGGGAGCGAGTGCCCTACCTTTGGTCCTCGGATCCATACCCAACCAACGACCACAACACTTGGAATGGAATAAATTGGCCAGCATTTCACCTGATGTCAGTTTGATACAGGTGATACGTTCTATACTAGGAAACTTATATGCATTCTATGTAATAATTAAATAAAACACAACTGCTGTGCAATCTCCATAATGATGCTCTTTCGAATTTAGCCTAAAAATTTAAATGGAAATTTTGATTCAAATAACAGCCAAAAATTCAAGTTTCACAAAATACAAATTATCATGTCACTAACATGTGGGCCCAGACCCACTTGTTATTTTTCACAGCAAGTGTTATGCTGTTGAGCTTGAATGTTTTGAGTGGATCTTATGAGTACTCAAAATGAATTGAAATTATATAAGCTTGGCAACTCTGATGCAAGAATGCATCACTCGATATATCGTCTAATACCCGACATTCGGTACACTAGATCTCAGATGATTGGAATCCAGTATCCTTTGTTCAGAACCTTGTTCATTCTTAAACATATTAGTTTGCATACAGCATATTATGTGGTACGTAAAACATGCTGGTGCCCACTATCTGCAACTGTGCTACCTATGTGTGATCTGGGCAAGCACTATCTGCTGTTCTAGTTACACAACTACTCCAAGAGAAAAAGGGCTGTTTTGAATTATTTTATTTAGTTATCAAAATTGTCAGATAAAGACGTAATTTTCTGAAATACTACTAACTATTTTCTGCAATTTCTATTGCAGGATAGCCAAATCTATTGATGATGCTATGCAGCTTTCACATAGCTATGGGCTTCAGCAGATGGATTTTGGGCATACTGTTGTTCTGTTTGTGTTAAGTATTATCAAAATATTGACTGATTGTATTTTCGATGATTGTGACTTGCCTAGTATCTCTAGTGATGAACATGACAATATGGATGCTATTGGAGTAAAGATACATATGGATTTAGATGGTAAGGGGAATTCACTTGACAGGAGAGATGGGCACCGTGAATACTTAAGGAGAAAAAACACACTTACGACTTTAGAAGTTGTTGAGAAGATCACTGCTAACAGAAATGCCCAAGTTTTTCTTCGGCTTGTCTATCTTAACACGTATGCAGCAACATCCTTGTTTTTCTATTATCTTGCAAATTCCAATGATTAGAAGCTTGTATATCTTCAACTGCATACTCCCCTACTTAAAAATTAGATTTCATTGATCTGTCTCAATACAGTTATGTTATAATTGGATTTTTTTTACCAGTTGTCACTTAAACAAACATAGGATGAAATTGAATCTTTTATCATGATATTAGATGGTGATTTTATGTCAAAAATGGTTTATTTGGAAAGTTGATTCAATCTTCTTATCATGTTATATTATATTCAAATATGAATTTTCAGCTTGCCCGACATCAACATTAATGCTACAGCTTCTTTAAAGATACATAGTTTTGTTCACAAAACTGGTTTTCTTGTCATCATCATGTCGCAGTCGCTTGGTGTGCAAATGCAAATCTGATATCATGTTTGTGAAGATTTACAATGCAAAAATGAATTCGTAGTTTGTGACACATGATACAGTACGATTTTATATATCTCTGCCTTTCAGCAGATCTAATGAGTATCTTCTGATTTACTTTGATAATGCTGCAAAACATTCTTTTCCAGGGTTTCAGATTGTTCTGAACACATTTTCCCTGAATACTCAATTGTTCTTTAAATTATTCATGTGTTTACCTTTTACACTGATTGAAAATGTCTTTTCGTTTTTGGATGTGCTAGAGTAGACCTGAAAAGTTCAATAGTCTGCTCCAGAGACTTCAGCTTATTGGTGCCCTTAAATCAAAGAGTGTTGTATCTGCAAATAATCTGCTAGATAACATGATTATGAACATACAGAAGGTTATAAACACAAGATATCAATTAGACAGGCGTAGGCTATTGGGAGTTCTTGTTAGTACACAGCCTTGCAGTTCAGCTGCATGCAGTATCTTTGGAGCTGGAAAGGGCTCTTGTTGGATTCCTTTTGACATGTTTATGGAGAATGCAATGGATGGAAGACATCTTCATGCCATATCATCAATCGAAACTTTGACAGGTGTAAATATATGCACTTCATATTGTTGATTTCTTGTGCTTGTATTTGCAATTGTCGATAGAACCATTGTATAACCTTTTATAAACTTGAAATCTTTGGATGGTACAGAACTCTCCAAGACACTCCAAGTGGTTAATCGGGCAACCTGGCAAGAGACCTTTCAAGCTCTATGGATTTCAGCTTTGCGGCTTATACAACGAGTTGAGATAAATTCAATTAACATTATTTTCCTTCACTAATAAACGAAAAGGCTCAAATATTTTCTTTAATATAATTTTGCTTCTGTTTACTAGGACCCAGGCACTCTGGAAGGGCCATTTCCCCATCTTGACTCTCGATTATGCATGTTGTTAGCTATTGTCCCTTTGTCTATTGCTCCCATTCTGAAGGAAGAGGCTGACAATCTCGAAGGGGGGATGGCCTCTGTTAGAAGAGAAGAATTAATGTCTTCTCTTCAGGTTCTAGGACAATTTTTTGATCTTCTTTTACCTCCTCCAGCAGCTGTACATTCAGCAAATAGTGCAGCTAGGAAAGCAGCAGTTGCTGTATCTAATTTGAAGGCTCGGAGTGAGAACATTCACGATTCTTCCAAAGATAGTTTCTCTATTAAAGCAGGTTATCTGTGACATATTTCAGCATCAAGTATTTTTTTGCTTATGTCGTTCTTCTTAGTAAACAATGAATTTGCTTTCACAATTATGCTTCAATTGCAGTGGGGAATATGCTACATCTTATTGTGGAAGCCTGTATAGCAAGGAATTTAGTTGATACTTCTGTTTATTTCTGGCCTGGCTATGTTGTTCCAGTTAAAGACTCATCTCCTGTCCGGGAATCCCCTTGGTCTGCCTTCATGGAAGGGTCTCCACTTATAGGCCTTAAGGATGCACTATTGGTTACACCTGCTTCGAGGTGATGAACCATGGGCGTGTACTACTTTAAATTCAATTCAGCAAGGGCTTTTTGGTTTATATGTTTTGTTCACCAGCTTGATTCATGGTATTGTTCCTCTTTCACATCTTAGTTTATCAGAGTTGGAGAAATTGCACTCTTTTGCAGTAAGTGGGTCAGAAGAGCAAAAGTTGGTGGCTTCTAAGATTCTGTGCGGGGCATCCCTTCTTCGTGGCTGGAACATTCAGGTATGATTTGATTTTGAAAGAACTATATTGCAGCAACAGTAAATAGTGCTACTTTACAAAATGTTCTTGTCCTATTTTACAATCTTCAGTTTGAAAAGAGCTGTGTCATATGTGTTACTTTTACTGTTTTTTAAAAATATTTGTTTCTGACTCTTATTGCTCTTTAGGAACATGTTGTCCAAATGGTGCTTAAGTTGCTGTCGACACTGCTCCCTCTAGATTCTGTCTCAGATGGTTGCGATATACATCACATGCCTATGCTGCATACTCTCATATCTGGGATTTCTTCCATTGACACTGTTCATATTCTCTCCATGTATGGCTTGGTAAGAAAAACATTGTTCTCAAAGAGCTGATGACACGTTGATTTGAGAAGTATATTTCACATTGATAGACCAAAGTTCCCTGTGCAGTATTGTATCAGATATATATATTCATGGTTTCTTGCTTATAGGCAGGTACAAATAAAAAACATTGTCCTAACGGCATTATGCTTTTCAGGTTCCGGAAGTAGCTGCCATTTTAATGCCTGTATGTGAAATATTTGGATCCTTGCCTCCATCTGATCATAGGGGTTGCAATTTTGAAGAGGCTTCTGTGTATTCAGTATTCTCATGTGCTTTCCTGTCCCTTCTTCGCCTGTGGAAATTTCATAGACCCCCTATTGAGAACGCTCTATCACAACGTGGAGTTTCTGTTTTGTCAGAGCTCAATTTGGATTTTCTCCTGCTGTTACGTAATAGTCGTTTTGCTTTGAAAAATCCATCTAATGTTAGTAGAACCAGCATACTTCAATTAGATCCATCGTTTCAAAAACCAGTGTATCTTGACTCATTTCCAAAGCTAAGGGCATGGTACTTCCAGAATCAGGCTTGCATAGCATCTACTCTTTCTAGTACTTACAACAGGAAAAGTATCCTCCAAGTTGCAAACAAGATACTGAAAAATATTTGCCGTAAAATGTCGAAAGGTGGCATCCTGCCCGTCAGTTCCCAGTCAACATCAAATTCCAGTATGAGTGATTCACCTGTAGGTTTACAGGAAGATGTCTGCCAAGGCCCACCTGTTACTGCATGGGAAGTTCTGGAAGCTGTTCCTTTTGTGCTTGAGACTGTCTTAACTGCCTGCGCACATGGGAGGCTTTCATCTCGTGATTTGATTACAGGTTATACTTTCTTACTCAGCCTTTTACTTGCATATGTAACTTGTCATATCCGACTGGTCTTCAATTTATACTGATTGGTACTCTTAGGTGGTGTTTGGTTGGTGGGATGTTGAGATACGTGGTGCAGGATTTAGGGGCATTCAAGCATTTGGTTGGGGGATGGGATGAATCCATGCAGGTTGAGTGGATAAGATATGGGAATATTCCCTTGAAATATTGGACGGTGAGATTTGGCTTTTTTGTTGGCCGTATGGACTCATACAACTTTGTTAATCGTGTATGTTTAGTGGTGATCAGGGACCATCCCATACAAGCAACTAAACAAAATCTTGTATCATGTTATATAAACAACCAAATGGATAACTTGTACCATCCAATAAAAGATGAACCCATCTACTTGTAGTCTTGTATCATCCCATCCAGATACAACTTTATCCTAACTAACCAGGGGAGATATCTAGTTCACAAGTGCACAAACTTACGGTTTGGGCATTGAATCAACATAAAAAGTTACAGATTTTTTTTTGTAGATGTAGTCTATAGTGTGTTGTATCGTATCACCCTTTCAAATTTGAACTTCAAGCTCAAAGCATGTTAGAAGAAACAAAAAAGTTAAGTTTGCTGTGAATAATAACATTTGTCTTTTTGCTTTTTTCCTTTCCCTTTTGATTTACCATCTGTCAGAATTTTCCTATTTTTGTTACTCTCACTGTGGAATTTGAACTAATTTTTATATGTAAGTAGACTAATTTCAGAAGTACGTTACAATTGTTTTTTAGAAATTTTCATGGTGATTTGATACCGAAACCAAAAGTTTGTGCACTTCTGCACTAGATATCTCCCCAACGGCCCAACCAAACACTACCTAATTATTCCATCTCTTCTTGTAACCGGTATTGTTCAACAAACAAATAGCTTCTTTGTTCTTTCTAATCTGGAAGTTTTATAATTTCTTCCAATTTGGAGTATGTACTTTTGGTTATGTGCCCTATATAATCCCAGTTATTTGCCATTGTGAAAGCTTTAATGAAATGCCTTAGCAAAAGAAAAAAAGAGCTTCTCTCTTTCAGCTTAGTTGCAAGACTAGTACTTTCGTTCGTAACTCTCATCTTAAATTTTAAAAAAATGCTCATGTATCCTCATGGCTTATTTGTGTAAAAGTTGCCAAATGACTTAAGCATCAAAAGGCATACACATAAAAGTTGGCTTTAGACTCTCTTTTTATGTATCTTTGCTCTTGTGTGTAGTTGACGTATTGGATCACAATGCAAGATTTGTTTTTTGACCTGTAAACATGTAGTTTTGATTAAAGCATGGGCACTTTGAGACTAGAACACAAGTTTCAAATGCTGTAAGTAAGTTAGTACAATTATCAGATACTAAAAATTATGCATTTTTCGGGCATGTGTGGGAAGAAACCAGTGGCGGGCATAGGACTAAAATTTAGGGGAAGCTAAGCTAATGTGAGACAAGCGTACAAAACATAGAATCATAGATCGAACCATCTTTTGCAATCCAAAATCATATTTAAATAGAAGAGGAACATGGTGAAAATGCGAAATGCAATGAAGAAAATGTGAAATATAATAAGTGAAAATTTTGTTCCTACCACTCAAAATGTTGGCAAATTCGGTTCTGCCATCGGAAATTTGATCATTTCATTTTTGTCATTCTTTCGTCAGTGCACATTTCATTTTTGTCACTCTGTACAATTTTCCGTCAAGTCAACGGGGTTTGACCGTTAAGAAATATGCAAAATTATTAGGGAAAAAGAGAAAATTTGAAAATAATAAAAAATGCCAACAATTACAGAACATTTAAGGGATCACTTTTGAACAAAAATTTAAAAGTGCACAAAAGTTTTACATCAGGAAAATTTTAGCAATGCTCCATAAAAGTTGAGGAAGATTAAAACATTTTTCTTAGTGTAATTTTGTGAGAAATTTTATTGGTGTATTAAAAAAACAAAATTATTCAAAAGTTATCCTTGAATTTTGCTATATTTTTCTTGTGTTTTTTCCTGGTTTTTCTATGATTTTATGGTGTTTTTCTGTTTTCCCTCATATTTCTTGACGATCAAATCCCGTTGACTTATGAACAAGTGGACGGAGTGGCGAAAATGAAATGTGCACTAACGGAAGAATGCCAAAAAGGAAATGGTCAAATTTCCTATGGCAGAACCGAATTTGCACATATTTTGAGTTGCAGGAACAAAAATTTCCCTAGTACCTCAGTAATGGCAAGTTGCGCAACTTTAACTAAATTAACATCACCAGTAGTATTTTATCTACATGTTTGTTTACTTGATGTACATGTCACTATGTCAGATGTTTCTAAAGATCCCAACAAGAGTAATGGATATCATCGATGCGGTTAGCAGTGACCACACGTACATAATTAACAAAGGGACTACCGAATTACTCTTTATCAATCTTGCGCCTGCGCCGAGCCACTGCCTACCTTCCTGTCGCACCACACGAACCACGCAGGCTCCGTTGGCCGCTGCTCTAGCTCTTAGCTTCTGCCCAGCGCCCTAGCCTGCCCAGGCTGCTGAGGGTTCCATGCTGGTGGCATGCAGTCGTGTCTGCTAGCCTGGTTGATTTGGAAATTTGGTGGGGAGAGCTGACTGAGATTGGGTCATAGGGGGTAATGGGTCAGGTGACACATTTACTATTATAAAGGACTTGGTGGTGGTGGGTTTGCCACCCCTCTTGAGTTGGTGGAATCTTTTGTGAATAAATATGTGCGCACATGTATAATACTGGGAAGATCTTTTATGGATAATTACATTATCTATGTTTATGGTTTGTGATAAGATTTTATGTGGTTTGTTGATTTGATGCAAATTATGTATGAAACTTTCATTTGTAGGAATAATTACCTTATGTATATTGGTTTTCTAAGTTTATAACTTTTGTTTTATTTGAAATCTGTTGCAACGCACGGACACTCGGCTAGTGTCTATGCAAAGAGGTGGTTGATTTATTTTGCCATATGTCATGAGATTGATAAGGTCTAATAAGGGTCTAATGGTGGTGAGGTCTCATAGGATTTTCTTTCGGTTAGGTGGGCTTAGCCAGTTGGCCAAACAAGGAAATAACACACCTAGCGCACGGTCCACAACGAATATCAGCCCAAATCTCGCCTGATGCTTCTACAGTCATCTTCAACCTCAAGTTCACACTGAAGCTATCACCATGGCGCCTCATAGATGGAAGGAGGGGCTAAGTGGCTAAGGGGGGTACCCACTGTCCGGCCAGGGGTAGCAGGGGTGCCAGCCCATGCTGACCCCTGGTGGGTGCGCTCCTGGAAGAAACCATAGTTATATTCTTATATGATCTTTTGACTAACATATATTTATAAAGGGAAAAATCCAGATAACCCGCTAAACTTGCGGTAATGTCCACTTCACGAATTGTAAACCCGGCTCTCATACCCCTAAACCTTTTGAAACAGGATAACTTAATCTCTTGATGGTGGTCTAGCCGTGTAGGATGGTGATGTAAGCTGGTTTGTCACATCGTGTAGTTGAGTCAGAAAGAAGAAAAACTCTGGTCAGATTTGCAGGAGATGAGAGATAGCAGTGTGTGGTGATTGGGAGATGTGAGTTTTTGTTTGGCCAGCTAGATATAATTGGGTAATGTGTGTGGACTATTTTGTAGCATGGCTAAATTGGGTGATGTGAACAGTCGACATGGCAAGAGTTGCTTCAAAAATGAAAACCACTCCTTGGGGCTTAAGTGCTCTGGTTTCAAAGGTTTAGGGGCTAAGAGCCTAAGATGTCTGATTTGTAGTTAAGGGGGTTAAGTGGACTTTGCCCCCAAAGTTTTTATTTTATTTTTTTATTTTTTTGGGGGTGTTGTTATCTGCACTTTTTCCATTTATAAATGGTGATTTTTTATATTGTTGCTGCCTTGTAAAAAGTCACTCAATTTCCACTCTTTGCAAATCTTTTTCCTGTTGATCAAACTGAAAGCTGCCAATTGTATGTTTCACTCTCCATTTATCGCTAAATATTTACTAGTGCATACCCTCACACTCCATTGCAGGTCTGAGAGATCTTGTGGATTTCTTGCCTGCTACACTTGCTGCTATTGTCAGCTACTTTTCAGCAGAAATTACTCGTGGCATATGGAAGCCAGTTATGTTGAATGGAACTGACTGGCCCAGTCCAGCTGCAACTCTGCTGGCAGTAGAGTCTGAGATAAAGGAAGTTCTTGCATCTGCTGGTGTTCATATCAACATCTCTCCACGACCACGTATGTCAATGTCTCTTTATGCAAATGGTTCCTTTCTGTTTGTACATACATGCTATCTTCGTTTCTATTATTCATCTCCAATGTCTCTGTAACTTGTTTGCCTCAATGGTTGACGTTTTGACATTTTTCTTGATTGGTGCTCGGTTATTTGCATCTTCCATGTCAAATTCAAGCTACACATCACAGGATGAATTTGTTATAACGGTTGCTCAAAGTGTGAAATTTTTAGCACTTACCCTTAATGTGTAATCTGAGAGGCAAATGCAAAATGTGCATACATTAAATGGCTGCCTTAAACTAAGATTACTGGTCTGCTGATAGTATCTGCTCACAAAAATTGCATCATCAAGCAATCATTAGATGCTACATCAATTGCTTAGGGTGAAGTTAACATTTTAAGCTGACAGTAGCAATGGATGTTAACATTTTAGTTGCATTGTAATAAGTTATTGATAACAAAGAAGCTCCCAATCACTAGCTGATTGAGTTGAAATAAGATGTGGTGGTTTTAATAAATGAGTCTGAGGGGATGACATGACTAAAAGATACTGGAATGAACAATCCAATGGTTGTAATGTAGGCAAAAGGTTGTCTCATTGTGGTACTTAAAATGGAAGTGAACGTAATAGGTAAGGAACTGTAACTTGAGTCCAATTTATAAGTTTTTTTCTTCTTTTGTCATTTCACTATTTCAGTGAACTAGTAGCAGGAGGTAATAAGGCATGAAGACCATCTGGAATAGAATATTAGACTACCCCTTATATTTCTAAGTACATGTCGTTTCAGACATTGACATTTATATGTACACACCTTTGACCATTGCTTTTTCAAATTATATTAAGCAAAATAAAATGTAATGATATGGAACTAGAAGTGCTTTTGATAACAAATCTACTAATATCATTTCTTTTTTTAGAGATGTAGTACCATTTATATGTACGAATCTAAATACTTTTGTGTTCTATATCCATGGTCGAAGTGTTGAAAGTTTGACAACATGCGTTCTATGTCAGTAGTACTCAATATTTACCAATTACCATTCATGAGGTACAAGGAAAGAAGTAGTTTATTTATACTCCTTGTCATCAATGTTATAGCGACTTCTTAATTATTATTTTTTTGAGGTTTGAATTTTGAATGCTATCTACATGTTCTCTGTTAGGATTTTAAGAATAGAAGATTGCATGAAAAGAATTCAGTATATTTCTTGTTTAAAATTATAATTTTTCCTCTAAATTTAGAAAATGAAATATAAATTTGGCGTATAAAAAAGTTTTAATTTGGATATCAAACTTGAGTTCTAGTTTGATTCTTACATATGAATGTAAATTATCATATTATTTTCATTTGTTATTTGTAGTTTGAAATTTCAAAGTTTTTAAGAAAATCACATGAGACCTGTGCACTTCCTAGTCCCAGGGATTCAACTAAATTATGAAAAGCAGTGGATATGAACTATCTATTGAAAAAAAAATACATTATACATGAAAGGTAGATGAAATTTAGTGATCTTTGAAATTTGAAACACAGCATGTGGACCCACCCCCAAAATTGGGATTGTTTTTTGCCGGTTTGCTGGGTAACCGGCCGGGATTTGAATCCCTGCCTACTCCTACATGTACTTCAGTAATTGATACAGAACACTTTAGCAATAAATTGTTGCAATGTATAATTTAAAATTGCATGCATCAATTCCTCAAAAAATTAGGTATAGATTCCTGTTATCTCATTATCCTCTTCAATTCTGTATTTTTTCCTCATGAATGTCAAGTGGGTGCTTTGCCTGCAATAGTTGTTGAACGGAGTTCTGTGATGACAGCTCAACAAAGTATAACTCCGAAAATCTCAAGTATAGCACTATGCTTATATCTCTTCATTTAGTAAAAATTTAGAATTACACAGTTAATCATGCCACAAACAGAGAATTCTGTTGCAAACCTTCAAGTGTATACTAGAACCTCTCGCTCGCCAAGTCATATACCGTCAACTCGTCCATGAGTGAGAATAGAATAGGAACAATGTGTTGATCTATAATTCTTTGGAGGCAATTGTGGGATCGATCTCGGTGGGGGTGGTGGTGTGTGTAACACCGAATGGATTTCCATCTTGTAAAGGCATCCTGCTGCCTGGCCGAGCGGACGAAAGTAGAATTTTGGTGAGTTATTTCCAAGCTGGGTGAGTGCTCGGCGGAGGTGTAGGCAGGGTTTGGGTTACCGGCCGTTTTTTGGCCGAAAATCGGTTATATCGGCCATACCGGACCCCTCCTCCCCCGGTAAGAGTTCAAACCGGCCAAAACCGGCCCAAAAAAATCGGATTTGCTTTAATTTGATCTTTTTTAATTTAAAATCCGAAAAAATCAATTTTTGATTTGAAAATTTCGGCAACCCGAACACCGTAAAAACTTCTTGTCTCTCATTCTATTATTACGTCGTATTTTCTTTTTATACAACCCCCTCTCAATAGCCATATCGATCCAACAACAGTAAGCCAGCAGTGTATTGTCTGCCCTGAATATATGGATTTTGCCATTGAAATTTACCTTGGATCTAAGAAGAAACATTGTTAAAAAAAATTAAGCCTCATATGATGTAACTGCTAATGCCTAATAGTCACTTGAATCCCTCTTCAGGTTCAGTGTTGCCCATGCTTCCGTTACCAATAGCAGCTCTTATCAGCTTGTCAATAACTATTAAGATGGAGGAATTTAGTCACTTACACGGAATAATTGGCCAAGGGGTGGAGATTTGTGCTACATCAAGTTCATGGCCTAGTATGCCTATTGTAGGTGCATTGTGGTCACAGAAAGTTCGACGGTGGCATGATTTTATCATCCTATCATGTTCTGAGACCCCGTTTACCCGAGATAACGAGGCAGTGGCTCAACTGATCAGAAGTTGCTTCTCATCTTTCCTTGGGCCAGTGGTTGACGGACGCTCTTGCTTTGTAGCAAACAGAGGAGTCACTAGTCTGATGGGGAAGGCTCTCCGTGAAGGAGGTCCGCATCTTTCTGTATCACCGGGTTTCCTTTACATGCGATCTTGCCGGATGTTTCCGCACAGCAATTTTGCGTGTGAAGAGATATTCAAGGTTGTCATTGAGAGAGCCCGTTCGTTAGCGAGCGAATGTGGCTCTGATAGACCTACTCGCCTGAGGTCAGGTCGGATGCCCCTATCTTGTGCCTCATCCTCGGTAGAGCAGATAGCATCACTTGCTGCGACTATGCTTTGTCATGCTGGTGGGGTGAAGTTGATCCGTCTCCTGTATGAGCAGATTCTGCCAACTTTGCTGCTTTCAGCTGGAGAAGCGAAGCTGGGTTCCGCTGGACCAGTGTGCAGCATATTAGAAGGATTTGCTTTGGCTTATGTTCTCCTCTTGTCTGGGGCCAGCATCTGGGGAGTTGGAGAAACTTCCCCAGTTTACACTTCAATATACACATCGAAGAGGCAACGGGTTGTCGACAGGCACTTGGAGTTCATGGCCAAGGTAATGGAGGGCAACATTGAGCTTGGCTGTGGCCAGGCCACATGGAGGGCATATGTTCTCTGTTTCGTGGGCTTGCTGGTCGACTTCGTGCCGACCTGGATCCCTGAAGTGAAGCTCGAGACGCTGCAGAAATTGGCGTCTGGGCTTAGGAAATGGCACGAGTGTGATCTTGCCCTCTCTTTGCTCGAGCGAGGGGGCCCCAAGGCCATAACTACAGTAGTCGAATCTATCCTATGATAATATTCTGGTGCTTAACTGGTAGTCTGGTACTACAGTTATGCTCGATTGCTGCCTATACATCATCATACTAATCTGACATGCGTTCCACCATCAGAAGAGTATACGTTCTGCGCTACTTAAAGGATTCCCAGCAGTTGGTAGGTGTTTAGAGTTACTGCGGCAGTGACGCTGTCTTACATTACATTTAAAGGTTAGTTCTTATTCTGCTAGTCATCCCCATGCATGTGTATAATTCATGGAATGGTGAAAAGTCAAAGTGACAGAATGTCATCTGCCTTCTTGTCTTGCTAGTCAATTTGTAATCACAAATGTAAGTCAATATATATTCTTTCAGTATAGCATAGCCCTGAAGCTTTTTCAGGAAGAGAACAGGAATATTTTGGAACGGCGGAATTTTGCCTGTTTCCGGGATAATTTGAACCGTTTCCTATAAACATGTAAAATTGATACAAAGTTCATGTGTTCAACAGGGCCTAAACCGGTTAGATTTGTATTGGAGGGTATCTGCCTAGCCCATCGAGTTCGTATTGGGGTATCTGAGTCGGCCTAGACCCTCAGCACATCTCCACCGAGAAAGTAGTTACCATGCATGTTGTGTCTTGGGGTCCTGACCATTGCGTTTGCAGGGTACAAAGGTGCGCACCGGGATTTGAACTATGATAGATGGAATTATACATTTATAACTCTACTACCCTACCAAGAGCTGGTTCCCAGGTCCCTCAGCACTAGGTTGGCAAGGCATACACCTTTGTGACAAATGAATTGATGACAAAAGGCCTGTCAGCCAATTGAAAGATGTAGACCAAATAAATCTTCGGCACAGCTCCTGTCAGCTATTTGTTCATTTGCCAAATGAATTGACCACAAAGGCTCTCAGCCAATTGAACGATGTGGACAAATAAATCGACGGTAAGGCTCCTATTGGCCAATTGCTTTATCGTCAAATGAATTGGTGACATGTCCTATTGCCAAACCAATTGCCAATAGGAGCTGCTAAGTCAGCCTATCGCCGATTTATTTGGCAACAGAAGCGACATGATGTCATCTGCTTTCTTGTCTTGCTAATCAATTTGTAACCTCAAATGCAAGTCAATATATATTTTTTTCAATATAGCAGGCAAGTCAATAGCCCTGAACTTTTTTATAGGGAGAGAATGTAACACTAGCTCAACAAAGAGCCCAGAATGTCACCTATACATTTTTCACTCTCAACTTAAACCATATTTATTTATAATTCCAGCAACCTATCCATAGAGAAAACATAAATATATATCATGACAAATTAACTGTAAAGACAAGAAGTGTTGGACCGAAAAGGCGACTAGAGGGGGTTGAATAGGAGTACAAACTCTTTTTCTCCCAAATCAAATTCAATACGAATCTCACTTCAATAGCTATGAAAGATATGAAGATCAATCAATCAAGCACAGCAGAAGACTTGTATTGAATCCAATCAAAACCCCGAAGCAAAAGTAACACAAACTCAAAACACCAAGTCTCGGGGGGTCTGACCTCTCATGGGGGCGGTCAGACCGGTTGGCCTAGCTGCCGGACCTCTCCTACGGGCGGTCAGACCTCTAGTTCAATGAACAGTGAAATCAGCCCGAGAAACCAAAACGCAAATTGAGCTAACTTTTGATTCGTGCGTCCAAACCTCATGAAACTTGACACACACCTTCTCAAGGATGTCAGGAACCTATTCCAAGCAACGATCGTGAAGATTCTTACCAAAGTTCAGACCTTTCTCCATTTGAGTGAAGGTGGTTCAAAAACCGAGTTAAAAACAAAATATGATCTAGAGACTTGCTCATGGGTGATTGATGATCAAGATGATCTTAGATGAGTTCCCACATGTTGCAGCAAGTTAGATCACGGCAAGAAATCAACCAAAAACTCACGGATCAAAGAAAGACCACAAATCACCAAATAGAGAGAAAGAAAGCAAATAGACTCATCTTTGAGAGAACTTTCTTTGAATTGATTTGATATGGTATTGGTTTACAGCCACTCCATCAATGGAGGACAAAGACTCAATACATGAGCACGAAATCAAATCCAACTCTCTAGAACCCTAACCTCCACTAATCATCTCCCTAAGCAAACTAGGGTTTCAAACACAATGAAAGGGTTGAGGGGGTGCAGCCACCTCCTTCCTCTATTTATAGTGGAGGCTTAGACCTTCTAGAAGAGCTTCCCTAATGGGCTCCCGTTAAGGCCCAACACAAACGGGTCACACACGCACGCATTTTAAAGCATCGTCTTCATCTCCTCTTGACCTAATCCGCTTCTCCACGCACCGTCTTGCGCCACGGGTTGGCAAAAGGTCACCAAGGCGGTATTTGGTAACATTACCAAAATATCCCTTCTCGGTCCTTCTTCAAAGACCGAGTCCAAACTTCGCGAAGCAGTCGCATGCTCCGCCACGTGTAGGTTGATCCAACGGCTCTCATCATGTCGACAAGTCTCTCCCATCCGGCTCCCACCGAAACCACCATGGCACTTGCATCGACCCCCGCGCCGCTTGATCCAACCAGTCACACCGAACTGCCCGTTCAGTCACCTTTGTCCATCTTGCACCATGCTTGAGTCCAATGACTTCACCCGGCATCGTCGATCGTTCTGAACCTCAGCTCTCCAAGCCTAGTCCCGATCATCCTCGCCGTTGACCGTCGTTGACCACCAAGCAACCTGCACAACAATAGACAAGCAAATCGAATCCGGGAGCAAGTTCTTCACAACTTGACCCACGTTAGTCAAAACATGCATCATGCAACACATATGCACTGAAACCCATGAGATTGACATAACAACCAACACATCGCTGCCAAGAAGGCCAGCAACTTAAGTCAAAACCGGTCAGACCGTCGGCATGGCCGGTCGGACCGCTCCCCTTGCCGGTCAAACCGCCAACCACTGGCCGGTCGGACCGCCAGCCCTTACGCCCGAAGCAAAACCGGTCAGACCGCCAGAGGTGGCCGGTCTGACCGCCACAAGGCCGGTCTGACCGCCTGAAGCCTGACAACAACTGAACTTTGTCAAAAACGTGTGTTTCCGCAAACTTTCAACGTCATTGCCAATTGTCACATTATCCTAAGATCATGAGCATATCCCCATGATATCCACAATCTCCTCCTTGATGAACACATTGGCAATCTCCAACAAAAGCAAATTTTGAGGTTTGAAAAGTAAAAACTCGACATTTTCGCGCAAAGGCACAACTTGGTCCAAATGCAAGAAAAAGCAAAGAAAATGACCAAGTTGGCTTCAGAATAGCATAGACAAGTGAGATAAGGCAAAAGAAAGCAAGAAAGCTTCATTTTCCATAAAAGAGTCAAAATCTCACTTAAGGTCCATATGAAAGAACAATTGTTCGATATGACCTTTGATCATCGTGAGAATCAAGAATTGCAATTCAAGTTCAGAAAGGGCAATAAGACCATAAGAATGCAAATAAGAAACTCCCTCTCACTATGATCCTCAGATTTAAAAAAAAAATCAAATTCTCCAAATTTCTCCCCTTTTTAACACTTTTATATCTTCTCCCCTTTATATATCTCGAAATATCTTCTCCCCCTTTGACAATGGAGTCATCAAGGAATCACGCCTTCCTCTCGCCCAGAGATAACAAATGCAGAATGAGGAAAAAGCATAAGAATGAGCATGCATGAAATGCAATGGAGTGGCTTCATATTTTTGTATTTTTCAATTTTTGATTACAAGAAGCTTTGGAGATTACCCAAAAGAACAAGCTAGCATTTCTAATATTGCACAAACAACATATCAGCCTGAAAGCGCTAGCAAGATCATGATAAGACATATATAACAAAGCTAAAGCTAGAATGCTCAATATAAAGTAATGAATTTTAGCATTTTAAGCAAAACTTCAAGTCTAGTAAGTTCATCAACAGGGATCCTAAGATGATACTAGCCATGTCAAAATGTCAATGTGAGATCAAAAAGCTAACAATGACCACATTAAGAGACAAACAGTCTGAATTGAATCATTTTGCTCAATTTTCTCAAACGCCCATTTTTCAACAGTTTTTTATTGGCAATGAATATTGAAGTTGACTAATGATCTAACTTAGTGAAGAAGATCCTGGACTAGGAGCCATCCACAAACTCTTCCTAAGATTCGACCAGAAGTTGATTAAAGGTACATCTTAGTGAAGAAGATCCTGGACTAGGAGCCATCCACAAACTCTTTCTAAGCTTCTACCAAGGCGACAAATCTTGAGGTTCATGTCAATTTTGACAAGCAGTCCCCATGAGATCGTCTGGATCATCAAACTATCTCCAAGTTCATGTCTATGACATGCAGTCTCGTGAGAGTAGTTTGGCACATTTTAAGCACAAGACAATCTTTAAATTTGATTTTTTATTTTTCACAAGAGCATATTTAGATTCTTAAAAGAACAAGAAGCTCAAGTAGTGATCAATACTAGATTCAAGAGCTAACACAACAATTTTAACAGGGCCAATGTCACAAAATGATCACTAATTGTGCAACTAGCTAAAAGATCCACAAATTGCAGTTTTTTAGTTCAAGTTGTCTTAAAGTTCTAGCTTATTCAGCAAAGACTTAGCTACACATGTGAAAGCATGATAATTCTAGCAAGTCAAAGAACTAGACATGACATTGAGCAGAATTGAAATACTAAAGCTCAAGAGGGTAATAAGCAAAGCTTCATCAATTTTAAAAGACAAGCAGAAAAACTTATATTACAATGCATCTTTTTGGATTTTCATATGAATGCAATATGATACAATGAGATGCGAGAAAAACTCAAAAAGCCTAAAAAGATTAAAAAAATCAAAAAGTTCAAAAGAAGATCAAGAAAAGATCAGATGAACAAGGTAAGATCAGAAAAGATCAAACTCCCCCTCAAACCAACCCATAGGGATAAATTACCCCTAACTCACTTCTCAAGGTGGCAAACCTAGTTGGATCTAAAGGCTTAGTGAGGATATCAACCAACTGAGCCTTGGACTCCACGAAATGCAACACAATATTACCCTTCTCGACATGATCTCTAAGGAAGTGATAGCGAATGTCCATGTGCTTGGTCCTAGAGTGTTGCACAGGGTTCTTAGCAATGTTAATAGCAGAAGTGTTATCACAGAAAAGATGAATACTATCAAAAGACAACCCAAAATCCTTAAGAGTGGACACCATCCACAAAAATCGACTACAAACAACTAGCAAAGACTACATATTCAACCTTGAGTGGATTGTGCAACAGAAGACTGCTTCCTAGAAGACCAAGAGACAAGAGAAGTACCTAAGAAGTGACAAGTGCCTGAGGTACTCTTCCTATCTAGCCGGCAGCCCGTAAAATCAGAATCAGAAAACCCCCGAATGGACAAAGAAGAAGAACAGGAATACTAAATGCCATACTGGAGGGTAGAATATAAATACCTGAAGATGCGCTTAACGGCTTGGCGATGGGAAGTCCTCGGAGATGCCTGAAACCTCGCACAGAGGCAGACTGCGAAGTGAATGTCCGGTCTTGAGGCCTTCACGTACAGAAGGGAGCCAATCATGTTGCGGTACTCGCGTTGATCCACGGCTTCTCCTTCCTCATCTGGATCCAAAACAGTCGAAGTCGCCATGGGAGTGGTGATCGGCTTGCAGTCACCCATGTCGAAGCGTTTGAGCAAATCCTTGGTGTACTTTGTCTGATGGATGAAGATCCCTTCCTTGCATTGCTTGATTTGAAGCCCCAGAAAGTAGTTGAGTTCTCCCATCATACTCATCTCAAATTCCCTGAACATGGTCTCAGAAAAACTAAAAACAAGAGGATGAGAAGAACCACTAAAGATAATATCATCTACATAAATCTGAGCAAGCAGGAAGTCATTACCACGCCTAAGGATGAACACGGTCTTGTCTACCTTACCCATTTCAAAATCATTCTTAAGCAGAAAGGTCTTAAGTCTATCATACCAGGCTCTAGGGGCTTACTTAAGATCATACAAGGCTTTGGATAGCTTGAAAACATGATGTGGATGCTTGGGATTCTCAAAGCCTGGGGGTTGCCTAACATACACTTCCTCCTCTATAAAATCATTTAGAAAAACACTCTTGACATCCATTTGATATAATCTAAAGCCCTTAGAAGCAGCAAATGCAAGCAGAATGCGAATGGCTTCTAGTCTAGCAACAGGAGCAAATGTCTCATCAAAATCTAACCCCTCAACTTGGCTAAAGCCCTGAGCTACCAACCTAGCCTTGTTTCTAACCACAGAACCATCCTCATTTTGTTTATTTTTAACACCCAACGGGTTCCTATCACATTATGACCACTAGGAGGCTCTACTAGGTTCCAGACCTTATTCCTCTCAAAATTCTCTAACTCCTCATGCACGACATTGACCCAGCTAGAATCAGATAAAGCATGTGATATATCGCGGGGTTCGAAAGAAGCAACAAATGCAGAATGAGAGTAGAGACTCGGATCGTAATACCTGGAGCGAGTGACTCGCTCATAAAGATTACCAATCATCTGATCCGGAGGATGACGCCTCTGAATGTGAAGTGGAGCGCTTAGGGGAGACAACATCTCTTCGACCTCCGCAGGTACTGCTGATGAAAAAGATGCAGCAGGAGCCTCAATTGGAGGTGAAGCAGTCGTAGCAGGTTCTGGAGCTTGAACAACTTGGACAGGAACATCAGCAACAGGTGAAGGAGCAGTATCAAATTCATCCTCCTCTTCTTCAATAAAAATACTCTCTGTCACCTATAAGTCACCTAAAACATCGGATCTAGCTCCAGGGCTAGTCTCATCAAAAGTGACATTGCATGTCTCCTGGACAGTGTTAGTTTCAACATTAAAAACCCGAAAACCCCTTGAATGTGCAGGATAACCCAGAAATAAACCATCAAAAGTCCTTGATTCAAATTTATCTAGGTTTCCTGTCTTGAGAATGAAACACTTAGCTCCAAAAACTCAAAAATAAGAAACAGAGGATTTTCTACCAAATCGAAGCTCATATGAAGTCTTGCCCAAAGACGGTCTCAAGAAGACACGATTTGCAATATGGCAAGCTGTAGCAATAGCTTCGGCCCAAAACCTCCTTGGAGTGCTATACTCATCTAGCATCGTCCTAGCCATCTCGACTAAGGTTCTGTTCTTCCTTTCCACAACGTCATTTTGTTGAGGGGCGTGTGGAGAAGAGAACTAATGCTCAATTCCACGCTCAGCACAAAAAGAGGCAAACGAGGTATTCTTGAACTCCGTGCCATTGTCACTGCGGATCACTCTCAAGGCACCCGGAAGTTCAGAAGCCAAACGAAGAACAAGATCATGATAATGACCAAAAGCTTCATCCTTTGAAGCAAGAAAGAACACCCAAGTGTATCTCGAAAAATCATCGACTATGACAAGAATGTACCATTTGCCACCGATTGACCGAACCCTAGCAGGACCAACAGTATCCATATGAAGCAACTGTCCTGGTCCGTCAGTCATGACCATAGTCACTGAAGGGTGTGAGGCGGCAACTTGCTTGCCATGCCTACAAGGCGCACATACAGCATCCTTGACAGCTTTGAGTTTAGGCAAACCTCTCATGAGATCAAGGTTACTAACTCGCGTCAGATGATCAAAACCAATGTGCCCCAAACGTCGGTGCCAAAGTCAGAACTCAGAAAAGGTGTAATCAAATATTTAAGAGAACCAGCAAGAGATTCGAAAAAATCAGCTCCAAAGATCCTAGCAGCTCTATAAATCCCAAAAACAAGCTCACCAGCTGAATCAAGCACCCGACGATCATTTTTCTTAAATATAGTCTCATAGCTATCATCAAGAAGCTGTGAGACAGAAAGTAAATTGAACCTGAGCTTGTCCACAAGGGCGACGTCCTTTAGGATGAAATTGTCGTTCACCCTGATTGATCCCGTTCCTTCAATCCGCCCTTGAGTATTGTCTCCAAAGGTGATGAAGACATCACATGTCGACTGCGTGAAGGAGGTGAACCATTTTGAGTCTCCGGTCATGTGGCGTGAACAGCCGGAGTCGACGAACCACATGTCCTTCCTTCCACGGCGATCCTGAAAATCAAGGCATAGAAGAACGATGTGTCTCAATACTGGGGTTAGTTAAACATGACTTGGGAACCCAGTACTGAGACACACGTCTCCGAGTAGTATGCAAAGTAGAAGTCCTATCCTTGATTCTATTTGAAATTCTGTTACGAGCAATGGTTACTCTAACATGAGAGTTATCCTGTCTAGCAGCATGAGAGTGATTAGCATGTGAAACAAATCCTAGACCAGGTTTCTTCCTTTCTAAATTACCATATCTCACAAAAGCTCTAGGTTGATTAGATGACATTCTAGCAAGATTTTTCTTACCATTTTTCAACCTACGCCAACAGAACTCAACCAAATGCCCATCCTTCTTGCAATAGGTGCAATGGTACTTGGTACCACTGGGAGAAGCACCTTTTGACTAAACAGATGGTTGGGCAAAACCTGCAGATTTGAAAGTGATCTTTGCAGGTTGGGTATCAAATTTAACTAAGCCATTTTTCAAAATTTGAATATCATTAGATTTGTCCTGGGCAAAGTTATATCCTAACCCTTGCTCCTTATAAGAAGTTTTTGACTTGTCAAGAATCATGTTTAACTGTTTCTTACCTTTAGAGAATCTTTCTAATGTGTCCTTAAGGTAAGCAATTTTCTTTTCCAAAGTTAACACATAAATCACAAGTTTTAGCGTTAAGCCTCTTCTTATAAAGAGCAACTTCAAGCTTAAGAGTTTCACATGAAGCACAAGTAGCAGAATTAATATTGTCCTTAAGCTTGGCATATTTAGCTCTAGCTGCTTCTACAACATCATGTACTTCACGTTCACATTCTAAGCAGACAGAGCAAAAGCTAGATTCAACCACATCAGAAACAACCAACTTGCTAGACTCTAAGCATTTTTCACAAGGAGCAGATTTAACTTCAATTAGCTCAGTCCTAGCACTTTCAAGTTGTTGCAAAGCAATATCATGAGCAGATTGTAGTTTAGCCAATTCAAAATGTAAAGCATGGCAGGATGAACATTCATCAGATTCAAGACTCTTAGCATTCACAAGTTCTAATGTGAATTTATCTACTTGTGACTCTAACTCTTCATTCCTAGTCATGATGAATTTTAAGGCTTTATCCTGACCTAGCATTTGCTCATAGACAGTTTCGCGTCTAGCAAAGAGAACATCATAGGAGGGAGATACCTCATTGTTGTCATCGATGTCGTCGGGGTTAGTCATGAAGCACATGCCTGTGAAGTCCTTGGCATTTCCCTTCTTGTCTTGAGGAAGCTCCTCCTCCTTGTCCTCCTCGCTCCCGGAGTCCACATCGCTCAAGGATCGATCTCTAAGAGCGGCAAGAACCCGGTGAGCAGCCTTCCTGAGCTTGGCATCATCAAACTTGGACTTGCACCCCTGAGGCTTCTTCCAAGTTGGCTTTTCATCCCTGTGGTTGCTCTTCCCTTTCAGTTTGGGGCAATTTGCCCGGATGTGATTAAGCTCTCTACACTCATAACAAGTCACAGGGCCGCTTCTCTTTTTGTTTCTCATATTGTTGTAGGCCCGTGTGAACTTCTTAATCAAAAGTGTGAATACTTTCAAGATCCTCTTCTTGGATTGTAGATAAAGAAGCAAGAGAAATTCCAAAAGAAGACTCAAACGACCCATCATAGGCTCTCTTGAGCGGGTCTGCTACCAAAGCCATGTTATCCTTCTTAGAATGGTCACTCCTCTGGATCTCATGAGTCTTGAACTTGCTATAGAGCAGCTCCAAAGTCAGATCAGAGAAGTTGACATTTTTCTGAATGACGGTAGCCTTTATCTCTCACTCCCTGATGTTGATTGCAGCCAGGAGATGTGTGGCATTTTCAGACTAGGTAAATTCAATACCAACAGCCTTCATCTGATTTATCACTGTGTTAAAGCGACTGAAAATATCATCGATGCTCTCTCCAAGACGCATCTCGAATTTGTTATATTCTCTTTTATAGACCGTCTGACGCACTTGCTTGATTTGGGAAGAACCCTCATGATAGGTTTCGAGGGTCTTCCAAATCTCATGTGCGGTCTCGAGATTGCAAATCTTATCATACTCCTGTCTACCAAGCCCACCATACAGAAAATTCTTTGCCTTATGGTCGTTAGCCAAGAGGGCATCAGAAGCCGGCGTAGCAACCTCAAGCAAGATGAGCGGAGCTCGAACAACCTCCCATACACCTCGTCCTTCGCTCTGAAGAAAGACACGCATGCGGTTCTTCCAAAAGGCATAGTCGTGCCCATCGAAGATATGCGGTTTGGAGGAGTACTTATCCATCGCTAAGTTCAGTGACCGGTTAAGATCAAGATTGAACTAACCGGGCTCTGATACCACTTGTTGGACCGAAAAGGCGACTAGAGGGGGGGGTGAATAGGAGCACAAACTCTTTTTCTCTCAAATCAAATTTAATACAAATCTCACTCCAATAGCTATGAAAGCTATGAAGATCAATCAATCAAGCACAGCAGAAGACTTATATTGAATCCAATCAAAACCCCAAAGCAAAAGCAACACAAACTCAAAACACCAAGTCTCGGGCGGTCAGACCTCTCACGGGGGCGGTCAGACCGGTTGGTCTAGCGGTCGGACCTCTCCTACGGGCGGTCAGACCTCTAGTTCAATGAACAGTGAAATCAGCCTGAGAAACCAAAACGCAAATTGAGCTAACTTTTGATTCGTGCTTCCAAACCTCATGAAACTTTACACACACCTTCTCAAGGATGTCAGAAACCTATTCCAAGCAACGATCGTGAAGATCCTTACCAAAGTTCAGACCTTTCTCCATTTGAGTGAAGGTGGTTCAAAAACCGAGTCAAAAACGAAATATGATCTAGAGACTTGCTCGTGAGTGATTGATGATCAAGATGATCCTAGATGAGTTCCCACATGTTGCAGCAAGTTAGATCATGGCAAGAAATCAACCAAAAACTCACGGATCAAAGAAAGACCACAAATCACCAAATAGAGAGAAAGAAAGCAAATATACTCATCTTTAAGAGAACTTTCTTTGGATTGATTTGATATGGTATTGGTTTACAACCACTCCATCAATGGAGGACAAAGACTCAATACATGAGCACGAAATCAAATCCAACTCTCTAGAACCCTAACCTCCATAATCCTCTCCCTAAGCAAACTAGGTTTTCAAACACAATGAAAGGGTTGAGGGGGTGCAGCCACCTCCCTCCTCTATTTATAGTGGGGGCTTAGACCTTCTAGAAGAGCTTCCCTAATGGGCTCCCGTTAAGACCCAACACAAACGGGTCACACACGTACGCATTTTAAAGCGTTGTCTTCATCTCCTCTTGACCTAATCCGCTTCTCCACACACCGTCTTGCGCCGCGGGTTAGCAAAAGGTCACCAAGGCGGTATTTGGTAAGATTACCAAAATACCCTTTCTCGGTCCTTCTTCAAAGACCGAGCCCAAACTTCGCGAAGCAGTCGCATGCTCCGCCACATGTAGGTTGATCCAACGGCTCTCACCATGTCGACAAGTCTCTCCCATCCGGCTCCCACCGAAACCACCATGGCACTTGCACCGACCCCCGCGCCGCTTGATCCAACCAGTCGCACCGAACTGCCCATTCGGTCACCTTTGTCCATCTTGCACCATGCTTGAGTCCAATGACTTCACTCGGCATTGTCAATCGTTCTGAACCTCAGCTCTCCAAGCCTAGTCCCAATCATCCTCGCTGTTGACCGTCGTTGACCACCAAGCAACCTGCACAACAATAGACAAGCAAATCGAATCCGGAAACAAGTTCTTCACAACTTGACCCACGTTAGTCAAAACATGCATCATGCAACACATATGCACTGAAACCCATGAGATTGACCTAACAACCAACACATCGCTTCCAAGAAGGCCAGCAACTTAAGTCAAAACCGGTTAGACCGTCAGCATGGCCGGTCGGACCGCTCCCCTTGCCGGTCAGACCGCCAACCATTGGCCGGTCGGACCGCCACCTACGCCTCGGCAAAACCACCGGACGCCACGCAAGCTGGCGAAGAATCGAACTTTGCCGAAAACGCGTGTTTCCGCAAACCTTCAACGTCATTGCCAATTGTCACATCATCCTAAGATCATGAGCATATCCCCATGATATCCACAAGAAGCATCTAAATCGATGTCTGTCATTCTACCATGCACTTATCTTTTAGCCACAGAAATTGGAATGATGCGTAGGCGGCACTGAACTTAAAACAACTCCCTGGATAAAGTCAATTCTCACATCAAAAACATGCAACAACAGTACAAAAACATAAAACAAATCAACATCAGTCCTACATGCAAACTTGACATAATTAACCCCTCTTCATAGGACAATCCGCTCGCTGTCCTGGTGATGAAACATCTGTAACTTGTAATCCTGAAATCTAAACGTAGAAAAGCACATTTTTTTTGAAATCTACACAAAATTTTCTACACTTTTCTAGTTATGCAAATTCTCAGATTAAATTGTCTAAACCCTTATTTCTAACACCGAAAGTCAATGTTAAAACTTCAATGAACAATAGGCTTACCAATTTATATATATATATATATATATATATATATATATATATATATATACAAACACACACCACATAAAAGTATTAAACCTTCCCACTTCTAGAAACTATGAAATAACTTTTTCTAGTTACGACTATAATTTAATTAGACCGTCTACTATAGGTATTGACAGCAATTAACAACAAATAATGGCAAATAACGCTCCAATTAACACAATGGACGACATTTAACGGGGAAATAATGACAATTGCCGATAATTAAGGATAAACTAACGCAATTGACGACAATTAACGACGACTGCTGCAATTAAGGATGATTATCGACTACTACCGTAATTAACACAATTGATTGCATTTAACGACAATTAATGCAATAGATCGCAATTAATGTAATTAGCTACAATTATTACAATAAACAATTATTACATAAATAAATATGATAAATTCTTATTACAATAATCAATTGTTACAAACAAAACATTTATTACATAATTACAATAAATACTTATTATATAAAATAATTAATTTACATAAGAAAAAAAAAGGAAAATAGGAGAATTACAAAAAAACAAACAGACGGCTAGGGTTCTGGCCGCCGGCGGTGGCGGCGGAGGGCGATGGCAGCGCCGGGTCGGGAGGAGGAGGAGAGCGGCTGTTAGGGGGAGGAGGGGGAGGCCGGCAGCGGCTCGGGGGAAGGAGAAGGAGAGCGGCTGCTCGGGGGGAGGAGGGGGAGGCCAGCGGTGGCTCGGGGGGAGGAGGAGGGCGAGGCAAGTAGCGGCTCAGGGGGAGGTAGGAGGCAGCGGTGGCGGGGGAGGACGTGGGTGGTGCCATGTTGGGGGAAAACGAGGGTGTCGCCGTGTCGGGGGAGGACGAGGTAGGAGGCGGAGGCGACGGGGAAGGACGAGGGTGGTGCCGGGTCGAAGGAGGACGAGGGGGAGGGCGGCGGCGTGTCAGGGGAGGCGGACGGAGAGGGTGGCGGCGCGTCAGGTGAGGATGAGGGGGAGAAGGGGAGGGCGACGGCGTGTCGAGGGAGGAGAAGGGGGAGCGTGGCGGTTCGTATGGGAAGGAGGAGGGCGGCGTGGCTGCGCCGGTGCGAGAGGAGGCGACGCGCAGGAGGAGGGGCGTACGGGTGGGGCTAGGGTTATAGGGTTGGGGCGGGAGGAGGGTCGCACGGGAGGGTTTTGACAAGTGGCAAAAAGCGCGTAATTACTGAAGGGATACAAGTAGGCTATACTAGTAGGCAATTCAAAATTTCTACCAAGTAAACCAGGAATCCATACAAGAAGATGACCACAGATCGTTACCACCAGACGCGCAGTGCAACGGAAGAAGAGTCAGAGTAGCCTGATCCAACGAAGGGCGCGTTGATGTAGTCATCATAGTCGATCATCCACCGTAGTTGATCGTCCAACGTAGTCGATCGTCCAGCGTCCTCGTCGCTGATCGTCTCCTCCATCAACCAATCGCGTTCTTTGCGAAGTCGTGGATCGTCCTCGAGAGCAACAACAAGTCTCAAGGTGGTTCAATCCAACACTATATTCTCTAACATGTATTTATATTATTGATTCGATATCTCTATATCCATGACCAATGAAACATGGTCATCAATCAATACATGCATTAGTCGATGAGTCACTAGAGTTTCGACCAGTGACATCTGACTAGAGATACATTTAGAATGACATCATATAAGTTAAAGAGCTTTGCCATCAAGTCACATACTTGTTGATCTATATAACCGATGATTCATTCAAGAAACAGAATAACATTTATTCAATATCTCATAAACATAGACGTGATACAATCATCTCTATGATTGCCTCTAGGGCATATCACCAACAGTCTTCTACTTGCACTAGAGTCAATCATACAGGTATCAAATACTCATAGCTCTTGTGTATGTACCTCATGCTTAGGTTACGGGAGAGGCTTTGTCAACGGATCAATAATATTTAAATCCGTGTGCACTTTGCATATCTTCACATCACCTCTTTCAACGATCTCACGAATAATGTGATATCGTCGAAGTATGTGTTTGGACTTTTGATGTGATCTAAGATCCTTAGCTTGTTCAATGGCTCCACTATTATCATAATAGAGATTCATTGGACATGAAGCACTCGAAACTACACTCAGTTCATTAATGAACTTTCTAATCCATATGACTTCTTTTGTAGCTTTTGAAGCCGCAATGTACTCAGCCTCTGTTGTAGAATCAACAACCATTCCTTGCTCGGAACTTTTCCAGCTCACTGCTCCTCCATTAAGATAAAATACAAACCCAGACTGCGATCTGAAATCATCCTTTTCAGTTTGGAAGCTAGCATCGGTGTAACCATTTACGGCCAGTTCTTCCTCACCACCATAAACAAGGAATGCATATTTAGTCCTTCTTAAGTACTTTAAGATATTCTTGACTGCTATCCAATGACCTTCACCTAGATCTGATTGATATCTGCTCGTAACACTTAGAGCATACGAAACATCTAGTCGTGTACAAAGTATGACATACATGATAGATCCAATAGCCAAAGCATATAAAATTCTATTCATCTTGTCTCACTCATCATTGGTCGAAGGACACTAACTCTTGCTAAGATTAATACATATGACATGGGCAAGAAACCTTTATTGGAATCTTGCAAGTTGAACCGTTTTAACACCTTATCAATGTATATATCTTGGCTTAATTCCATTAGCCTCTTAGATCTATCTCTATAGATCCTTATACCCAAGATATATGCTGCATCTCCTAAATCTTTCATTGAAAAACTATTTCTTAATGAAGTTTTAACATATTCAAGCATTGGAATACCATTTCCGACTAGTAGTATGTCATCCACATACAATATCAGAAACACAAGTTTGCTCTCACTAACCTTCTTGTAAATACAAGGTTCTTCTTCATTCTTGATGAAGTCAAAACCTTTGACCACTTCATCAAAACGAATGTTTCAACTCCGAGATGCTTGCTTTAATCCATAAATAGATTTCTAGAGTTTGTATACCTTTCTAGCTTCCTTTGAATCGACAAAACTCTGAGGTTGTGTCATGTACACATCCTCAATTAGGTTTCCATTTAGGAAAGCCGTTTTGACATCCATTTGCCATTTCTCATAAGAGAAATATGTAGCAATAGCTAGAATGATCCAGATAGACTTAAGCATAGCGACAGGCGAAAAGATTTCATCATAATAAACACCTTGAATTTACTTAAAACACTTCGTAACCAATCGTGCCTTATGAATGTGAACATTTTCATCCAAATCTATCTTTTTCTTAAAAATCCATTTGCACTCAATGGTTTTAACACCATCAGGTGCATCAACCAAGTTTCAAACTTGATTGTCATACATGGATTTCATCTCGGATCTTATGGCTTCAAGCCATGAGTCAGAGTCTGGGTCCACCATCGCTTCTTCATAAGTTTTAAGCTTATCATTATTTAATAATAAAACCTTATACCCATACCTTATAGACAATTGACGTGGCCTTTTAGATCTTCGTGGGTCTGATGCCTCATTTACAGATTCTACAATATTTTGTTCATTCTGTAGAGGTTCAGTAGGACTTGAAATATTTTCAGATGTTTTTCGAATTTTTTCGAGTTACACCTTGCTCCCATTGACTCCTTTGGAAAGAAACTCTTTATCCAAGAAGACACTATTTTGGACAACAAACACTTTGTTATCATCCCGATTATAAAAATAATATTCTTTAGTTTCCTTATGATACCCCACAAAAAAGAACTTATCCGACTTCGGTGTGAGTTTATCATACATCAAATGTTTTACATATGCCTCACAACCCCATACCTTGCGAAAAGACAATCCGGGTCACTTCTCGGTCCATATCTCATATGGTGTTTTCTCTACTGTTTTTGATAGAACCCTATTTAAAGTAAAAACTATTATTTCTAGAGCGTATCCCCAGAAATACAATTTTGGCTTGTAACATCCCAAATTTTGATAGAACCCTATTTAAAGTAAAAAAATCTCATTTATTCCTTGGTGAAATCTGGTTTCAAACCCTTGAAATAATTTTCTTGGTTCTAGGGTTGCTTGGTAACACCTCTGAATTATTTCATAATTTTTGCAAGTCAAACAGTCAAACCTCGAATTTCTTGATTAAAGTGCTCCAAAATCTCTGGAAATTTTATGGAAGATCCCATTGTCAGCAAGCTCAGTTAAAATTTCATAAATTTTGGAGTTGATTTGATGCCTCAATTAAATCCCCAAAGTTTCGGTTCAAAAATCAAAACCTAATGGGTTTGCATCGCTCATTGGACTCGAGTCGGACTGGGCTCGAGCCAACCGACTTCGGTCGAGTCAACTAACTGTACCGCGCGATCGATCGGGCGCGCGCGCTCGGACCGTTGGATCTCAATCGGACGGCTCGCGCTCGTGTATGCATTCGGACAACTCGGTTGCCCTTGGATTCGCGGCCGTTGGATTTCAATCGGGCGATCGACATTCGCGATGCCGTTTCAACGCGATCGCGTGATAGCCGTTGGATGCGAATCGGACGGTGGTGTCGTCGCCTTCCTCTCGCTTACGCGGCGCGCGCCGAGCTCGCGTCGGCGCCATGGCGGTGGTTGGAGCGCGAAGCTGGGTCACCTCAGCGGGTCTGCGGTGCATTCAATGCGCGCCCGATGCACCGCCCGTTTAGTCGTCGTCTCACTGCTCCCGTCGCTCCACGGCGACGCGTGCCGCAGCGGGAACCCGAGGCGAACAACGGTGCTCTCGTGCTCCTCAAGCCTACTTAAGCCCCTGGTCACCTTCGTTGGCTTCCTTTCCTCTCCCGCTCTCTCTCGCACCCTCGAGCTTGAGCGAGCCCATAGCACCCAGCGCCCATTTCCGCCATTGCCGAGCTTGGAGCTCACTGCGCGAAGCGGTGCTCGGTGGCTCCTCGCCGATTCTTCCTCTGCTCCTTCCTTTTACCTCGGTGGTGCCAACCCCACTCCATTTCGGGTTGCTTCAACGGGCGCCGAGATTTTGGATTCCCCAAATCGACGCGAGCACCTTTCTTCGTCTCGGCGCGGTGAGTCCTCCTCCTTTCGATTCCTTGCTCGGTAGCATCCTGAGTCGTTTGGAATCCATCTTGATGACGCGGTGTGGTTGGTTTTGCTCGGCCGTCCGCTCCACGTCGTCTTCCTCGGGTCCGTCGCGAACTTCGTCGCCGGGCTGCCCGACCGCCTCTCTGCACCTCCGCGTCGGTCGGGTAGCTCCTGGTAGCCCCTAGATGCTCGGGCACCGCCAGAATGAACTAACTGCGGAGCTCCTTGTCGCTTGTCGTCGTTGCCATCTTTTCTGTGCCGCTCCTCGCCGTCGCGCGCCGTCGTCCACCACCGTCGGTGTGGGTGGTACGGAAGGTGCGCAATGCTATTGCGCACCGTTGCTAGCATCTCTCGCGCCGCCGTGCCTTTGGTCGCCGGCGATTGGCGCAGCTCTCGGTCGCGTTGTCCGGACGTCGGCGCGGTCGCAGCGGCGTGGCCCAACGTCTGCCGATCCATCCTAGATCTGCGGTCGAGATTTCGTGTTTACGTGCGGTGTCTTTGTGTAGCGTTGATTGTGAGCCGTCCATCTCACGATCGACGGTCCACGACCGCCGCCGCGCCGCGCGCGCGTTTTCAAGCAGCGTCGGCGTGGTTCAATCGGGATCGTTGGATCGAAGATCAACGGCCGGATTGCGAAGGCATTCGTTGGTCGAATGCCATCATCATTTGGACCGTTGGATCTTGATCCAACGGTGAGCCTCGATGTGGCGCTTTGTGTGTGTCTTTGTGCGCGCCGTGCGCGTGGGCCGTCCGATCCAGATCGGCGGTCCCTATTCACCACGTCGTAATAGCCTTTATGAGTTTCCAAAGCTTTATTTGCAAATGAAAAGGTATTAAACTTCAAAAATACATAACTAGTTCATTTTAAACCCAAATCGGTTGATTCAAATTTTGTTAGCTTTAGATTGAGTTGTTCTTTAATTTAAAAATGAATAGGAGTTTAGTTCGGCTCCAGAAAACAGATTTTAAAATTTGTTTAGAAATAGGTTCTACTTATTATTCTAAAATTAGCAATTAACTTGTAAATTGCATAACTAATTCTCTGAAAATCAAATTTTAGTGAAACCAATTTTGTTAGCTTCCCCTAATACAGTACTAAATGATAAAATTGGTTTTAGGCAGGTTACTATGTTTAACAAGATTTCACATGCAATTTAAATTGGTTCCTTTTCATGACTTGACAAATCATAACTCTTTCAATATAACTCCAAATGACCTGAAATTTTATATGGGTTACCACTATATCAGTAGGTAGCTACCATAAAAGTTTTAGCTTCAAAATCTTTCTAGAAAATATTTTTGCTCTGATTGCTAATTATGGTAGAAAATAGGTTTTAGGGAATATCTTTTGCACCACAAATCCAAATTAAGTTTTTCCAGTTTCTATGTCTAGGTATATTCGTATTCTACCTTGTGTGTAAATTTCGTCGCATTTGGATAATTGTTGCTTGCTATTTCCATTTAAGTGTTGCTCGTCTTATTGGTTGTTTTCGCTCTTTCGCTTAGGATTCGATATTTGCGGTAACCCCGAGAACGACCCTCATAACAATTTGAGCCACAACAAGCGAGCAAGCAGTTTGATCATTTCCCATTGATCCCATTACTTTTAAAGTCTAATATTTTGTTTAACTTCTATGTATGCATTGCTATTTTGTTGTTAAATTGATTAGTTAATCCTCTAGTTGCATAATCTGTAGGTAAATAATTATCCTCTACTACGAGCCTAGGTTATTTCTTTGTGGTTAGAGTTCGATGGATGAACTCTTATCACTTAGTAGATTTCGAATAAATATTGCTTAGCCATGCCTAGTATCGGTAGTATTGGGCGATCATCGACTTAGTCGGTGATCTTGATCACACAACTACTTATACTACTCCATTATGTCCAACCCTTGTGTTTTATTGATTTACAAATCAAAAGCGAAAACAAAACTATATCTTGACTTGGGCACAATGGTATGTTGATGTGATCTGTTGGGTGTGTGGAATGGTGCCTAAGTCCCCAGGACCGAGTTACTTGTGTCACTAAGCCAGCGCTTATTGCGTGCTAACCACGAGGGGATATGGAACCTCTCTTGACTAAGTACTTTGGGAGGTGCTAATTATGAGCTGGTCGGTGGGTGTGTTCTTGTGTGTGTGTTTTGGAGGGGAGCATTAGCAGACCGGTTAGGCTGTCTAATGTGTCCTTCTCCCGTGGGTTGCGGCTCTTAATTAGCATCGTCCATTGAAAGCGTCTTGTTAGACTTAGCCATGCACATACCAAAGGAAGTGTGCTAACCGTGGCTGGTGGAAAGGCGGTCTATCGTGTGGGTACATTGGTACACCCTGCAGGTTAAAACTATTCGAATAGCCTCGTCCTAGGTTATGGACATGCTTGGTAGGTCGTGCAAGAACTAGACTACAACCTTTTAAAAACTTAAACTTGACATGGGTGGTATGAAGGGTACTTCATGCTATTGTTGTGGTGACTACGGGTTAGTCACTTCTAGGTTGGTGTTGTTCTCTATCTATGTTATTATTGTCTCTCTTTATTTGAACAATAAAAGTTAATTGCAAACTTGCTTTGAATCTATTACCTTATTGAAAATGAAAACTTGCTTTATCTTTGAAAATAAGTCCAAAGCCTCATCCACTTAAATAAAGCTTGCATGTAGTTAATTATAGTTACATTATCTCACACGTCGGTCTTGCAGTACAAAAACAAGTTTTGTACTCATACTTTGCTTAATATTAATTGTTGCAGAGGAAGAAGGTGAGCCCCAAGGGCCTCACTTTTGTGAGTTGTGTTGCGCGCCGTGCAGGACGATTAGCTTGGCGGTCCGGTTGGTTGCCTTGTGGGTAAAGGCACACCGATTGGCTTTTGTTTATCGCCATCTTATGGCCATTTGCTTCATTGTGTATTTACTTATTTGTATGACTTTTGGCCGGTTGGCCTCTCTTGTGTAATAACTCTCTTTATATTATCTATGTCTTTCGATTGTTGCTTTTGCTTGGCTCTATGTGTATGAATGGAATTGATGCATGATTTTGTAGCAGGTGTGTATCTGCAGTGCAGGAAGTATACATATCTCGAGGCTTAGTTTATTTGATTTGTCTTTGTTAGGACCAAGTGGATGGTTAAACAGTACAAGCCGAATAAACCGGGGTCCTCACAAAGTTTGGTATCAGAGCCATTCCGACCGTAGTAACCCAAGCTTGGTCGTCCTTAGGATATTTTGCAAACCTTATTTTCAAAGGGTCAAATGATTTGTGAAAGCTTAAGTAAGTTCTCGGATTTTATTCCTTACCTATCTTAGCTTTCTTCTCTCGTCTTGCTCTAATTTGAGTTTTAAAAAGTGTTTTCCCCTTTCCTTCTCTCAAAAGATAGTCATTATCGATTAATTGGGTTTTGGGACCAATGAGCTTGGCAAATTGAAGTGTTAGCGCCCTCTACAAGGTTTTGAAGCTTCAGTTGAAGATTTCAATTAGGAGGCTTGGATGCAAAAATCGGACAGCGATCGTTCAATTTCCGGACAGCAAGCTCAAAGGTTCTAAATAGGGTAGAAAATGAGAGGTTAATCAACTAAAAATATTGTGGGAATAAAAGGGTAAGAAGTGATACTAGTTAGCTAAGTATCTAACACCTATTTCGCTAAGTTAACCTTGCTCGGAGTAATGTTAGATTTAAGGTAGTGTGCTGAAAATTTTTATCTTCTCACACCATTGCTCGTTCATTCAATACGGTTGATGGCATTGGGAAGTTGAGCTTGGTTGAAGTTCCTTGCGGTTTTGGAGCTTTTTGAAACATTTAAAGTTTGCTTACTTGCTGTTCTTGGCTTTCGTTAGGGATGGTGGAGGTACTCGTGTGGCCGTGGTCGTGACTGGTTTGGATGAGGAGCTTCGCCTCCTCCAACCATGGCTGAGGTCCTTCTTGATCGGCGCAACCGTTCGAGGACGGGAGGTCTGGCTGGATGTTATTGCGCAACACCTCCGCCCTTTCCGTGCCTCGGGATCCGGGCAAGGGGTGGACATCGATCCGTGGGGCCTTGCGAGTTTCTTCGCACTCTCACCCCACGTTCTCGTGTCGAGGACCCATTGGGCGCAGATGATGGCTGCGCCGAGTTGGCGTAAGCTTCGGCGTTGCTCGGTGCTGGACCAGACAAGGCACTCTTTGCCTCCCATCGGCTTGAGCGCGCACTCTCTGGTGGGAGAACTTCTTGGCCATGCAGCCCGCCGCCACACTGTCTCTTGGGATGAGTTCGGACGGCGTTCGTCGAGCTCACATCCCCGGCTTGATGAAGTGAAGAAGAAGGAGTTTCTCGCGCTCAAGCAAGGCGTAAGTCGATGATGGAGTACTGTGACGAGTTCAACCACTTGGCTCGTTATGCTCCATCCGAGGTGGCCACCGATGAGGCCAGCGAGAGAAGTTCATGGAGGTTTGTGCGAGGAGCGCAAGGCAGGCTCTCCATTGTGGACTTTGTTGACTTCCGGCCTTGGTGGACAAGGCCATTGTTCTTGAGCACAAGGCCAAGGCGCGGCGAGTCCCGCAGCGCAAGTGGGAGGCCCAATGTGCCGCAGGCCGGCCTCTCGTCCTCGTGTCGGGCCTACTCCGGGTCCGTTCGCGGCTTCCCTACCAGGGCCGCGGCACGGTTCCTCGCCCTCCGCGAGGCGTGCCCCGATCACGTGCGCTGCGAACGGCGAGTGGCCCCGCAATCCGGTGCCGGGTCACTTGCTTTCGTGCAACGAAGGGCATTATGCCAATAGTTGCCCTAACAAGGCTGGAGCGGCCCTCGTCCCTAATGGAGGGCGCGGTCGAGAGGTGGTTCTTCTCGAGGATCGGAAGGTTGTCCCCGCTACCCAAGGCGTGGGTAGTGGCGCGTCAACCTCATCTCATGAGGAGGCACAGAGGCACCCGGCGTCGTGTTGGGTACCATTTCGGTTAACTCTTTCCTTTCTGATTTTATTTGATTGAGCGCATCTCATTCTTTTGTTTCGAGTCTTTTCTTTGCTTGTGGAGGTCTCCTTTACTCCATTGTTGGTCCCATTGCTCATTCGCTCTCCGGTTCGGAGTTGAGAGTCGAATCGAGTGTAGGGATGTCCTGTTGAGATAGAAGGGTAGGATTCTTGGCAAACCTTATCCTCCTTCGATCGGCGAGCTTAGATGTAATCCTAGGCATGGATTGGTTGTCTCGGCACATGGGACAAATTGATTGCGCTAGAGGCTCATCTACCTCACCGATCCTTCCGGCGAGTTCGCTTTTAGCCGAAGGCTGCGGGATCCGCATCTCTTCGCACTCGGCGAAGCCGACTCTAGATATTAGTGAAGTCGGTGGTATGTGACTTTGTTGATGTCTTCCCGACGACCTTCGAGGATGCCACCATTCGAGACCTCGAGTTTGTCATTGAGTTGGTTCCGTGACCGCTCCGATTTGAAGAGGCCTTACCGGATGGACCCGGTCGAGTTGGTGGAGTTGAAGAAGCGGCTAGGTGAGCTTCAAGAGAAGGGTTTCATCCGCCCTAGCTCATCTCCTTGGGGATGCTCACCATCTTTGTCCCGAAAAGGACAAGACGCTGCATGTCGCGTTGATTACCGTCCACTTAATGAAGTAACGGTAAGAACAAGTACCCTTTGCCCGTATCGATGACCTTTTCGATCAATTAACTGGAGCTCGAGTTTTCTCAAGATCCCGACCTTGAGTAGGTCTTCGGCGGATCTCTACATCGCCCGCATCGTGAGTTTGCATGGTGTACCAAAGGCGATCGTGTCGGATCGTGGTTCGCTGTTCACGTCTCGATTTTGGCATAGCACGCAGAGGCTATGGGAACTCGCGCCTTTCTTTCATCGGCATTTCACCCCCAAGCAGATGGTCGGGCCAGAGAGGGTCAACCAAGTTTTAGAGGACATCTGCGGCGTGTGTTCTTTCCTATGGGAAGCACCGGGAGAAGTGCACGCCATTGCCGAGTTTCTTACAACAACAGTTTCAAGCCGGTCTCGGCATGGCACCATTTGAGGCCTTATACGGGAGAAAGTGTAGAACCGTTGAATCTGGTGCGAGACCGGTGAAAGACCTTTCTTTGGCGGACTCGATTAATGAGGCCGAGGTCAAGTCCACTCATTCGTGATCGCTACGCCACGGCTCAATCCAGCGAGAAGAGCTATGCGGATCGTCGTCGTCGTGAAAATTCAAGTTGGCTCCTCGATATGTCGGTCCATACCGTGTTATCGAGAAGAAGAGAGCTTGCCTACAAGTTGGAGTTACTGCTGCACTTGCAGGGTACATGATGTGTTCCATGTGTCCCGCTAAAGAAGTGCCTCCGTGTTCCAACGAGGAAGCTCGGTGGAGACTCTTGATGTTCGGGAGGATTTGACCTATCGCGAGCACCTGTTCGCATACTCGAGGAGGCGAGCGAAGAACAAGGAACAAGACCATCAAGTTCCTTAAAGTTCGGTGGTCAAACCATTCGAGGATGAGGCTACTTGGGAGCGAGAAGATCGTCTCCGTCTGAGACTACCCTCTTTCTTTCCGAGTGAACCAAATCTCTGGACGAGATTTTTGTAAGGGGAGGTTTGTAACATCCCAAATTTTGGCTTGTGTTTCAAATGTAAGAAATTGAGGTAAATTAAAACTTTTCCTTCATCCTTTTACTCTTGAAACTTTTCAAATTCGTGTAAAGGAATTTTGGGAAATTCAAAATCAAAAGCCTCATTTATCAAGCCAACAACCTCCTTGGTGAAATCTGGTTTCAAACCCTTGGAAATAATTTTCTTGGTTCTAGGGTTGCTTGGTAACACCTCTGAATTATTTCATAATTTTGGAAATTAATTGAAATATTTTAGAGGCAAGTCAAACAGTCAAACCTCTGAAATCACCTTAAATTTCTTGAGAAAATTAAAGTGCTCCAAAATCTCTGGAAATTTTATGGAAGGTTGATCCCATTGTCAGCAAGCTCGGTTAAAATTTCATAAATTTTGGAGTTGATTTGATGCCTCAATTAAATCCCCAAAAGTTTCAGTTCAAAAATCAAAACCTAATGGGTTTGCTTTGCTCATTGGACTCGAGTCGGACTCGGGCTCGAGCCAACCGACTTCGGTCGAGTCAACTAAGCGTATCGCGCGATCGATCGGGCGCGCGCTCTGGACCGTTGGATCTCAATCGGACGGCTCGCGCGTGTATGCATTCGGACAACTCCGGTTGCCCTTGGATTACCGGCCGTTGGATTTCAATCGGCGATCGACATTCGCGATGCCGTTTCAACGCGATCGCGTGATAGCCGTTGGATGCGAATCGGACGGTGGTGTCGTCGCCTTCCTCTCGCTTCGCGACGGCGCCGAGCTCGCGTCGGCGGCGCCATGGCGGGGTGGTTGGAGCGCGGCCTGGGTCACCTCGCAACGGGTCTCTGCGGTGCATTCAATGCGCGCCCGATGCCGCCCGTTTAGTCGTCGTCTCACGCTCCCCGTCGCTCACGGCGACGCGCGGCGGCCGCGCGGGAACCGAGCGAGCAACGGTGCTCTCGTGCTCCTCAAGCCTACTTAGCCCCACGTCACCTTCGTTGGCTTCCTTTCCTCTCCCGCAGCTCTCTCGCACCTCGAGCTTGGCGAGCCCGCAGCACCCAGCGCCCATTTCCGCCATTGCGAGCTTGGAGCTCCTGCCGCGGCGGTGCTCCGGTGGCTCCTCGCCTCGATTCTTCCTCTGCTCCTTCCTTTTACCTCGGTGGTGCTTACCCCCTCCATTTCAGGTTGCTTCAGCGGGGCGCCGAGATTTTGATTCCCCCAAATCGACGCGAGCACCTTTCTTCGTCTCGGTAGCGGTGAGTCCTCCTCCTTCGATTCCTTGCTCGGTAGCATCCTCGAGTCGTTTGGAATCCATCTTGATGGCGCGGTGTGGTTGGTTTTGCTCGGCCGTCCGCTCACGTCGTCTTCCTCGGTCCGTCGCGAACTTCGTCGCGGAGCGCCCGACCGCCTCTGCACCTCGCGTCGGTCGGTAGCTCTGGTAGCCCCTAGATGCTCGGGCACCGCCAGATGAGCTGCGCGAGCTCCTTGCGCCGCTGTCGTCGTTGCCATCTTTTCTGCGTGCGCTCCTCGCCGTCGCGCCTCGCTCTGGTCCACCGTCGGTGTGGGTGGTACGGAAGGTGCGCAATGCTGTGCGCACCGTTGCTAGCATCCTCTCGCGCGCGTGCCTTTGGTCGCCGGCGATTGGCCGCGAAGCTCTCGGTCGCGTTGTCGGACAGCGTCGGTGCGGTCGCGACGGCGTGGCCCAACGCTTGCGCGATCCATCCTTAGATCTGCGGTCGAGATTTCGTGTGTTACGTGCGGTGCGCGTTTTCAAGCAGCGTCGGCGTGGTTCAATCTGGATCGTTGGATCGAAGATCAGCGGCCGGGATTGCGAAGGCATTCGTTGGTCGAATGCCATCATCATTTGGACCGTTGGATCTTGATCCAACGGTGAGCCTCGATGACGCTGTGTGTGTGTCTTTGTGCGCGCGCGGTGCGTGGGCCGTCCGATCCGGATCGGCGGTCCCTATTCACCACGTCGTAATAGCCTTTATGAGTTTCCAAAGCTTTATTTGCAAAGCCAAAAAGGTATTAAACTTCAAAATACATAACTAGTTCATTTTAAACCCAAATCGGTTGATTCAAATTTTGTTAGCTTTAGATTGAGTTGTTCTTTAATTTAAAAATGAATAGGAGTTTAGTTCGCTCAGAAAACAGATTTTAAAATTTGTTTAGAAATAGGTTCTACTTATTATTCTAAAATTAGCAATTAACTTGTAAATTGCATAACTAATTCTCTGAAAATCAAATTTTAGTGAAACCAATTTTGTTAGCTTCCCCTAATACAGTACTAAATGATAAAATTGGTTTTAGGCAGGTTACTATGTTTAACAAGATTTCACATGCAATTTAAATTGGTTCCTTTTCATGACTTGACAAATCATAACTCTTTCAATATAACTCCAAATGACCTGAAATTTTATATGGGTTACCACTATATCAGTAGGTAGCTACCATAAAAGTTTTAGCTTCAAAATCTTTCTAGAAAATATTTTTGCTACAGTGCTAATTATGGCCGAAAATAGGTTTTTAGGGAATATCTTTTGCACCACAAATCCAAATTAAGTTTTTCCAGTTTCTATGTCTAGGTATATTCGTATTCTACCTTGTGTGTAAATTTCGTCGCATTTGGATAATTGTTGCTTGCTATTTCCATTTAAGTGTTGCTCGTCTTATTGGTTGTTTTCGCTCTTTCGCTTAGGATTCGATATTTGCGGTAACCCGAGAAACGACCCTCGCAACAATTTGAGCCACAACAAGCGAGGCAAGCGGTTTGATCATTTCCCATTGATCCCATTACTTTTAAAGTCTAATATTTTGTTTAACTTCTATGTATGCATTGCTATTTTGTTGTTAAATTGATTAGTTAATCCTCTAGTTGCATAATCTGTAGGTAAATAATTATCCTCTACTACGAGCCTAGGTTATTTGCTGTGGTTAGAGTTCGATGGATGAACTCTTATCACTTAGTAGATTTGAATAAATATTGCTTAGTCATGCCTAGTATCGGTAGTATTGGGCGATCATCGACTTAGTCGGTGATCTTGATCACACAACTACTTATACTACTCCATTATGTCCAACCCTTGTGTTTTATTGATTTACAAATCAAAAGCGAAAACAAAACTATATCTTGACTTGGGCACAATGGTATGTTGATGTGATCTGTTGGGTGTGTGGAATGGTGCCTAAGTCCCCAAGGACCGAGTTACTTGTGTCACTAAGCCAGCGCTTGTGCGTGCTAACCACGAGGGGATATGGAACCTCTCTTGACTAAGTACTTTGGGAGGTGCTAATTATGAGCCTGGTCGGTGGGTGTGTTCTTGTGTGTGTGTTTTGGAGGAGCATTAGCGAGACCGGTTAGGAGTACATCTAATGTGTCCTTCTCCGTGGGTTCGGCTCTTAATTAGCATCGTCCATTGGAAAGCGTCTTGTTAGACTTTTGATTCAAACTTATGCCTCATTAGGTAGATGTAACCATATCTACTAAAGTTATCAATAAAAATTATGAAGTACTGAAAACCACCTCTGGCCGAAGTGCTCATTGGTCCATATACATCCGTATGTACAAGGGCCAACAAGTCACTTGCCTTCTTAGCTCTGGTCGTGAAAGGCGCCCTTGTCATCTTGCCAAGTAAACAAGATTCACATGTTTCAAATGATTCGAAATCAAATGAGTTTAGAAGACCATCTTTATGGAGCTTCATCATGCACTTCTCATTTATATGACCTAAATGACAATGTCAAATATAAGTGGGATTCAAATCATTAGGTTGAAGTCTCTTAGCATTAATGTTATAGATGGGCTCATCCTCAAGATTTAAAACTTACAATCCATTCATCAATGGAGCATGGCTATAAAGCATATCTTCAAAATAGATTGAACAACAATTGTTATTTGTTTTGAACTCATAACCTTCTACTCCTAAACATGAAGCAAAAATAATGTTTTTGCTTAAGGCTAGATCATAATAACAATTATTTAATTCTATAATTAATCCTGAAGGTAAAGCTAATGGTAAAGTGCCAATAGCTAATACAGCAACTCTTGCTCCATGTTGGTGATATGCCCTAGAGGTAATCATAGAGATAATTGTATCACGTCTATGTTTATGAGTTATTGAATAAATGTTATTCTGTTCCTTGAATGAATCACTGGTTATAATGTTATTCTATTTAGAGGTAAAGTATTTTTTACAGTTTCTCTTCTAATGCCTATTCTCATGACAATGGTAACATTCTGTGTCAAGCTTAGGACCTAGCTTAAGCTTCTTAAGGTTAGCCTTGAGACTCTCGATCTCATCTTGAGTCTCCTTTGCCTTTTCCCTTCCCAACTTACTCTTCTTCTTGAAGTTAGTAGTCTTTTGAACCATCATCACATGATTAGAACTTCTCTTGATACTCTCCTTAGCACCCTTAAGCATGCCATGTAACTCGATCATTAACTTCTCCATGCCATTCATATGAAAATTCAATATGACAGACTCAAAGCTCGCAAGGAGCGATTGGAGAATCACATCAGTAGCCAACTCTTGGCTAAGGGGAAAACCAAGCTTTTCTAAGCTATCAATGAGACCAATTATTTTGATCACATGAGAACTGACCGGGTTACCTTCTTGCAGCCTACAAAAAAACAATGCCTTAGAGGTGTTAAACCTCTCTACCCTTGCTTGATCCTGAAACATACCCTTCAGACTCAACAATCTTGTTGTAAGCATCCGTGGTCTCATATTGCTTCTGAAGCTCAGATTTCATGGTGGCAAGCATAAGGCAGTGTACATCGACTGCGTCATTGCAATGCTTCTCATAAGCATTCTTTTCAGCACGAGTAGCATCAGCATTCGGTTCCTCGGGATAGGGACCATCTAGAATATATTCCTTCTTTTCTTGTTTGAGAACAATTCTCAGATTACGAAACTAGTTAATGAAGTTTATACCATTCATTTTTTCTTTCTCAAGAATAGATCGAAGGTTAAAGGTAGATGCAGAAGAAGTATTAGGTGCCATGATCTACAACAGAAATATATGCAAAAATTCAGCATTATGTTTATGTAAGATCTTCTATTAAACACTTTAATAAAAGATACCCCTACTATATGTTCTAAACCATGTTTCCCTCTAACATCGTATAATGAGTTCAAGATCCATATATCATTAAGTCCTAGTGAGCTTTGGCATCACTACTAGAAATCTAGTGATTTAGGTAAGCAACCCTTTGCTAATCATATTTCATATGACTCTTGTCTATTGGGTGGCATCTCTATACCCCGATGACCAACAATATGCCCTAAAGTCCAAAACTGTTTTGATAGCCTTATTAAGTTAAACCAATACTATACATATGAGTGTTCGACACCCACCCCATCTTATTAAGATAATTAATGACACCCTACTTTGGTAAACGTACCAATTAACGATCAAAATCGTGATAGATGCAGCAATTGGAAAAGCATCAAATTTACTTAATTATTCTTGAGGGATACTACTCTATCATGTTAAAACATCTAATGATAAAACATGATCAAATGGCCTAACAGGTAGGCTACACTAGCAGGCAATTCAAAATTTCTGCCACGTAAACCAGGAATCCATGCAAAAAGATGATCACAAATTGTTACCACTAGACGCGAAGTGCAGCGGAAGAAGAGTTGGAGTAGCCTGATCCAACGAAGGGCTCGTCGATGTAGTGGTCGTAGTCGATCATCCACCGTAGTTGATCATCCAGCGTAGTCGATCGTCCAGCGTCCTTATCGTCGATCATCTCCTCCAACAATCAATCGCGTTCCTTACGAAGTCATGGATCGTCCTCGAGCGTAACAACAACCGTAGTAGCGCCTCTACGGTATCCACACGTTCAGGGAAGGAACACCGTACGCTGGTGTGCTAGCACAAACTCGCACGGTAGAGCTCTAAAAAAGATGGCAGCTATGGTTTCGGTGGAGCAACTCACGTCAACTCGTATTTTTTCCAACAGCCTCATGCATCCTCTTATATAGAGCCCATGACGGATCCTATCTAAACACGTTTGTTCCAACTCGTTAAGTGTGTGACCTTGTAGGTTCATGCGTATTCAGTTGTGACTCGGAAACCCTTTCCGACCACGAGTCGTTAGTGTTCCTAACAGGACATAACGATTGCCGAATACACACAAATTATATCGGACGAACCTTAATGCGATATGATCTACGATCAGGTCCTTATCACTAATGATCAGCTCATATCTCTATACGACTAGTTCATATTTAGTCTCGACCAGTTCGTATCTCCTTACTAGCAGGTTTTGACCACTTAGTGATTATGTTCGACCAGTCTACGACCAGCTCGTATCTCCATACGACTAGTCCGTATCTGATCGAATTGAACAACCTTCTCGTGTATTGTCCCTTTGCCTCATGATATCTAGTTGAAGTCCACATGAGATATTATGTTATCCTTAGACTGTTCAATACTTTCTCGATCGAGTGTCGGATAACTTCATGTGGTCGAACTCTTCAACCACTGGTGGCATGACCGTGCACTTTTCTTTATCCGACCACTTCGAGGGGTCTAGAGATATCTCTCCTATTATGTTAGGAGGGGTAAATCCCATATCTGATCAGTCACAATCCTCCGCATGTTTCATAGCATACCTGAAAGCTATCTTTATAACTACCCAATTACGAGTAGCGTTTGGCAACCCCTAAGTGTAAGAAACCAAATTGATCTCAGGTCTAAGGATTATACATCATCATTGCTTGAGACCAACTGATGACCCATAGAATCATAACAATCTCAATAGTGTCTTAAGGTGGTTCAATCTAACACCATGTTCTCTAACATGTATTCACATTATTGATTCGATATCCCTATATCTATGACCGTGAAACATAGTCATCAATCAATAATGCATTGGTCGATGAGTCACTAGAGTTCCAACCAGTGACATCCGACCAGGGATACATTTAGAATAACATCATATAAGTTAAAGAACTTCACCAACAAATCATATACTCGTTGATCTATATAACTGATGATTCATTCAAAGAACAGAAACATTTATTCAATCTTATAAACATAGACATGATACAATCATCTCTTTGATTGCCTCTAGGGCATATCACCAACAATTACCCCCAACTTTGGAGGGAAAGTTCAAATGGAGGGGGTAGAAAGCCGCGGGAAGCTGCCCCGTGGCGGCTTCCGACTTTTGGCTTTTTCACGTATAAAATGGCTTTCGGCTTCCTGAAAAAGCTGGTGGAAAAAGGCCTCCGTTTGAGACGGCTTCCGAATTTTTTAGGCAAAAAGCCAAAACTGAAATCGACCCAAACACCCCGGAGTCAGCCTTGCCCATTGAGCTCCGTATCAGGGGCATCTCAGTCGGGCCCAAACGCCCAGTCCTTCGGCACCGAGAAATTGGTTCCCACACATCTCGTGTCATAGGGTCTGTCCATTGGGTTGGCAAGGCATAAAGGTGGACACTAGGCACATCTTTCTGACATAGCTGATATTTGTGGGGGCATAGCTGACAAATGAATTGGCGACAAAGGCTGTCAGCCAATTGAACGATGTTGGCCAAATAAATCGACAGCAAGGCTTCCGTCAGCCAATTACTCTGTCGCCAAATGAATTTGCGATGGTCCTATCGGCAAATGAATTGACGAGAGGCTACCAAGTCAGCCTATCACCAATTTATTAGGCGACAGAAGCTTGTTGCCAATTTATTTGGTAACGTGTTATTATTTCTGTAAATTTCTTCCTTGGCTATTTATTTTTGTAATATTAATAAAAATATAATTTTTTTAGAAAAATTCTACACCATAAAAGCGTCTTGTACATTAGAATTCATAGTCTCGTACCCATCTGGAACAATACATTACCGTAGAATTCAACCTCGAAAGTTTCGTATCACTCGTATGCAAATGCAGCACGGGGTCAAAGCTTTCATTTGCTACCACTTCATGGGAGTGGTAGTAAATGCGAAAATGTTGCCTCGAACAACAGTCCACTAACCACTTGTGTGTTCCGATTGCTATGCTTCAATGTTTGCGAAGTGGCCTACTGGGCTCTCACTGTCGAGAATCTCCTCGGCTGGGGCCTGAAATGAAACGAGATTTGACGAGTGGCTGAACTCGTACCAGTTCACATGCGATAGTAACTGCAAAATCTCCCAGGAGTGAAAGCCATCCATGCGTCTCCCTCCTGCTCTGTTCTAGGGTAGAACCGGTGGAGGTAGCTGGCACAATCAGTGGCATTTTGGTTAATTGGGAGTTTACCTAATGGTGTGAAAATAAATCTCTGTGAAACGAGGAAAAAAAAAATCCCTTTCTGTTTGTGAACACGTCTCCTTTCTAGAAGAAGCCTGCTTTGCTTTGCACACGAACGAGCAGACGTGTTTGCTGTCTTGCACACAAAACAAAATCTTAAAAGACGGGAAACACCTTGAGCAGCTTAGCATTCCTTACCCTAAGCTTGAGCTATGTTTTTGAGGATCCGGTCCTGCAGAAAAGTACTGTAGCTACACTATTGAACTATACTGTTGGCTAGCAATTGGACGACTCGAATGAACCCTAATACTTATATCCTGTGCACCTCTTCCGCGTCCTGTTTTTGAATAGAAACGGTAGGAAAGAATCCTAATGCACGCTTGAGCTATGTTTTATGTCTAAGCCTAGGCATAACCTGCGGCTGGCTCGATATGATACACAACTTTGCTGAAGTCCCATCCCAGCCTGAGTTTTTCAATGGCCAGGTCTAGCTAAGTAGCTATCCTAGCCTAGAATACATATTCAGCGAGCACCGGTCGCTTGGTTAAGTAGCATATCAACGTCGGATGGAACTGTTTTTTGTTTTTTTGCACACCCTTTGAAATATCCACAGCCAGAGCGCTGCAATTAGCAAACCAGCTGGCACTTGTCCGCGTGCCCCGTCAGCAAATCCACACGTGCGCTGACCTCTCTGCCAACAAGCAACGGCATAACAGCACGTATCAAAGATCAAAATCACCATAAATCCCAAAAAAGTCTAAACACGGCTTGACAGTTCATCTTTCCCTGCCACGTGCCTCCCGGTTTGTGTGTGTCTGCTTCGAGCGTCGGCCGTCGTCTCCCTACTGCCTGCCTCCGTACGGCCGCTAGCCTAATAGGTAAGCCCCTCCAGGGAGTTCGCGCTACAATGGTATATTTTCGAAGTAAAATAGTAAAAATAGTTTTTCAATGAATGAAACGGTACAAATAGCACTCCACCGCATCGCTACCGAGTGGATAAAAACACACACACAAACAGTGTTTTCACTGTTGCTACAATACATTATTACCCACACCTCCATCGCGCGGATGGACAAGCAAGCGTCATAACTATAACATCTCAAAGTTTTGTTATTAAAATTAATTATAAAATATTAAACTTATTATTTTACTGGATTTTCTGATATTTTAAAAGAGTTTTCTTGGTATTTTTAAAATTTAAAGCTAAAAAAGAAAATCTAATTAATTTCCTTGATTTTTCTAGATTTAAAAAGTATTTCCCTAATTTTCAGAAATTAAAAATTATTTATGTGCAAAAATAAAAGAAAAATTTAAGTTGGAAATAATTTTATTAAGTTCAAAATAATCCAAGGAATTTCTATGAATTTTTCTAGAATTTTTAACTCTATTTGCTATTTTCTAAAAGCCCTTTTAATTTATTGCAAAATCTAAAATTAAAAATGAATTGAAATCCTCCAAATCTCCATTGGGCCGAAATCCATCTTCCCGGGCCTGTTCCTTTCTTTCCGACCCTTTCCTGAGCATGGCCCAACTCCCCCCTCTTTCTCACTACCAAGCGGGCCCCGCTTGCTAGCCCCCGCCCTTCGCTCCCTCCCTCTCACTTCCGCTCAAGCCCTACCTGCCAGCCTCCCCCTCTCTTTCTCTTTCCCCTCGCTGGGCCCACCTGTCACCACCTTCTTCCTCCCCACTTTCTTCTTCCTCTAGCCGCCTGTGCCAACCGCCATTGCTGCTCGGCTTGAGCTCCTCAACCCTTTGATTTTCTCCCACTTTTCTCACAAAAATGTGTGCAATAATTCCCCCGCATCCTGCCACCCCTATTCCGGCTCGTTCCCCCCTTTTTCACATGCGGTTTCACTGGATTACACAACGGCCGCCGTGATTCTTGCTGCCCGATCTCCTCCCCCATCCCTCCCTTGCCCTATAAAAGGGAGCACCGTGCGCCTCTCCTCTCCCTCATCCATCCCCAAAAATCTCAGCTCTCCTCCCCTCTTCTCCTCGTTGCATTTCATCTTCTTCGTCGTCGGCATCCGAGCGTTCCCCTCGCCGTTCCTGACATCGTCCGTGGAGCTCCCGCCATCTTCCTCACCATTGGCATCGCACCGCCACGTTCTACCTCGTGCCCACCTTGCCACCGCAAGAGCGTCGCCGGAGCGACCACGCCGTCATGAGGTGAATCGCACCACCGCCTTCATCCTCGCCGCCGGCCGTCCTTGCATGCTTAGCCGCTGCGAAGGTGAGCATCGCATTCCCTAGTCAATTGTCTGTGGTAGATTTGCTGGGCTTTACTATTTCTTCATCGTCTTCTGCTGCATTCTTTATTGTTGGCTTGTAAGCCATTCTTGTAATAAACTCTTATGATTATTAATAAAATTGTGCGAGATATGGATGTTGATGATGATTGCCCAAGTTCAATGACATACATACCTACACATCAAGATTCTAAACACTATCACAAGATTAAAGCTAAACTTAATGTTCATGATTATATTTTATTGGAAAGTATACGACTACGGCTTTACTTGTGTGAGTGTAGGTATTATAGACGCCCTAGAAATATTGCGGGCCAGAGAGAGGAGAGGGAGGCCGGCCTAAGAGAGAGGAAAAGGAGAGTACAAACAAGGAGGAAGCAAGCCTATTCACCAACAAGAGCAAGCCCAAGGCTCCATGCGACCAGCAAAGCTAAGGAGAGGGGAGGCCTGTGCGGCCAAGCCAAGAAGGGAGGGAGGCCAATGCGGTCACCTAAGCCCACCTCTACCTCTCCCACGCCCAAATGGAGTCCCACATCAAGCCCATGTGGCCACAAATCAAGAATCCAAATCCAACTCCTCCAATTGGACCGAAAGAGTTTAAAAGGCTGAATTGAATGTTCTAACCCGATTGAAGAGTTAGCATGGATGGGTTTGCATGCCAAGTGACTTGAGAGGTCATAAATGGTCCATATATCTATTTTATAACTATTTTCATATTTTAAAATAATTTAGTTTTAGATTGAGCTTATAAACCAATTTGGCTACTTGGGCCAAATAGAGTTACTAGGGGTGCCACACTGTAGCACCACGAAAAATCATAAAATTTTAGATTGTTTTGAAGCATTGTTCTAGGGTTTGTGCTAGCTGATTGCTGCCCCATTGGTATTGCCATATTGACTTTTTTGCTTGTTCTTGATTGGATTGCAGGGAGATCATCTCCACTTGGTCATGGTCAAGTTGATTCTATCACATCATATGGTTTAGCGAGTTCGTTTGTCATAGGTCATTGCATTGGTATCGATTGGCCTTGTCAATTCGTTGGATTTCATGGTGTATTCTAGATTCTAAGTCATGAAGATCGGGCACTCTCTATCAGATGTTACCATATTTGTTTACTGTGTACACTAGCTACTATTCCAGTGACTAGTGTAGAATACATAGATAATCTAGGAGTGTTACTCCTGGGTTTGACAGTAATCGTGTAGTGTTTTGAACAGCGTGTATCCGTGCAGTGGAGGTACAGCATGCCCCTCCCGTGCGTGGGGGGCGCGGCAGGGGGGATCCGAGCGGTGGGGTGCGACAGGGGTCATGTGTCGCCTATCGGCACATCTACGGTGTCATTTTTATCAATTCATTCGCAAAAAGACTATTTTTGCTATTTCATCCCAAAAAGTGTCATTTTAGAAGAAAAAAACTCACCTCGTGGTGACTCAGTTGGTGAGGCAGGAGAAGTTGTTGTCGGAAATCTTGGACAAGATATCTACAGTCCACGTGATTGCTCAAGATCTGGAAGTAGCCTAGTTGCTAGCCTTATAATATGTGTCATGTTCAGCTAAATCCCTTTCAAATCAGTTGAAAAGTTTGCTACTAATTAGACCGCGTTTTGGGGGTCGTTTTCGCATTGAATTTGGCCATGGAAGTGCCCAAGTTTGCGAGTTGCAGAGATTGATCACAAATGTGTTGGTATCGTTGTTGTTCATGGAATGATATGGGTGCCTCTTAATTTGCGTGGTTTCCTCTCCCCATGGTGTTTTTTCACCTCCTCTCGGGTTTGCTGACGTAGCGTAAACAATTCCGTTTTGTATTGGGACTGTTGAGAAACCCTAGATTAAAGATTGATAGGCATAATACCGAAAGTGTCTCTGGTGGGTTTAGTCTATAAATAGGATCTCCCTCGTATACAGAAAGATACTGATCAATTAATAAATAGGTTCCTCCATATTGTGCCTCCATCTATTATCTCTCATTGATGATTGGCTTATTTTCTCATGCAATGACTACATTATTCAACACGTTATCAGCACTAAACTGTGTACTAAGCCTGATTGCCACTGCGACAATCAAGTGGCAAAAACAAAGCTGCAATGGTAAAATGCAACTCAGTGGTAGATTTTTTCCCCGTCGTGTATTTGGTTCTTGCGCTAATGCGTCGTACTTATTCAATCAGTGCGCACTTTTGCTTAGTATAAACAACCATTTCTTCTTCTTCTGGGCGGAAGCAATGACCATTTCTGATATAAATAACCATGTGTTGAGCATCGTCACTCACTCGAAGAGCATCCCTTCATTTTTAGAAATTAAACTTTGCTAATTTTTTTCCCTTCTAATGCATTGCACTAAGAAAAAGACGATTCTTTGTTTTTTTTTAAATGGTGATTCTTTGTTCTCCGTTTTGCTTTCCGCAACTCATCTGATATTGCTACCACCAACATCTCTATCTTACCCAATCCTGAGAGCTCACTGCTACAAGTCTAGAACAGGCATATACACTATTGAAGCACTCCTTTTCCTTGTACTGATATTTCAATAAGTTGGAGTGTCCAAAGAAATCCTTCCATGCAAACCTAGTTAACCCCCAAAGCCCCATCTGTCTTCCCATGTATCATAAGTTGGAGTGTCCAAAGAAATCCTTCAAAAAAAGGTTGGTTTTCAATCTCAGTCTGGTGAATGGAGCTTGGACTAGCACTTCCATCTTCTTGTCAAAAAGGAAAAAGAATAGTCCAGAACCTTCTAGTGTACTTCTTGATGTTTTTTCTTAAGATCTAGGTGAAGCAATCAAAATTCAGAAAATACCATAAAGGGAGCACAACAAATTATGGATAACAACTGTGTTCACCACAAAGGCACAGACCGCAGTTTGCCCTGACAGCAGAGTGATTATCATACAAACATCACAATTTCACTTGAGGGAAACAAAAAGGGTTGGATTTACAGGTACATATACACCCATACATGACTTTTGGATCACCTGCCCTATCTACCTCCTCCTATGTGCACAGATTTATTTTCAGCCACAAAAAACCCGAGAACCGGGCACATATAAAACACCTTTAAATGGCCATCCCAGTATGACCCTAACCCAAAATCCTGAACCTGAAACACGAATGCATCACATCCCTGAACAAATGCTTCCATGGATCATCTCTGCTCATGAGTAATACGAGCAATTAATTTTGAAGCATCAAAAAAAGGATGTCTTGAGCTTTGAAGCCAGTATCAGAGAATCGTTCCTACTCCTGAATCACTCAAACTTTGTTCCATGTGGTACACTGCCGTGGCGCATGGCGCTGGAAGATTCGTGCTTTGGCGTGGAGCAGCTTTAAGCTGCGTGCATCTGGTCGAGGAGTATGACGACGGCCATGGCGAGCGCCGGCTCGAAGCCCGGCTCCACCACCAGACGGAACACGTCCGGGCCGACGGCGGCCTCCTTCTGGCACACCGCCGCCACGCGCCGCCGCTGCTCGCCACCCGAAGGCGAGGAGGAGGAGGCGAACACGTCGAGGCTGCGGCCGGCGTACGAGCCCTCCACGTCGTACCGGCACCCATCGGCGGACGCTCGCGCCGGCGACAGGTGCGCGAGGGAATTGGTCGGGAGCAGGCTCACATGCCTCCGCGCCGTGAACCGCTTCGGCGCCGGCGCGGACGGCGATGCAGCGTCGCCGTCGTAGATGAGCCACTCGTCCGCCAAGCTCAGCTTCTGCGGATCGAATCAATCAACAACTCTTCTTGCCAAGAAGAAACAACCGAACCAACCAAGAACCCTCCCAAGAAACAGAGCAAATCAAGAACAGCAATAATACCTTGCGGCGGATGGTGAGGAGGGCGCGGCCGTCGGCGTCCATGAGGACGACCTCGCGGGGCGAGCCGCCGGCGTAGGTCTCCACGCGGAATACGAGGTTGCCCTTGCCGTCGAACACCGTGAACCCCTTCCCGTTGAACAGCAGCGACCGCCGCCACACCGTCAGCGCCATCGCCTCCCCCTTCTCCTCCTCCACCGCCGGAGCAGCCTCCGGCGCCGAGGCGGCGGCTGCTGCAACGTTCGGGTGCACCTTTCTCATGGATGGAGGCTTGGATGCGCGTGTATCCGTGTGCTGGGAGCAGAGGAGGCAAAGCAGGAGGCGAAATTAGCAGAGGAGTGGTGTGAGGCGAGCGAGAGCGACGATGAAGGGATAGAATAGTGGGGTGCCGTGGATTTATAGCTTGGCAAGGCACGTGGACGGAAATGCCCCTGTGGATTTGGGGTAATTTACGCAAGATAGGTAAACCCATTTCGCGGCCGAGAGAGCGCCACGTCGGACGCGGTAACCCCAATTAGCGGTGATTAACTAAGGAGGGAGGCGTTAAACTACGATTAGTTAGCTCGATCGCCGGGTCCTCCTAGCTTGGGCGGCTCGGTGGAGCCCACACATGGTTGGAGCAAGAGGCTTCCAATTAAACCCATCCCCTAGCTAATTAACGTACCCGGCGACATCTTTATCTCGCTAATCGTATGCTTAGCCCCTGGGCCGGCTTAGATCATCGTCGCCATTAGATTTAATCCCCAGGATCAGTTAGGAAATGAATTGCCGTCGCCGTCGACTCGCGTGATGGGAAGCTCCGGTCACCGTTTTGGCTGGCCATCTAGTTGTTGGTCAGTGACCTTGCTTAATCAATGATTTAACTATAGTTGGGTGTACAAGCTACCTAGCACGATTAATGAGTCAAGCAGGGTTGCTATTGCTTTGTTTTTGTTTGGTTCTTTATTGCTCCAAGCTAGAGGGACACGTCCCGAGGGAGCCCTGTTAATTCATTAAAGAAGATGAGATGTACAAACATCATCCACAGAGATGAGACACTAGCACTAACAACACCCACAAAGTGGGAAACACCAACACTCGGAAGGAGCCCCACACCTAGAACACCTACCAAAGCAACACCCGCTTTGGCCAAACAAGAACTCAGCGGGTAACACTTGCTCTAGCCAGGCAAGAACCCAACGGGCAACACCAAAACCCAAAACCTCACCTGTAGCTCCCAAGTAAAGAGTAGAACTGGTTTATACCAGAGCAAAGCACAAAGCTGAAGAAACCTGCCTCTTGCGAAGGCTTGAAGTGCAACCGTTCATACCAAAGTGCACACCACGGCAGTAGTCCCACCTCGGTTCACCAGCGCAAACCCACCCAACAACAATTGACTACGTCAACACAAACACTGCACCACAAACAGCAACACCAGCGTTACGATCCATAACAAGCACGAGGAACTGTAGCAAGCACGACACACTGAAAGCAACCGAGGCGGTGAGAATGAAAGATGCGGGTGAGGAAGTAGCCCTTCCGCTCTCACCACGATGAAGACGTAGGAATACACACAGGATAAGCAGACAACCTGGGCCGACAACGAGCGACTTGTGCACAAGCCAAACCTCGCCGAGCACCACCATGCATCGCCGACGTTGCATGTCATGAGTCATCCTCGCCGTCCGTCGTGCACCACTGTGACGCATAAGCTTCGACTCCGTCGTGACCCGCCTTGCTGGTGAGCAGAAACGCACCACACGAAGTGCTAACTGCGCCAGGCCTGAACTTTTCTGTGAGACCCCGGTTTATTTAGCTTGTAATGCTTACCCTTCCATTGACTTTAGCATCACAAACAAAATATACTGTGCCTCGATGAACTTGCGCTTCCCAGAATTGCAGCACACATACATCTTTACAAAATCATGCATCATTTTCATACATCACATAATACCAAGTCTAACAAAAGATATACAATATATAGAGTTATTACAAAAGAGCCGATCGGCCAAATAACATCAAGTAACAAAGTGACAGCGGAAGCAAAAGCACCATAAGATGGCTATAAACAAAAGACGACCGGTTAGCCACATAACCCACAAGGCAACCGACCGGGCCGCCAAGCTAGTCGCACGATCCGCAGCAAAGCTCACAGAAGTGGATCCCTTGGGGATCCTCTTCCTCCTCTACACACAACAAGCAATGCATATGAGTACAAATATGTACTTGTAAAACTTACGAGTAACAAGCCTATACATAGCTACATGAAAGCTAAACAAAGGAGATGGTTGTATGGTTAATTGGATGCATAACATTTGCAATAATGTAATAGATTGAAAGCAATTTATCAAATCTGTTTTTAATCATTGAAATAGCAGCGATGTAACAATAAATACATAAATAACAACCTAGAGGTGACTAACCCAATAGCCACTACAACATAGTACAAATCCCTGATTTGTGCCACCTATCACGTTTTAGTTAAAAGGTTGTAGTCTAATTCTTGCGGAAAATAACCAAGTGTGTCCATAACCTAGGACGAGGCTATTCGAATAGATTTAACCCTGCAGGAGTGTACCAATGTACCCACACTCCAGACCGCCTTTAAGCCACAAGATTAGAACACTTCCATAGGAATGCCGGCGGCTAAGTCTTACGAGACGTTTCCAATATTGTGTATCAACTACGAGCCGCTCGTATGGATAGAAACCCATACGTGTAAGATCGAGGTGGCCGACTAGAGGGGGGTGAATAGGCGTTTTAAAACTTCTATACGCTAAAACCGAATTCTAATGCGGAAGCTTATAACAATACGGTTTTGCACAATTAAAGCCTAAAACAACTAGGTTCAACTAAGTGCACCAACAATATAAATCAATTGAAGAATATTGCAATTAAGTAATGACTTGTAAGCTATTCAATTCTAGCAATGTAAATGGCACAAAGCATGACAAGTATTCATACACAATGAATAAATAATTTAATACAAGAAATATAAATTGCACAATGTAAAGTAATAGAATGCAAACCACAATGACACGACAATGTTTTACCGTGGTGTTCGGAGACTTGCTGGTGTCCCCTAGTCCACGTTGAGGGAAACCCAAACCAATTGGGCCGGCTCCACGAATTAAGCCTTCCTCCGAGGTATCAACACCTCGCTCCACTAGGGTTGCTCTTACTCCACTCCGGAGATGGCAAGCACCAAGCCACTCACAAACCGCTCGGGTCTTCTCACAAGCCTTCTTTGAGAAGATCACCGACGCACGGCGCCTCTAATTGCAAACACCAAGAGTAATAAGCCAAGCCTCTTGCTTGACTCTCACCAAGTGCAACACATGCACAATTGGATGCTCAATCCAATTCTAGTTGCAACACATGCAACTAGACCCTCTCCTTTTGCTCACAAGGTGCAACACATGCACAATTGAGAGAAAAACTCACACTAGCTCAAGAGAATGAAATGGGATGCCAAGAGTTGCCCTCCAACCGGCCAAGGTGAGTATTTATAGCCCACACACAAAAACTAGCCGTTGAAAGAGAATATGTCAAAATTCAGGGAAACCCGGTCGGTCGCAGAGCACGGGGCGGTCGGTCAAGGCTCTGATTACAGCGGCTATAAAACTAGCCGTTACACATAATTCCCGGTCAGTCCGCCCTCACAGGGTCCGGTCTGACCGGACCCCCGGTTAGTCTGGGCCTTCCGGGAGGTAGAAAACCGAAAAATATGCTCTCTGGAAAAAGCTGACCGGCCTTATATGGGCAGTCAGTCCGCACCTGGATTTCAGCATAGGCGACACTCGGAAAAACGATCATAACTTTTGACTCCGATGTCGGAATTGAGTGATCTTAGACTCTATTGAAAGCTTATTCAGATGGCTACACAACCCACCTATTTAATTTGATATCAAACACATTTTATTAAATCAAAAAGCACAATTCCAAAGAGTCACTATCATGGTCTAAGTCCAAATAATTAGCAACAATCAATCTTAGACCATGTCAAGGGAAAATACATGAATCCCAACAATTTGCAAAACACATTTGCAAACTTAGATTATGCCACAAGGAGTAGGTACATGAACTTCAACCATTTGCAAAACACATTTGCAAAGTATAGTCACATGCTACAAGGATTAGACGCATGAGCCTCAACTATTTGCAAAACACATTCGCAAATAATAGCATCATGCCACGGTGAGCTAGAGCAAGCAAGATTGAGCTATCAACACATGATGAGACTCAAGCTACTAGACAAGACCCCTCTTAATAGTACGGTAACCTATACTAGCAATCCGGTCTTCCAACCAAACACCAAGACTGGTAAAAGACTAGGAACACATCCTTAGCCCTAACTAGTCATACCTTTGCCTTGAGCATCTTCTTGAAGCTTGATGACGCACATCTTCACTTCAAGTCCGGGTCCTTGGCTCGATGATCATCAACACATGATGATTTCCTTTACTTCGGGATCTTGGCTTGATGCTCATCAACATATGATGTTATCCTTCATCCCGAGTCTTCATTTGCATCAACACATGATGGGTCTTCTTTTAACTTGATGATCAACTCATGATCATCTCCTCTTCTTGAACATCATCAACACATGATAACTTCCTTTTCTTGAACCTTGACTTGATGACCATCAACTCATGATGCTATCTAAAGTCTTCATCGTCATGGAACATAACCTATTTATCCAACTCATGGAAAATGTTAGTCCCACAATGTGATTGTCATTAATTACCACAACATACCATTAACTCATAATGGTTGGGACAAGACAATACAATCTTTCCCTCTTTGGTAATTGATGATAATCACTTCAATTGCAAGTAATTGAATAGAGATAAACATGAGTATATATCAACTACACAAGTTATATATATACTCACGTATAAGTATATATGAACTAAAAAAGTTATATATACTAAGAGTATATACGAACTATACAAGTTGTATATACTAAATATGAATATATTAACTACACAAGTCAAATATATTCAAGGATAGATAAGCATATATGAACTACACAAGTCTCATATGCTCTCATATACTCATATGAATATATTAACTACACAAGTTATATATACTCAAAGATATGTTTCAAAGTAGAGATCTCAAATATGTGGAAAGGGAATATAGATCAATACTAATGAAACCACAAAACATAGAGTGAACTCCCCCTAAATGTGTGCATACACAAATGTGTGTTAAGAACATATGCACATATTCAAGTTAGACTTTTGGTGGAGTTCATCATATATTTTGGATCCGAGGAATGCAACAATATATATAAATATGAAGTAGAATGCATACCTTTTGTGCATATGCACATATTCAAGATAGACTTTTGGTGGAGTTCATCCTATATTTTGGATCCGTGGAATGCAACAATATATATAAATATGAAGTAGAATGCATACATTTTGTGTTTTTCACCTTTATATCCAAATGAGACTAAACAATAGGTAATCAATAAAAGTGTTAGTCTCACAAATAGATTTGTCATTTTGAATGCATACCTGTTTGGATTTTTCCTTTTATATCCAAGCTGAGACTAATCATGGTATAATAATAAGAGTATTAGTCTCATAAATAGGTTTGTCATTAATCACCAAAATACTCTATTAACACATAATGGTGGGTCTAGATACTTTAATACGCTACATTGTAAAGCTGAAAGACAACTACCCACCTGGGGTAAAGCTTTCGGACAACTACAATGCTCCCAACACATAAAACCACCTCATTTTACCACAACACAACACACACACGCCCTCCTACGACTCGAAGCCAACACACGCCAAAGTACTAAGTCAAGAGAGGTCTCATACCCTCTAGTGTGGTTAGCACACAAAAGTGCTTGGATCAATGGCGCAAGTAATTCGGTCCTTGTTGACTCGGGCACCATTCCAATTACACCCAAAAGCACACCAACATACCATTGTGCCCAAGTCCAAATCATTTTGTTTTCATTTTTATTTTCACAATTAAACATGGCACAAAGGCTGAATCATAAAGTCATAATAAGTTTATGTGATCAAGGCCATCGACTAAGTCGACAACCGCCCAATTCTACCGATAGCTAAGCATGACTAAGCACATTACCCGTAAACTACTAAGTGACAAAGGCTAATCCAACGAACCTAAAATCACAGCAAGGTAATCCTAGGCTCAGTAGTAGAGGATAAACATTTGCCTACAGATTATGCATCTAATGGGTCAACTAATAGACAATAGTTTAACATAAGATAGCAATGCATACGTAGAATTTGCAAATAATATATTAGACTTTGAAAATACTATGAGCAATATGATCAAATGATGCTACATTTGCTTGTCTTGCTGAAGATCACAATCTTGTTGCTGAGGATCACTCTCGGGTTCAATAAACTCTTCGGAACCTATCGCAAGAACGCGAAAATCCAATAAGAACGAAGAACACCGAAAGAAACTCAAAATCCAAAGGCATCCAAATACCATAAAATTGACACAGCAGCAAGTTTATGATTTTAAATGAATTTAGCAACAAAAATCATGTCATTTGGACTAAGCATGAAAAAGTTATGGCCTAAATAATTTCCTTCAGCTAGACAATTAAAATTAAATTAATTTCGGGTACTGTTCATGGCACAAATTCCCAGAAAGTTCTAGAACCTGAAATTTTTATGGTAGGTAGAACATGGCATTCTAAAGATAGCAAAATTGGATTTACTTCATTTGGAGTTAAAATGGATTACTTATGATTTTTCTAAGTTATGAACTAGTGTATAACATTTTTCAGAAGCAAAGACATAATGAAAACCTATTCTATATTAACGTATACTAACAGAGGGATTTAACAAACTTGAGTTTGTCCAATTTGGAGTTATACAGAAAAAGTTATGCATTTTATAAGTTTTAATTGAATTTCTGGAATACCAATAATTGTGTAAAGCAAGTTAATACCATTTACTAGACTTTCTAAAACAGAACAGGGTCTAATTACCTTTTTAGATTAAATTCTAGTTAAACAGAAATTTAACACAGTTGGAATCATCTAAAAAAGAATTTAAAATGAATTAGTTATGAATTTTTAAAGTTTAATACAATTTTCAGTTGACAAATAAGAGCTTACCAGAATTAAACAAACTCAACTTAAAGGAAACGACATGGACAAATGTGGGCCGATGAGATGAAATCCGGCGGGCCATGCGCACTGAGCACAGCGCATGTGCGCTCGCACTCACAAGGTATCCACCGTTGGATTTAGATCCAACGACCCACGAGAGATGGGACATTCAGACTTCCCGAATGCCTCACCAAGTCTGGGCATGGATCTCAAAAGGAACGGCTTAGATCAAGATCACATTCGGAGGTCCGAACGTCCACGAGATCTGAGCCGTAGATCTAGAAATGAACGGCAAAAGAGGATAGGAACGCTAGGACTTTGAAAATGCTAAGGAGGTCTAGACCGTCGGATCAAGATCTAACGGTCCAGAGCTACAGGGAGGTCCTAAAGCCAAGGATCTAACGGAGGAGATCCTGGACGACTCAGATCTCCACGGGAGGTCCTACAAGGTTAAGATCTGAAAGAGGGAGGTCCTAGACGGTCAAGATCTCAAGGGGGAGGTCCTGAACAGCTAAGATCTCACTGAGGGAGGTTCTGAGGCTCCCGTGGTCTTTTGTAAAGAGGACCCCAAGGGTGGTCCCGAGGGTGGTTTTTACAAAAATGACCACGGGGTGGTCTTTTCGCCCGGGGGTGATCCTAACGGCTAAGATTCAAGCCAAGGAGGTCCTAAACGGCTAGGATCTAACCTGGGGGAGGTCCTGGCAACTAAAGTTTTGCGAGGGAGGTCTACGGTCCAGATCTAATCTGAGGTAGTCCTTAACGGCTACGATGCACACCTAGGAGGTCCTGGACTTTGCCAAGTCTTACGACAACAGTATAGAACATCGCACTTTGTCCGCCATTCGCCGCTGGTGACCTAGGCCACGACAGCACGAATAAAAGGTGTCGAAACATGCACAATACAATTGCGCACCCAATGAGTGTACTCTCGACGGCGGAGCTGGCCTAAAATGCCGGCGAGCCAGAGAGGGGCGGAGGAGCTACTATGGTAAAAACCGAAAACGTGAAAAAGCTCCGCGATGACCTAAACCAACAGGTGCTCGAGCACCACGGGGTTATTGCGAACACACCTGAGCACGGAGGAGGTTCGTAGGAAGTCGGAGAAGTTCTGGCGGCGGGGTCCGACGCCGGAACTGAGGACGACGACGGGGACAATAGCTCCTGAGCAAAAATGAACACCACCTGGTGGTCACAAAAGCTTCGCAAAGGCCCAAGGAAAGTCCAGGAGCAAGGAATCGACCAGGGAAAGTACTTACCGGAGATGGGGAAGAAAAGAGTGCTTACGGCCGCGAGGATCCAAAACTTAAAATTAAGCCGTTCTGAGAAACAGCCAAAACTCAAGTTAGGGGATTAGCTCCAGATGACCAGGTGGTCAAGGCGACACGGAAAGCAGAATTGAAGAACCACTGGAGCACCGAGGTCGACGAGAAGCTCCAAGCTCCAGAAATGGCGAAAATAACGCTCTCGGTGGTTGGCGCACAATCACACAGAAAGAGAGCTGGGGCGGCAGAGAGGTGTGAAAAAATAGCTCAAGGATCAACGGTGCGCGAGGACTAGGTTTAATGGCGATAAGATCTAAAGCTTCTGTCGCGCGCGAAAAAGAGGAGGGAGCAGGTAAAGGTCAGACCTAAACGCTGACATAGGCAAAATCGAGGGGCTTTGAGCCGTTGAGGGGCCTCACGACGTGACTAAGCGCTGCACTGCTCACCTGCCATGGCACACGCGCGTACGTGCGTGCTGAGGAAGAAGAAGAACAGAGGAGGAGGTCGGGGAGGTCGTGAGCGCTCAGATTAGAGTCGGACGGTTAGGATTTCTTGAGAGCTCCGAGGTTGAAAACGGTAGAGGAGGTCGTGAGCGTTGGATCCAGATCCAACGGCTCAGGTTTGAGGTGGCTCTCGGGAGGTCCGAAAATCTCTGCGAACTGGGACCGCTAGATGGAGATCCAACGGTCGAAACGCACGTGCTCAACGCCCGCGCCCGAGTGCGGCTCAACGACTTGGTTAGACCGAGTCAAGAGGTCAAGCCCGAGTCTAACTCAGACCTAGGGTTGAATTTAAGATTTAAAATTAGGACAGAACTTTGAGGGATTAATTGAGGTAGCAAACTAACTCCAACAATTCTGAAATTTTTACAGAAGCTTGCTAATCTTGATATTAACCTTTATAAAATTTTCAGAGGTTTTCATGTTGTACATTTTCCTCTAGAAATTCTTCAAGGTGTTGAGCTAGGGTTTGACTTAGAGTCAAACTGGTTTGACTGACCTCTTAAAATATTCAAACAATTTCTAAAAATTGTGAAATTTTTCAGAGGGGTCACACATTAACCCTAGAAGTTAGGAATTTTTTTTCTCCAGAGGATGATCATAGGATTAGCCAAGAATTGTTTTGAAAAGCAAGATTTAGGCCAAAAGATGCTTGTGGTTTTTGTATTTCTATAATTCTTTTACAAGAATTTTCAGAACAAACATGAAAGTAAGAAAAGTTTTTAATTTCTCCACATTTTCTTACATTTGACACACAAGCCAATACTTGGGATGTTACATTTTCCCTGACCACTGAAGCTATCGCCACATAAGTGTCCCGATGCCTGTCGCACACCTGTGACATGACAGCTCCGACTTTGTCGCGACATGCATCATCGAAGTGTGCAAAGCTATACCTATTGTGTCGCCCCAGCCGAGCCACTGACGACACCCAAGCCTGCCCTGGGCCTGAGCTCGCCCACGACTGCCAATGCTGTAGCCAGCTACACGCCCCGACACCCAACAACGACGCTCGTCACATGTCATCGTCGCCACCCATTGTACCCCGCGACGCAACAGCTCCACATCGCCAAAGCATCTAGAGTGATGCCTGCTACCCTGCCCCAGCCGAGCCAACGATGATGCCCAAACCTGCGCCGGCCTATCCTGCCACCCTGCACTACAACCATCGGGCTGACCAGATCTAGAAGGGGGAGGGCAAATCTAGCAAAGAAGAACGGCCCGGTCAGAGAAGGCCTCTTGATGATGAAGACCAAGTGGCGCTCGTGCTCCTCTACCTACAACTTGGGCGAAATGCCACGAACGGGACGCGTTATGCCACTTGCGCAACGGGAGGAGCCACACTGAAGATCTCCAGACAAAACCTCTCACCTGAACCACGAGAACACGAGTGTGGACGTGCTCACGGAGATCGAGCACCTCTTCATCGTGCCGCTCGTGCGATGCCCTGCTCGTGCCTCCATCGGTGCCAATGCGTCGCCCGCTGTTAGCGCAGGCCGTACCGCCGCTGACCAAGGGTCTAGATCCGACTGGGAGCGGCCAACGACTAAACGAGCCCCGGTGGCGACGAGCGACAGAGGCTTGCCCTCCTCCGCTGGCGCACCGAGGGCGGCCTCACCTCCGGCATTGGCGAGAGGCAACGGAGGCGGGGATCCCACTCTATGGGAAAACAAATCAGGAAATGAGAGACAAAAGATAAGAGGAGGAGAGGGAGAGGGAGAGGGAGCTGGTCTCGCCACCGTCGCCGGCGACGGTGGTGAGGTGGGACAGGGAGGAGTGAGGGGCTCTTGGCACTTGGGGTGGTCGCCTCCGGTGTCGCCGACACGGGAGGCTGCTCAAACTTTCCCATCCGCAGGGTTGTCTTCAGCCTGAGCTAGCGTAAGTCGAGTCCACTTCTCGGTATATCCAATGCAAGAGAGGACAATTTGATACTTGCAATGGTAATATATATGCAGCAGCCCGTGTCATTCTTAGGATGAGTAATCTATTGATGTACTCTCTAAAAAGGTCTGCAAATGCTCCTTCATGCATATATATATATATATATATTTTTTTTTTTTAAAATGAAGGATAATTAGCAGAGTGGATTGCATTTTTTAGTTTGAAAGACCTACCCTTTTAGGATATATGCCGACCTTTTTGTCAGTGTGCCACAAAAAGGTTACTTTGCTTGTTCTTATTTTGATCTATCCTGTCTCGGACATGCTGTTTTTCTATGAAGGATCTTATCTACTGAGCACGAAACAAACACCTAGCAGATAAGGGATAAAGAAGACGACGTGCGCAATAATGCAGCTACGTATGACACTCGAAGTTTTGGAACGAAGGGACGGATAGAGCTAGCAGAGGATGGGCGATATGGCAGCCTCCCATAGGGAACTGAAGCAACAGATTCCAACTGTCTGGGAAGAGCCAAGGGTGCAAGGACATGCGTAAGACATGGGCAAGAATTAGCAAGCAGCAAATCAGATCGCAGCGCTTGTCATGCAGAGATTCTTCGCTCTCACCACTCCTTTCCGTCTTGGAGAGAAAAATTGTGGAAGAGATTTGTGAATGAGGCAGATCTTCCTTCCAACAGGAAACGGCATGGAGTTACTGGTGGGGCTAGCCGGCTAGGAATCTGTATGAGCTTGGGTGAACTTGCAATATCTATATTTAACTGTTTATTAAGTCCAGGTGAGAAATAGTGGCGAATACCTACGGCAGAAACACAAGCATTTTGTCGATTTTTTTTCTTAAATGGCACGGGTGACGTCCTGAATAGCAAAAGTAGCTCATCTCCTCATCAAATGTATAAAATAACACCTTGTCTGCGCTTTAGAGGACCAGAGCCGCCGTGTGAGCAACATGTCGGCGAGTCCAACCTCTAGGGGCACGGACAGGGTGAGTCCGATATGTGCCCTTGAGGCTGAACTCGCCGACGTATCGCCCGCACGGCGGCTCCGGTCTTTAGGGCACGAATAAAGTGCTATTTTTGCATTTAGCACAAAGGGGTGGCTACTTTTGCTATTCAGGATGTCAACATTGCCATGTTAGCAAAAACTCGCATTTTGTCTGGTCCATTTTGGCGATGTGGTTGAGCGGTTACCAAGAGTGGCTCCACCGCAGGAGTAAAATTATGCGAAGCGGTCTTAGGGTATGTACAATGTAAGATGCTTATATATAAGTGTTTAAAAAGAGATAATATAACCATATGATCAAGCACCTATGTAAAAGTCATTCTCTCGAATGCAAGTCTTTTATAGGTGCTAAAATGTTGTATTATCTATTAATTAGATATAGTTATATACATAAGTACTGATGTTTAATTAAGCATCGATGTTACAAAATAAACACTTTATCCATCCTATGTGGTAGGAAAAATCAGTTTTTTTTTCTAAACACCCCTCCAAGCACCTGTATTGTACACGCTCTTATGGTAAGTTTGGACGAATGTATTTAGGTATTTTTGCAAGCCTGGACGGTTGTGGTATTTTTTTTTTGCAGAGCGCAATAATCACAATGTTATATGGTAAGTTTTTTTTTTTAAAAAAAAACATGCTTTTAATCGATTGCACGATGCCCCGGATCATGACACCACCTTGGTACGTCCCTAGCTAAATCTTGAGCATGGCCTTTTGATCACCACTGTGAGAGAACTAGATGAAACTGTGGCACCGTGCCTTTCCTGTTGGACAGCAGAGGACACAATTGCATAAAAAATAGATCGATAGATCCATCGAGATCGATCTTTGCACAATGGAATATGCTTTATTGGTCTATATTACGCGTGTTCCTCTTAACTGCCATGCATTGTCCAGACCTCACATCTGAATCGATCTGTTGTGGTGCGCGCATGAGATATGCATGGTAATACTGTTCATGTTTCAGAGTGAAAGCTACGGTTAGATTTAGTCAAAATCGATGGGAAATTTATGGCACTGTTCATGCACTGTTCATATCGACAGCAGATCTTTTCCCCTTTGCCTTGCTTGCCTGGATCAGATACGGAACAAAGTCGTCAACAATTTTGCTTTTTCAGACTTCTCTTTCGGTTCTTCAATGTTCAGGCATCGAGCATCGTTTGTGCAGTAGCTAGACGGGTTTGAAGAGCTGGTAATCTCTACTCTTTATTTTTCAGGCATCGTTTTTATAGTAGCATTCTAAATATCGTCGTCAGTCAAGACGTGGGTGATGTTTGCCTCTCCCCATATATCAGCTAATGGTCACTTGTTCTTGAAACTCGATTTTACGGGTGACGTGTTTATGTTAGGTATATGCACATTTTTGAGATTATTATAACTAGCAGGGTGACCCACGCATTTACGCGGCTATATTTGTTTTAAAGTTTTTAGTGATAAATGATATAAGTTAGATGTTTCAGAATATATTTACATATATTGTAGCTATATATTTAGATTTTTAAGATATCATAAATATTAGAAAATAACAATAGAAGCTTGAAGAAAAATACAACTTAAATAACATAATTGAAGTATAAGTTTTGATGGAAAAAATCATGAATATAATAAGTTAACCACTCTTCATTATGTATGCATCATGTAGCTGCATGCCCTAACTCTTTTTCAAAATTTTTATATGCACATGTACCTATGTTGATCTCAAGCAATACATTGATTATGTGTGCAACAAAATTATCTTATTAGTTTACATGGTATTATAGTACCTTACCACATATACACCGATACACCATGGGCGACCTACCTTGAACATATCTTCCTTTACGTTAGTTGCCCCACCGAACCGTGTGTCTTCTATCTCTTCTCCCTGTCATAATTTTTCTACTTCAACTTCCAAGAGCAAACCCAATTCTTGATCGATATCTTTCAACAACTACCACTCTCAATGCAATACTCTACCATATAGTTATCTTTCACTTCTCTCCAATTATCACTTAATGATGACCGTTGTGACATCTACACGTATATGCGTGCAAATATATATCATCGATCCCTGCCAAGACACCCATCGCGCTCTCTCTAGTGGCCCCAAGCCTATTTCTTACCGTTGCGCTATCTCTAATCTGAGCTTTTTACTCCTTTGTTTCTATACGCCTATACTTCTATTCGTAGGATGCATGCATGTGTATACACATGCATGATGTCTTCTTCTCCTGTGTCGGTCGCTTCTCTTTCTCTACGTTATCCAACTCAACAATGTGGCTTTCTCACTAACTGCGACAACCTCCCATTTCCACTGATGCCGGTATGTCTGCCTTAGTCATTGTTTAACGATAGGGAGAATCTTCTCGTCATCGTCGGTGACGCCATGTCACTCACCAACGATGGCATACTCCTAGCTACCCGATGATCACATATTCGTCGATAGCTCGTCTTTAATCTAATTCTTCATCTCCTCTCTGCTACGCCTTCCCCATTATCGAGTTTCTTTGGCTATTGACTTCTCCAACAATATCGATGCTCACCATTCATCGTCACAACACTTTGCTCCTTTTACTTCGGTCCATCTCTCCAACGGCTCCAGCGAGCAGAATGACATTATCCTTGTCGAACAGCTAAGGTGAGCAGCATGGAATTATTCTCATTTTCGTCGCCACTACCTCGGCTATTCGCTTCTTTGTGGATTAATGTCTTCTTGTAGGACATATCGACACCATTGTACTCTTTCGTAGTCTCCCTCAACACCATTCACGATATCTTTATTATAACTTATATTTAATTTATTCAAAATTTTAGTTAAGAGATTTTACTTTAGAATTCGTATGAAAATCAAATTGCAAATTTTATTTTATTTGTTGTCCCTAATTTCAATTATTTTTTGTTGGAATTCGTAAACTAATCCAATTGTTAATTTTTATGCTGAATTACAGTTATTTATAGATTTTACTTCGGAATTCGTATCGAAATCAAAATGCTAATTTTATTTTATTTCTAACATCAATTTATTTTTTTGTTTAAATTCGTATACTAATCCAATTTCTATTTTTGGTTTAATTTTTATTTCGAGTTATATTTATTTAGGATTTTACTTAGGAATTTGTATGGAAATCAAATTGATGATGTTTGTTTTTTTTGAATTTTATTTATTTAAGTATTTTACTTTGGAATTCATATGGAAATCAATCCAATTACTATTATATATATATATATATATATATATATATATAAGAATTATAGTCATTGGTGATTTTACTTTGTAATTCGTATCGAAATCAATTTTCTTATTTTATTTATAATTATGTTTATCTAGTGATTTTACTTAGGAATTCGTATCAAAATTGAATTGCTAATTTTATTTTATTTTTTATTCCGAATTTCATTTATTGTTGCGTTGTACTAGAGATGGATTCTTATTTCTATATTGTACTTGACATAGACTCTTTCGTTTAATCTAGATCGTTATAATCTGGACCCACCATAATCAATGGTGTAGATATTTATCTTTTCCACCGATTAACGTGAGAATTTCTAGGCTTTGAGAGCGAACGTAGTGGCTTATTTTTCTATCATTTTAATAATATAATAGATTCCTAAAATAATAATTGAATTAACAGCAGCATATATACTAGACATATTTAGAACTATGAACAGTAGCATGATCATCAATTCAAATATTTCTATATCTCTCTCTCTCTCTCACACACACACACACACGCTAACAAGGCAAAGCCTAGAACAATAATACAATAACAGAAGTAGACATCAATATCATCATATGATTTATTTCTAGGAAGCAAGGCCTAATATCAAAAGATATTACCGCAACTTACAGAGAATCGCTCCGGCGAAGGTCGCAGTAGAGTCTGATGCAAAGAAGACAACGCGAAGCGGATGATGGAGAAGGAGGAAGCTGTGAGTAGTCACGCGAACGCTTCCTAAAAACCTGATTTGCCCCAACCCTTGCAGGATCACGAGGGATGCTGGCTTCGAACCACTGCTCTCCCCACGTCAGTGCACACCGAGGAAGGGATGGAGAAGCCGAGGTTGCACAACACAGAGGAACCGAGCAACAAGATGATACTGATTCTGTCTCTGTCTCTGTTCTGTTCTATTCTTAGAGAAGACTATCCTGATATTGATCTCTCCCTAATATAGAACTAGCTTCAGCAGAAGAAACTGACGTCATTACAATCATTATTCTGTTTTAAACGCAGTTAATGTGTACCATAAAAGCCAATTGAAATAGTGTAATTAACACTACTACAGAACAGACTTTTGGTCCCGGGCCTAAAGGGCCTCTAGTCCCGGTTATAGAGCCGGGACTAGAAATCGAGACTAAATGTCTCACCTTTAGTCCCGGGTCCCAAGCCCGGGACTAAAGGCCGACCTTTAGTCCCGGTTGGTAATACCAACCGGGACTAAAAGGTCCGCCAGACTGGGCCACGGGGCTGGCCCTTTTAATCCCGGTTGGTATTACCAACCGGGACTAAAGGTGTTTTTTTTTCTTTTTTGTTTCCATTTCAATTCATTATTGATTTTGGTTTTACAATTACATTAGGTTTTCAAATGCGTATTCTTCGCTGCTAATATATGTATACGCGCACATATAATTTAGTTTGGAACATTATTACACACAAATAAAGTATGAAACTATATATATTATGGAGCTATATATATGTATAATATATATATATGCACAAAAAATTTACAAAATTATTCATGCATCCTTGGTATTTACAACACAAATGTTGTCCTCCACTTAAATGTCATACAAATGTTCGTCCTGGTTTGGCTTGAATGAGGACATGCTCATTAAGAAATCCTGCGATTGTCTCTTGAATTCCTTTGAGGCGGTCCATATCCAACACCTGTTCCTTCAACCATATCTCCTTCAATTTGCATTAAACGAAAGAAGTATTAATATACATAAGATTTATTTAATAGCAACAAATAAATAAAATAGATTTATTATATATACTTGTTACGTACTTTCTGCATCTGTAGATGGGTTCTTTTTGCATACACCATGAGGAACTCGCAAACGTAGTATCCACACAAATTGTTGCCTGGTGGCTGCCGTAGAACCCACTGTACGATATAAAAAGATTACTCTCGTCATCCCGCGCGTGAGCTGAAGCATGATAAGGTAAAGACGCGGGGAGCTAGTACAACTTACATCCAGTCGGTGTGGATCAGGAAGTGGCGCTTTCAGATCCGGACGGTGTAGCTGAACGAACCAAGCCCAAACCCTGCCCAATAATTGGATCGTTAATTAACTATTGCGAGTTAAAGAGCAGGAATAAATATTTAAAGATCAAGTTACCCTGGATAATGTCTATCATATCTTGGTAATGTTCCTGCGGTTTTCTCAACGAGTCATAGATTAGCAAATGACTGTCGGAGAGATCGAAGACAATCAGTATCCAGTGAAAGCTGCATTTGTTTATAGAGTCAACATATATATCTTTATGTTGGATTGAGTAAGTAAAGTAAAATGTGCACACGATAACAACACTCACCCAAAGTTGTAGGGAAGAGTATAAATCTTTTGTTCTTTTGGTTGATCAAGAACCTCCAAAATTCCTCTCCATTTGAGGTCTCCATTGATCGTGGGGAGTGTTTGGGTCCTTGAATACGATATATGGATCAACGAAACCAATGTTCTTGTCATTTCTACGTGTGAGGTCTCTCATCATGTCTCTGCATATGTATAGACATGCTAGCTAGTGTGAGGATAATTACTTATACATATACATATGCTAGAGTGAGATCATTAAAAGAAAGAATCACGCATGAGACAAAAGCGGTGATGAGAGATTTGTCTAGAGCGCCCATGTGGCATAGCTGGTGTAACTCATTAAACGAACCATTATAATGTCATCGCCACGGAAGTAATGATGGTTTATAATTTTGACGCAAATAAAGTCATCCGCTTTTCTGCGACATGCCGCCATGTACCACTTGTTTAACAAGTACATTTGCGTCACGGTTCCATGAGCTTCTCGTGGTTGTATAGACTCTTGCCATATACATATTCCTTCTTCCAATGATCAACTTCCGAGCACTTTCGATGTGTGCTCTGCCGAGCATTTGGGAAATGCTTAGACCAGTTCGCGAAAAATTCATCAAGTTGATCCAAATGCACGTTTCGGATATACGTTTCTAGCACGTTCGTGTTTGAACCATATTCATTCCCAATAACTAGTGGGGCAATCGATTGCTTGTGATTGTTACCCGAGCCGCAACACCCTTCCGTGCTCTCTTCTCTTTCTTCTTCGCCTCCTCAATTGACTTGGTGAGAGTGCGGTCATAGTCCGATAGTGGCGAATCCTTACGAGCATGACGTAACTTTTTCGTGAGCGCCCACCTTTGCCTTAGAACTTACGGGCGTGCGAAGAAGCACGGCTTCTCGAGGTTTCGCCGCTTCACTTTTAGCCTTGACTTTCGCAAGAAACCGCCCACATCTGTTTTCATCGAAGCATCTATTTCCTCAGCAGTCTTCTCATAGGAAAGTTTCGTCGTCTTAGAAATAGCCGTGTTCTCCCCGAGGCTTTCTTCTTGGCGGCGGTGGGGCCGACGCCGTTGTGGTGGGCCTCTTCTTTGGCGAGGGTCGGCGGTGTCGGCGTTGGAGCCCGCCGTGGAGGCGATGGGGCGGTGGCGGCGTTGGAGCCCGCCGTGGAGGCGTCGATGGCGGTGTCGGCGTTGGAGCCCGCCGTGGAGGCGATGGGCGGGCGGTGTCGGCGTTGGAGCCCGCGTGGAGGCGATGGGGCGATGGCGGCGTGGAGCCCGCCGTGAGGCGATGGGGCGACCGGTGTCGGCGTTGGAGCCCGCCGTGGAGGCGATGGGGCGGTGGCGGCATTGGATCCCGTCGTGGAGGAGATGGGGCGGTGGGGATGCACCGTGTCTTCCACTTCATTGTCATCGCCGCAACACCGTGACCGGTGGTGAATGGATAATTGGACTTAGGTTGGGGAGGTTCACGTGAAAACAACGTGGTATGAGTAAACCGTTATTTAAGCCAATACATAATTAGTGAAAAATGTTTCGTTCACTTTCATCCGCACCTAGGGTTAGGTTGTTGAGGAGGAGGAGGTGACGCCCGAGGAATAATGATATAGCGCTTGCGCCAACATATGAATGTCTTCTCCGCTTCTCCTAAAGTCTTCTCCCCATCACCTCCTTCAATGTCAAGACGCACATTGCTATAACCTTTCACAACTCTATCCACCGATACGCTAGCATATCCAGGAGGTATTAATGCCCCATGGCATCTTGGTGTCTTCGTAGGGTCGATCGAGATACAACACCGATAGCCACCATGACGGTGGCATTCCCCTCTGAATGTGCAGCTCACATGTCGTGAGAGGATCGGTGATGTCATCCACGGGAAGCGCACTGCGTCATCTTGAATCACCGCACCTCTGTGGAAGCGCAATCGCTTTTCAACCGATGAGGGGCTGATGTTGACTCCGCTCGATGCGGTTGCCTTTGGATGGAACTTCTCGCTATCTGCACTTGCCTTTTGATTTCCTCATTCATTTTGGCTTCAAGTGCTTTTTCTCTCTGTACTGCTTCACGAGCCACTTCCCGTGACTCAAGAACCATTTCCTCCATCCTGCGCATCCGCTCTGCCTCCTCGTCCTTCTTTCTCTGGCGGCTTCTATAGGTGGCTTTGTCTTTAGGAAGGCATGCTCCCGACACCTCCCATAGCCTCTTGTTCGCCACCGTGTTCGTACTCTCCAGGCGATGTCGGCTCATCCTTATCTCTCGTTCGCTGCCACCTGCCACTCTCACCAAGCCTCGAGCATAAGCAAATCTTTCACGCTTTTGGAGTTTTGCGCCATACACTATCTTTCCTGTCTCTAGGTCCAAAGCCCCCATGACCAAAAAACCAATACTTGGCGCTTTCAAAGCGGTTGATTGATTCTGTTCGATCCTTGGTAAGAATCTCTCGCTCCATTCTTTCCCACTTAGGAATGGCACTCCTGAGCCACCGATCCCAAGTGATGGTGGTATTGCTTTGTCGGCATTCTGTTGGTTCCTTCTCACCCGTGCCTCACCCTCTTCCGATGTCTTGAACTGCATAAACTCATCCCAAAACGGCCTCAACTTGACGTAGGCCTTAGTGTTGAAATCACGCGTCGAGTTCTTCTTGATAAATGTGTTGTACAATTTCTTCTTCCAACACCGGAATTGTGTGGCCATCTTCTTCATAGCCCGATTCCTAACTCTCTCTTCAAAGCTTCATCTTCTCAGACGAGCGAAATGTTGAAGGACATCTTGCCAAACTAGTGCCTTGTCACGATCAGAGACAAAACTAATATGAGGAGCCTCTTTCTTTTGCTTCCATTCACGAGCATTGATCGGATCCTGTCCCTTACAAGGCACCCACAATGGTGACAAATTCTCAGCATGTGGTCCAAGTACTTTGCCTGTATCCTCCTCGAATTCGAGAGAATGAACCGACCTCCAACGGCTTCTTGGGCCTCGTACATTTCTACTCTTCCCGTTGTTGTCGTCGATCCGAGAGGGCTACGAATGTAGAAACACAAAGATTGTAGATACATAAGAGATTGTAGATACATAAGAGATTGTAGATACATAAGAGATTGTAGATAGACCTCATCTTCATAATCGGCAAAGTACTGACTCCCGTCATCTACTTCTTGATTGTTGTCATCACCTTCGACTTGGGCACCTTGTAAGGCGCCATTGTTGATAATATCCATGATGGCATCGTCCATGTTGTCATTCGGTCGGCCATTTCGCAAATATATCGGCGTAATATAAAACTTATCATTCAAGAATATAAAATTGTTCTTACGAAGGAAGCACATATCCACACGCTGCATATAATTCATGTGTGCAGGCACGCATGCATCTATTTGGCTCGTATATGACCAATGTATCATCACATAGGTCAAGCCCCATCTAGTACTTCAAATATTCTTAAATATTCGGGTACACCGATGTTTTTTTGTCGATGGAATATTATTGACCGTTGGACTATGTGAGTTAGTCCATGTGCGTCATAGCAATTTTTGCTTAAGAAAATTACTTCACAATTTTCATTGTTTTATGTTGTGACGGATTTTAGCGTTAGTATAATTTATTTACTTGATATTATTATTTTTTACATAATTATTTATTCATATTCTAAATTTCGACAAAATCGGTGTCAACACACACACTAAGATGATGTAAGTTAATGTAACCAAAGAATGAGCTAACAAGATATAAGTGAAAACTAAATATATAGCTCATGTTGTAAAATTTATAGAAAGATGCTAGCTTGTTGCAATTGATATCTAGGGCACAAGATTGCACAAAACATCAACTAAACTCGAGGACAATGCTCAAGCTAGCTGAATGGTGTTCGGTCACCACTTTTCACCGTCTTCAAACCTCGATCGATGATGCCGGCGAGGGAGGCGCCGCGACGCGGGAGACGACGCCGGCGCGAGGGAGAGGCGGGGTCGCGCGGAGAAGACGGCGAGCACGCGCCGCGGACGGCGAGGTCGGTGAGGCGGCCGCGCGCGGCGAGACAGCGAGGAGAGGCGGGTCGCGCGAGAAGACGGCGGGAGCACGCCGCCGGCGGACAGCGCGAGGTCGGCAGAGCGCCAGCGCGAGGAGACGGCGAGGAGAGGGCGCGCGATGGGAAGTGGAGGAAGAATGGAAGACGAAATCGTTGCTTAAGTACTTGGGGACCTTTAGTCCGGCGGTTTTACCAACCGACTAAAGACCTTTAGTCCCGTGTGGTATACGGACCGGGACTAAAGGCTGACCTTTAGTCCTGGTGGTTCCACGGCCCGACTAAAGGTGAATTTTTGCGGGACATATTTTCAGAGAACCTTTAGTCCCGGGTGGTGCCACGGCCGGACTAAAGGTGAATTTTGCGCTGGGACATATTTTCAGAGAACCTTTAGTCCTGCTGTGTTAGCAACCGGGACTAAAGGTCCCACTATTCAATTATCACACAGAGAACCTTTAGTCCCGGTGTGTTAGCAACCGACTAAAGGTCCCCACTATTCGATTCCCGCCACTATTTTCCAGAGAACCTTTAGTCCCGGCTGGGTTTTGTATTAAGTTTATTTGTATAAATATGCTAATTCTTGTTAAATGCATAATAAATTAAATATTAGGCATAAATTTTTAAAAATAATAGTTTTTAAAAATAAAACTATTGGTTTTCGATAGGAAATTTGTTTTGCATCATTTTAACGTTAATCTTTTGGTTTCCATCATTCATTGTCCAAATGCGCGTGAGAAATCCACCATCAAATAGGAATTTCATTGGAACTATAGGTGAGATTGGAACTACTACGCTACTAGTACTTTATTCGCGACTTTTGCGGTTTTACTCTTCTTGTCTTCTTGATTAGCCTTTGTGCTACTTTGATCATCTTGTTTTAGGCCTGCTTTTAAAGTGCAAGAAATTCGACTAACCGTTTTAAAACCCCAAAAGCAATTTAATCTTATGTAGCAATACCCCACTAAGGAGAAATTTCCATTTTTTCCTTTGCATAGTAGTTGCACTTTACCATTTCCTGACATTATATGAGTTTACCCCCCTTATGTTTGCTGAGAACATTTGCGATCATGTCCCAGGAAAGCACAGAGATCTTATTGACATTTCAAACGACTTTTATAGTGACCACAAGCTGGGAAGTGAAGAGCCAACTATAAACAAAATGAAGGGCTCAAACCACAAGTGGGAATTTCATTTGAAGGCATAAATACTTGCTAAAAATTTCAAGTCATTTTACACAAGTGGAGAAGACATGCTTCACAGAGGTACATGTGTCCTTTTATCGAATAGGAATTTCATTTGAAACGATAAAAAACAAGAAAAATATGATAGAAACATCTGAAGTTACAATTATTACATAAAATCTCTAATACACACTATTTATTAAACATCACTATATATCAAGCGGGCACAGTGGTGAACTTCTTCTTGACGTATGACCCTTGGTTATGATCATGCCGTAACCATGGAGTGTCCTCGGCATTTAGCAGATGCTTGGGTCTTTGGTCACACTGAAGGGCGGATTCGATCATCCCTTTCATAATCTTCCGACATGTCCGACTTGTCCTCAATTCCCACGATGTTTCTTTTCCCGAAAGAACTATGTGGCGTTTTGGCTCATTGGTTGATTTGTCGTCATTTTTCCCTCTCTTGGGTTTTGTAGACATGTCTTTCACATAGAACACCGATTCACATCAGCGGCAGGACGAATGGTTCGTCTTTGTACCCAATATTGTTGAGGTCCACCGTTGTCATTCCATACTCCTTGTCGATCGTTACCCCGCCTCAGGTCATCTTCACCCATTGCTGGAACAAAGGGACTTTAAAATTAGGTGCGTAGTCTAGTTCCCAAATCTCCTCTATGCGCCATAATATGTTTGCCTCTTTCCATTTGGAGTGCGTGGCATCTACGCGACACCACCGCTTTGGTTCGTGCTCCTTTTATCTTGGGCTACGGTGTAAAATGTATTTCCATTTATCTCGCACCCTTTGTACGTGAGGATGTGCCACGACGGTTGCCTAACCAACAAATCAGATTGCTCATCAATATTGTCATCACTCGACATTCTTTTATAACCAACCGCTGAAAGTTTCCATGTGATGACGCCTAATCCAAGCTTCATTCTTCCTCGAAACGGGATCGTGAATTCCTTGTGTACCTCGACATACGGCTCCACCACGGAGGAGTTTTGAAGAACTGTAGTGCGCTTTATTGAAATAATCGTCCCCGCATCGATATATGTTTTATTCCCTAGTGTTCCTTTCCACTAAGTCTCCCCTCGTGTCGCGATTCGTGAACACCAATCGGGTCAAGGTCGGAATGAAGTCAACACAGAACTCAATGACCTCCTCGTCCCCGTAGCCCTTGGCGATGCTTCCTTCGGCCGAGCACGCTGGTGAACATATTTCTTCAGACTCCCATGAACCTCTCAAAGGGGAACATGTTGTGTAGGAACACAGACCGAGAATATTAATCTCCTTGACCGAGTGAACTAGGAGGTGTGTCATGATATTAAAGAAGGATGGAGGGAACACCAACTCAAAGTGACAAGACATTGAACCACATCATTCTCAGAGAGTAGCTAGTTCCATTGGATTGATTGCCTTTCGAGAAATTGCATTGAGGAATGCACATAGCTTCACGGTGGCGGGGCGTACATGTGGAGGTAGAATTCCTCTTAAAGCAACCGGAAGCAATTGCGTCATAAGCACGTGGCGATCATGGGACTTTAAGTGTAGGAATTTCTTCTCCGGCATTTTTATTATACGCTTTATATTGGAGGAGAATCCAGATGGGACCTTGATCTTTGTTTAGGCATTCAAACATGCTTTCCTTCTCTTCTTTGCTAAGAGTGAAGCTAGCGGGTCTTAAGTAATGGCGTCCATCGTCTCTTCTCTGGATGCGAGTTGTCTCGTTCTTTCATGTGCAAGTCCCGCTGCGTGCTTCGAGTGAATCCTTAGACTTTCCATACACATCCATGAATCCTAGCAGGTTCACACAAAGATTCTTTGTCAGGTGCATCACGTCGATCGCGTTGCGGACCTCTAGGACTTGCCAATAGGGTAGCTCCCAAAATATGGACTTCTTCTTCCACATGGGTGCGTGTCCCTTAGCATCTTTTGGAACAGTTAGCACGCCTTGTCCCTTTCAAAGACTACTTGCACATCCTTGACCATATCAAGTACATCCTCCCGATTCGGTTGCGAGGCTTGGTTCGGTGGTACGCCTTACCTTTAAAATGCTTGCCTTTCTTTCTTAGTTGGTGATTCATAAGAAAGCGGCGATGGCCAAGGTACACGACCTTTCGACATTTTTTCAAATATATACTGTCAATGTCATCAAAACAGTGTGTGCATGCATTGTATCCCTTGTTTGTCTGTCCTGAAAGATTACTTAGAGCAGGCCAATCATTGATTGTTACGAACAACAATGCTCGCAGGTCGAAGTGTTCCTGTTTGTACTCATCCCACACACGTACACCTGGTTTGCTCCATAAAAGCAGGAGTTCCTCAACTAATGGCCTCAGGTAGACATCGATGTCGTTGCCAGGTTGCCTCGGGCCTTGGATGAGCACCGGCATCATAATGAACTTCCGCTTCATGCATAACCATGGAGGAAGGTTGTAGATACATAGAGTAACAGGCCAAGTGCTATGACTAGTGCTCTGGTCCCCAAAAGGATTCATACCATCCGTACTTAAAGCGAACCTTAGGTTTCTTGCGTCATCTGCAAACTCCGGGAATTCTCTGTCTATTGCTCTCCACTGGGACCCATCAGCAGGGTGTCTCAACATGTTGTCTACCTTACGGTCTTCTTTGTGCCATCGCAACAACTTTGCATGGTCCTTGTTTACGACAGACGTTTGAGCGTGGTATTATAGGAGCATACCACATAACCTTGGCGGGATTTTCTTCACGGGGCGTTCTTCGCCCTCAACATCGCGTGGTCATCTCTTTGATCTTATATCGCGACGCTTTGCATACGGGGCATTCATCCAAATTCTCGTAGTCCTTGCCATGATACAGATGCGATCATTACGACATGCATGTATCTTACGGATTTCTAATCCCAAAGGCGACGACTGTTTTGCTTCGCACGTAGTGGCGAGCAATTCGTTAGGCTTGGAAGCATCTTTTTGGATCTTCGAATTGCCCAAATGCCTTGTCGGATACACCATTACGTGCCTTCCATTGTAGCAACTCCGATGTTGTACCCAACTTTTTGCCCATCTTCGTGGACGGGTATAGTAATTTCTTGTGATCGTCTAGCATGCGGTCAAACTTAGCCTTCTCCTTTTCACTTCGCAATCTCTTTGTGCATCACGAATGACATCACCAAGAGCATCATCTTCGCCGAGTGTGTCTTCGCCTCTGCCTCTTCTTGATTCGCCCATTGCATATCATCAAGTCACCGTATTGAACAATAATGTCGTTGGGTCCAATTGTTCTTCTTCACCTTCTTCCATTATAACCCCGGTTTCTCCGTGCTTGGTCCAACAAATATAGTTTGGCATGAAACCCGACTTCAACAAGTGTGAGTGAAGACTCCTTGAGCTAGAATATTCCTTCAAATTCTTACAGGGCACATGGATGACACATGAAACCATCCCGCTTGTTTGCCTCGGCCACTCTTAAGAAATAATGCACACCATCAATGAACTCTTTGGGCGGCGATCGGCATTGTACATCCAATGGCGTGTCATCGTCGCATTATATGACATATCACATAATTAAATTTCTCATTTTGTAAACAAATGAAATTAAAAATACACCAAAATTCTCTATTTCTCTAATGAACTAATTGAGTAACATGCCATGGAAAACCATCATGTGTCATGGCAAAACAATTTTCAGAATTTTTGGATCATTAATTTAGCCTACAAAATTCATGGAATAATAATTAAATAAATAAGCATAAAATAGGTATAAATTCAACTTTGTCCAAATAGCCTCAAAATTTTTATATGGACTGTTCACAGTGTAACTTAGTGGAAAAACAAATTTCATGATTTTTGAAATTTATTGTGGCCTACAAAATCATGAAAGTTCCATTTATGAATTAATTGGCAATTTTATAACATATACAAATTATTCAAATTTCACATTTCATATTTTTCATAGATAGTATACATGTCAGAGAGCATACACAAAACTTTCAGAATTTTGGAGCTCTAGATTTAATTATACAAAAATCACAAATCTCTGTACTATTCAAAAATCGAAAATAAAAGAAAAATGGGCTACAAGTGCGGTAGATGTCAAATGGACGGCGGGGTTAGCATCGAGGAGCTTACGCGAACACGCCGGTGAATACGGTTGAGTGAATGAACGGCTCGGCGGTGGTGACAAAGCAGGCGGCGGCGTGTCCGGCGGCGACCACGGCGTTCCGCTCTCGTGGACGAACGCGAAACAGAGTTTAAATAGAAGGACATTTAGTCCCGTTGGTGTTACCAACCGGGACTAAATGTCAACCTTAGTCCAGGTTGGTACTACAATCGGGACTAAAGATTTAGTCGGATTGTAGTACCAACCGGGACTAAAGGTTGACATTTAGTCGGTTGGTAACACCAACCGGGACTAAAAGTCCCTCCCGCAAAGCTTCGCTACGAGCCGTTGGGCGGGGACTTTTAGTCGGTTGGTGTTACCAACCGGGACTAAAGATATTTTTGGTCCCGGACGCAATTTTCTCCGAGACTATTGCCCATTTGGCAGTTCGACCAAAGGTCTGTTCTGTAGTAGTGTAACAAATATACCCATCCAGCTATACTACAATTAAACTACAAATCACTGTTGACAACTGATATACAAAAAAAAAATATTTATTTGACACATCATAAAAAATACTTCCTTATTGTTATACTTTTTTTTATAATTTTTTTAACATTCATTAGACAAAGTAACCGTCAAATGTGTGTACTAGAGATCATGCCAGAAATCTTAAACCTATGTGTGAAATGATTAAATCTAGCTCTACAAGCAGAATGACACTGTAGCTGACAATTTTTGCGCCATGCATAAAAAAGATAGGTTCGTCGTATACGTATTGTTTGTTTCTGTTTCTTCGGAAAGTTTAATTGGTGACATGCATGATAGCGCCGGCTTTTAAGTTTCAGAAAAGAAAAGAAAAACAAGTAAGTTGCTGCATTTTGTCAGCATTCTAGCACATATTGCACCGTACCCATCAGTGCATATATTATATATCATTTTACGCCCTTGGGCGGTACGGGATTCCGCCCTTGACATACATAATGCACACATATAAAAAGCCATTATTTGGATGCTTGCACGAGCAGCAACAACTATGACAAAGGATCCTATCATCATTTCTAAATTTCAAGTTGATGAAACTATACTGGCCGGACTGATTGCTAGGCACGAACGTTGCCAACGACGCCATTTGCATTCGTACGGACAACGGGAATATTCGCGTTGGGTTTGCCAATATGCTCTTGCGAGTGCCGTACGGACGTGATTTTCTCGCATGTACGTGCATGGCAAGTTGGCACCTACCGTGTGCACACAAGCAGCTAGTAGTGCGGTTCAAAGCCGAGAGAATTTAAGGGACAACCGTAGGTCACGGGATCAAATCTCGAAGAATTTATAAATAAATTCATATAGCATGTAGTTAGTGGAACTCGAGTTATCTCTGCCCGAGAGAATATAGGGTGAAAATCAATTAAGTACTGAAAACTATGTTAGGGCCCTTTTGTCAATTGTTACATAAAGTGTTTAATTTTGTTGCAACGTATAATCTAAAAAATGTTGCAACAAACTTGACTTTGTTGCAGCCCTTTTGTTAATTGTTGCACATATTACAACAAAATCAAACACTTATTGCAACAACTGATAAAAGGGTCGCAACAAAGTTTTCAATTTTTCAATACTTAGTGGTTTTCATCGTATATGCTCCCGTCTCTGCCCATCTGATTGATGTGGGAGCAATAGCATACCCATTTGAGCTACTACCGCGAATTCATCTCACAAATTTCACATTTTTAATTAATTACTTTGTTGATTTTGTGTAAAGTAAACATGAATCGTACTGCCGAACCAATATACATACAAATGAGAAAAATAGGAGGTGTATAGGGAGGAGTTGTGTGCTTATTTTGTTTGTGACCCTTAGATCTCCATCCAATGGATCTCCTTCTCTCCCTCATCTTCTATATAATCCCATCCTCTTCCACCTCCTATGCAAACCCTAAACACCACCCGATGGATCTCCTCCTCTCCTATATGTCCGGCACGCCGCCGTCGCTGCCGCCCTATGCGGCTACCGGCACCGGCTACGCCCCTCTCTGGCCACTCTTCCTTGCCGTGGCCTCCAGCATATCTCCTTAATATAACGAAAAGAGGGGGAGGGGGGAGCGATTTGACGAAGTGGGCTTTCGGTGAGGGCCATTCGGCGTTGATGGTGTCCATCTTGCTTCGTCGAGCGCAGGTGAGTCGGCTTCGCCAAAATCCGTCGCTGGAGAATGAATTGCAAGGTAAATCCGATGGATCAAAATTCGAGTACTCCAAAGGTGAGGAAATACCCTAGTACTCTTAGCAAATTCCCAGAAAATAATCATAAGTTGCTATCTATGCTACTATTTAGCCCATGCTGATTGCTGACGTGTAAGAAGGTAGTCGCTAACCTCCTCCTTGAATTGACAAGCAAGCTCAGGCCTGTTTGGAACGCAGAATCCAAAAAAATGTAGGATTATGACAAACACATAAATTGGGGTGGCATGTTCAATGGAATTCATTGGAATTCTAAAACACATGAATTGTTCAATTGTGTCATTTGGATGCTTCACAGGAAAAGAGTACAAGATTTTGGAGAGAGAGAGACAGAGAAAAAAAATTTCCATGAGGTTGGACCTCATGTTATATTTCCACAAATTTCCAATGGATTGAGCCATTCAATAGAAATTTCATAGGAATTCTAGGAGCCCATTCCTTTGTTCCAAAGGGACCCATAGGAGATTTTTCTATAGGATTCTAATCCTACAAATTTCCTCCAATTTCCCGTAGTATTATAGTCCTCCTTGAATTTATAGTAAGCGAATAAATATTTAATCAAACAAGCTTGGGTACGTTGTTCACATCCATTTCTGAGTTTTTGGTTGATTTTGGTTTGACATTGTCAGCATATTTTCAGAAATCTTCCCCGTACAGTTGTGTCTTCTATTAATGTTAGACTTTGTGGTAGTACAATTACTACAAAAAAATTAAATACATACACACTAGACAGTTAGAAGGAAAACATCTCTTATCTACGTTTTATAAATATTATAACATGGTCAAGAAAGTTTATATTATGCCTGATGAGTTGGCTTCCTGGGGTTTTTCTTTCATGTACTATATATATATATATATACCCTATACGCAAATTGGAGACATGACTTAACAAAAATACAAATCAAACATATGCATGAGAATAGTCAACAATATATATGGACTATATAACATACATTCTTCTGACTCAAAACTCGGCGTTTCATTACGAAGATAATGTACCATGCTGGCTATCTTACCCACCTTCATCTAGACCGTCAAATTTCTGATAAACCATCCATATAGGCTTGTGACCAAAGACGCGTTCATTTCCGCATTTGTTCTAGAAGCAAATGAGTAACAGTCGCAATCGGGCGGCACCTTTAGCATTTGATTACAGATGTAATCTCTTGAGATGACCAAAGACGTGTTCATTTCCGCATCTGTCTGGCGATGCCCACATGTACAGATGCATCTCAGAAAGGTGTTTGCCAAAGAGAAACGGCTCCTCAATGATCTGAGAGAATAAAAAAATGTGAACAATGGCTAGCGTATGTCGTCCCGGCCGGCCGGCTGATTGAGATGCGGCGAGCCATCAAACGATCGAGGCACCACAAAATTCCATGTCGTTGTCAATGTACCAACCATTCAATCTCACCATGCCTAAAAAGTAAAAATATCAAGTGTATACGTAGAACCATATATACCGGATCAATTGTGTGCGTGTTATGATGTATAACTAAATACAAGGTAAAAAAAATGCGAATTTGATGAAAATTTTGTTCACCTAACTTGAAGTTCGTAAAAATATCCCAAAACATTAACAGACGTAGGGGAGAGTATGTTGTATGTTTTTGAAACATTTAAGATCAAACTCAATCGCATTTGTGAGTTACGGAGAAGAAAAGAACTCACTAAAATAGCATGTTTTAACCGAGTGGTCTTTCCTCGTGTCTCGCTAATGCAACTGAGTTTTAATTTTGAAATTTACTCTTTCCTCTCTTTTTTTTCTCGCAATATCTAAACTGTGGTGGCACACATCAGTCGGCCAGAAGCCACGTTATATTGGAGACAATATTTTCTTTGGATCTAGCATCGTATATTACAAACCACTTTTATTTTTTGTGGAGCAGCTATAGCTGGGACTAGCTATATAGTGCTCATCCCAATCTTTGTGTGGTTGCGTTTGTTGGGGATAGCACGGCGCAGACAGTCATTCTTTGCCTTGAAGAAGAGTGCAAAACCAGCTAGCTATCTTGTCCCAAAGAGAAAAGCGAGCAATAATTCGTGTGGCCTCTCTCTCACCAGGCGATTTCTGGTGGCACCCAATGTCTGGATCATCACACAATGCCATTGATATTCTCACGATTTCACACGGATTGCACCAATTGATCAGCGTAACCTCTTGGTTTGACTGTGCGTCGAAATTGATGAGCTGTGTTCCCTCGATCATTTTCTCCAACACGTCAACACGAAACTGATTGGCTGTGTTATTTTAATGTTATAAATCCTAAAATGCCCAATCATCCTAAAATTATTATTATTATTATTGAAATGGAGTCATCCCAAAACTGATTGGCTATGTTATTTTAATGTTATAAATGTACTCCCTCCGTTTTTTTATAAGGCATATAAAATTTATTCATTTTGTTGCATAATATAATTAAGGTGCGCATTTGAATTTGTTGATTTTTTCTTATTTGCCCTCGTTCATGTTATCTTCTCTCCTTCATTTACATGTAAGACTCTCACCAACTATTATTTCTCCTATTTTCAAGATATTTTAGTAGGGAAAGCATGATCATTTCCTCCTCTGTCTCTTGATTTTACTATTTTATTAATAGAAAGTCTAGAAGACAGTGTACCGTTGGATTAGGAACTGACGGGATACCTCCATTGTTAGATACTCCATTGTGGAAAATGGCTATACCGATCGATTAATCGGTGGCAGTTGGTAAACCATCACGTGTAGTGTATGCAGACATGATTTAGCGGCATCGAACTATTAATTGGCCGTTTTCACCTAGTAGTCATCCGTTTTCCCGATTAATCGTCCGTTTCTCCCATTTAATCGTCAAAGTAATTTATTTTTTACTCATTATTTTCAATATATGAGTTTATAATTTTATACAATGACATTGATAATATGCATTGTATAGATGAGGCGTAAACTATATAATTTAAGTTATCACTAATGATACTTTATATAGTGGTACCTTATTATGGTACTGATAAATAAATTATTTAAAAAGAACTTCAAATATAAATGAATATATTATTGTGAATGTATAATAATCCGTTAAATTTTGATTAATCGGTCGCATAATGATTAATGTCTGGCAAAGCCCTTCCATCAGATGAGGGCATACCATTTTCACAACACTGGTTCTGACCATCCCACGATTCCCCTTGTCAATCTCACTGCCCGAATTGTATAATCGATCTCCAACCTCACCCTAGTCCTCCTCCCATTGGCGGACCCAACCAGGGTCATGGGTGTTCAAGTGAACACCTATTTTTTGTTGCAAAATATCATGTGTTTAATAGATATATTATGCATATATATATATTGATAATTGGACCAAATATTTCACATTTATACTCCCAAAAGATTTCAACTCACTCTCACACCTTCCCTCTCCAATTCGTCTTAAGTAGTGTGACCCAACCTACCAACTCAATAATTTTTAGCCCATTCGGAGACCCCCTCTCCCCTCAAAGCAAGTCCGCCCCCCCCCCCTCTCTCAGGTTGTTAGGCGGTGCTAGTACACGAGTCCATGAGGCAACCAGACATTGGGCAAGGTGATTTGGTGGCAAGCGAGAAGGCGAGAGTGGCTCTAGGCTCCAGCTTGACTTCGGCGGTAGCGTGTTGGATAGTATGTAGGAGTAAGGTAGCTAACGCTAAGCTAAGAAAGCGGGCATCGAGTGGGACCTAGCCGGGCCGGCGAGGTAGGCCGTACACGTCGATAGCAGCACATGTGCATCCCCATTCCTCAATTCATCGGTCCCAAATTCCTTATTCAACATTTTTTCTTAATTATTTTGTAATTCTCTAAATTCTTTGTGGTGTTATCGCTAATACAAAAATGTTGTACTTTTTTTTGCTATTGTGAACTTTTATTTTTTTCTATTGAATAATATTTTATTAACTCCAAACACCTATCCGATAAATCATGGGTCCGCCACTGCCTCCTCCGTTGCCTTTCTTGTTGCAAAATTAACTTTTCGCACCTCCCTCATGGCTCGTGGGTGATGGTGACGACAATTGAGCCGCTGCAGCAAGCGTGCTTGGAGCTATGGCCTGTGGCGGCCATCAGTGATGGACGTGGTGGCATGTGTGAGCTTGACAACGTGCAGCAGTCGTGGTGGCGAGTGTGCTCGGAGCCTTGGCTGGTGACCACGGCCTTCTGAATCTTGATTTTCGTCGTGTTTCATATTTTTTCCATTGAAAATGTAAAATTTCTTTCAAAGCTTTGGTGAAACCCAGATGAAACTTGCTTAAACAAATTCGAAATATTTGAAACTTGCTTGAAACCTTTTGAAACTTCTAAAAATCCACTCGAAACTTCTCTAAAACTCTTTTGAAATGAGTTGAAACCTATACCGCACTTTGGCTGAAACATTCTTGAAACTTTGATCTTGAACATGAAATCTTCGTGAAACTTGATGTAACGTTGAAACTTATGTGAAATGTCCATGAAATAGCTAGCTATAACGTTGGAAGTGCTTCCAACCGTGTACCATGGGCTAGCAGCTTTTCTTTTATTAATTCTCTTGTGCCACTCAAAATACGCCTTATAATTTGCAACGGAGTGAGTATTACTTTTTTTATATTTTATAATCGGTCCATATTGTGTGTAACGTTGGGTAATTCAACCCGAGTGGCTCCCAGCTTTTCTAGCCAAGGGTCAGAGTTCAATTCCCAATAATTAGGATGGATCTTAATGCTGCGAATGAATTAAGGAATTTTACGGAAAAGATAGCATAAGTTGTTTACCACAATTTGTTTTTGAAAGGAAGGTCTATCAACAGTGCACTATTTTTCTTCAAAAACTTCTTGTTTGTTCAATGGCTTGACATGGATATAGTTCATGAATGTATTATATATCAGCAGAAATATTTCCGTACAAAAACAACATAATGAATCCATATCGACCTATATATTAGGACTGGGGTACTTACTGTTTTGCACAACGCTTTGCTGTACTATATGATAAAATTAGCACCCATGCTCAGTCTTTGGTTTGTATGTACGTAATTTTGTCAAAATTAGAAAAGAGTTCAAAATATAAAGAAATTACTGTATTGGAGGTAGCATATTAGCTAGTGATCAAATGCCAGAAAGTTTGGATTACTCACTGATGTTTCGAGCTATATGAAATGTTACGTTCAAAACATATAATCTTTTGTTAAGAAAGAACACTGTTTTTATGGTAACATCACAGTCTACCGGGTGTAGCCAGTGTTCACTTGAGGCAAGTATTAGGTTGTGACCTGGAATGGTATGCAGCACTAACACCAAGCCATTCACACCCAAGATGCCGCCAGATGTTTCATTTATATAAGTATATAAACTCATATAAAATCTCATGAAATTAGTTTATCTTGGGACGTATAAGCTTATACCTTACAAGCCAAACTAATAGATAAAAATTAATACATCATCTTTTGTAAGATATATGAAACTCATATGCAAACAACCAATCAAGTACTTTTCAACAAACAACATATGGGACGGAGGGTGGCTTACCATCCAAGGGTAGCTAACTTGTCTAATTGTGCCTACCACATGACTCCTAGCTATCCTCGTATATATGTCTGGGCTGTGCTACCTTGTTCCCACCATAGAAGATTGTGTAAATGTTATGGTGATAACTAAAAAGATTGATATGGATTTTGTTTTATTTGATCGTTTATAAATGCTAAAGATCTTGAAATGAACTTTTATTTTAAAGAAGAGTTTTGAAATGAAGCCATGGTTGGTGCTCGGCATTGTAGCTACAAACATATATTGCCTTTGCCTTGATATGAGCTGCTCCACGAATATATGTGATAAAGTTTAGGAAATCGTTTTTGTATTTCATTGACAACAATTTAGGGCCTTAATGTAAGTGAATCGTTTGTATATCTCACAGTGCTTTTATCCAAACAAACCATAACCATCTATATAACTGTGCCGGTTAGACATGGTGTTCGAACCTTCATTGAATAGTTGAGAAGTCTAGACAATTTGAAAACGATCTTGCATAGGTACGTAGTGTACTGTAATTTGAACAAGAAATGGAAAGGCCATACGGACAACAAACAAGTGGACCGGGAGGCACCGCCCTATTGATGTAGAACTAGAAGAAACGAGTACTTGATTGACAAATGGACAAACCAGCTAGCTAGTACACTAGAAATATAGATGGTGACCGGACTATTGGTATGTTTGGTTTGTGATCCAAGTAGCTGGATCAAAATTTTGGCAATACCAAAGTCTCGGAATGTTAAAACCTGAAGAAAAAAAATAGTGTTTGGATCATAGCTGTACCAATTCATGAGCTACCAAAATTAAGGTACAAATTGATGTGTTTGGATTGCAACTATACCAAAGTTTGCTAAAATTGTGAGTATGACAAGTGGGCCCACATGGCATCAAAATTTTTGCACAAAACATAGCTAACAGCGGTCTTGTTTTGCTGATTAAATCACAAAGAATACAATGGTTCAAACGGATAATAAATTGAATGTATGGTTTAGAAAGTATGGTCATTTAAATATAATTAATGAAAAAAGATAAGAATTAAATGCAGCCAATAAGTTGCTACCACCTCAGCAAAGGAATGACAGGAGGTGAGCCAAAACTCACCCAGGATTCATCCGCGCAAGACAACTGTGAAGCGTTGGTGTTGCCTTTCTAGGGCACGTCAAAATTTTGATACCAATCCAAAAGCTAGAAAAATTATCAAAGTATTAGAAAAAATTTGGTTTAGCACGTTAGGGCAGCAATCCAAACAACCACTATATGTACATATGGAACTTTGAACGCATGTGTGGTCTACATTCACATTCTTCAATATTAAGCCAGGAAGCCTGGCCTCTTAGTTCTACTTCGTTTATCTAGAAACAAATATTCCCTTTTTAGAGGTTAATTTTATGCATGTCGAGACAGACTAACCAACCATAGTTTGGATTTTGATCCTCTGTGGTAGTCAGGCTTGTAGCTTTTAGGTCTATTACTGTTCAATCAAACACCAGTGCTCATGATCGAGAGTAGAAAATCAAAGCATTTGGAGAGAATTTCAATGTGCTCAATTAATTCTCCCTCTTGCTGGAAATATTTTTAGGGCCAATTTAGAATGGATGAATTTTCTCAGATTCCTGTGAAAATGAATTGTTCTTTATAAATTTCCTTCGTTCTAAGCAGGGTTTTAGACTGCATTTTTTAGTTGGACAATCGGATGGAGCTGGGAGGAGGCGATGCGCTGTAAAATCTAGTTAGTTGTAAAGATTTTTTTTTACTAATTTCAATAATATTTTTGTTGAGAGCCAAGCCTTCCTTGCGTGGTTAGTAGAGGTGGTTGTATCCTCAGCCCACGAGGGTTCAAACCCTAGGTTTGACCCTGTGTATCTCATTAAGAAGGATTTTCTTTCGGTGGGAGGCGTGAGTGCGTGTGTGTTGTGGTGTGCGTGAGTGTGGGCGTCTATGTGTTGTACTGGTGATTCGCAAAAAAATAATATTTTTGTTGCTGTAGCTAAGAAAAAAAGCAGTTTACAAGTAGTTATATCCAATTACAGTATTGTTTTTTTAAGCCTTAATTAGTAAGCAAAATAAATTCATGCAGAATTTGATACATCCAAGCAGCCATACAAACAGTGGTCTCGCTTGAATCTCCAGTGAACGCGTGACAGCGACACCAACTTGCGTGCGGGGCCAATCTTTTTTCTTCCGAGAATTACATACATGGACGAATTGTCATCTGTTACTAAAAAGTGCTCAAAAAAGCAGTTAGAACGAAGTCCATTTTACCTCCTAATTATCAAGTTTGTCCATTTTACTCCCTGGACTATGAAACCAGATAACTTAACACTCAAACTTTTGAAACCGGTTTTATTAAGTTATTTTGTTTCGTAGTTCAAGGGATTAAATAGACAAACTTGATAGTTTAATGGATAAAATAGACTTCTTCCAAATGAAAAAGAGCAAGCAACATACCACGGGAAGCCAAGGAGGTTTCTGGGGTGCTCACGGCATCCTACAATCTCGTTGTAGTGATATTCAGTTATCTAATAGCCCTGACAAGATGAGATGTAAGATTGGTGCCAAGAGTGTTTCCACAAAATGTTCATTTGGAAAGTCAAATTACCTCTGAAAATTAAGATTTTCCTGTGGTTGGTTCTAAAGAACAGCATATTAACCAAGGGCAATCTCATTCATAGAGGATGGAAATGGGAAAATAGATGTCAGTTCTGTGGGGACGCAAGAGTATTACCCATTTGTTTTTCAGATGCCCATTGGCCAGGTATGTTTGTCTGGCGAGTTTTTGCCTGTGCGTTCAACTTGGCCAGCATACCAATGGATATGGAGCATCTTTTGGATTCATGGGTTTGTGGTTTTCATGTCAGACAACATAAGCTGATCATAGTGGGATGTGCAGCTATATGTTGGTCCATTTGGAAGACAAGAAATGCTTATTGTTTTCAGAACTAGTTGTTGGTTTGACCCAAACACCATAATTCATACCATCGCTTATTGGATTGATCTCTGGGGTCCATTGCAGAAAGAATCAGGGCAAATCACGCTGCATGAAGGAGCGGCTAGGATCAGGACGGTGGCTAATGGAGCTGCACGGATGGTGCCCTGTTCTGAAGACCCTGGAAGGAGCCCGTGTCTTCTCAAGTCTGAAATGCATGGGCAGTCCTGCCATGGGTCATGGGTGTTCAGTCGAATACCTATGTTTTTGATAAAATATTTTGCATTTAGTAGGTATATTATGTATATATATTAATAATTAGGCTAAACACTTTACACATTTATACCTCCAATAGATTTCATCTCACTCTCACATCCTCTTCCCAATTCGTCTCAAATAGTTTGGTTCAGCTCGTCAACCGTATAGCTTTCAGCCCATTTGGAGACACCTTCTCCCTCAAACCAAGCCCTAACCCCCCTCTCTCTCAGACAGCTAGGCAGCATTAGCGTACAAGGCAACTAGGTGTCGGTCGAGGCGATTTGGTGCAAGCAGGACGAGGGCGGCTCCTAGGCTTTGGCTGAACCTTGCGGCGGTGTGTGAAGAGCAGGTGCGCATTGTCTAGGAGGTAGGAGCAATGTAGCAAGCGCCAAGAATGTAGGTGACGAGCAAGACATAGCTGGGCCTTATAGGAGCCGTGGCCTGGGAGGGAATGCGAGTCAGCAGCTAAGGTTGCCTATACACGTCGATATAAGCACCTCCATTCCTCAATTCCTTAGTCCTACATCCTAAACCCGAATCAACATTTTTTTCTTAATTATTTTTAAACTGTAAATTCTTTGAGGTACCATCTCTAATATAAAATTTTGTACTTTGATTTTTGCTAGTGCATACCTTTGTTTTTTCATTAAATATTATTTTATTAACTCTGAACACCCATCCGAGAAATCCTGAGAGAAATCCTGGGTGCGTCACTGCTGAAATGGGAAAGTCTGTACGGTGTTGATCAGTCCAGTGATGCTGGGTAATTTTGTGGAGCTAGGTGCTTGATGTCAAAGGAGCAAATGTCTTTTTGTTAAAAAGACGACTTAGTTTGTTCTCTTCCCTGTCCTGCCTCAGAGGTAGAGGTGTATGGTTCTGATTGGCCAGGCAGTGTAGTGCTTATCCAGTACCTTGTAAGACTGTTTATGGTTTCCATAAAAGAAATCGGGGCAAAATCTCCCATTTCAATTTTTTTTTTTAAAAACGCCCTAATTAGTAAGAAAATCAATTCGTGACAAAAGTGAGGAGCCATACAAACAGTGGTCTCACTCGAATCTCCCGTAGGCGTGACAACAGCAGCAACTTGCGTGCGTGAACAATCTTTTTTCATCCGAGAATTATATGATTTTTTTAATCTTTTTTTTAATTTTATTTTAAAGTCACTTTATTTCAATTCTATTTTTGTCGAGTGGTGGTGTGGCGTGACCAAAACAAAAAGTGAGGACTTATCGATATGTGAAAATAAAGTTTGTGAGAGGTTAACTTTAAAAAAATTAAAAAAAAAATTAAATAATAAAAAAAGTTGGAATTATATACATGGACGAATTGTCATCTGTTAGCTGCAAAAAGCAGTTACCATTTGAAAGATAAGGACGTAGTCCATTTTACCTCCCTAACTATTAAGTTTGTCTTTATTACTCTCCGAACTACCAAACCAGATAACTTAACGCTGGAACTTGTCAAAATAAACAAACTTGATAGTTCACTGAGTAAAATGGGCTTCTTCCGAAAGAAAAAGAGCTAGGAACATCGTACGGGAAGCTGAGGAGATTTGTGGGGTGCTGACGGCATCCTATGCTCTTCCTCCGGTCTTTCTTACCTTACTCTCCTTTGGAAGGGCACACGTTGTCGTGTAGAGCTAGCCCAGCTACTGTGCTCAAAAGCAAAAGGCAAGGATAAGAGAGCACACGAGGACAGTGCTTACTGCTTAGATTTTGGTCGGTGCTGGCCGGCCTTGTAGTCGTACCAGAGAAGCCTCAGTCTCAACTCTCAACAGTGGTTTTGGCCGACAGGTAGTAGATATTTGCGGCGGCTGCAGTCGCACATGGTCGGCCGCGGGGCAAAAGCAAGCTCAATATCAGGAAATCTTATTCCCGTCAGGGAATCGAGTATGTGATGGACATGATTAATTAATTAGCAATATCTTAATTTTAGTTCTGCTACGTGTAGTGTGGGTTCCGAGATAGACGAGTAGATTCACATGGCGCAAGAGGGACCCTCGACTCAGTGATGGAACATTAGTAGATAGAACTGGGTTAAAACAGAGCTTTGTAAAGACTTTGTGATAATCACTTAGTCGCATACCTATGAAAGTGTGTCTTGGCCAACATATTAAGTTGATTTTCTATTGTGGGTAAAGCTGTACAATCTCTGCAGAGTGTTAAAAATTGTTCGAACAGTTGTGTCCTCGGTTATGAACAGTGCTTAGGAATTTCACACGAGGTTGGGAAGTGAACGGGTAGTTCAATAGATGTTTCAATGCAAAAATTTACTTTATTTATTATATCTTTCCAATTACGCTTTACAATCTATTTACTGTCAATATAGCTTTTTACAAAGTAACTATACATATATTCCTTTGTTCAAGCCTTGCATGAATATTAATTGCATATTGTTCTCTATGATTTGTTGAGTACTCTATGTACTCACGACTATATATATATTGTTGATCAGTTCCTAAGGAAGAACCAGAGAACTCAGAGTTCTACGAGGAGTACTGTGAATACTATGCGAACTAGGATGCGCTCCCCACTCGATTGCCTGTGGGCATATCGGATGACCACCAAAAGTTATCTTATTTCCGTTGAAAGAGTTCTATTTGTTTCTTAAGCCCTGGATAACAAGTTGTGTAAACCTTGACCATAAGGTCCGCTGCTACTATTAAATAATAATTTGCTTCTTTCTTAGTTATTTTGTTGTATGGATATGAGATTCATTGATACTTTACTGTGTGAGCTAGCTATTGATCATGTGACTTGCTTAGAATACACAAAGAGTTCGGATTTGCATATTCGGGACCTCACAATTGTCCACCTAAAAACAACAACAAAGCAATAGTGAGTCCAAAACTCAACAAGTACATAATAGAACAATAAACAAACATGTTATCATTCAATTAAGTCATTATCATTGTCATTCTCAAACTCAATTAGCAATATAGTCTTTCATGTAAACAATTAACATAATTATCTTTCCGTGTATGAAATGCTCAAGTATGCTCCATACTCATATGCAACTCCATCAGCTGATACCATTATAGCCGAGTGATCACCCGTTGGTGAACCACTTTATCCTTCACTTCTATGAAGTCTCTACCGAAGCAGGATTTTATCTAGAGCTCATGTAACATTACTCACCGACCTCATCAAAATAGTTACATAACTTTGTCACCGACCTGACTTGTGCAACTATTGCATGATGAATGCAAATGATGTAACACCTTTTTTATTATCTATTAACATGATCCATTATCAACATTACGTTGTCATCACCATATCATGTCATCACCATGTCATATCATTATCATGATATTTAAATAAGCATAAACAAATGTCATGGTAAATTAACTATAAATACAAGAGACAAACAAACCGATGTCTACCGCTCTACCACACACTTGCCTTTTAGCCACAAAAACAGGAACGCTACAAAAGCGGCATCGAACTCGAAGCAACACCCCCCCGAACAAAATCAATAATCCACCTTAAAAACATGCCATAATAGTACATGAACATCAAGCAACTCAACATCACTACTATGCGCAAACTTGATACAATTAACCCCTCTTCACTGGTCAACCCACCTGTTGTCCCGGTAATCAAACATCCTTAAATTTTACTCATGGAATCTAAATATAGCAAACCATATATTTTATGGAATCTACACAACATTTTCCACACTTTTATAGTTATGCAAATTCTCTGATTACGTCATCTAAATCCCCATTTTTAACCCCGAAGGTCCATATGGAAATTTACAGAACAACAGACTTCATAATTTCATATATGTTTTTCTACCACATAAAAAATAGCAAACCCTACCACTTATGGAAACTACATAGAATTATCCAACTAAACCTAGTTATGACCATAATTTAAATCGATCATCTACTGCACATAATAAAACAATCTACACGACTACTATTAACAACGACGAAATTATGGATTGTAGCACTCCAGAAGGCATAACTTTTCAACTGCTTAACCAAAATCTAATGATCTTATACTCTATGGAAAACTTAGACAATCACCTACAACTTTCCTAACATGACAAAGTTATGAAATAGGATGCAGATACCCCAAAACTCCCTTGCAAGGTTCTGGAGTACAATTAACCAAAACAGGGCATCACCAATCTACCAATTCCTACGATCAATCTACTCTAACCTTTGATTAAACAAAAATCTAAGATCAAAGCAAAGATTTCTATATCGTTACCCCTCAAAATTGGACGACAATTAGGGATGGATCAAGAAACCCTAGATTCTCCTCTCCTCTTCTTTCTTCTCCTTCTCCTTCCTTCTTCCTCTTCTTGCCTTCTCCTTTTGTGGTTCTTCCTTGCTTCCCCTCTAGTCGGTAGCAGCATCAATAAGGAGGTGGCTCGGCAGCGCAGCTAGCAGGCGACAGCATAGTAGAGGAGTGGCTGGTAGTAGGGCTCAGTGGCATAGGAGTAGCTGGCGCATGGATGGATAGTGGTGCAGGGCGGCGACTTGGCAGTAGGGAGGTGCCGGCTGTAGGGAGCAGGAGAGGCACCTTGGTGCTAGTGGTAGGCAGTATTGCGCAAGGGAGGTGAGGCTAGGGCATTAGGGTTGCAGCGTCCCCCTCCCCTCCAACCTCTCTTAAAGGCAGCCTGGCTCTCCCCTTGCCGAGTCCAAGGTAGACTCAGTTTGGGCTTGGGTCGGTAGCCCACTCCTCCCCCTAATATACTCTTTTTATGATTTCATTCCTAATACCAATTCGCTTCTTCTATTTCTGTTTTTCTTCTTAATTAAACAGAGTATTACATTTCGAAACCAATCCCCTCCCCCAAGTCCCTCACACGAGCTATCTAGGGTTAGGGAGATAGGTCTCTGTCACCCGTGGCTACCGCTGCGCACTCCAAGTCTCTACATCACATGTAACACCCCAGCTCAACACTGAGCTTGGAATCCTACTAAAATTAAATTAAACTAAATTAAACTAAGACTAATTACTAATTTTCAGCAGAACCTCCTTTGTATAGTTAACTATACCGAGGTTCCAACAATTAATCATAACAATTAACAATAAACTCCATATTCAAGTTCATTCGAGCATGCAAGATAATCTAAATAACATAAACAAAACGTGCTATTCTCATTATTACAATTAATCTGAAACTCAAAACCATCCATAAGTGATTCTCAAGCAGTTTACTTATTATTGGAATAAAACTAAATAGCAGTCGCCTTAAGGATGAGTGGTAGTGAGTGCATCCAAACATCTACTCCCTCCCATGCATGTCGTTCTTGCCAGTTGTACCTAAAACATATCAAAGCAAGAGTGAGCTCAAAGACTCAGCAAGTATCAACAAGGCTAAAGCTAAGTTCACTGTCATAGCATCCATATACCAAAATAAACATTACACTAAACATAGCCTTTATGCTTATGTAATGCGACCAATGCAATACACCTTTTAAACTTTATCTCTTTTCGCATTTTACCGGTAATGCGGGCTATACAACCGTCGATGTATACCCTTGTTTGTGCCCTCTGGCACAGGGACCAAGAGCGTATACTCCACAAGTATAGGGACCTTTGCCCATCATCTTCATGATGGGGACCTCATTAATCGTTGCCCACATTCCGCAAATGTGGGGACCTCAAGCCCGTAATTTACATGACGGGGACCTCAACTATTCATACTTGGTCACCACGTGACCAAGACCCAATCATGCTTACTACATGCATATGTACAATGACATCATCTTTCAAACATACGAATTCAACGTGTACATAATCACATGAAAACATTAACAACATACAAAAGAAACTTTAACCATAACTTGCATTTACCAAGATATATTGTAATTCATCACATTAACATCCATGCATGACTAATACGAACAAGACACAATCAAACTCAAAGAAACAATCATAATTATTCCTCAACCCGAATACTTGCCTCAACCGTGCGAGCGAAAAGGCGGTGGACGCAAAAATTATCCAAATACAACGAAATTTATACACAAGGTAAGAGGGCGCTATTACTTAAAAACCCCTGGAAAAATCCCTCCTCCCGCATTGGGAGGTGCGGATCGTTGAGATCTGATCCAACGATCACGACGACGCATCGTGCGTACAGCGCACGCAAGGAGGTCTATGCGCCTAACAGAGGTCGTCACCGTCGAGATCGAGATCCGCGGTCCAGCATTAGGGGAGGTCCTAAGGCTTTAAATCCGAGGAAAGAGGTCGGGACGGTCGAATCTCACGAGGAGGTCCCAACGGTCTAGATCTCGGAGGGAGGTCCTACGGGCTAAATCCACGAGAAGGAGGTCTAACCCGCTAGATCTAAATCTAACGGTTTAGACCGAAGGAGGAGGTCCTAACGCTCATCGATCCAAAGGAGGAGGTCCTAGACGGTCAAGATCTCCAGAGGAGGTCTTGATCGGTCGGATTGACACGAGAGGTCTTGGATGACCAAGATCTTCTCGGGGAGGTCCTAAGCGATAGCGTTTTAACGGGAGGAGATCTGGACGGTTCAGATTAGACCTAGGGAGGTCTTGGACGGTCCAGAACAACGCGGAGGGAGGTCTGAGCGCTAGAGGTTTTACAAACAAAACCTAACGCTCAGATCTAAAGCCGGGGAGGTCGCGAACGGCTAAGATCAAGGTTGGGGAGGTCCTGAGGGTTTCCTAACAAGGACCGGGGGTGCTCTTTTTGCAAAGAGGACCTCGAGGCGATCTTTCACAAGGAGGACCCCGGGGAGGTCTTGAAGGTGGTTTTTACAAAAATGACCTCGAGGAGGTCTTTTTGCGCAGGAGTGGTCCTAGTGGCTCAGATGGAGTTCCAAGAGGTCTTAAACGGCTAGGATCTAACCAGGGGAGGCCCAAGCGCGTAAGATTTTACACAGAGCCAGATCTAACGGCTAAGAGCTAATCCCAGGAGGTCTTTAAAGGCCGAGGTAGAACTAGGGAGGTCCTGGGACTTAGAAATTTCCGCGGAAACCCATCTGCGGTACAGATCTAACCGAGGGTGGTCTTAATGGCCGAGATTAAGCGAGGGGAGGTCTTACACTTACGGGTTTTCACGGAAAGATCTAAAGGTCGGATCTAAACGTGGGGAGGTCTTAGGCGGCTACGAAGAACTCGAGGAGGTCCAAGGTCTTTGTGTAAAGGCGCGGGACCTCGACACAGGCGACAAAGGGTGGCGGCTAAGACAACTCATCGCTCGATGATTGGTAATAAATGGGCATTTAAGATGTCCTAACGGATGACGAAACGGAGGTTTTGAACCGGCAAAATCCGGCGGGCTCAGCGGTTTGCCGCCGGCGATGGGGACCTCGCCGGCGCCACCAAGGGCACCGATATACTCGCAATAGTGTCGCGGACCTAGCGGAGGCACTCGGCGGCGGCGGCGGCCTTAAACGCCGCGAGCCGAGAATGACGGAGGACAAGTGTTTGGCAAAAACCGCGGTGAAAGAGCGTCACGAGCTATGCTAGCTAGACCTTAAGCTCTAAGGGACTAAAATGAACTCACCCGAGTGTAGGGAAGGTCGGAGGAACTTCGGAGGAGAGGTCGATGCCGAAGGAGGTGCTCGGTGGCGGTGGTGCCGTGAGTTGGGAAGACGACCAGCACTGACTCAGAAAACAAGTTTCCCGAATTGTCCACCTCGTGAAGGTTAAACAACACAAGTTAGGAGACTCGAGCGACCAAGAGAGCAAGCGATAGCCAAAAAGGTAATGAGGAACCACTGGGCCCGGAGGTCTTCAGGAGAGCTCCAAAAGTGACAATGGAGGAGGGAGGTGGTGTTCTTGGGGTTTGAGTTTGAGGACCACTCAGAGGGAGCTCAAGCACGGCCAAGAACGAAAAGGAAAAGGAGAGGAAGTTTTGGGCTATGTATAGCACGGGAGTTTGGCAAGGGCTAGGGCAACCCACTATGAGCAAGAACCATGCCCACCATGGCACCGCACGGCGCAGGACAAGTGGCGAGCGGTGAAGACTTTGGAGGTTAAAGCTGACTAGCAATAAATGCATGTCAGCAGAAAGAGCCGTTGACAAGAGGCAAAAGGTGACATCTCACGGCCCCCAACTGCTCTGACCTTGACACACGCACGGGTGCGGGAAAACCATGATGACGGACCTCCGGGAGGTCGTGAGGAAGAGAAACAGGCCGAGGAGAGGTCACGGGCGTCCCAGATGTGCTCGGGGAGGTCATGGACGTCCAAGAATCGCCGAGGTGGGGAGGTCTTGCGCGGGCGAGGAGGTCCTGGGAGGTCGTGAGCCCTACGATGGACATCCAGTGGCTTGGACCACCCCGAGGCGCTGAGGGCGCTCAAGAGGTCCTCAGATCAGTGGGGAGGTCGGGAGCGGTGGATGGAAATCCAACGGCTAGAACGAGCGCGCACGAGATCGAGCTCGGGTGCGGCGCTGGCGACATGGTCCAACCAAGTCGGTTGAGTTGGGCTCGGGTCCGAGCCCGGGTTTGACTCCAACCAGATTTAAATTTTCTGGTATTAGAGAAAGGCTGACATTTGGAGGATTGTTTGAGGTAGCAATAGAACTCCAAAAATTATGAAATTTTTGCAGGAGCTTGCTAGCTCAAACGAGGACCTAGCATAAAATTTTCAGAGGCTTTGGGGCTGTGGATTTTCCTCCAAAAATTTAACAAGGCACTGGTCCAAGGTTTGACCAGATTTTGAATTGGTTTGACTGACCTCCAAAAATATTCAAACATTTTCTAAAAATTGTGAAACTTTTCAGAGGAGTCACATACCAACCCAAGAATTTAGGAAAAATATTTCCAGGAGATTATCACAAGATGGAACAGGGATGATTAAGAAGAATAAGATGTGGGTCGAAATGACTTGTGATCTTTGTATTCCATAATCTCTTTACAACAATTGCCCAAAGCACACAGGAAATGCAAGATGTAAGAAAAGTTTTAATTTCCCTCATTTTCTTACATTTGAAACACAAGCCTAAAATTGGGATGTTACAACTCTCCCCTTACAAGAATCTCGACCAGAGATTAGTTTACTCGGAGAAGAAAGAAGGAAAATGCGCACGAAGCGATCTTCTCGCTCCCAAGTTGCCTCATCTTCAGAATGGTTTGACCATTGAACTTTAAGGAGCTGGATGACACGGTTCCCTAAGACAAGGAGCTCAAGCAAGGGATCGGTACAAATCTTGGTCCTGACCTGGTAGGAAATGTGCCACTTTAGTTGACACAGAGAACTTGCCAAGTCCAAATAAAACAAGGATTGACGGACTGAGAGGTCTTTCTAGATCTTAAGGTTGGTGGAGCAAGGTCGTGGTTAGCTGGTGGAGTGATTTGTCTGGTTAATTCCGCCAACAACGGGATCTCAGCCTGTTAACTAGCTATGGAGAGTCATCCCTCCGCAGCTAGCTTCTTAGAGGAACTAAGGCCATTCTCAGTTGGTGGAGCAATTTGTCTGGTTACTCCACTAACGAACGAGACCTCGGCTTGATAACTAGCTATACGGAGTCATCCCTCCGTAGCCAGTTGATTAGAAGGACTATGGACATTTAGGCCATAGAATTTGGGGCAAAAGCATGCGTGATGCCCTTGGGTGTATAGGGACGTAAGGGTATCACTCAAGTCAAGCGACAGAGGACAAACCGGATGGTAGCATTCTTCTTGGGGAACACGGGTAGGTTAGCAAGGCTTGATAAACCGAGGTGGTGCAGGGCACCGATAGAAGAGCAAGACAAAGACCATCAATAGAAACAAAAGATAGGGATACAAGGGAATGAGACGCTCTGAATTGATTAAAATAGTATCGGGCAAGAGGTAACAAGAAGCGCACCTAACACGACATCGGGTTCCTCCCGAGCTTTTCGGTGAGATGGAGTCGACTTGAGTACGAACAACCCTCGTGTCCCGAGGTTTTGCGGTTGCAAGTGATCGAATCACGGGCGCGAAAGAAACGAGGTTGCCCCAAGCTTCTTAGGACAATTGTAAGCATAATGACCACAGGTTTGCGGCGAAACAAGTGACTACGGCCGGTTGCGGGCCGCCTGGCGACTTGGTGCGCGATTGGGACGCGGCTGCGGAGAACGAGGGTTCTGCAACCTCCTTAGGACAACTATGCGCATAGTGACCCTTTGCCATTGCGAGAAAAAGCAAGTGATATCACTATCTGTTGGCGCTTGCGCCGATCCTCTAGCTTTCTCTTTCGGCCCAAAGAACTACGTGATTCTCGACCGTGAATCGAAAGTCGGGAAGGTATAAACGGTAATTTGTCCTGCGGCTCCACGACAAATCATCCAAGAACTTCTACAGTCCAGAAGCATTGGCGATTGCGATACTTGTAGATGACCAAGAAGCGATCCTTCAAGCTCTAATGACCTGGCGATCACCAAGTTCATGCCACACTCTTTGGGATAGTGAGTGCTTCCCTCGCAGAGAAAACAAGTGACTATGGCAGTCGGACAGTTTCCGGGCAAGTGGTCTTCATCGCAGTTTGGACAACCCGTAGAACACTCCTTGCTGTAGTGTCCTTCCTCACCACAGCGCTGGCAGACCTTGACCTTTCCTAGTTCGCAACCTTCGATGACATGGCTCTCTTCACCACAGTCCAAGCAAAAAAAGGTGTCGTTGTTCCACGGGCAATGGGAACAAACTCCATCTGTCCTTTGAGTGGAGGCGCAAGCAAGGCTTGTCCGGACAATTGGGGCCAGGGAGATTTTCACCCCTGCCAGCCCACTGACCTAATCCGCTGCTGGTCTGTCCAGACATCCTGCCACAAACGGATGGGTTAGCATGAACCCGAAAACTAGAAGCTGAAAGACGCGATTAGGGGATTCTGACAAAAGTTTGGGGCGGGGACAAATACTAAGATGGATAAGGGACAAACCCGAAACTGAAAGCAAGGAAAAACCATTAGAATCTCCACCAAACGAACTCCAGAAGCTCAAAAACCAACATAAAACCAACGCAAAAGCTCAATTTACAAAAGCAATTCCCTCGTATGACTAACTCGTATGGAAGAACGAGCAATCAGTTTAGGAAGGTGAAATTTCAGAAACCAACCTTGGCTTAAATCAGCTGAAAAGCAAGGTAAAACCACCTAATTGAGGGTCAGACACGAAGCTAACTCATATCACTTCTTACCCTTTTATTCCCACGAGTTTTAGTTGTATTTACCTCTCATTTCCTACCTTAATTACTCACCACTAGCTAGCTGTCCAAATTCCTTTCTCCAAGCTCTCATGGTTCTCCCAAAACCAAGTTAATCGATAGAGGCTAATTTTTGAAAGGAAGAGAGGAACAACTTTTTCAAAACTTAAGTGAGAGTAAGGTGAGATGAGCAAGCTAAGATAGGTAAGGAGTAAAATTAGAGAACTTACTTAAGTTTTCATAAACTATTTGAAAGTAAGTTTTCAAAATATCCTAAAGGCGACCAAGCTAGGGGTTTCACGGTCAGTATGGCTCTGATACCAACTTTGTGAGGACCCGGAATATTTAACTAGTAACACTTAACCTCCAATTGGTTCTAGCGTTACTAATTAAACATTCTAAGCCTCGATGGACATACGCTTCCCAGAATTGCAGCATATGTACATCATCACAAAATTACACATCAATTCCATACACATACATCACTAAGTTCAACAACGACATACATCAAATAAAGTTATTACAAAAGAGAGCCGACCGCCAAATAGAACAATATACAAGAATGACAATGAAGCAAAGCGCCATAAGATGGCTAGAACAAAAGTCGACCGGTTAGCCAACATAACCCACAAGGCAACCGACCGCCGCCAAGCTAGTCGCCCATAAGCTACCACAACACAACTCGCAAAGTGAGGCCCTTCGGGCTCACCTTCCTCCTCTGCAACAAAACAATTAAGCATAGCAACCGAGTACAAAGATTGTCTTTGTACCCTTAAGATCGACGTGTGGAATAGCGGACCTATTCATAAACTACATGCAAGCTTATTTAGGTGGAGGTTGTATGTCTCATTTGCATGAAGCCAACTTTATTTGAAATAATGTAATACATTTTAAGAGCAAGTTTGCGAATCTATTTTGTTATCAAAGTAACGGTAAGTAAAGATACCAATAAGTAACCACAGGAAGTGACTATCCCAATAGTCACCACAACATAGCACTAATCGATTATTACCACCCATCAAGTTTTAATTTAAAAGGTTGTAGTCTAACTCTTGAAAGACCTTGCCAAGCGTGTCCATAACCTAGACGAGGCTATTCGAATAGTTTTAACCACTGCGGGTGTACCAATGTACCCACACTTGGACCGCCTTTAAGCCAAAAGCACACTTCGAAGGTATGCGGCATGGCTAAGTCCTACGAGACATTTCCAATCTTGTGTATTAACTACGAGCCGCTCAGTATGGATAGAAACCCATACGCTTACATTGCAAGCGAAAGACAACCACCCGTGGGGAAACCTTCGGACACTACAATGCTCCCACCTCCATCCCTCCTGCGACTCCTGCGACTGGGCCAATACACGCCAAAGTACTAAGTCAAGAGAGGTCCCATACCCTCTAATGTGGTTAGCACGCTAAAATGCTTGGTTTAGTGTAACAAGATGTTCGGTCCTTGTTGACCCGGCACCATTCCGAGTCACACCCAAAATCACACCATCTTACCATTGTGCCCAAGTCTAAATCATTTTGTTTTCAGTTTTAGTTTTCATAAGTAGATATGGCACAAGGTGGAAGTCATAAATCATAATAAGTTTTGTGTGATCAAGGTTATCGACAAGTCGATAACAGCCCATTTCTACCGGCTAAGCATGGCTAAGCAATTAATTCGCAGCTACTAAGTGACAAGAGCCCATCCACGAACTCTAAATCATAGCAAGTAACCTAGGCTCATGGTAGTAGAGGATAATCATTTGCTAAGGAAATGCATCTACTAGGCCAACTATTAAAACAAAGTAGCAATGCATACATAGAATTTGTAATCAACATAAATACTTAAAATACTGGGATTAACATGATCAAACCGCTTGCACCTTGCTGTTGCTCAATTTGTTACGGAGGGTCGCTCTCGGGTTACCATGAAATGTCGAATCCTAGCTTAAAAGGCAAAAGAACCAAGAACAACCAATAAGACTAGCAACACTTAAACAAAGAGCAAGCAAAAATTATCCAAATACAACGAAATTTATACACAAGGTAGAATACAAATAAACCAAGACATAGAAGCTGGAAAAACCTAATTTGGATTTGTGGCGCAAAAGATATTACTTAAAACTCATTTTCGGCCATAATTAGCAATGTAGCAAAAATATTTTCTAGAAAGATTTTGAAGCTGAAATTTTATGGTAGCTACCTACTGGTATAGTGGTAACCCATATAAAATTTCAGGTCATTTGGAGTTAAGATGATTTAGTTATGATTTTTCTAAGTTCTACAACTAGCATATATCATTTCTCAGGAACATGAATAAAGACAAAGCCTAGATCAATTTAAAGCATGTCTATAGGCCAAATTTACCAGGTTGAGTTTGCTCACTTTGCAACTACAGAGAGGAAGTTATGTGGTTTACAAATTTTTCATGAATTTCTAGACCTCATTTTTCATTAAACAAGATCATGCTATTAAAATTATTTTCTGCTACAACACAGGGCCTAATTTCATTCTCAGATTAAAGTTCATACCATAACAAAGCTACAGCAACTGGAATCATTCAAAAAGGAGTTAAAATGACAAAGTTATGCACTTTTGAAATTTGAAACAAGAAAAGACTTAGGAAACTTTGAGCTCTCGGAGGTCCAACCGAATGGAAGACAAAGGAGAGGTCGTGGGCCATTAGATCAAGGTCTGACGGCTACGAGCCTCGAAGCACAGCGCGCACAAGACCTCCTCCCGCACTGGGGAGGTCTAAATCGTTGAGATCTGATCCAACGATCACGACCAGTGCGTGCACAGCGCACGCAAGGAGGTCTATGCGCCTAACAGAGGTCGTGACCGTCAGATCGAGATCTGGCGGTCCCGAGCACTAGGGAGGTCCTAAGGCTTTAAATCCGAGGAAAGAGGTCGGGACGGTCGAATCTCACGAGGAGGTCCCAGCGGTCTAGATCTCCGAGGGAGGTCCTACGCTAAATCCACGAAGGAGGTCTAACCTGTTAGATCTAAATCTAACGGTTTAGACCAGAGAGGAGGTCCTAACGCTACTGATCCAAAGGAGGAGGTCCTAGACGGTCAAGATCTTCCAGAGGGAGGTCTTGATCGGCTGAGATTGACACGAGGAGGTCTTGGATGACCAAGATCTTCTCGGGAGGTCCTAGCGATAGCGTTTTACGGGAGGAGATCCGGGCGGTTCGAGACAGACCTAGGGAGGTCTTGGGCGGTCCCGAACAACGCGGAGGGAGGTCTGAGCGCTAGAGGTTTTACAAACAAAACCTAACGCTCAGATCTAAAGCCGGGGAGGTCGCGAACGGCTAAGATCAAGGTTGGGGAGGTCCTGAGGGTTTCCTAACAAGGACCGGGGGTGCTCTTTTTGCAAAGAGGACCTCGAGGAGATCTTTCACAAGGAGGACCCGGGAGGTCTTGAAGGTGGTTTTTACAAAAATGACCTCGAGGAGGTCTTTTTGCGCAGGAGTGGTCCTAGTGGCTCAGATGGAGTTCCAAGAGGTCTTAAACGGCTAGGATCTAACCAGGGGAGGCCCAAGCGCGTAAGATTTTACACAGAGCCAGATCTAACGGCTAAGAGCTAATCCCGGAGGTCTTTAAAGGCCGAGGTAGAACTAGGGAGGTCTGGGACTTAGAAATTTCATGAAACCCATCTGCGGTGCAGATCTAACCGAGGGTGGTCTTAATGGCCGAGATTAAACGAGGGGAGGTCTTACACTTACGGGTTTTCACTGGAAAGATCTAAAGGTCCAGATCTAAACGTGGGGAGGTCTTAGACGGCTACGAAGAACTCGAGGAGGTCCAAGGTCTGTGTAAAGCGCGGGACCTCCGGGACAAATGACAAAGGGTGGCGGCTAAGACAACTCACTACTCATCGATGATTGGTAATAAATGGGCATTTAAGATGTCCTAACCAGATGACAAACGGAGGTTTTGAACCGCAAAATCCCGAGCGGGCTCAACGGTTTGCCGCCGCGATGGGGACCTCGCGGCGCCAAGCCAAGGGCACCGATATACTCGCAATAGTGTCGCGGACCTAGCGGAGCACTCTCGGCGGCGGCGTTTTAAACGCCGCCGAGCCGAGAATGACGGAGGACAAGTGTTTGGCAAAAACCGAAACGGTGGCCCGAGCGTCACGAGCTATGCTAGCTAGACCTTAAGCTCTAAGGGACTAAAATGAACTCACCCGAGTGTAGGGAAGGTCCAGAGGAACTCGGAGGAGAGGTCGATGCCGAAGGAGGTGCTCCGGTGACGGTGGTGCCCGCTGGAGTTGGGGAAGACGACCAGCACAGCTCCGAAAACAAGTTTCCTGAATTGTCCACCTCTGTGAAGGTTAAACAACACAAGTTAGGGAGACTCGAGCTGACCAAGAGAGCAAAGCGATAGCCAAAAAGGTAATGAGGAACCACTGGAGCCCGGAGGTCTTCAAGGAGAGCTCCAAAAGTGACAATGGAGGCAGGGAGGTGGTGTTCTTGGGGTTTGAGTTTGAGGACCACTCAACGAGAGGAGCTCAAGCACGACCAAGAACGAAAAGGAAAAGGAGAGGAAGTTTTCGGCTATGTATAGCCCGGGAGTTTGGCAAGGGCTAGGGCAACCCACCGTGAGCAAGAACCATGCCCCCGCCAACGGGGCACGCACGACAGGACAAGTGGCAGAGCGGTGAAGACTTTGGAGGTTAAAGCTGACTAGCAATAAATGCATGTCGTGAAAAGAGCCGTTGACAAGAGGCAAAGGTGACATCTCACGCTCTCAACCGCTCGACTCGACACACGCATGGGTGCGGAAAACCATGATGACCGGACCTCCGAGGTCGTGAGGAAGAGAAACAGAGCCGAGGAGAGGTCCCGGGCGTCCCGGATGTGCTCGGGAGGTCTGGACGTCCAAGAATCGCCGAGGTGGGGAGGTCTTGCGCGGCGAGGAGGTCTGGGAGGTCGTGAGCCCTCGATGGACATCCGGTGGCTTGACCACCCAGGCGCGAGGGCGCTCAAGAGGTCCTCGATCGGTGGGGAGGTCGGGCGGTGGATGGAAATCCAACGGCTAGAACGAGCGCGCACGAGATCGAGCTCGGTGCGGCGCGGCGACATGGTCCAACCAAGTCGGTTGAGTTGGGCTCGGTCCGAGCAGGTTTGACTCAACCGGACTTAAATTTTCCGGTATTAGAGAAGGCTGACATTTGGAGGATTGTTTGAGGTAGCAATAGAACTCCAAAATTATGAAATTTTGCAGGAGCTTGCTAGCTCAAACGAGGACCTAGCATAAAATTTTCAGAGGCTTTGGGGCTGTGGATTTTCCTCCAAAAATTTAACAAGGCACTGGTCCAAGGTTTGACCAGATTTTGAATTGGTTTGACTGACCTCCAAAAATATTCAAACATTTTCTAAAAATTGTGAAACTTTTCAGAGGAGTCACATACCAACCCAAGAATTTAGGAAAAATATTTCCAGGAGATTATCACAAGATGGAACAGGGATGATTAAGAAGAATAAGATGTGGGTCGAAATGACTTGTGATCTTTGTATTCCCATAATCTCTTTACAACAATTGCCCAAAGCACACAGGAAATGCAAGATGTAAGAAAAAGTTTTAATTTCCCCTCATTTTCTTACATTTGAAACACAAGCCTAAAATTGGGATGTTACATGTACAATGACATCATCTTTCAAACATATAAATTCAACGTGTACATAATCACATGAAAGCATTAACAACATACAAAAGAAACTTTAACCATAACTTGCATTTACCAAGATATATTGTAATTCATCACATTAACATCCATGCATGACTAATACGAACAAGACACAATCAAACTCAGCAAACAATCATAATTATTCCTCAACGAATACTTGCCTCAACCGTGCGAGCGGTGGGCGCGAAGAGGCGCTGCCCCTGGGATCACGCTCCCACCTGAACATAAAGATAACCCAATCTAAGACCAACATACTGGACCAAAAGCATAAATAACAACACAATTGAACTCACTAAACTTCCAAGCGTTTTCAATCTTCCAATTTCTAGCGATCGATTTGGTGTTCACTGCGGACAGTCAACTTCTAAAATACATAACTTTCTGCTCAGGAGTCCAAATAAGATGTTATAATACTTTCTGGAAAGGTAATTAAATTACCTAAATAAACTTAGTTGGGGAGCCCTTCTGACTCTGCCATTTACTGCCCCTACCAAGCCAATCTACAGAACATCAATTATCACATCAGGTTCTCTGGACAGTACAATAAAACCACCATAACTTTTGCTACGAAAGTCCAAAGCTTGCGTTCTTTATCTCTCTGAAAAGGTATGGAAATTACCTACATTTTTGTTATATCGAGATCCTCTGATTGCATCTTTAACTAATGGCTTAACCTAGTTTCCTACAGACTGTCCAAATACTGACAGATCAGCAGGACAACGATACTAAAAAAATCATAACTTTTGATCCGTACGTCGGAATCAGGTGAACTCGGCGGCCACCGAAATCTAGGAACATTTTCTAAATAACTCTAGGAGATCAACACTTCTGATTCGGCCTCTAAGAACCCGAAAACAGACACGCATGTAATGGACAGAATTCTGGAATTAAACGCAGCAGTTCAATGATTATCTAATTGATGGCAATAACGAATCTAACTTGATTCAAAATAGCTAGGAGACGAATTGTTACCCTTGAAGACACTAATGAACTCTCTGAAAACCCCACAAGGATCTCCTCTCCCCTTTCTTCTCCCTCTCCTCCACCTTCCTTTGGCCGACAGCAATGGCGGAAGCACCACAAAGGGGGAGGACATCAATGGAGCGCAAGGGGAGGAGGTGTTGGACCAAGGCGTCAATGGAGAGGGAGAGTGGTGGATCTAGGGGGGAAGGAGGGGCAAGGGGAGGGGCTCTAGGGTTTTAGCCGTCCTCCCCCCTATCCCACTTGGCCGGCCTCCACATGGGCCTCCTAGGCTAAAGGCAGAGGCCCAGTTCTCCTACTTTATTTACGTGCGGCGAACACTTGAGTCGTAACTTTCTCTCTCGAACTCGGAATGGAGTGATTTTTGTCTTCCAATTTAGATAACTCATAGCACTTCAACTTTCTATTTGTAGAGTTTTTCTTAAAATGCCGTCTTCATTACAAAAGTTGCCTTGGAAGTTGACTCGGTTGCGGACCTTGGTTCTCTGTACGACCTGCCTTGCGGGCCCCATATCTCAAACCTTAGAATTCCAAATTAGGTAAATGAGGACTCTAAATTATACTATAAAAATGATCTACAAGTTTGTAGTTATGAGGTTTTCCATTCGAAGTCGTTCCAGTCGTGAAAATTACGTTGCAAGATGATTACAGATTCTGTCATATTTCTGTGCGAGGCAAATAAGGAATCTCTCAATCTTCTTATATTCTCTGTACCTAAACGGGATATTACATCACACATAATGGAGAAGAAGAAGGCACACACGGAGGCACACTCTGAATCGTCGGCGTCAACGCCTCGTGGAGGGCTACCACTTGTTCCATGCCCAAAGTGTGATGTGCAAATGATTTGGGCAGTGTTCGGGAGCTTAAGGAATCTTGGAAAAGAGTACTACAAATGCCCTAACAACGATGATGTAAGTAATTTTTTAAAAAATATAATCACTTTGCTTTGATTCTGATGGTGAAATTTGGGATTTTTTTTTCACTTCGTAGTAATGACTCCTTTTGTTGGTTCATTTGGTTGCAGATGTACTCCAGTGGTTGCAACATTTTCATGTGGAAAGATCTATGTCTCATTTGAGTGGGCTGCGCTTGCTGTAAAAGGAGAAAAGAAGAAGAATGTTGTGTGAAACTCTACAATGCACAAGCGATGAAGGAAATGGTTTGCCATGTTGATGACCAAGTGCTGGCACATATAGTTGATGTAAAAACATCGTTAGCCCAGATTAATCACTCAATCCTGAAAGTAGACGCTGTGGATGAGAAGTTTAAAATAGTTCTTGTTGCTTTTTTTTATTCTTGGTGCTAGGAATTTGCATTGGTAAGATTGGCAACTGAAATTGTGATGTATTTGTATTAGCAAGGAAGAACTGAATGAGTTGAATGAACCCTATGTTGGCATTGTATAAATGAATTTGTTTTGCTTTCTGCGAAGTGTTGTTCCATGGTCTAAGGAATCCTTTATTTGTTCAAAAATTATATAAAATCTCCTAATTACTCTTCCTATTGTGTCCATTTAGATGATGTTTCTTTGCTGTAAATGAAGAAGACACATAATGTGGCTTGCTGTCAATCTTTCCATTGTGCAGGTCAAGCATATATGAGAGGGTGATGGGGAATTTGGAGCAGTAGTACCAGGTTCACGAAAAGAATTGTATCAGGATTTAGGAAGCATTATTATCCAGTGAATAGTATCAAGTGCATGTCACAAATATTGCGATGCATGCTAACTGCTTCTGCTTAGCTAGCTTAGTCTTGGTGCTAGCAAAGAAGAAGAAAATTTTGGCAGCAAGACCACAAGTAAGGATCCATTGCACAAGAATTTTGTTTGTTACATAAGGATCCATGAAGCTAACAGAAGGTCACATATGCATAAGAATCCACCAAGCAAATAGTAGTACAGAGTGCAAAACACATGAGTACAGGACACAGTGCATACATTACATAGTTTGTGCATAACACATGACACAAACAAAACAAGGGATACATTGCTTCATTGCATTAAATTGGTTCACAAGGAATGGAAAAGTAATCCCAGCACAAGTTTGCACTGATCGCTGCCTCCAAGGAACTCGTGCCAGAAAAAAGGTAAAGTCAATAGGCTAGCAACTGTAGGCTGAAAGCAATAAACAATAAAACACAAATACCTGGATCATTATTTCACTTTCTTTAGAGGGCAACTGGGTTGTTATGGGTGCCGATCTCATTGCATGTCCTAAACATACGGTTGCCTTTCCATTTTACTTTTTCTGCTTGCTCTTCCTGGGTCAATTCCTCTTGCATTTCCCTTTAGTGATAATATCAATTGGTGGCAATATGTCAGGATGTTTAGGAATGCTACAACCAAGATATCTTTCAACCTCCTCGACTCTAGATTCTTGCCAGGCAGGAAGTTCTGGATTAATTTCATCCAAAAACTTTTTGAATTTCCCTCTCACATTCTGCATGCACCCAAGTGAAGGTCTAGCTCGATGTAGCACATTTTCCATGTCCTTATGCATGTGTGAGGACAATATTTTAATTTATTCCTCCGCGGGATCCTAGGGCTTTTCCTCCATCATATTGCCATCCTCATCAAAGACAACCTGCATCTTGTAATTTGCAGTCCACCTTTTCAAAACATAATGACTAGGAAGCTCATTTAGCAATGCACCTGGTAACACGAGGATAATGTGACGGCAAGGAATTCCATTAGTGCCAAACAACATGCATGAGCAATGGGCAAAAACGCTTTAGTGCCACATGTGAATTTTCTTACCTTCTTGCCATCTTCCATTACCGTTGTCACTCTAAGCTCGTAACCATGCGCCTTGCTCCCAACAAAAAAATTATTTTTCTATTGGATATTCTGTACAATCACTGACATGTGGGCCCTCGGTTTATGGATCATGTCCACAGGAGCGCACAGGTCTACAGTGGACAAGGTGTGTGGAATAGTGGTGCTTGCCACACAAGCGACCACACATGTAGCCACGTGGGCACTGATAGGGACGAAGGAGCCGACGTGGAGCACAAGTGGCTGCTAGGTGGCACCACATCGCGGCCACATCACTCTAGCGCAGTGGCGGCACTCGGGACCAAATGGTCACCGGTGTTACACGCCGCGACGACGGTCGTGTGTGTGTGCAAAATAAAGACGAGAGGATGGGGGACCTGATGTGCACCAAAGCGGTGGTGGGACGCGAAGGAGCGGCTGACGGCAAGGAAGAAGGTGGCGGCGTGTTCGGGTTGATGGTAAAGAAGAAGCTCCTGTGATCTTCTAGTGACGAGACAGTGTGCACGATGTAGAACATGGAATGGTGAAGCTTCCCATGTAGTGGATGAGGTCAAAGCTCCAATGACGGTGGTGCACCTCGGGGACCGTTGACTTCAAGCTCAAATTCCGGCAAGGTAAAATGGAGTGAGAGGCTTAGGCTACGGTGGTGAGATGAGTGAGAGGTTGCGAAGGGGGTGCTCCCTTTTATAGGGCAAAGGGATGGCCGGAGGGGGAGATCATGCACGAGCTTTAACTCGTTGGCGGCGAAAGTGGCCATTAAGGCAAGGGAGGAATGACCGAGTCTGTGTGATGAGTGGAGGGGGATTGTGGAGTGTTAATGCGCATGATCGTGAGTGAAAACAGTCATCTTTACACACAGGAGCGACGGGAATGGCGGTGGCGTAGGCATGAGGAAGATGATAGGCAGGGTCGGGAGCGAGTGAGAGAGAGAGGGAGGCTGATGGTAGGGCCCAGGGTGGTAGCGGGAAGATAGAGAGGGAAGGCGGGCGCTAATAGGCGGGCCCCGCGTGTCAATGAGGGGAAATGGGTAGCGCACGCGGGTGGGCTTGCGCAGGGAGATGTGCCGCAGGTTGACGCGGGGAGAAAAGAAAAATGGACTAGAAAGAAGGATTCAGCCCGATTCTAAAATTCGGATTTTTGAGAGTTTTTGAATTACATAATTTGCAACAATTCAAATAGGTTTTTAGAAAATAGCAAATAGAGTTCAAAAATTATGAAAATATTCACATAAATTCTCTGAGTTGTTTTGAACTTAATGGAATTATTTCCAACTTAAAGTTGGTATTTAGCTTTGCAAATAAATTAGTTTTTTCTTAAAAATAATAGGAAAAAACATTTTTAAAATCTAGAAAATCCAAGGAAAATTAATTAAAATTTCTTTTTAGTAGATATGAAATTTTGGGATGTTACACCTAAACTCAAATAATTGTCTATTGCATCTCCCAAAAGTATAAGATCACCATTAAAACTGCATGAGATTAATTGTATTAGTTATGAAATTAATCCTGAATTTATTTTAAAAATTAAGATTACCTATTTTTGGAGTAGCGTTTGGCAAGCCTTAAGTAAACTATTACATATGTAGGAAACTATGACTACCTTAGGTCTAAGGATCCCACATATACTATGTATGATACTAACTAATGACACTTAAGAATATAACAATTCTTATAGTGTCTCAAGGCGGGCCAATCCAACACTATGTTCTCCAACATATATCCACATTATTGATTTGATATCTCGTATCCATAATCCATGAAATTGTAATACCTCGTTCAATCCTAAGAATTAAAATTGAATTTCAAACCATTTTATCGGGAATTAAAATAGAATCTCAGACTTTCTGTAAAAGGGGGATTAAATCTTGGGCCGAAGGCCCATAGCCTTGGCCCCATTAGGGGCACATTATAACCCTAGATGTACTGTAGCACCCCGTACTACAGTGCCGCCGCCACGGCTACAGTAACTCCGGCGCTACAGTGCACCCCCCTCCATTGCTTTGCTGTCCAAGAAGAAGGAGGAGGGAGAAAACCCTTCGGGTGCCGCCAACCAAGGAGAAAAGAGGAGGAGGAGGAGGAGAAGAGGAGAGATGGTCTTCGCGGTATTTCTTCATGATCCTCCTGGGTGCTGCAAGGGTAACGGATGTCGATCTTTGTTGTTTGATTAGTAGTAGATGTGAAACTTCTTAGAATTGATTGGATCGAATTGCTGCGATTAGAAAGTCAGTTCTGTCCAGATTGTTGTGTGGCCAATTTGGCGATCGTAGAAGCCAAATCAGAGGATCCCATCTCCTAGAGTTATGTGAGGTTCGTTCTTAGCTTTCAGTAGACGTAAAGATCGCTTAATTCTGACATACGGTTCAAACGTTATGATAATTTTCGTCTCTGCTATTCAGAATCCTAACGAGAATGAACTGTCAAGTTGTCTTTTAAAATATGATCATGTTAATGGAAAATTCAGGGCTTTAACCCAACTAGGTTATTGTAGGCCTTGGTCTTGGCTTTTGATATTGATAAAGAACACTAAGTTTGGATAAGCCAATTAGAAGTTATGGCTATTTTCGTGCTGCTGCCCGATTTTGTCGAGTAGTTCTGACAGACGGTGTTCATCGGTCTTTTGGCGTTAGATGCATACGGAATTTGGGATTTCCACCAACCAGGTTGTAGTAGATAATTTTGTTACCTTTCAAGAAAGCCTAAGTTTACATTTTTATAAATTTCATAGTAAAAGTTATGTCACTTTTACTACTGCTGTCCATTACGGCTTCCGGCTAGAATGTAGTTCAATTCGCGTAAAGTATGCAATGAAACATTGGGGGTATTGGGGTATGTGTTGCGAGTAGTGTTTTGACATCATGGTTCTTATTGAGTAATCTAATGGTGTAGGTGGTGAGGCTCCAGGGTTAGCGGCATCGTTGTTGCCTCCTAACGCATCGCAACGCTAAAGGCAAGTACACTGACATTTGTATGATTTGTGTATGTTGGATGCTTGATGTTCATATTGTGTTTTCATTTGATACGTGAGAACTTCCGATGATTATGTTCCTTTCGTATGTGAAATTCATATGTTCGGAGATGATGCTAGTCATTATTCATAAGTACATTTATGCATCCATTTTCATGTTCTGTCCATGGGAGTGGAGCTCCACGGGAGTGGAGTCTAAAGTCCCATTAATTCCAGTATGGGCATGTGAGTCCCACCATTCCAATGTGGGCAGTTTTGGACACCCGTATGAAATGTTCTTTATACGGTAATTTGGATCCCCGTATTTTGTTAAATACGGGCTTAAGTGAACACCGACGGGTGTGTCACTAGCTATACCGGTATAAGCAGGAGTGCAGTCCATTCAATTCAAAAGATCCATTCATTCCAATCGTGCATTAAACATTCAGTGCTATGTTCATTTTCTTTAACGTTGTGGTCTTGTTCATATCTGATGTATGTTGAATTATCCATTGTACTTGCTGAGTCTCGGACTCACTCTTGCTTTGTTTGTTTATTTTAGGTGATCGTTGAGGATGACTATTTTAGGAGGGAGTAGACACACACTATTCACTCATTCACCATATTCCAGTTTCAATAATAAGACTTGATTCTACCTTTCATACGTTTAGTGATGAATTGTAATAAATGAAGTTAAATATGGTTGATTATTTCTACATGTGATACTTGGTTATCTCTTTTGATATGCTAGTATGAATTTATTGTTTATTCCTGTCACTGTTCTATTAAATTTGGAACTCCTAAAGTCCTTAGATGAGTATGGCTTAAACTCTCTGCTTGATGGTTGTATGTTAGAATATTTAGGTGACATCTTGGCTTCCGAATAACCAGGGTGTTACAGTTAGTATCAGAGCGAGTTTTAGGTCTGTGGTAATTAAGGTTATTAAAATGACACACTGTGCACCCAGTAGGTGGGTTTTGGGTAATCCGTTGTATCCGCATTTCTAGTGATATGTTTCATCATGTTGAACTGTTCTTGAATTGCTTATGTAGTACCATTTTTGTTGTTAATCTATGATCTGCTATGATATTCTATATCTATGAACAAATACTACGATTGTCATGAGATGATCCTGTATATTCATGATTGATTATTTTGTTGAAGCGTGTTGATAACGGATGTTAAGAAGTTGAGGTCGTGGTTGTTGCCCTAGGATTCACCAGGTTACACCACTGTTCGTGGTATGTGGATAGGAGAGTAGATACCCTGAGTACTATAGTTATAGGTGTTGAGCGTGAGTTGCTCTAGAAAAGTTGTTCTCTTCCTTCATTTTTGATTTTGGTCAATTCTTGTCTAGTGGTGGTTGATGAATTTCTCTTGGGTTCGTGGTTCTTTGTAGTTGATGGGTTTCAATAGGTCTCTAATTGTTCTCTGAAATAATTATTGTTCTTTGACTGTTGAGTTGCTTTGCTACTTGTGATCGTTGTTAATTGGCGAGATCGATATTTCCATGATTGTTTCATATTTCTTATTGGAAAATATGACTCATTTATTCGTTTGATATTTTGGATAATAAAAATTTTCTGTTGTAAGTTCGTTAACATGAGAAATGTTTGGCTCTATACATTTCTTTTGGATTATTTCAAGTATTGAAGTTTAATGCACCCCTTTTCTGAAGAAAAGTGTTAAAATCCTTTTGTGATGCCTTGTTGTGGTTAAGTCAGAGTTTGTAATCAAATAAATTGATATGGTGGGTAACAAGTTGAGTCATTGGTGTGGTGCATGATCAATATTAATTAGTAACCTTGGGAGTGAAATTGATCAAGTTGATGTTGTCTTTTACTAGTTGTTGATGAGCTGTAAATATGAATAGTGACTAAGAGTGTGTCCATGCCTAATTGGTGTCAAATGAGTTATTAAGAAGTATTGAACATTGATGATCAGGTGGTCATTAAAATTGTTTAAGTTGCTAAACTTGTTGGGTTATTTGGTCCCAATGGATTAATCTAAATATGTGGAAAGGAAAACTGGAGGAAATGCTACATTTACATATTCCTTAGTATGATTAATTATTGGAATTATGTATAAAAGGTTGAAGGGATTGAATATCGGTGGGTCTAGAATTTATGAGAGGATTTCTGCATAGTTCTTCTAAATAGAATGACACAATGAATTTGGTTGTAGTGTTGTTGAGACTTTTAATCGATGGAATATTTCGATTCTTGAAGTTTTAATGTGACATTGCCGAAATCTAAACATAAGGAAGAACAGTTGAATATGTGTTTATAAATATTCACGTGATTCGCAAAGGAAAGTAGATAACAACTTGACTTCACGTGATTCGCAAATGAAAGCCAATTGATAGCAACATGGTTGAGGTGCAAGCATTTGCGTGTTGACCTTGGTGTTGAGCACCTATAAGAGTTGAGCGATATGATTTAATAGGTGACTTATGAGATGAAAGCAGGTTTGCAATTCATTTTTAATGTTGAAATATGATGAGGATAAAATAATAATAAAAGAATAAAGGTAAACAACCTAGAAGTGACTATCCCAATAGTCACCACAACAATATACGAATTACCGCTCGGGATAAAGCTTTTGGACAACTACCATGCTCCCACCTCCATCCCTCTGCGACCCCTGCGACGGGAGCCAATACACGCCAAAGTACTAGGTCAGAGAGGTCCCATACCCTCTAGTAGTTGCTTATGCGCGAAATGCTGGATAACGAAACTCACAAGATGTTCGGTCCTTAATTGGCAAGGCACCTTTCGATCACAATAGATCACACCAATCTTACCATTGTGCAGTGTCTAAATCATTTTTGTTTTCATTTTTAGTTTTGCAATTAAACATAGCAAAAATGCTGAAATATAAAGTTATAGAAAGTTTTGTGTGATCAAGGTTACTGACTAAATCGATAACCGCCCATTTCGATACTAAGCATATGCAAGCAATTTGACCGGATCTACTAAGTGACAAGAGATCATCCAGTGACCTCCAATCACGACAAATAACCTAGGCTCAGGTAGTAGAGGTCAATATTTTGTCTCTGGGATATGCATTCTGGTTTAACTAATCAATTTAACACAAATTAAGCAATGCATACATCTGGTGAAACAAAATATTAGACTTTAAAATCTTGGGATTAACATGAAAGCAGCGAATAGAGCGAATAACAGGCAAAAATCAAAGATCACAAACCAACACCAATTTATACACAAAGGCTAGACTATCACAAAGGAATAACAAAATAGCATTCTGAGATGATTCAAATAGACATGCTTTCATGATAAATCTATCCACTCACTTGATTTACCAAGATAAGCACAAAATCAATCCTCTTATATGTTTTAATCTTTCTCTGGAATTATTTAATCATCAAGTTAATATATCAAAAACAGACTAGTTTCTCTAACTCAACCATTATTAGGCGATATTACTAGAACCTACAAAAGCTATTGACAACACTAACCGATCAAGTATCCAACTATGAGATGCTAAACAAAATTTTCTATCTAAGATAGGATGTTAAAGATACTCAGCTATTCATACCCTAAGCATCACACCAAGATATTGCAAGGCTAACAAGTTCCGAATGTGGCTACTATAAAACCTTTCCTCACTAAAATACACATCACAAGTACTGAGTCAACACATCTAGTCTCAATCACGACTTCATAGATCAAGGCCAACAAGTGATTTGAAACCTATAGAGCCTAACTAATTAATTTCTTGCTAGCACTACTTCTCGAAGTCATCAAGAACTAACAAACTTCAAGAGCACAAGCATGATACCCAAAATCAGTTCTCGCAGAGAGAAGAACAATTCTGAGAGAACCGGTGACTACTCCTTTCCAAGCCTCAACTTTCCAATTAAGCTTAAGCATGTGAGTTACTAATGACCATTACTAAAGTTGATTAGCATTTAGAACACGGCTAAAGGAAGATGGGGCCCTTTATCGGTAAAGCAGAGAAAAACGGCCGAAGCACGAGAGCTCGGTACTCTGAACTGAACACCGCCACGCGAAGAAGTGGCGGCGCGAGTCGGCGGCCAAAATAAGTCGCCAGTTCTTTGAAGCCAAGAAGGTGGTGTAGGCGTAGGAGAATGCAGATGTGCGCGGCGGCGAGCGGCTGGCGGCGGTGGGAGTGACAAGGTGCGGCTGCACCGCGAGTAGACAATGAAAATTAAGCGCGCATGGGCATGATGAGTTACAGGAACTCACCCGGTGTGCTGGCGGCAGCGGAGAGGCAGGAGTGGCTCGGCGGCGAGAACGGCGGTGGCGATCAAGGGTCACCGGAGGAGAACAACCTAAGCAAAAATAGGAAAGAAAGGCGGAGATAGCTTGGTGAGTGCACTAGATGGTGCTAGTGCGAGCAGTACCCAAGAACCAACTCACCAGGAGATGAGGGCGATGATCCAACTTTCGGTAAGAAGAAGAGGATATCAAATTCAATGGCCCCCTGCTGGTGAAACTCAAAATTAGCGAGAAACCATGATAGGGATCGGAACACGATGTGACGCGCAAAATAAGGGATGATCTTCAGCGGTTGTGGTGCTGACACGGCGAGGCCCGGCGGTAGTGAAGCAGTGTGCGCACTACCACAATTTGAGCTCGGGAAGGCAATGGAGGGTAGGAAGTGGTTTTAGGGTGTCCAAAGGAGGATAAGAGAGCTTTGCGAGGGCTTAAGTAGGGAAGAAGCGAAGGAAATCGAGGCGGCGCTTTGGCACGAGGAGCTCAAGAGCAGTCGCGACAAGTGGTGAAAGGAATGGTGGGCGATTAATCTTTGCGCGAGGCATGGCCGTTGGAAGATGCGGCCAGAGGCAATGCGCGCCGGAAGCCGGCGGTGAACGACGCAAGGCCGAGTGGCGACCATGCGGCGATATCGGCCGGCACCACGGCACTCATGCGAAAGGTAGGTGGCGACTGGCGAGTGGGAGCCCGCGGCGATGTGGCGGCAAACGAGCGCAAACGGCGGCGCGGTGCGATTAGGTGGTACGACTTCGGTCGAGGCGTGTCGGCATTGGATCTAAAATGGGCGGTCGGGATTGATGTATGCATTGGACAGGTCGGTTCGCGCCGCGCGGCGTGGATCGTGCGATACTGCGGGCGATCACGATTGATTAGATTGCGGTGCGATTGGTTAGTGCGGCCAGGCCATTTAGGTGCGGATCGGGTTTGAGTCGAATCAGTGCAGGCAGACAAGCGATGAATCTGATTTGAAGTTTTAAAAGGCTGAGAGAGTTTGGAGAATTTTTAGAAGTAGCTCTGAGCTCCAAAAATTCCAGAAATTTTATGGTAGTTACTTGAGACAGATATCAACATTGCATAAATTTTCCAGAACTTTTTATGCACTGAAAAATTCTGCAGAAAATTCACAAGCATGCTGACCTAGGGTTTGACCAGATTTTCAACTAGTTTGACTTGGCCATTTGAAATAGCAAATAAAATCTAAAAATTGTGAAATAATTCAAGGTAGATAGGATGATGAAGATGACAGGAAAAATATTCCTGGGGATGATCACAAGTTTGAAGGCTAAGAATGTGCTGACAACAATTTCTATTCACAAGAATTTAATTCTAGAAAATGAAAATTGCTAGGGAAAAATGTAGAAACTTTCAAATGATTTTAAGAGACAACAAAAGTTTTATTTCTCCTCAAAATTTTACATTTGAAATACAAACCCTAAGTTGGGGTGTTACAAATCTCCCCTACGGGAATCTGGCAGAGATTACGATCATCTGCGAGAAGAAGGATGGGTAATGCGCCGGAGGCGATCTTCCCGCTCCCAAGTGGCTTCATCCTCGAGTGGTTCGACCACGAACTTTAAAGAACTTGATCACGCGGTTCCTCGTCCTGCGTTGACTTCTTGAGGATACGAGCAGGCGCTCACGATAAAGCGAGATCTTCTGCGCATCGATATTTTCCAATGGTGTTTCCTCAGCTGGAATGAAGAACAGTTGAATATGTGTTTATAAATATTCACGTGATTCAACAAAGGAAAGTAGATAACAACGACTTCATAATGAAGCGTTCGAGGCTAATTAAGCTCATTATTGCGTAATAATGAGAGTAATTACGGACTAATAACCACGCTTTTCAACGATTATCAATAAGAGATAGTGGAGAATTATCTGTAGTTATTTGGGTATAACTCGTAATTTGGTTGCTCGAGTCCTCACTAGTAAATGGGTCTTCGGCGGGTGGACCGGTTAATTGTGAGGATGTCGTGCGAGGCTAATCGTGCAGAACTTACGATTAGGGGTAGTCGTAGAAAGAGCTTACGACTAGGTTACAGTCGTAGAAAGACTTACGGCCAGGGCGCTATCGTGGCAGGACTTACGATTACACTATAGTCGTAGAAATACTTACGACTAGGGGTGGTCGTAGAAGAGCTTACGACCACCTAACTTACTCCTCCCTTATAACATTAAGGGGCATACCATGTGACATCATATTACATGATTATGGAATAATAAAATGAGGATTATCATATCCTCGTCATCTAGCCCCCTAGCTTTAAGTGAAAATAACTTATTTGATTAAGGGTCATAGATGATCTTGCGACCACTAGTGGGTCGTAGAAAAACCAGGAGGAAAATCTCTCCAACATGTGTTCACATCGACCCGATGTATGCTTGGTCGAGGCAATTTGTTGAAAATTTCACGATTACAAAGTAGCCGTAGAAAATCTTACAACTTTGGAGTAATCGTGGCCTTATGATCGGAAGCAAAACCTTTCTGATTGGCATTTCTTTTGACCCGAAGGTCAAGAAGGTAATTTCACTTGAGGTGTGAAAAGAGTCTCGGTACTTTCGAACGGGCAGACTTGTCCGTTGGAGCAATTCCCGAAGCGGTGGGAACCGTTGGGCTTCCACGGCGTTTCGTTTCAAACACAGGTTATAAAACGGACAACGGGAATAGACTTAGGGTTCTTACCTTTTCCCTAATTCACCCCGACTGTTCATTGCTTCCTCATCTCCTCCGCCGCCAGTGATATTCTTGGAGCTTTCCCAAATCCAATTCTTCCCGCCTTTGAGAGAGAATGGCTAGGACTGTCTCCAAGTGGGTCCAATCGGAGATGGACGAGGTGAAGATGGCTGCTCTAGTCGCCGCCGAGAAGATCCCCGAAGGACTTCTCGTGAGGTGGATTGCGGCGGGCGGAGAGCATTGGCCTTCGGGGGAGGAGGATCAAATTCTGGTTTTCCAAGCGTACTGCGCGTGCGGCCTCCGATTGCCTGCTCATCCCTTCCTCACCCTTGTGCTCGAGCACTTCGGGGTGGAAGTGAACCTAGGTCCTAATTTCATCACGATGCTGAGCGTGTTCGTATATTTATGCGAGGCTTACCTGGGGATTCCGGTGGACCTCGAGCTTTTCCAGTACTACTACGGAATGGCTCATCAAGACGGGATTGCCGGTAGCTGCGGTCTGAAACTTCACGACAGTAAGTCGAAGGAGTACATTCAGATGTTTACCCGGTCGTCATGGCCGGGGTGGAAGAAGAAGTGGTTTTACTGGGAGGTTACTAAGGAAGATAGCCTTTCATTCGTCGGGAAGGCCGCCGAGAGGTCTTCTTCCTGGGATTTGACTCCCAGTAATCTCGACCGGATAGCCCCCTACATTCAAGCTATCAAAGACTTGAAGTCGAAGGGGCTTACCGGTTGGCACGTGGTGAAGGACTTCATCATGCGCCGAATCAGCCCTTTGAAGGCACGAGTTCCTCCTATGTGGAGGTACTCGGGAAAGGACGACCCAACTAGGGATTACAAGGACGGTGAATAGAAAAAACTTACTCTTTTGGCTTTGTCCTTAGTTAATCCTGATTTAGTCTGCTAATCGTGCTGTCTATGTATTCAGATCTTCCACAGGGGGAGATTGACGCTCACGTCAGGCTTGTCTGTGAGAAGAGTCCGTCTAACATAGCAGCTCCTCAAATCCTTGCAGTTTTAACCGCAGAGGAGAAAGAGGAGCGCCTAAAGGTAATTGAAAAAATAATTTTGCCTTTAGGCGTTTGTTGTCGAAAAATGATATACGACTAACGGTTTTGTCATAGAAAAGCTTACGACTAGATACTGATCGTAGAAAGACTTACGACCGGACGTAATCGTAGCAGGACTACGATTATACAATGTCGTAGAAATACTTACGACTTTTGAGCTGGTCATACTTACGACCAGTTAGTGACCGTAGGAGATCTTACGACCACTTTATTTTTCTGTTTTTCAACAGTAGGCATGGAGAACCGTCGAGACGACGAGGAAGTCGATTTGGTGGTCATTGGGGCGACTACGCAGGCGGAGTCAGCGAAGTCCCCTCCAACCAAGAAACATCGAATGGTAAAAGTTGGCGATAAGGGTGGATCGAGTTCGGCCCCTCCTGCTCCTTTTGCTAAATTTGCCGCAGACTTGGCTGCGGTGAAGAAGAAAGTAGAAGAAGAGGCCTTTGCCCTTAAGCGCAAGGTCCCTAAGGTTAAGGTACCCTTCTATTACGACAACAAGTCATTCACAGTTTCAGCTTCTCGTGGCTTCATAAGGCAGCTAGGAAAGGAGAACTGGAAGAACTTCATGTCTTTTGTGAAGAAGCTGCTTGCTCGGTGAGATGCGAGGCCGAGGAGCAGCGCTCTTAAGGTGGTCGAGATAGATCTCGGCCACAGGGAAATCGGAAGAAAACTCCGTTGTCGAGTGAATCTCGACCGATGATGGTTGAGAAAAGTCGAAAAACCTTAGTCGGAAGGTTGCTCCCAAGTTTAGTCGAGTCGGTCTTGCGGTATGTAAAAACATAAGTGTAAGAACTGCATTTACTCTTTGTTTTTTACAAGTTGACTTACTTCTGCGTTTTGTGATCTTAGCCCAACACCTTCAGCCCCCAGGGATGCTCCTATGGAGAAGCCCGCTGTCACCTCTTAAAGTGTAGAAGATGCGACTGCGGCGATAGCTGAAGGTCCAGCTTCCATTCCCGTGGCGGAGGAAGTCGTGGCTGCTGAAGTAGTTGCAACCGCCGAGGTTGTCGAAGTCGCTACGACCACCGAGGCTGCCGTAGAGACTGAAGAGGAGGCGACAGAGGCCTCGAGGGAGACACCGGAGGTCGGTGGTGGTGAGAGTGCCGACCGCCGTGCCGGTAAGGAGGTTGTCGAGGACGTTCCTTCCGGCCCTCCAGGTGGTGTTCTCGTCACCGAGTCAGAGGAAGAAGAGTACTTCAACTTTTGCTCTGATTTCTTTGGCCCTAATTCTATCGTAGGATTTTCTGCCTACCGATCTCGCGACCGAGTTCCACACCCCAGCAGCATTCCCAATTGTGGGGATGTTTTCGATAATGAACGTCTCGAGGGGGTCTGGTGGAAACGAGTCGGGGAGATGGATGGGCTGAAGGATCCATCGCGAATAGTCTCCATGTTTGCTTGGTCAAACATGAATGTAAGTATTCATCGATACTCACGTATGGTTTTATCTGTGTCTCTTATCGTTTTTCTCCCTTGTAGAGAGCCGTAGAGCAAGTCGTTACGATTTGCGAGTACAATCGGTAACTTGTCAAATTACGACAAGAGAAGGAAGTGCTCTGCGAGCAAGCAGAGAGGTGGTGAGTAACTGATTCTCATAATCGTATCGCAAATTGATTACTTACTTAGTACTCGTAGACAATTGTCGTAAAAAACTTACGACTTGGTACTAGTCGTAGAATAACTTACGACCAGGGGGTAGTCATAGAAAAGCTTACAACCATCCATCGGCCGTAGAAATGCTTACGACCGCTTGTCTGTGTGTTCATGTCTTCCCTTTACCCTTTCAGGTTTAAGAGTGACGAAAAGACCTTGGCTGATTCACTCGACTTTGAGAAAGCTGAGTCGAAAAAGCTAAGGGATAAGGCCACCGACCTCCTGAAGAAGCTTCAGGAGGCTAACTTTGCAACTCAGCGGTTGCAGGAAAAAATAAATAGTACGTGTAGTTACGACTGCTTTTGATCTTGGTTTCCGCCTTCTTTAACCTCTCATTCTTTTGCGAGAAAAGAAGTGAAAATAAGGCCCTTGGGCGAGGTGGGGCTCTTTGGATCGAGGTCGGGAGAAGTCTGGGTTGTCATGAGATCTCCCGCATCGCGAAGGAGAAAGATCAAGAAATTGAGAACTTAGGTTCTCAATTGGTACAATAAGTAGAACTTTTATCATTATCGATTTGTTTTATCTTCTCGTAGAATTGTTTCATCTAATCAATCCTTACTCTTTCGGATCGATTGATTAAAATAAAACAACTCCACAAGGCTTGACTTATTCCCGGAGGAGGCGAAGTCAATAAAGATCAATCTTCAAGACAACATCTCATACGAACAATGTACTCGATGGGCCGTGTAGGGAGGATTGCTCCTCGCGACGACACGATGGCTGCTCATCTGAGTGCCATTGAAACAGTCGGTACCTTGCAGAGTTGGTGTCTACTCTGAAGACCAACCAGAATGATTCGATAAGGGAAGCGGTCAAAGGATCTGTGAGCTTTGTTTTAGCAAAACTCAAGGCCCGTGATCCTAACCTTAATCCACATTTTGTTGAAGCTGACTTCGATTGCACCGAATCTGAAGTAGAAAAGCTGATCGAAGAGATGCAGTCGGTTGGTGAGAAGGTCGCAGAGGAGATGCAGATAGAATCTCCTTTATCAGAGTAGTTTGTAATACGCTTTTGTAAAGATAAGTCTTTTTTGGTGATGTACAAATATATGATTCTTTCTTTTTCCCTGCAAATTATCTCGTAGAGTAGTTAGTAATTCGTAAGATAATAAAAAAAGAAAGAAATAATCAGACCAGATATGAGCGATTCCTCCTTTCTCCTTCTTTTTCCCTGCGAATCATCTCGTAGAGTGGTTAGTAACTCGTAAGATGATAACTCGGAAAAACTAAGACTAGGAAATGAAGTTATGTTTATAACTTTATCCTAGCCCCCGACTATTTACTTAGTTTATTGGGAATAAACTAAGAAAATAGTAAAGAAAGGGTTTATGAGAACAGAGAGGTTTGTTCGACTTATAGTTCTCGAGTATCGACTATCTCGCTCTAGTCGAAAGAGTGGAAACAGATCGACGCTAGGAAGTTCCCTCTAGTGGGCAGGACCACGTGTAGAGAAAAAAAGGCTTCGACTAGGTGATGTTACCATCTCCGACTAGATTAATCAAATCAATAACGGCAACTTGAGTAAAACAAACATCTAGAGGACTTTAAAAATTCATCCGACTGTTTTCGTTGTACCTGATAAAGTTGCCTGGCGTAAAAGTAGGAAGCGAGGCAGCTAGGAAGTTCCTTCTAGTGGGCAGGACCACGTGCAGAGAAGAGAAGCTTCGACTAGGTGTGTTTCTTCGTCTGGTCAGTTAAAACTAATCAAGTGAATTGGAAGCAGTTGGACGAATCTCAAAAGTGCACTCTACTTAGAATATTTTTCAAAATGAATAAATAAACTAAGGTGATGTAAATTTGCTTAAGAATTTTCGACCATGTTTTCGAGCTCGAAGAGCTGTGTACTGGTAGCAATAGTTAAGAACAAAGCGACACTAGGAAGCTCCTTCCAGCGGGTAGGACGACATGCAGAGAGGAGAGACTTCGACTAGATGTGTTGTCCTTTCTTCGACCAGTGTACAGGGGGAATGAGCATATGAAATATGGTCGAAAACGAAAGCGAAATTCAAAAAGAGACAAAAAAAGATAGGGAGAACCTGATACTTTTATTGTCGTAGAAGCTTGTTACACATAAAATTTACGTAACTGGTCAATGTTCCAAGAATTTGAGAGAACACGGCCGTCTTCCATTGCAAGTCGTACCGATCCTAGACGCGTTACTTCGACCACAGTGTAAGGACCTTCCCACTTGGGAAAGTTTATTCAGATTAGGCGGGATTGGATAAGCCTCAATACCAAGTCACCTCTGGCGGTGTGAGGTTGGAACTTACGATCGTAGTATCTGCGCAGGGCTTGTTGGTAGACTGCGGAACGGATTAAAGCCTGGTCCCTCTTTTCCTCGAGCAGGTTGACGTCATCTGCTCGAAGCTGTTCTTGGATGGAGTCGTTAAAAGCTTTGACTCGTTCTGACCTAATCTTTAGTTTTGGTGGAAGCATGGTTTCAGCTCCAAAGACTAGAAAGAAAGGTGTTTCTCCTATAGCTCGGCTAGCTGTCGTACGAATTGCCCATAATACTGAAGGTAATTCTTGTACCCAAGCCCCCGAGCGCTTGACAAGCTGATCGAAGACTCGAGTCTTGATTCCCTTCATTATTTGGCCATTCGCTCTTTCGACCGCCCCGTTGCTTTGGGGATGGGCAACAGAAGCATAACACAAACGAGTTCCCAACTCGTCGTAAAATTCCTGAAATTTTGCGCTTGTAAATTGTTTGCCATTGTCTGTGATAATTCGACTTGGTACTCTAAATCGAGTTATCACGCATCTCATCATGAACCGTTTTGCTGCTTCCGTTGTTATCCCAGTCACAGGCTCAGCTTCTATCCATTTTGTGAATGTATCGATGGCCACAAAAAGAAACTCAAAACCACCTGGAGCTCTGGGTAACAGTCCTAGGATATCAAGACCCTAGGTCGCAAAAGGCCAAGACAGAGGAATTGTTTGCAATGCCTGAGCCGGTTGGTGTATTTGCCCACTATGGCGATGCTTGTACACACTTTTAACCAGCTCCACGGCATCGTGGAGGCTGTTGGCCAATAAAACCTTGCCGAAGGCTTTACCTACCGACGATGCAGCAAAGCATGAGTTCCACAGATGCCTCCGTGTATGTCGTGAAGGAGTTTTAATCCTTCGCTCTACGAAATACATCGCATAAGTACCCCTTGTGTTCCTCTTTTATAAAAGACACCTTCGACCAAAGTATACATTTTGGCTTTTCGGGATAACCGATCTGCTTCGAGATCGTCGTCGGGTATGGAACCCGTCTAAAGATACTTGTAGATGGAAGTCATCCAGGTATCTTCGTACTCTAGAGAGGCTGTTTCCATAGGAGGTGTCTCTAGTTCTTCAACAAGGGACGGCTTCTGAAGTTGCTCTAGAAACACCCCTTTCGGTACCGGGGATCTGGAGGAAGCTAGACGAGCCAATTGGTCTGCAAGGAAATTATCCTTTCGAGGGATAAATTGTACCTCAAAGCCCAAAAAGTGCTTTTCTAACTTTCGAACTTCCGATAGGTACCGGGACATGGTCGGATTAGAGCACTGGTACTCTTTTCCGACTTGATTCACGACTAATTGAGAGTCCTCTCGCCAGTAGTCGTCGAATCGAGAGCGCTTTTGCGGCTCGTATGCTAGCTAGCAAACCTTCGTACTCTGCCACATTGTTAGTGGACTGAAAGTTTAATTGTATGGCATACTTTAAGGTCTCTCCGGTAGGAGATTCCAGGACCACCCCAGCCCCCAAGCCACTTATCGTAAGTGACCCGTCAATGTACATCGTCCACTGGTCGTGGGAATCGTACTGGGATTCTGAACAGGTTCAGGATTTGTCCATTTGGCGACCAAGTCTGCCAAGATCTGGGATTTTATGGCCGTTCGGGACACGAAATGGATGTCGAACGCCCCAAGTTCGACTGACCGTTTTGCCATGCGTCCCGCTGTTTCCCTAGTCTGGAGGATCGCTCCCAAGGGAAACTTAGGCGGCACAGCTAGTTTGTGCGCTTGAAAATAATACCACAGTTTCCTCGAAGACATGAGGAGGGCATATAGAAGTTTTTGAACCTAAGAGTAATGCTCCTTAGGTCCGTGTAAAACTTCGCTAACGTAATAAGCGGTGGTTATGCGTTCTCACGTTCTCGACGATCTTGCGCTCACTTCCTGTCACGTGGGAGCTAAATAAATTAAGAGCGTCTCTCCTGGTGTCGGGGAAACCAGAACAGGAGCACTCGTAAGATATCTCTTGACTTCCTCGAAGGCTAGATTAGCCTCTTCTGACCACTCGAAGCCCTCATGTTTCCTTAGAAGTTTGAAGAAAGACAGTCCTTTTTCTCCCAGACGTGCGATAAAACGACTTAATGCTGCCATGCATCTTGTGAGTTTTTGGACTTATTTTTCGTGGTGGGGAGGGGGGGCATCTGAGTGATGACTTTTATCTTTTTAGGATTTGCTTCGATTCCTCGTGCAGAGACCAAGAATCCAAGCAATTTCCTGAAGATACCCCGAACACACACTTCTCAGAGATTAAGTTTCAAGTGGTGTTTTCTGAGGTTGTCGAAAGTCTCCTGTGGAGTGCGTGATATGATTGAGTCGTTTCTTTGCTTTTCGACGGATCATCAACGTAGGCTTCCAAGTTTCGGCCTAGTTGAGGAGCAAAAATTGTTTACATCAAACGCTGAAAGGAAGCCCCGGCATTTTTTTTAAGCCAAATGGCATTTTGACAAAGCAAAATATTCCAAATGGTGTAATAAATGCGGTCTTCTCTTCATGTTCTCGACACATACTAATCTGGTGGTAACGAGAGTATGCATCTAGAAAACTCAACATCTCACATCCTGCGATAGAGTCAACGGTGGTCGATATGAGGTAAGGAAATCATCTTTTGGACAAGCTTTATTAAGATCGATAAAGTCTACGCTTTATCGCCATTTGCCGTTCGACTTTCTAACCATTACAGGGTTGGCCAACCACTCTAGGTGGTTGACTTCTTTTATGAAGCCTGCTTTAAGCAACTTGTCCAATTCTGACTTAATAGCATCTTGTCGATCAGGGGCAAATCTCCGTAACTTTTGTTTTACGGGTGCTTTGTCAGGCCGTAAGGCTAGCCTATGCTCGATCACTTCTCTAGGGATTCCGGGCATGTCGGATGCTTACCACACGAAGACATCTGCGTTTGCCCAGAGGAAAGTGATGAGGGCGTCTTCCTATTTGGGGTCGGAAGAATCCCCAATGCGAGCGATCTTGAGGGCTCCCTGCGTCGGAGGAACCTCTTTGACACAGTCGTTCGGCAGGTGCGACTTTAGGCTTGACTTGCTAGTCGAAGGTGACTTCGTTCGAGTTGGTAGTTGTCAAGCATCTCGAGGGCGGCGGTCGCGAGTCGCCATCTTCTTGTCACAATATAATGTGATTACTCCTTTGGGACCTGGCATCTTAAGACATTGATACCCATAATGAGTAGCTATTAAGAATCTTGCCAAAGTAGGTCGTCCGAGTATGGCATTATATGCCGTATCGAAATCGACCACATCAAAGGAGGACTTCTCTGTCCTAAAATTGCTTGGTGAGCCAAACGTTAAAGGAAGAGAAACTTGGCCAATTGGTTTGGCCGAAGACCCCGGTACGATTCCATGAAATGAATATCGTACCGGCCTTATCTTTGTCCTGGGTACCTGCATCTCGTCCAGGGTACTCGTAAACAGTAAGTTTAGCGAGCTTCCACCATCAACTAAAACTCGATTGACTCGACAATTGTTGATGGTGGGTTCGACCACGATCGAAAATCGACCTCGTCTACTCGAAGGGATCGAACAATCACCTTTCTCGAAAGTAATGGTGACTTCCGACCACTTTGGTTATTTATTAACAAGAGGGGAGTCGATTGTGTTTACCTCACGCTCGACCGCTTTTAGCTGTCTCCGCGATTCATATACCGAAGATCCCCCATAGATGTGATCAATGGTGTGTTGCGGATCCTGGAACGGCATCTCCTCATCATCCGACTCCTTCTGTCCACTTGTTTGGCCTACCTATTCAAGAGTAGGAAGTGGCCCCTTGCTAGAGTAATAGTCTTCGAGTTTCCGTAGGAACACTCGGCAATTACGAAGATCATGCCCTTCTTTTTTATGAAAAGGACACCATCTGGGTTTGTCGTTTCTCCGATCTTGGCGCTTACCTTTGCCTCGATCGGGGTTCTGCTTGGGGTTGCGCGGCTCCTTGTAAACTACGGCGAGACCTCCTTAGAGCAAACAGCGGAGATTTGTGTCTCTTTGCCTTGTTCTTAGACTTCCTAGCTTTTTATCCTTTTTCTTACCACTTTCGTCTGCCTCCTGAGGGATGTTATCTTCACGATCGATAGTATTGTTCCACTCGACTGCTTCGGCAGCGGTCGCATATCTATCGGCCATCTCAAAGAGCTCGGTGATAGTGGCGGGTGGATGTAAAGCGATGTCCTCTGTTATTCTCCCACTGGGGACTCCCTGCTTGAAAGCCCTGGTCACGGATGAGTCAGAAACTTTAGGAATATAATTTGAACTGGTAGGCGTCGATAAATTAGCGTGGCGTTTCATGATCGTTACGCCTTATCGGTGCGAGTCATCCTCCTTTCTAGCGTGGTTGTAAGTGCCCTGAAAATTTGCCAGCAAAAGATCACAGAGGTGTTGCCACGAGTAGATCGATTCAAATGGCTGGTTTAAAAGCCATGATCGTGCGATCCTTGGAGCACAGTCGGAAGGTAATTCGCCATGACATGCTCTCCTCCTCCTGCAGCTCAGATAGTTGTAGTGTAAATCTGGAGGAACTCAATGGGATTCTGGGTTCCATCGAATTTCTCCATATTCGCTGGTCGGAAATGAGGCGGTCAGCGAACTGCTCGAAGGTCGGGTGAAAACGCCCGACACCCCGAGATAACTTCCTGCCTCCTTCTTTGCAAAAAAGAAGGGTTAATGTCGCCGGGTGATCGTACTCGTCGATACCCAGCCACAGGAGGGTTGAACCTATGATAGGTCTCAGCTTTACGAGGGAAATACTCCTCGTATTCCACTTGCCGCCGTGCATCCCGTCGCGGAGTGGTGAAAGATCACCTCTCCTGGGGGCTTGTTGCGTCTTCCTCAGGTCGGGAGAACGACGTGAGTGAAGGTCATGCCGCCTTCCATGCGACGAGTTATCCGAACGGCTGGCAGAAGACGGAGTCGTAATGCTACGACTTCCTAGTTGTGGTCAATGAAGACGCTCGAGTTTGGCCATCGTGTCGCGAAGCCTTTGTGTGATCTCTTCTGCAAAGAGATCATACCCTGGTGCTCGAGCAAGTTCTTGGGTCAGGTTTTCCAGCAAGTCGTTGATGTGCTGGAGTTCTTGAGCTTCCTCCGACTGGAAATAAGCGCACTCAGGAAGGTTTTTCTGAGCCGCCATTTTCCTCCGTCGGGTTGTCTCGGAATGGCCTATATCAGACCCCTGAATTGGTTTTAATGGAGTACGAAAATGTTGAGAATGTCCCGCACATTCATTAAAGTGTTTGTTTCATTCGTCAGCGGTGGCGCCCCTGCCATTGCCACGAGGGGGTGTAGAGTATGCTCGTCGGGGAGCATCGTCAATCCTTCCTCTGGGAGAATGATTCTTATCAGAGGGAAGGACGAAGACCTCCCTTCGATGACCTCCACTTGCGCTCGAGACCTCCTCACTTGAGGAGTAGTCGAGCGACACCATCTGGCGACTTGGAGTAAACTCCTCCAAGTAGGGGAACTCCGGGTTATGACCATCTCCGTCTGCAGGTGGATCCTGCGTCGGGATGGTTGGACTTGGAGGAACAGCGTACTCGATCCTCTTCTCCGCAGAATCACCCGGAGAAAGAGGACCATTAGATGCCGATGGAGCTCCGGAATGATGGCTTCCAAAACCTGTCTTGCCAAGTCGTACTGCCTTGGAGGGACTCGAATACTTAGAGGAAAAACTCTCGTTGTGTTGCGAGTCTGTCCCGAGGTAGCCTTGTTGGTGGTCGTGTTGACCCTTGCCTCCTGAGGAAGCTGGTTCCTCAGCTGGGCATATTGTTGTGGGGGATAAGGATCCCTCCTCAACTTCGGTAGCAATGCAGTCTCCGAGATCTGATAAAAGATCTCTAGAGGCGGCAATATCGTAACATGATTCAATACTCGGCTCGTAATCGAAACCGACATCCATGTCGACGTCTGCGTAATCGGCCAAGTCGAACCAATTCTCCTCGTTCCATTCTCCTGCCATGGTAGCATCAAAGAGAAGAGAAAAAAACTGTTGACAAGGAATTACCAGAAGATCCCCACGATCGGCGTCAACTGTCGGTGTTTTAGAACCGATCTTACGTAAAGACTGTTTGATTCGGGGGGTCTCCACAATTGATCACGCAGACGAGAGAGACACAGGGATTTTTATACAGGTTCGGGCCTTCTCAGGTGAGAATAACAACCCTACTCCTGTGTATCTTGTATTGGGTATATGGATTACAATCGTGAAGGTCTTACTCCAATCTTTGCTCTTGTTGTCTTTTCAAAAAGCCTCTCCCTCACTATCTCTAAAAGATACCTATTTATACTATACTGTTGGGGCAGTTGTCGTTCCAGGCTAATTAAGTTCATTATTGTGTAATAATGAGAGTAATTACCAGAGTAGTAACCCCCCACGCTTTTCAACGGTTATCAATCAGAGATAGTGGGGAATTATCTGTAGTTATTTCGGGTATAACTACGTAATTTGTTTACTCAGTCCTCACTAGTAAATGGGTCTTGGCGGGTGGACCGGTTAATTGTGAGGATGTCGTAGCAGGGCTAATCGTAGCAGAACTTACGATTAGGGGGTAGTCGTAGAAAGAGCTTACGACTAGATTCTGGTCGTAGAAAGACTTACAACCGGATGCAATCCTAGCAGGACTTACGATTACACTACAGTCGTAGAAATACTTACGACTAGGGGGGTGGTCGTAGAAGAGCTTACGACCACCTAACTTACTCCTCCCTTATAACATTAAGGGGCACACCATGTGACGTCATATTACATGAGTATGGAATAATAAAATGAGGATTATCATATCCTCGTCAATGTTCATGATGAAAGTGTTTTGGTATAACCTTTTAAATTGTGTAGTAGATTCCCTCTAGAATAAGTGGTTGTTGTAGTGAGGTTGAAGGTTTTGGTATACTCTCGATTTGAGGATGAGATGACAAACTGGTGTGTAACAATTTGGTGAGCCTTTGGGGCTTTATAATGGAAGAGTAGACACTGGCGATTCGAGTTAAGAGTGAATTATTCTTGATGTTAGTAAGATTGTCTACATGGGATTGTGACTTATGGAAGTGGTGATGATTCTTTGAGAAAGAAAGTAATTTAATCGCCTTTTGTAAGGTCGGTTAAATGAAAAAGGGTGGAGTTTTGCAGTCGTGATCTTTTGGAGTTGTGATTCATGTCGTAGCTGAAATTGTTGAGCAAAACGATGTGTTAGAAGGTTCTGTTTGATTCTTAAGTGGTTCATGTGGTTCGGCCTTAAGAGTTTATCTTGTTTGAGCTGTCAAAGTGATGTAGTAATCATAGAGAGTAACCTTCTTTGTTAAACAAAATGAAGTAGAAGTATTTGATATTGCAGTTTATTCGAGTATGCAAAACTCTGTTTTTGCCCCATAGTAGTTTCCCGATTCTCAATGGTAATACCTTATTCTCATTTGTGGTTTGATATTCTCTTTCTGTGGGACTTGTGTCCTCAACTGTGGACCCCCCCTTATGTTTTCCGAGTTCTTTGCCTAACTGACTATTTCTCTTGGTCCTGTGTTTACTGCGAGTGGTAAATATTTTTCTATGTGATCAAAATTATTTTCATTTGCCTTTTCTTTTTGAGGAAGGGTCCACCGTTCGTTTCACAGGGGTCTTTCAAGGTGTTTGTTAATTGTTGATGTGAGACCTTGGGTTGCAAGTTAGTTGAGGAGCATTGGAGGATGAATTGATTTCGTGTTATAATTCTTGGAGGGAATTTCATCTAAATAGAATGTTGTCTTTAGGGACTAAACTGATTGCATTGTTGCACCTAGTAGGACCTATAGTGATTGTGATCCAAGATATTTTGTTCACTTCGGGTGGAACATTAGAATTATCGAAAGTGTGAAAACCTTGATCAATTTTATAAAGTATCGCAATTTGGTAGTATTGCAAGGATGTGAAGGTTATTCTTGATGATGTGGTTTAATGGAAGTGGGATTACAAAGTAATCGAATCATCATGGCAATAAATGGGATAATGGAAAATGTTGAGTTAATGTCAAGAATGATTTGGTTTTATTGAGTAACCTCCTGAGAGTTATAATCTTTGTAAAGGTAAACTGGTCAAGAAAATATTTCCATGATGATGTTAATGAGTGAGTATGTTGGAATTGTAGAATTTTAGAGATTTAATCTGAGGATTTCCCTATATTTTATATGATAAGTTAGTTGTAAGAGTCTTGGAGGTTAAATTTGGGCTTTGCATTATTATGCTAGAACTTTGATCGCCCAATGATAATGTGTAGAAGCAGTATAAGGGTGGATTTCGAATAGTGGGATGATCATTGATAGAAATCTTTTGATGAAATACATGAGAATATGTGAAGTAAATTCCGAGTTGTTCATTCTTAAATGATTGAGGTAACGTGACTACGTGTGAAGATCTATTTTGGGATGCATCAGAAGTCATCGATCAAAGTAATTCTGCTGGTAGAGGAGTTGACTAGAGTATTATTACGGTGGGGTCGATAGAGCCTCCCTACAGAGGTGTGGATGATGTTGTAACACCCCAGCCTCAACGGCAGGCTGAAATGCTACCCAGGTAACTATTGACAGATTAATAGAATAACAATTTACTGAAATCCAACATCATCTTCTTTGTTTCTTCAATAAAACTAGGAGGTTCAATATGAGTAAATATCAAACTAAGGAAATTCCACTCGCTAAATAACAATAGGCATCACGATATATCAAAAGTCTAAATACTAAACACAATTAATCAAAAGGAGATCCTACCGACGTTATTACAAATAATCCAACAGGTAAACGTAACCATAATCCATCACTTAAGCAGTTTGCTCATTTGTCACTGTGCGATCTAAAATTTTTAATCATCTATCAAAGCTTCTTGGCATTGTGCGTGTGAACCAAAAACTACTCCCTTCCATGCATGTCGATCTTGGATTGGGTACCTAAAACAACAACAATAACAAAGGTGAGTCCATAGACTCAGCAAGTACATAATTGTAACATCCCAAGTTTCAGACTTGTATTTCCAATGTAAGAAAATGAGTAGAAATTAAAACTTTTTCTTACATCTTGTATTTCCTGTATGCTTTGGTCAATCGTTGTAAAGAGGTTATGGAAATACAAAGATCACAAGTCATTTTGGGCAACATCCCAGTCTTCCAAAGCATTCTTGTTAAATCTTGTGATCATCTCCTGGAAATATTTATTCTAAGTTCTAGGGTTGTGGTGAGACACCTCTGAAAAATTTCACAATCTTTGGAAGTTGTTTGAATCCTTTTGGAGGCAAGTCAAACCAATTTAAAATCTGGTCAAACCTTGGTCCAGCACCTTGCATAATTTTTGGAGAAAAATGCACTACATAAAAACCTGTGAAAATTTTGCACAAGGTTGATATCTAAGTCAGCAAGCTCCTGTAAAATTTTCAGAATTTTTGGAGTTGTGTTGCTACCTCAAATAAATTCCCTAAGTCTCAGGTCATTTTAAAACCCCAAAACCTTGGGTTCACTGTTCCTTGGGTTCGGACCAGACTCGGGCTCGAGTCAAAGCCCGATCACCCGACTCGGTCGAGCCAAGTCCACGGTGACTTTGGGTGCGTGTGTTACGGCGATGGATTAGGATCCAACGTCCACGACCTCCCCACCATTTCTAAGTGCAGGGCGATCTCGGGTGCTCGGACCGTCGATTTTGATCGGAGGGCTCACGACCTCCCGACCTCCCTCATTGTTCTTCTTCTTCCTCCTTCCGCGTGCGCGGCGTGCGCGTCGCGAGTGGCGAGGCGGTGTGTGGTCAACTTGTGGGGCCGGCAGCGGCTCTGAGCCTCGCTTTTGCCCATGTCGAAACAGTGCTACCACGACCTTACATTCTCTCCTCGTTTTCTCGCGGCATCACCTTTTGTCCGTCGCCATTAAGCCTCCGTCCTCGTGCCCGTTGGACTTACGGCTGCCAGGCACCTCAGGGTCCTCCTCTAGCCCCTTCACACTCCCGACACCCACTTCCTCTCGTTGTTAGTTGGGTGCAAAACCACCGAGTGCCTCTCACCCCACCATTTCGAGCTTGGAGCTCTTCACGGTGCGATGTTCTAGTGGATCTCTTGCACTAATCTTTACCCCTCTGAGCACCTCAGTGCGTCGTCAAGTTGTGCCTAATCCCATTTTGGTTTGCCTCCCGAGCAACTGGATTTGGATTTTTGGGTTTGCGGCCGTAGGTGGAGCCGTCGTTCCCAACTCGGTGAGTGTCCCTGTGCAATTCCTTTCTCCTTGACCACCCCTTGGTCATCGCGTAGCTATCCTAATATTTCTTTTGCCTCTGTTGACTCGAGCACTTTGTCGTCGTCATCTTCTCGGCTCAGGTGTTGCTCATGCCCCGGGTCTCCTCCGATTTCCCTTGATCCTCCCTGCACTCGGGTAAGTTCACATTAGTCCTTTAGAGCTTAAGGTCTAGCTAGCTTAGCTCGTGGCGCTTGTTTCGCCGTTTCGGTTTTCAGGAAACTTGTCCTCGCCCTTCTCGGCTCGCGGCAATTTAAACCCGCTCGCCGTCGAGGATACCTCCGTTAGGTTCGCAATAGTATTGCGCTCGTTTTGGTACCTTTAGTTAGCTCCGCGTGGTGGTGGTCGTCGGCGCGTCTTGCGTGAACAAATCGCGGAGTTCTGTACTTTGTCGGGTTTCCAACAAGTCCCCAGACCTTCTCGGCTTCGTCTAGACCGTTGAGAACCTCCCTAGGACTAGATCTGGACCCTTAGATCTTTTCTGTAAAACCCTTAAGTGCATGACCTCCCCCTAGCTTGATCTTGACCTTTGAGACCTCCTTAGGTCGAATCTTAGCTGTGGGGTCTGGCTCCGTGAAAAATCTTAAGCGCTAGGACCTCCCCTAGTTAGATCCTAGCCGTCTATAACCTCTTTAGACTCAATCCGAGCCGCTAGGACCACTCCTGCGCAAAAAGACCTCCTCGGGGTCTTTTTTTTTTTTGTAAAAACCACCCCTGCATACCACCCTTGGGGTTCTCTTTGTAAGAAACCACCCCTGGTCTTTTATAAAGGAAACCCCGGACCTCCTCCTCGAGTTGATCCTGGCCGTAGACGACCTCCCCAGGTTTAGATCTGAGCGTTAGATCTTCTTTGCTAAGTCCTTAGTCCCAGGACCTCCCTCCGCGTTAATCTGGACCGTTCAGGACCTCCCTAGATCTATCTGAGCCGTCCAGATCCCCTCCCATTAAAACCCTGTCGCATAGGACCTCCCCGCGTAGATCTTGACCATCCATGACCTCCTCGGTGAGATCCCAACCGTTCAGGACCTCCCCGATTAAATCTGGACCGCTGAAGACCTCCCCTATGAGATCTTAGCCGCCCAGGACCTCCCTCGTTTAAATCACAACCGTCTAGGACCACCCCGGGTAGATCTTGACCGTTCAGGACCTCCTAGGGGGGATCTGAGCCGTTAAGATCTCGTCTGTTCAAAAGTTGACCTTAAGACCTCCCCTTGGAGCTCTGGACCGCCCGATCTTGATCTGATGGTCACGACCGCCGTTAGACGCGAGGAGCTCGCAGCGCTTGCGCTGTGCATCAACTCGTTGGGGGCGTTAGATCTAATCTTAACGGTCACGACCTCCTCCGTGCGCTTGGAGATCTTTCGCGTGCGATGTGCATGCACTGCTCGTAGCCGTTGGATCTCATCTCGTGACCCACGACCTCCCGTTTTGTTAAATCTGTTAGACCTCGAGAGCTCAAATTTTCAAAGTATTTGGATTGTTCAAATTTCAAAAGTGCATAACTTTGTCGTTTAGTTTTTTTTGAATGATTCCAGTTGCTTTAGCTCTGTTGTAGAATAAACCTTAATCTAAGAATAAATTTAGGCAACCTTTATTATGTGAGAAAATGATATAAACCGCATGAACTTGTTTAATATAAAATGGTTGTCTAGAAATTCATTGAAAATTTGTAAAATGCATAACTTATTCTCTGTAATTCCAAATGAGCAAACTAAATTTTATTAAAACCCACTAGGAATGTCTTGTAATATAGAATAGGTCTTAATTTGATCCTTGCCATGAAGTTAATGATCTACTAGTTTTAGAACTTAGAAAAATCATAAGTAATTCATTTCAACTCCAAATGAAGTAAACTCAACTTTGCTGTTCTTAGGATGACCTTATCTACCTACCATAAAAATTTCAGGTTCCAGATCATTCTAGAAATTTTTGCCATGAGCAATGGCAGTAATTAATTTAATTAGAATTTTTGAGGTGAGAGAAATTGATTAGGTCATAACTTTTCATGCTAAGTCCAAATGAAGTAATTCTTGTTCCTAAAATTGTCTAAAATCAACCTCTTACTTCTGTATATATTTCCTGGGATTTGGATGTCTTTTGCTGTTGAGTTTTGTTTGGTGTTCTTCGTTCTTATCGGGTTTTATCGCATTTTCGTGTTAGGTTCCGAAGAGTTTATTGAACCTGAGATTCCTCCTCTGCAGCAAGAGCAATTCCAGCAAGGTAAGCAGTTTGATCATGATAATCCCTGTATTTTCAAGTATTTATGTTGTTTATAAATTCTACGTATGCATTGCTAGTTTGTGTTAAACTATTGTCGTTAGTTGACCTAGTAGATGCATTTCCTTAGGCAAATGATTATCCTCTACTACCATGAGCCTCGGTTATTGCTGTGATTTAGAGTTCGTGGATGAGCTCTTGTCACTTAGTAGTCTTGCGGATTAATTGCTTAGCCATGGTTAGCTTCTGGTAGAAATGGGCGGTTATCGACTTGTCGATAACCTTGATCACATAAAACATATTATCACTTATGATTTCAGCCTTGTGCCATGTTTACTTGTGAAAACTAAAACCTAAAAAAATAAAATGATTTAGACTTGGGCACAATGGTATGATTGGTGTGCTTTTGGGTGTGACTGGAATGGTGCCCGGGTCATTAAGGACCGAGTTACTTGCGCCACCGTACTGAGCATTTTGCGTGCTAACCACACTAGAGGGTATGGGAGCTCTCTTGACTTAGTACTTTGGCGTGTATTGGCCGGTCGCAGGAGTCGCGGGAGGGATGGTGTTGGGAGCATTGTAGTGTCAGAAGGCTTCACTGTGATGGGATTTGTCGTCTTTCGGCTTGCAATGTAAGCGTATGGGTTTCTATCCATACGAGCGGCTCGTAGTTAATGCACAATATTGGAAAGTGTCTCGTAGGACTTAGCCGTGTCGGCATGCCTTCGGAAGTGTGCTTTGTGGCTTAAAGGCGATGCGAGTGTGGGTACATTGGTACACCTGCGAGGTTAAAACTATTCGAATAGCCTCGTCCTAGGTTATGGACACGCTCGGATACGCCCCGTGAGAACTAGACTACAACCTTTTAATTAAAACTTGATGGGTGGTACGAATTGGGGATTTGTGCTATGTTGTGGTGGCTATTGGGATAGTCTTTTCCAGGTGGTTACTTGTATTTATCATTATTTCGCTGTTATTTCTACAACAAAACAGATTTGCAAACTTGCTTTTCAATGTATTACATTATTGCAAATAAAGTTGGCTTTATGCGAAATGAGACATACAACCTCTACTTAAATAAGCTTTGCATGTAGCATATGATTAGGTCTTCTATTCCACACGTCGATCTTGCAGTACATACGTACTCATTGTTCTTGCTTAAATGTAAATTGTTGCGAGAGGAAGAAGGTGAGCTCGAAGGGCCTCACTTTTGTGGTGTGTTGTGGCGATATTCAGGCGACTAGCTTGGCGGTCGGTCGGTTGCCTTGTGGGTTATGTTGGCTAACGGTTGACTTTTGTTCTTAGCCATCTTATGGCGCTTTTGCTTCATTGTCATTCTTGTATATTGTGTTATTTGGCAGGTCGGCTCTTTTGTAATAACTTTACTTTATGTATGTCGTTGTTGAACTTAGTGTTATATGTTGTATGGAAATGATGTATGATTTTGTGATGATGAGCATGCGCTACAATTCTGGGAAGCACATGTCCATCGAGGCTTAGGATATTTAATTTGTAATGCTAGAACCATATGGAGGTCAAGTATTACTAGTTAAATACCCCGGGTCCTCACAATAATAAAGGCATACGGTACAAAAGAAAAACATAACATAAGCATCCACTACCAGAAACATATGTTAAATCATTCCATATGCATATGCAATGCTCAAGGATTCATTCTCTTTATCTCTTTTTGCATCTTACCGGTAATGCAAAGTATGCAACCGTCGCTGCATATCCATGCCTGTGCTCGCAAGCGCAGGGACCAATTGCCCAATACTCCGCAAGTAAAGGGGACCTCAAGCCCACACTCCACAAGTGTGGGGACCTCAAGGATGTGCATGCTTGGTCATCACAAGACCAGACCTCAACATGATATCAATATGCATATGCACCACCTCTATTCATCATCAAAGTGCCAAAAACAATAACAACATTCATGAATAGAGCATAGCCATACTTTGGACATTCACCATTCTTATTTTGAAAAAGATAGAAATTTGAATCACTCTGATCGGAGTTCAAACAAAGGAGAACGAGCTCTCAGAAGTTCCAAAATCACAAGTTCGGAAGGAGACTCGAATACAGGTGGTCGGAAGGAGGCTCAACTACCTGGTCGAAAGGGGGCTCGACTGGTCGGAAGGTTGATTCAACTACTCGACGCTCGACTGCTCGAATACAGGTGGTCGAAAGGATTCGACTACTCGACGGGTTCATAGGGAGGATATGACTACTAAACGTGGTTGTATGGAGGAAACAAGAAGGATACGACAACTCAACGTAGTCATAGGAGGGATATGACTACTCAACGTGGTCGTAGGAGGAATACAAGAAGGATACGACTACTCAACATGGTCGTAGGAAGGAGGTCTAAGCCAAGAGGGTGGCCTAAACTAGGGGGGTGGTCCAAACCGAGAGGGAGGTCTAAACCAAAAAGGGTGGTCTAAACTGGGAGGGTGGTCGAAACCGAGAGAGATGGCTAAACCAAAAAGGGTGGTCTAAACTAGGAGAGTGGCGAGCTGTGCCAAGGAGAAAATGGGACGAATAGAGAAAAGGGGATTTTAAACACCCGAGAACTCCAACAAACTCAAAATAAACAAAATTTTGAATTACATGAAGTTAGATTTAGCCATCTAAACAGAGAAAGGATCGACTGTTCGACGCAGCCGAAAGACCGGAGAAACTCACCAGGACAAAGAGAGAGACCGGAGGAGGTCGGCAGATGGCGAACAGCGGTGGGACACTCGCAGTTAAAAGTGAAGGAGGACGGCGACGAAGGGGTCAACCGGGACTAAAGAAGAAGCAGAAAAGTGGTGACTCCTGCAGAACCAATACTGAACCGGAGTGAGGGGATTGCTTCAAGGAGCTCTGGGACACGAATTGATGTGGGGCTTAAACTCGGAGTGCGGGGCTTCGGGCAAACCACATCAATAAGAGCGGGAGAGGGAGAGTTGGGTGCACGTGGTGCTCACCTAAATAGGCGAAGGAAGCACATGGTTCGATGAGGAAAAAGGTGGTTTGGCTCTCGGCAAGAGAAGCTTGACGGCGGCGCTTGAGGTGGTGGCATGAGCTCCAGCCGGCGACGGCAAAGTCGAAGCCCGGCAAAACGGGGTGAGAGGAAGAGGAAGAGCTGAGAGCTGAAGGGAAAAACAAGAGGGCAAGAGCTCCCTAGCGCTCTATTTATAGAGGAAGGAAGGAGAACCAGGCAACAAGATGGAGCGGTGTGAAAAGATGAGGAAAACGCTGCGGGCAGAGACAATAGCATTTAATGCGCACGTGACTGAGGAAAAAGAGGGTGGAAAAACACGACGGTGCAGTACGGGCGCACGGTCGGTAGGTGGGGGAGGGGACAAGAGGGGTGATGTGCATGGTGGTAGTCAAGGAATTAAATGCGCATGTCGCTGGGGAAATGGGGAATGGGATGGGAGCAAGCGTGACGAAGGACGTGCAATTAAATGCGTTGTTGGCATTTAATGCGCGAGGACTTTAGCGACGGGAGGAAGAAAAAGGTGAGTAGGAGGTTGACAGGCGGGTTGGTCAAAACCAAAGGACTGGTCAAAACCAAAGGCTGGTCGTAACCAATGGCTAGTCGGAACCAAAGACTGGTCGTAACCGAGGGGGAGGTCATGACCACAGGGAGGTTGTGACCAAGGGGGGGTCGTGACCACAGGGAGGCCGTGACCAAGAGGGAGGTCGTGAGGAGGAGGTCCTGAGGAGGAGGAGGAACGGGCTGATAGAATAAAAGAACAAATAGGGAAAGGGAATTCTAAATACCAGAGAACTTCAATAAACTCAAAACAAACCAAATTCGAATTAATTGAAGTTTGATTAATTCACATTAAATCGCCTTCAATTCCTAAAATCTTTAGGTTAAGCTTTAGCAATTCACCAAAACCAAATGGTTATTTTTATTTTTGAAAATTTTCAAAAAAATCCAAAAAAATGGGATGTTACATCAGCCCAGCGTTCGTCGCAAGCTTTGTTCCACTCAGAAGACAAAGCCACTTGGAGTGAGCAAAGTTTGAGTTTTGATCCTATTATTTAATCAACTTGAATTTCAGGGACGAGATTCCGTTTAAGAGGAGTAGATTTGTAACATCCCAAATTTGAAGTGTTTTTGAAGCCTTTAAAAATAAAAATAACCCTTTGAATTTTCTTGGTTAAGTCAAAGCTTAATTAGAATTTTTAGAAATCAAAATAATTTATTGTGAATAATCTAAACTTCAATTAAATTCAAAACCATTTTATTTGAGTTCCTTGGGTTCTAGAGTATTTTTTGGATTGTTTTGGGAATTTTTGGAGTTTATTTGCTATTTCTTTGAGCTCGGTTTTTTCATTCCTTTTCTAAAATTCAGAAATATTTTTCTTTTCTGAATTTTCCTTTCGACCAAAATCCTTTTCTTTCGGGCTGTTGCCTTTCCTTTCAGCCCAGTACCATTTTTCTTTCTCACCAGCCCGTTCCTTCTTTCCTCCCACATGCGTAGTCCAGCCTGCAGCCGCCTCCACCTCTTTCTCTCTACCCGAAGGTCCCATCGGTCAGCTTCTTACTCCCCGCTCCCGTTTCCTACTCGTGTTTGAGCCGGAGACACTGCCGCCACCATGCTCCACCCAAATCCTCCTCTTCGCTGCCTATTTAAGCTCACCATCCACCTCCTTTTCCTCGCATCAACCTCCTCTACCAAAGCCCAAGCTGTCGGACTTGATCCCGTCTTCTTTGCATTGGATTTCATCGAAGAAGCCACCGCCGCCAGAGCTCATCCTCATTGGATTCCGCCACCAACCGTGAGCTTCAGCCGTCGTTCACCCCATCTTTAGGTTTGCCTCATTGCGTTCTACGTGGTGTGCACCTCGCCATACCCGGAAGATCTCTGGACCATTGTCGCCTTCGTCTTCCTCATCTCTAGTCGTGCTGCCCAGAGTCGATCTCCTTCCCCGGTATAGTCCTCGCCATCCCGTGTGACCTTCATCCTCCTCTTCCGATTCACCATCTCCTCATCTATCCGCTGATATGGTGTGCCGCCGTCGTCGCACCTTCGTCTCTGCCACTGTCCACCGTCACCCCGTCTCCTCCGTGCCCCTTCAGTCTGCCCGAGCCGCTCTACATGATCCTCTCACTGCTGCTATGTAGGTGCTCACCTTCCTTCTCCCCGGACGCTATTGTTTCACCATCACTGTCGTGCACTCGTGCCTTCTTCCGCACCCTGCCGCTGCTCTTTCCACACCGTCGCCGCCCAAGTCTTCGTCTCCTCGCTGGGGTTCAATTTTTGCCCTCGTCAGCCACTGCCTCGCCACCGTCCGCCAGCGTCGCCCCCCTTCTGTGTTTCCCCCTCTGCTCTCTCTCTTTTTCTCTCTGCCGAGTGGGCCACCTTTGTCAACCTCCTCTCCTGTCGCTTTCTCTCACTTCCAGCCTGATCCCACCTGTCATCCTATCTCTTTTACTTACAAGTGGGCCCCACTTGTCAGTGTCTTTTTCTTTTTCTTTTCAGCCGAGATAATATTCTCGAGAATATTCTTCTCTCTATTTTTCCTTTTGGCGAATCTTCCGAGAGTTAGATTGTAATACCCCAAAAGTATTCGAGAATATTCGAAAGAGTATTCGGGAGTGATTATGTGAATTCGGAGAAGGACTATGTAACACCCCAGTCCGCCATGAGCCTGGAATGCTACTAAACAAACTCTAATAACTCTAAAGAAGACAATTCTAATAAAATTTAGTGAGAACCTCCTTGTAAAGTTAATTACATGAAGGTTCCAACACACGAATAATCAAATATTAATTAAACTTTCATTCTAAAACATCAAAGAATAATCAGAAACATGCTAAGAATCCATCATAACTAGAGAGGTATATCATTCCACTACTCTTCATTATTACATTTAATCCATAGCATAAAACAAATCATAATACTCAAGATCAATAACTCTCTGAAGATCAATCATCCTTATTTAGTTCATGTGGTATGTGTGTGACTAGCGACCTATTTTCCCCATGCATGTCATTCTTGTCTCGGTACCTAAACAACAATAAAGCAAGAGTGAGTCCATAGACTCAAGCAAGTACATTAAGAAATCATGGCAATAACACACATATAAAGGGAATTAACATTAAAAAAAACATCTCGTATGCAAATGCAATGCTCAAGGACTTTTATCTTTAACTTTACGTGTACATTACACTGTCACGCGAGTATCGACCGCCGCCGCATGCCCATGCTGTCTTGCGCGCACGCACGGGGACCAATTGCCCGTTACTCCATAAGTAACGGGGACCTCAACCCACACTCCACGCAGTGAGGATCTCGGGCCCGTCACATTCATGGCGGGGATCTCAAAGGAAACATACTTGGACACTCGTGACCAAGCCTCAACATGATATCTCTATGCAAATGCTTATCATGTAATCATCATCAAATTACCAAAGTACAACATCACTTAATCATAGTAAAGCATGTGCATCATTTGAGCAATAACCATACTTAAGCATTCATTAAGTATACCATCTTGCAATACATCCATACAGCAAATAACACACAATTTAGACAATCATTCAAACAACAATGCACTTGCCTCAACCGTGCGAAGGTGGATGTCGGGAATGAGGTACTGCTCCCGGAGCCAAACCCACACCTGGACAACAATTGAGACAGGCTAAGGCTACCATAAGGGCCTAATAACGAAATCATAAACACAACATGAGTACATTGTCCACTAAACGCAACCCCCAACGTTAAAGCTAGCTGTCAGATTTCCTTTCAGAGAACAGCCCCTTCGAAAAATCATAACTAAATGTACAGAAATCCAAATGGAGTGATCTTGGACATTCTGAAAAGGTTATTGAATTCCCCTTCTAAACCTAGTTGGTGAGGTTCTCTGATTCGGCCATTTCTAGTCCTACCAATCTAAACAACAGAATATCAATTTTCACGTCGGGTCTCTGGACAGCAACATTGAAACTATCATAACTTTCTCTACGTTCGTCCGAATTTCATGATCTTTAGTTTTCCTGAAAGCTAGAAGGATTATCTACAACTTTCGTTATACTGGGGTTCTCAGATTTCCACTTTATCCATCACTTTTAATTGGTTTTCTACAATCTACCTAAATACTGACAGAGCAGTGGAACAGCAGACTTAGAAAAATCATAACTCTCTAACCGTTAATCGGATTTGAGTGAACTTGGCGGCCACTGAAAGCTAAGACAATAACCTACAACTCTCTAGGAGACCAAAACTCCAGATTCATCTTCTAACCACACGAAATTTACCCCGCAAGCCACTGGACGAAAATTGCATTACAGCAGGCCGACTACCATCTAAACAAAGACTAACCAAAACCTCTCCCAAGACTAATTATCCTTCAAGAACAGCGTGTTACCCTTGACGACGCTGCCCGGCGAACCCGGATGGCGATCCCTCCTCTTCCTCTTCTCCCTTCTCTTCTCCTCCTTTCTTCCCTCCTTTCTTCCTCTATGGCCGGCTGCAATGGAGGGCTTCTCCTCCTCAAGGCCGGCAGAATGGAGGAGCTCGTGGAGGAGGAGATGGGGCGCAAGGGGAGAGGAACCAGGAGTGGTGCGCATGGGGAGAGGAGAGATGGGGCGGCGGCCAAAGGGAGTGGGGGCTCGGCTAGGGTTTGGGGAAAAGTGGTGCCTCCCTTGGTCGGCCACCTAAGGCACAGTGGGCGGAGCCCAAGCCAGTGTTAGCGTAAAACGCGCTTTCACCCCTGCTAGCTGCGAAATCAACTATTCCTTTTGATCCTTTTACTAATACTGAGAAGTCTCTCCCGAAACTCTTTCTCGAACCTCTCGAACTTTTGGGACATTACACTCTACCCCCCTTACACAGAATTCGTCCTCGAATTCTAACCCAGCCACGCCAAGGGACGGATACGAAAAGACTTAAAGCACAACACGCACCTGTAGAGAATAATTCCGGATATTGCTCGCGCATGCGGGCCTCCAACTCCCAGGTGGCTTCTTTCTCGGACTGCTGTGACCAAAGAACTTTAACATACTTCAGCGTTTTGTTTCTCAAAACCTTCTCGATTTCTCCAAGATCCGCACCGCTTTGACTCAAAAGTCAAATCTTGCTCTATGAGTAGAGGCTCTAGCGGTACATGATGCTCGGATCTCGCAAGTACTTCCTCGGCATGGATACATAAAAACATTGTGCACTCCACGCATAGACTCAGCAGTCTAAACGATAAGCCAACTTCCGATTCGAGCCAAGATCGTGAATGGTCCTATGTACCTTGGGCTAAGCTTCCCTCCGTGCCGAACCTCACCACACCTTTAGTGGGGACACTTTCAAGAGCACCGATCCCCACTTCAAATTCCAAGTCTCTTCTTCTCACGTCGCATAACTTTTCTGTCGCTGCGGGTCGCTGTAGGTTCTGCCTCACCAGAGCCACTCGCTCTCTGATCTTTTGTACCAATCCGGACCCAAAGCGCCTTCTCACCACGGCTTCCAGCAAAGTGGTGACTCGCACTACGCCCATACAACACCTCGAGCTGAGCGGCTTTTATGCTTGAATGATAGCCGTTGTTATAAGCAAATTCGCTAAAGGCAATTGATCCTCCCAGCTACCCTTCCAGACAAAACACAAGTCCGCAACATGTCCTCCGTGGTGCGGATAGTATGCGTTCGTCTGCGATGCAATGCGTGGATGGAATGTCACTCGAGACGGAGTTGTGTGCCCAAGGCACTCAGAAACTTTCCCAAAACTTGGAGACAAACTTGGCATCTCTGTCGGAAATGATGGTCTTTGGCACCCCATGTAATCTCACAATCTCCCGCACATAGATGGGAGCTAAATCACTTGCCGAGTTAGTAGAGCGGTTGGTATAAAGTGTGCGATTTCATCGAGACGATCCACTACCACCCACATCTGCATCCTTACCCCTTGGTGGCCGGGTAATGCAACTACAAAATCCATAGAAATATCGTCCCACGGCCATTGCGGAATCTCTAAAGGTTGCAACAACCTGCAGGACGTTTATGTTCGCCTTCACTGTTGACAAACACCACATGAGGCCACATAATTAGCTATGTCCACTTTCATCCTTTTCCACGTAAATTCGCTTTAGATCACGATACATCTTCGTTTCACCCGGATGAGCGATTATGCGAGTGCGATGTGCCTCTTCGAATGTCATCCTTGACCTTCGCTTTACGTAATACGCAAAAGCGGCCCTTAAACCGCAACGCACCACACCCATCCAAACTGAAATCTCCGTCCTTGCCCAAATCCAGCGCTTCAACCCTTTGCAATAATTGATCTTCTGTTGTGCCTCTACTTTCCCGCTCTGGAATGGCCGACTCCAAGATCGGTGTGTTTCAACACGCACGATCCCGCATAGCAAAATGATATACCCATACGGTCAAAGTCAGCAATGAGATAATCCAATGTAGCGGCGTTGCCTTGCGACTAAGAGCATCACCACCACATTTGCCTTCCCGGGATGGTATTGAATAGATAGATCATAATCCTTAATTAGCTCCACCACTGCGGCGCCTTAAATTCAGATCTTTACGGGTGAAAATATACTTAAGACTCTTGTGATCTCAGTATAAACATCACAACCCTCACCATACAGATAATGCCTCCAAAGTTTCAGGCAAACACTACATACCGCTAACTCTAAATCATGAGTTGGGTAATTTTGTTCATGCTTCTTGGTGCCTTGACGCATAAGCTATCACCTTCCCTTCCCGCATAAGGACACAACCCAACCCAATCAGGACGCATCGTAGTACATCGTAAATCGCTTCGGGCTCGGGAAGTGTAGGACGAGGCGGTCACCACTTTTCCTTAAGGTTTGGAAACTACGCCACAGTCATCATCCCACCAACTTCACATCATACGTGTGAGTGCGGATAAGGGTTTAGCAATAATGGAGAAATCACGCACAAAACGCCGATAGTATCCGCCATGCCAGAAAGCTTCTCACTTCTTTGACATTGGTTGGCGTCTTCCATTCTACCATGTAGAAATCTTACTTGGATCAATCTGTGATTCCCTTTTCATTGATGACATGCCCCAAAATCCCACTTGAGCACGCCCAAAACTCGCACTTTTCAGTTTGGCATAAAACTTATGCTCCTTAGTGTTTCCAACACAAGCCTCAGTGTCGCTCATGTTCAACTTTTCTTTGAATATATCAAGATATCATCTATAAAGACTACCACAAAATCATCCGTATTCATGCAACATCCTGTTCATAGTCTCCATGAAAGCAAATAGGCGTTTGTTAGTCAAAAGACATAACTTTAAATTCAAAATGCCCATACCTTGTAGAGAATCTTTGTCTTCTCAATATCCTCCTTTCGGACGGGATTTGATTATAACCTGATTGAAGGTCAATCTTTGAAAATACCTTGGCCCCTCTCAACTGATCAAATAGATCTTCTATGCGAGGCAGAGATACTTATTCTTGATGGTTAGTGGTTAAAAGCACGATAATCAATACACATCGCCAACTACCATCTTTCTTCTTGGTGAAAAGAACAGGGCTCCCCATGGAGACACTGCTTGGGGCGAATGAGATCCTTTGCTTTTAAATCATCCAATCGCTTCTTTAGTTCCTCCCGAACAGACGGACCAACCGTAAGGGGTCATAGAGGCAGTCGGGCGCACAGTACCAAATCAATTCAACTCTACGGGACGAGGTGGGGGCATCCTCGGTAGTTCTCACTGGAAAAACATCCAGAACTCCCGAACGACCAAATTTTCTTCTGCACTCTGAGATGAACTCGGCTTCTCCACTAGAGACAAAAGAAACCCATTCTTCGCTGCAGACGGCCACCGAAAAGACTAGCCATCACAAAAAGTGAGTGAGATGGGCGCTACATTGGAATACTATCTCACCCTGACGGAGCTTGCGAGGTTATTGTCTTCCAAAAGCAGAAATGACAACACGGTAATTATGCAACCACCCATCCCCAAGATGACATCAAATGGCTCCATCCTCATAACCATCAGTTAGCAATGAACTCTTCTCCATCTAACGAAATCACACAACTGGACAAATGCAGAGCTAGAGAGAATTCCCCGGTGAATTAACTAGAACCGACCGAGCTATTGGTGCAGACTCAAACTCGCCTTTCTAACAAAATCTAGTGATACAAAAGAAAAGGTAGCTCCCGAATCAAATAGAACAAGTGCCTCTCTGAATCCACCAAGAGCGTACTGTCACCACATCGGACGACTCACCGACTCTTTGTCGGCATAGCGTAGAGAGGCTGCTTGGGGCGGTGAGGGCTCCAACACCACGGTATGGGGTGTGGGAACTGGCTGGAGGTCTTTGAAGGCGCCACTATGGAAATGGAGCCACGGGGGGCGGCCAAAAATACAGCGGTGGAGCTCCTCCGAGGAGCGGGAAGTAAGGCTGTGGCGGTGCCCAAGTAGGAGTAGGAGTAGCCGCTAACATCCGAATCGACCCTCGAGAAGAAGGCTGGCGCGTGCACGACAGCAGCACAGTTCCCACTTGATAATACTAGCGGGATTCGCCGACAAACCAATGCCTTATGGCCCTCGACCACAATGGCGACAAGACCCGAACAGTGCACTCGAAGCCCTATGCTCATGCCGCGCTTGAAGCACTTCATGCCTTGCCACAGGACGGGACGTAACCTCGGTGCGGCAGGCGCCGAGAAGTGGAAGAAGACGTGCCCTCTGTGAACTTGGTCTTGAATGACCTGCGGACCTTTGAACCTCTTGAAGTAGGCCTCGAAGGTCCCACCCCACCGCCAAAACCCTCTTACGCCGCCACCTTTCGAGATACCATAGCGCCTTCTCCTCTGCAGCTCCTCACCAAGCTGCATCTCCAGCCCATGCCACAGCTTGTTCGACCAGGAGCTGAAATCCCGCAACTCAATGCTCCCAAAACCTGCCGGAACTCTTGCCTGAGCCCCCGGCGAAACCTCTTGGCTTTTTCCTCATCATTTGTGGCCACAGCGGGAACAAAACGAACCAGGTTGTTAAAACATGCTTCGTACTCTGTCACTGTCATCTTCCCTGAAGTTACGCAAGGAGACTTCCATTCGCTCCACATATGAAGTGGATAAAACCTCTTCTGAAGTGCTCAACAAAATACTCCCAGTGGCGGTCCATGAGTCGCTTGTCCTGCCATCGAACTCCTTCCCACGGATATATCCGCCGCCCTTCAATTGGAAGGCCACGAACTGAGCCCTCATTTGGATGTCATCCCCAGAGCTCAAGCGTGCCTCTCCATGTGTCGCAGCCAATTAGTTGCGTCGGCGCGCGTGCTGACCCGTCGAAGTGTCCGACCTCAAAGCGTTCCATTGATGTAATCCCATGGCATACGCGCGCAGTGCCACTGCGGGGCCACCACAGAGGCGACAACGAGCGCGGTGGCGGGGCTGGTTCTCTGTACTGCGTGAAGCAACCTCTTCCTCGACTCCAGCAGGCTAGCTTCTCCCACTACGAATTCGAACCTCTGGCGGGGCGATGCCTCGCCTCGCCGGCTCCTGCGGCCTCGACCACGACCTCGGCCTCCACCCCTTGCCATATCTAATCATCACGACCAAAACAATCAAACAATAAGCAATTTCATCATCTAGGACCACAAGAGAAATCAAAAAAATCTCAAAAACAGCATAATGCAATGCATTAACCCATTCCCACCTCACGTGCATAGTGTGTCAAATTTAACATTTCATATTCCACGGACCTCTGACCAGCTCGATACCAATCAGAACACCTCATCCGCCATGAGCACGGAATGCTACTAAACAAACTCTAATAACTCTAAAGAAGACAATTCTAATAAAATTTAGCAAACCTCCCTTGTAAAGTTAATTACATGAAGGTTCCAACACACGAATAATCAAATATTAATTAAACTTTCATTCTAAAACATCAAAGAATAATCGAAACATGCTAAGAATCCATCATAACTAGAGGTATATCATTCCACTACTCTTCATTATTACATTTAATCCATAGCATAAAACAAATCATAATACTCAAAGATCAATAACTCTCTGAAGATCAATCATCCTTATTTAGTTCATGTGGTATGTGTGTGACTAGCAGCCTATTTTCCCCCATGCATGTCATTCTTGTCTCGGGTACCTAAACAACAATAAAAGCAAGAGTGAGTCCATAGACTCAGCAAGTACATTAAGAAATCATGGCAATAACACACATATAAAGGGAATTAACATTAAAAAAAACATCTCGTATGCAAATGCAATGCTCAAGGACTTTTATCTTTAACTTTCTGTGTACATTACACCTGTAATGCAGAGTATGCGACCGCCGCATGCCCATGCTGTCTTGGCGCCGCACGCCACAGGGACCAATTGCCGTTACTCCGCAAGTAACGGGGACCTCAACCCACACTCCACGAGTGAGGATCTCGGGCCCGTCACATTCATGGCGGGGATCTCCAAAGAAACATACTTGGACACTACGTGACCAAGCCTCAACATGATATCTCTATGCAAATGCTTATCATGTAATCATCATCAAATTACCAAAGTACAACATCACTTAATCATAGTAAAGCATGTGCATCATTTGAGCAATAACCATACTTAAGCATTCATTAAGTATACCATCTTGCAATACATCCATACAGACAAATAACACACAATTTAGACAATCATTCAAACAACAATGCACTTGCCTCAACCGTGCGAAGGTGGATGTCGGGAATGAGGTACTGCTCCCGGAGCCAAACCCACACCTGGACAACAATTGAGACAGGCTAAGGCTACCATAAGGGCCTAATAACGAAATCATAAACACAACATGAGTACATTGTCCACTAAGCGCAACCCCAACGTTAAAGCTAGCTGTCAGATTTCCTTTCAGAGAACAGCCCCCTTCGAAAAATCATAACTAAATGTACAGAAATCCAAATGGAGTGATCTTGGACATTCTGAAAAGGTTATTGAATTCCCCTTCTAAACCTAGTTGGTGAGGTTCTCTGATTCGGCCATTTCCTAGTCCTACCAATCTAAACAACAGAATATCAATTTTCACGTCGGGTCTCTGGACAGCAACATTGAAACTATCATAACTTTCTCTACGTTCGTCCGAATTTCATGATCTTTAGTTTTCCTGAAAGCTAGAAGGATTATCTACAACTTTCGTTATACTGGGGTTCTCAGATTTCCACTTTATCCATCACTTTTAATTGGTTTTCTACAATCTACCTAAATACTGACAGAGCAGTGGAACAGCAGACTTAGAAAAATCATAACTCTCTAACCGTTAATCGGATTTGAGTGAACTTGGCGGCCACTGAAAGCTAAGACAATAACCTACAACTCTCTAGGAGACCAAAACTCCAGATTCATCTTCTAACCACACGAAATTTACCCCGCAAGCCACTGGACGAAAATTGCATTACAGCAGGCCGACTACCATCTAAACAAAGACTAACCAAAACCTCTCCCAAGACTAATTATCCTTCAAGAACAGCGTGTTACCCTTGACGACGCTGCCGAAGCGAACCCCGGATGGCGATCCCTCCCTCTTCCTCTTCTCCCTTCTCTTCTCCCTCCTTTCTTCCCTCCTTTCTTCCTCTATGGCCGGCTGCAATGGAGGGCTTCTCCTCCTCAAGGCCGGCAGCAATGGAGGAGCTCGTGGAGGGGAGGAGATGGGGGCGCAAGGGGGAGAGGAACCAGGAGTGGTGCGCATGGGGGGAGGAGAGGAGATGGGGGGGGCGGCGGCCAAAGGGGAGTGGGGGCTCGGCTAGGGTTTGGGGGAAAAAGTGGTGCCTCCCCCTTGGCCGGCCACCTAAGGCACAGTGGGCGGGCCCAAGCCAGGTTGGCGTAAGCAGCGCTTTCACCCCTGCTGGCCGCGAAATCAACTATTCCCTTTTGATCCTTTTACTAATGCGAGAAGTCTCTCCGAAACTCTTTCTCGAACCTCTCGAACTTTTGGGACATTACACTCTACCCCCTTACACGAGTGCGTCCTCGAATTCTAACCCATACGCCAAGGGACGGATACGAAAAGACTTAAAGCACAACACGCACCAGAGAATAATTCCGGATATTGCTCGCATGCGCGGCCTCCAACTCCCGTGGCTTCTTTCTCGATTGCTGCGACCAAAGAACTTTAACATACTTGACGTTTTGTTTCTCAAAACCTTCTCACGATTTCTCAAGATCCATTGGCTTTGACTCAAAAGTCAAATCTTGCTCTATGAGTAGAGGCTCTAGCGGTACATGATGCTCCGGATCTCGCAAGTACTTCCTCAGCATGGATACATGAAAAACATTGTGCACTCCACGCATAGACTCTGGCAGGTCTAAGCGATAAGCCAACTTCGATTCGAGCCAAGATCGTGAATGGTCCTATGTACCTTGGGCTAAGCTTCCCTCTGGTACCGAACCTCACCACACCTTTAGTGGGGGACACTTTCAAGAGCACCTGATCCCCCACTTCAAATTCCAAGTCTCTTCTTCTCACGTCTGCATAACTTTTCATGCTCGCTGCAGGCTGCTAATAGGTTCTGTCTCACGAGCCACTCGCTCTCTGATCTTTTGTACCCAATCCGGACCCAAAGCGCCTTCTCACCCACTTCCTCAAAAGTGGTGACTGCACTACGCCCATACAACACCTCGAGCGGAGCGGCTTTATGCTTGAATGATAGCTGTTGTTATAAGCAAATTCTCGCTAAAGGCAATTGATCCTCCCAGCTACCCTTCGAGGACAAAACACAAGTCCGCAACATGTCCTCCGAGTGCGGATAGTGCGTTCGCTGCGCGTGCATGCGTGGATGGAATCTTGTACTCAGACGGATTTGTGTGCCCAAGGCACTCTGTAAACTTTCCCAAAACTTGGAGACAAACTTGGCATCTCTGCCGAAATGATGGTCTTTGGCACCCCATGTAATCTCACAATCTCCCGCACATAGATGGGAGCTAAATCACTTCTTTGAGTTAGTAGGCGAATTGGTATAAAGTGTGCGATTTGCGAGGCGATCCACTACCACCCACATCGCATCCTTACCCTTGGTGACCGGGTAATGCAACTACAAAATCCATAGAAATATCGTCCCACGGCCATTGCGGAATCTCTAAAGGTTGCAACAACCTGCAGGCGTTTATGTTCCGCCTTCACTGTGACAAACACCACATGAGGCCACATAATTAGCTATGTCCACTTTCATCCTTTTCCACGAAGTGCGCTTTAGATCACGATACATCTTCGTTTCACCGGATGAGCGATTATGCGAGTGCGATGTGCCTCTTTGAATGTCATCCTTGACCTTCGCTTTACGTGTACGCAAAAGCGGCCCTTAAACCGCAACGCACCACACCCATCAAGCTGAAATCTCGTCCTTGCCCAAATCCGGCGCTTTGAACCCTTTGCAATAATTGATCTTCTGTTGTGCCTCTCGCACCGCTCTGGAATAGCCGACTCAAGATCACCAGTGTTTCAACACGTGCGGTCCCGCATAGCAAAATGATATACCCATACGGTCAAAGTCAGCAATGAGATAATCCAATGTAGCGGGCGTTGCCTTGCGACTAAGAGCATCGACCACCACATTTGCCTTCCCAGATGGTATTGAATAGATAGATCATAATCCTTAATTAGCTCCAGCCACTGTACGCCTTAAATTCAGATCTTTACGGGTGAAAATATACTTAAGACTCTTGTGATCTGTATAAACATCACAACCCTCACCATCTGAGATAATGCCTCCAAAGTTTGGGCAAACACTACATTGCTAACTCTAAATCATGAGTTGGGTAATTTTGTTCATGCTTCTTCACCGCCTTGGCGCATAAGCTATCACCTTCCCTTCTGCATAAGGACACAACCCAACCCAATCAGAGACGCATCGTAGTACATCAGAAATCGCTTCCGGGCTCGGGAAGTGTAAGGGCGAGGCGGTCACCACTTTTCCTTAAGGGTTTGGAAACTACGCTCACAGTCATCATCCACACCCAACTTCACATCATACGTGAGTCCGGATAAGGGTTTAGCAATAATGGAGAAATCCCGCACAAAACGCCGATAGTATCCCGCCATGCCGAGAAAGCTTCTCACTTCTTTGACATTGGTTGGCGTCTTCCATTCTACTGTAGAAATCTTACTTGGATCAACTGTGATTCCTTTTCATTGATGACATGCCCCAAAAATCCCTTGACGCCTTAAAACTTCGCACTTTTGATTTGGCATAAAACTTATGCTCCTTAGTGTTTCCAACACAAGCCTCAGTGTCGCTCATGTTCGACTTCGTCTTTGAATATATCAAGATATCATCTATAAAGACTACCACAAAATCATCAGTATTCATGCAACATCCTGTTCATAGTCTCCATGAAAGCGGCGGGCGTTTGTTAGTCCAAAGACATAACTTTAAATTCAAAATGCCCATACCTTGTAGAGAATCTTTGTCTTCTCAATATCCTCCTTTCGGACGAGGATTTGATTATAACTTTGATTGAAGGTCAATCTTTGAAAATACCTTGGCCTCTCAACGATCAAATAGATCTTCTATGCGAGGAGAGGATACTTATTCTTGATGGTTAGCTGGTTAAAAGCACGATAATCAATACACATGCGCCAACTACCATCTTTCTTCTTGGTGAAAAGAACAGGGGCTCCCCATGGAGACCTGCTGGGACGAATGAGATCCTTTGCTTTTAAATCATCCAAGCGCTTCTTTAGTTCCTCCCGAGCAGACAGACCCAACCGTGAGGGGTCATAGAGACAGTCGGGCGCACGGTACCAAATCAGTCCCGAACTCTACGGGGCGAGGTGGGGGCATCCCGGTAGTTCTGGCTGGAAAAACATCCAGAACTCCCGAGCGACCAAATTTTCTTCTCACACTCTGAGATGAACTCGGCTTCTCCACTAGAGACAAAAGAAACCCATTCTTCGCCGTCACGGCCACCGGAAAAGACTAGCCATCACAAAAAGTGAGTGAGATGGGCGCTACATTGGAATACTATCTCACCGCCTGAGCCAGAGCTTGCGGGTTATTGTCTTCAAAAAACAGAAATGAAAAGACGGTAATTATGCAACGGTCCATCCCAAGATGACATCAAATGGCTCCATCCTCATAACCATCAGATTAGCAATGAACTCTTCTCCATCTAACGAAATCACACAACCAGACAAATCAGTAGAGCTAGAGAGAATTCCCCAGTGAATTAACTAGAACCGATCGAGCTATTGGCTGCAGACTCAAACTACGCCTTTCTAACAAAATCTAGTGATACAAAAGAAAAGGTAGCTCCCGAATCAAATAGAACAAGTGCCTCTACTGAATCCACCAAGAGCGTGCTGTCACCACATCGGGGCGACTCACCGACTCTGCTTGTCGGCATAGCGTGGGAGGCTAACTGCTTTGGGCGTGGGGGCTCCAACACCACAGTATGGGGTGTGGGAACTGCTGGAGAGTCTTGAAGGCGCCACTCGAAATGGAGCCACGGGAGGCGGCCAAAAATACAGCGGTGGAGCTCCTCGGGAGCGAGGAAGTAAGCGTGGCGGTGCCCAAGTAGGAGTAGGAGTAGCCGCTAACATCCGAACCGACCCTCGAGAAGAAGGCTGCGCGCTTGCACCGACAGCACGAGTTCCCACTTGATAATACTAGCGGGATTCCGCGACAAACCAATGCCTTATGGCCCTCCCGACCACAATGGCGACAAGACCGAACCAGTGCACTCGAAGCCCTATGCTCACTTGCGCGCTTGAAGCACTTCATGCCTTGCCACAGGGCCGGACGTAACCTCGGTGCAGTGCAGACGCTCGAGAAGTGGAAGAAGGCGTGCCCCTGTGAACTTGGTCTTGAATGACCTGCGGACCTTTGAACCTCTTGGAAGTAGGCCTCGAAGGTCCCACCCCACCGCCAAAACCCCTCTTAGGCGCCACCACCTCCCGATACCATAGCGCCTTCTCCTCTGGCGGCTCCTCACCAAGCTGCATCTCGGCCCATGCCCACGGCTTGTTCGACCAGGGAGCTGAAATCCCATAACTCAATGCTCCCAAAACCTGGAACTCTTGCACAGCCCCGCGAAACCTCTTGGCTTTCCTCATCATTTGTAGCCAGCGGGAACAAAGCGAACGAGTTGTTAAAACACGCTTCGTACTACATCCTTTGTCATCTTCCTGCTTGAAGTTACTCGCAGGAGACTTCCATTCGCTCCACATATGAAGCTGGATAAAACCTCTTCTGAAGTGCTCAACAAAATACTCCCGTGTGGCGGTCCATGAGCTTCTTGTCACGGCCATCGTAACTCCTTCCCACGGATATCCTTTGCCCCTTCAATTGGAAGGCCACGAATCGAGCCCTCATTTCGATGTCATCCCGAGCTCGAAGTGCCTCTCCATGTGTCGCGACCAATTAGGCTGCGTCGGCGGCGTGCTCGACCGTCGAAAGTGTCGACCTCAAAGCGTTCCATTGATGTAATCCCATGGCATACGCCGCGGTGCCAACTGCGAGGCCACCAGGAGAGCGACAACGGCGCGGTGGCGGGCACTCGTTCTCTGCACGGCTGAAGCAACCTCTTCCTCGACTCCGCGAGCTAGCTTCTCCACTCGGAATTCCGAACCTCTGGCGGGCGATGCGGCCTCGCCGGCTCCTGCCGGCCTCGACCACGACCTCGGCCTCCACCCCTTGCCATATCTAATCATCACGACAAAACAATCAAACAATAAGCAATTTCATCATCTAGGACCACAAGAGAAATCAAAAAAAAATCTCAAAAACAGCATAATGCAATGCATTAACCCATTCCACCTCATGTGCATAGTGTGTCAAATTTAACATTTCATATTCCACGGACCTCTGACCAGCTCTGATACCAAGCATAACACCCAATCCGCCATGAGCACGGAATGCTACTAAACAAACTCTAATAACTCTAAAGAAGACAATTCTAATAAAATTTGTGAAACCTCCCTTGTAAAGTTAATTACATGAAGGTTCCAACACCAGAATAATCAAATATTAATTAAACTTTCATTCTAAAACATCAAAGAATAATCGAAACATGCTAAGAATCCATCATAACTAGAGGTATATCATTCCACTACTCTTCATTATTACATTTAATCCATAGCATAAAACAAATCATAATACTCAAGATCAATAACTCTCTGAAGATCAATCATCCTTATTTAGTTCATGTGGTATGTGTGTGACTAGCGACCTATTTTCCCCATGCATGTCATTCTTGTCTGGGTACCTAAACAACAATAAAAGCAAGAGTGAGTCCATAGACTCAGCAAGTACATTAAGAAATCATGGCAATAACACACATATAAAGGAATTAACATTAAAAAACATCTCGTATGCAAATGCAATGCTCAAGGACTTTTATCTTTAACTTTCGTGTACATTACACTGTCTGCAGAGTATCGACATCGCGCATACCCATGCTGTCTTGCGCACGCACAGAGGACCAATTGCCCGTTACTCCGCAAGTAACGGGGACCTCAACCCACACTCCACGAGTGAGGATCTCGGGCCCGTCACATTCATGACGGGATCTCAAAGAAACATACTTGGACACTACGTGACCAAGCCTCAACATGATATCTCTATGCAAATGCTTATCATGTAATCATCATCAAATTACCAAAGTACAACATCACTTAATCATAGTAAAGCATGTGCATCATTTGAGCAATAACCATACTTAGCATTCATTAAGTATACCATCTTGCAATACATCCATACAACAAATAACACACAATTTAGACAATCATTCAAACAACAATGCACTTGCCTCAACCGTGCGAAGGTGGATGTCGGAATGAGTACTGCTCCCGGAGCCAAACCCACACTGGACAACAATTGAGACAGGCTAAGGCTACCATAAGGGCCTAATAACGAAATCATAAACACAACATGAGTACATTGTCCACTAAGCGCAACCCCCAACGTTAAAGCTAGCTGTCAGATTTCCTTTCAGAGAACAGCCCCTTGAAAAATCATAACGAAATGTACAGAAATCCAAATGGAGTGATCTTGGACATTCTGAAAAGGTTATTGAATTCCCCTTCTAAACCTAGTTGGTGAGGTTCTCTGATTCGGCCATTTCTAGTCCTACCAATCTAAACAACAGAATATCAATTTTCACGTCGGGTCTCTGGACAGCAACATTGAAACTATCATAACTTTCTCTACGTTCGTCCGAATTTCATGATCTTTAGTTTTCCTGAAAGCTAGAAGGATTATCTACAACTTTCGTTATACTGGGGTTCTCAGATTTCCACTTTATCCATCACTTTTAATTGGTTTTCTACAATCTGCCTAAATACTGACAGAGCAGTGGAACAGCAGACTTAGAAAAATCATAACTCTCTAACCGTTAATCGGTTTTGAGTGAACTTGGCGGCCACTGAAAGCTAAGACAATAACCTACAACTCTCTAGGAGACCAAAACTCCAGATTCATCTTCTAACCACACGAAATTTACCCGCAAGCCACTGGACGAAAATTGCATTACAGCAGGCCGACTACCATCTAAACAAAGACTAGCAAAACCTCTCCCAAGACTAATTATCCTTCAAGAACAGCGTGTTACCCTTGACGCGCTGCGAGCGAACCCGGATGGCGATCCTCCCTCTTCCTCTTCTCCCTTCTCTTCTCCTCCTTTCTTCCCTCCTTTCTTCCTCTATGGCCGGCTGCAATGGAGGCTTCTCCTCCTCAAGGCCGGCGGCAATGGAGGAGCTCGTGGAGGAGGAGATGGGGCGCAAGGGAGAGGAACCAGAGTGGTGCGCATGGGGAGGAGAGGAGATGGGGCGGCGGCCAAGGGGAGTGGGGGCTCGGCTAGGGTTTGGGGAAAAAGTGGTGCCTCCCCTGGCCGGCCACCTAAGGCACAGTGGGCGGGCCCAAGCCCAGTTAGCGTAAGCAGCTTTCACCCCTGCTAGCTGCGAAAATCAACTATTCCTTTTGATCCTTTTACTAATACTGAGAAGTCTCTCCCGAAACTCTTTCTCGAACCTCTCGAACTTTTGGGACATTACAGACTAAATATAAAATAGATTTAACAACAATTAGATAGAGGAGTTTTCTGCAGTTTTTCGGCAACCTGGGCCTCGGGCCTTGGCCCAGGAGGCCCATGAGGGGCCGGCCACCAATAAAAGGAGGGGGGAAACCCTAGTTACTACAGTACCACACCCTAGTACTGTAGTGCCGCACTGTAGCAACCCCCCTACTGCTATTCCAAGAGGAGAAAGGGAGGAGAGGAAGGAAGAAGAAGAAAAGAAAAGGGAGAGAGGAGAAGAAGAAGAGAGGAAAGGGGAAGGTTCACGGGCTGCATCGTGGTCTATGGTGATTCGTCAAGGGTAACCTCAATTTTCCCCTTGTTTAGATGCATTACAGCTTAATTGATCTATGTCAGTAATTAGGTCTGCTTAGGACAGTTCGTGTTAGACCGACGTTTTGATATAGTTACGGGCAGATTGAGTTTTGGACATCTCCTAGAATTTTGTAGAGGATGTCAATAGCTTTCGATGAAGTGCTAGATCGCATTATTTGGACTTCTGTAGCAGAAGTTTTGAATTTATTAGCGTGATTGTTCTACGAATCTGCCAATACTCTGACAGGTTTTAGTAATCTGACTTGAGCGAACAGTTAAATGAACAATTAGAGGATCTCAGTATAACGAAAGTTGTAGATAATTATTGTAGATTTCAGGAAAGCCCTAGAATGTGAAGTTTGGACAAACGAGCTGAAAGTTATGATAGTTTTAGTGTATTGTCTAGAGAACCTAACGTGAAATCGATGTTTTGTTAATCAGCATAAAAGGGATATTAGATGGCCGAATCAAGAAGGCCCACCAACTAAGTTTAATTGGGGAATTTGATAAACTTTAAATGAAGTCCAAGAACACTTCATTTGGACTCCTGTACTAAAAGATACGAATTTTAGAACACGACTGTTTCCAGAGGGGACAGATTAGTATTTAGGAAATTAGAGTTGGGATCGCGTTACAAGCTTTTGCTAGTTCGTGTTTGCTTATATAGTTTGTTTGGTCCATTACTGTTGTCTTAGTAAGCTTTTAAATGAGTTTTAGGTGGGGGAGTGGCCCCGGAGGCAGCACCCTCTTCACATCCTCCGATCTCACGCGGTTAAGGCAAGTACTCGTTTGCTAGTATTGTGAATAAATGTGATATCTATGGATGCTATAGTGTTATAGATGTTGTTGATCATGATTATTAATGTTGTGAAAATATGTATTATGCATGGTTGCTTGAGTGTATGAATGTCTATGAACATGAATGATAGAAGTATGAATGAGTTAAATTCATAGGTGATGTTGTTGAGGAGGTATGATTATGATGATTCATGATTTGTGCATATGCATCATATGGACAAAATGAAGACTTGGTCACATGGTGACCAAGCATTTGTTGAGATCACTGTCATGTATTTGACGGGCTTGAGGTCCCCACACTTGCGAAGTGTGGGCTTGAGGTCCCCTTTACTTGTGAAGTATTGGGCAATTGATCCCCGCGCTTGCGAGCACAAGCATGGTATGCGGCGACGGTCGCATATCTCGCATTATCGGTGAAATGCGAAAATGAGTGAAAAAGAAAAGTTGCATTGCATATTTGCATTCATACATCATGAGATATGTTTTCGAGTACAGTATTGGAATGGAATGTTGATGCTGTAAATGTGAGTTTAATGTTTCATTATTGGTACTTGCTGAGTCATTTGGCTCACTCTTGTTTTTGTTGTGTTTTAGGTACCTTTTGCAAGAACGGCATGCACCTTTAATTGGATTCACATACTGCCATCCACCTTTAAAGTTGATAAATTTTCTTTTAGTTCGTACCTTAATAAATGAGCAAACTGCTTAAGGATTGATTATGATTATGCTTCATGCATTGGATTAAGTGTAATAATGATGAGTAGTGCCTTTTGGATACCTTTGGATATGCTAGGTGCCTACCTGATTTGAATGCCTACTGATGATTCTGGATGTTGGATTATTTATATATGTTTTATTCAAATGTTAGAACCTCCTAGTAGCTACCTTTACGGGGAAGGTTCTGCTGAAATTTGGTAGAATGTTTTGGCTTAGAATCGTTTAATGTTAGTTTGGTAGCATTCCAAGCTCATGTTGGGCTGGAGTGTTACATTGATCTCCTTCGTTTGAACTTTTTCCAGTCCGTTCAAGTTCCTAAATTCCTCTAAATTCAGTTCTTTCTTTTAGAGTTGGTTTTGTTGTTTTTGGATTTTATTTGATTATTTATTTATTTGTGCTTCACCTGTTGTTTTCTCTCTCGTTTAGAAGATCTGTTTCGAGGAATAGGAGCAGAAGCAAGTTTTCAAGATCCTAGTGTGACAACTAAGCAAAGCCAAGGCAAGTAATAATCGATCAATCATATTGAACCTATATTTTCAAAAGTATCTGGTTTTATATTAAATTGTATACTATCTTTATATTAACTGCTTTTGGGAATAGTTAATCACATATTTGTCATTATGTCTCCATTTATTATTTGAATATCATGAATTATTTATCACCATTGGATGCTCATTATTATTTGGACATATTTGTATAACCAACATGGGTATCGTAGAGATGCTTAGTCATGCTTAGTTGTACGATGGGATCATGTCACTAGTTCAATAATGTTAATTTGACTTAATGAAATACAGAATTGTGGCGGGTAGCCACTGTTGTTCAAATTTGTTGTGCCATTTCAGGGCATGTCATTGATATTGGTTGAGCAAAAATGATTTCCGCTCAGGCGAGCGATCGTACAGTAAAGGGGGTGCGGGTAGCACATTGTTGGTTTGTGGTAAACTCGCCTGAGTAATTGTCAAGGACTTAATCTTATGCGCCATTGAACTAGGCCATATCGTACAACCACTTGTCCAATATGGGATAGACTTGGCCACTAGTTGTTTCAAATAAACTATTCACCCTATCTACTTATTGTCTTTTAAATTACGGTTTGTAATCTATTTACTATATTTACTATCAATACTCGCTTTCTGTAAAAGAGCCATACGTCTATTCCTTTGTTCAAGCCTTGTGTAAATATTAATTGCATACTGTTCCCAACAACTTGCTGAGTGTAACATCCCAATTTTCTGAGTTTAAAAATCTTTTAATAGTTAGTAGGGAGAAAATTCACCATTTGTATTTATTTGATTTTAAATTCAAAAGCTTAATATTGGACTTTACAAACAAAAACCTTTAATGTGAATAATACCAACATGAACATTAGCCAAAACTATTTTATTTGGGTTCTATGTGCTCAGATATATTTTCTAGATTTTTCTAGAATTTTTCTGAGTTCATTTGCTATTTGCTATTGCTTATTTGAATTTCTGCTATTTTCTAAAATAGAAAACTTATTTAAAATCTCAGAAAACCCTTTGGGACGAAACCTAGCCCAAAATCCCTTGGCCCAACCTGTCCCACCCAACACCGCCACTGTGCGAGCCTCTCGACAAGGTGGTCCCCGCGTGTCGACCTCCTTCTCTCTCTTGGCGGAGCACGTTAAACCTCGGTATCCGATTCTCCTTGAGCGGTCCGATGGAGTTGTCTTTGTTGAGCGACTCAACGTTCCATTGATCGTGAACCGTTCGATCAAGAATGGATGGTCGATGGCGTTGTCTTTGTTGGGCGACGAACGTCCCATTGATTTTGAGCCGTCCGATCGGATCGGGCGGTGACTCTCTTATCCGATCGTGCGCGCGTGGGCTTTCACCGCCAGTGGGCCCGCCGTCTTAAATCTCCGAAGTCGGCCGTCTCGCGACGCGCCGCCTCCGTCGCCATTGCGCCTTCTAGAAGCCTCGTCCGACAACGGGACTTCCTAACCAAAACCTTCTAGATTTTTGTACCGAACTCAATCTCTATCTTCTCCGCATCTTTTGGGATAATAATCATATCCCGATTCCGTTTCTATCTCTGTTTTCCTCGCGAGTTCATCTCGGACTCTTTTTAGGGTTTCCACCGCCGCACGCCTCCCTAGCCTCCCGGACCCTATAAATAGGTCCCTTGGGATCGCATCGACGTCCGCACAAGAACCCCTCAACCTATTGCGCAACTTGAGCCCTAGCGCCGCCGCAATCGGAGTTTTAGGTTTTTGTCACCGCTGGCGTTTTCTTCGTTTTGTGCCGTCGTCGACGTCGCCCTGCCCTCGTGGTCTGCGCCGCCGGGTTCGCCGTCGTCCGAGCTACCTCCAGGAGCCTTCGCCGTTGCCGGAACCTCACCGGAACCCCCGTCCGACAAAACCCGAGCCACTCCGCCGCATAAACCTCGCCGCCGGTCATCTCCGTCGACCTTGGCCACCCGGAGTTGGTTCAACAGGTTCGTAATAACCTCAGCTACATGCCGGTACCATTCACCGCCGGCGAATCGCCGCCGTTCGCCGTTGTCATGGGTTCCCGAGCCTCCGTTGCAATTTAACCGCCGCGTCAGCGCCACCTCGACGCCATGTCAGCACCCTCACCGACGTGTCGTGTGCGTGGCATCCTGTCAGCGTCCACGTGCACGCGTGTGTGGGCAGTCCACCGGCCTCAGATCTAATCGGCTCGGTAGATCTAGTCTACCGTGAGCCGTGTCTCTGACATGTGGGTCCCACATGTCAGCATTTTCTGTTATTTCTTTTAATTCCCGAAATTCCTTCGCTGACGTCAGCATTGCGCAATAATCCAATTTTTCTTTAGAGAAATAATTCGGAAATTCCAAAAATCCAAATTAGGGTTTCTTTTAGATTTAAAACTTTCAGAGATCATAACTTTTGCCTCCTAACTCCGATTGAGCCCATTCAAATTTCTAAATTTATCTAAATTCGAGCTCTATTTATCTGAGATTTGTATTTAATTTTTGGAGTTTGGTTTGCCTCTGTTATTTATTTGTTTTGTTTGTTTGTGTCTCGTTTGCGAGTAGACGTCGATTCGTCGGGGAATTTTGTGGAAGAAGGAGCACCCCAAGATCAAGACCAGTACCAAGACCTTTTCCAAGGAAAGTCATACCTTTGATCATCTTGAACCCAGTTTTCAAATTACTTTGTTTCAAAGTACTGCATTCTATTTTAATTATTTATTTAAATGCTTTGGGCATAGTTATTATCCAAATTGTTATCACACCTTGGCCTTGTATGTCATATTTCCTTGTCACCCTAGATTGGTTTATTAGTTGGTAATATTGTAGCACCAACGTGGGTTGGTTAGATGCGAGTACAATTGCTTAGCCATGCTACGAGTCTCACATCTCATGTAAGTTACAATTTATCAAATGTGACTAAGTGACTATAGAACTTTGTGTAAAACTGTGTGCTATGTGTTATTACTTCGTGATGGCATGTGTTGCACTCAAACCAACTGGGTGGTAAAGGATTTAGACTAAGGCAAGTGGTGGAAACTGTGTGATATGGTGGAAGCTGTGTGCTTGGGAATGATAATCTGAGTGGCTTAGTTAGAACATGGAAGTCTTACCTTGGTCAATTAAGGACTTAACTTTGTGCGCCATTGAACTGAGCCTTACTGCACAACCACATGCCTGGTATGGGACGGGCCTAACTTAGTAAGTTATGGATTCTCGGCATTGATGTTCAGGTGGATAGGTTAGGCTGTGTGACAGGGTGGAGGTGTGACTACTTGGTGGTTGCATCGCGAGACGATTCGTCACTTCCCTGTCCAATGGTGTGTGTTATACCAATTCTATGTGAGCCGGTATAGCGGGAAAGCACATCGGGAATGTCAATGCTTGAGATGAAGTTTCCGAATTGTTTTGTTACGATTAGTGCTTGCTACACTAGTTGTATCTTATGGGTAAAGTGTACAACCTCTGCAGAGTGTTAAATCAATCTATTGGAATAGCCGCGTCCGCGGTCATGGACATGCTCGGGGATTTCACACGAGGGGTAGTTTTCATAAAATGCTGGGATGGGAGCTGTGTGACCTCAATCATATGGCTATGTGAAATAATCTGTTTAGTTGTGTGTCTTTGTGAAAACAATTGTTAAATTATTATTGTCTATTTGTTTTGAATTATGCTTTCAATCTATTATTGGTATTCAACTGCAAATGTTGCTTTTATGCAAAAGAACCACAGAAGCCTTTTCTTTGGAATAAGCTTGCATCTATACATTGCATTTTGTGGTATGATTTGCGAGTACGGTTGTGTACTCACGCTTGTTGTAAAACTTGCGCCCAAACCTCTGTAAGAGGAGGAGTCACGCCTTCTTTTGTGAGGAGTTCGCGAAGGTTGTTGATCGTTAAGGTGCGGATCGATCGGTTGCTGTGGTGAATTGGTGGGATCTACGGAGTTGTTTCCGTTCCGCTGCTATTTTATTCTCTGTTAGCCCTGCGTGGCTTAATAAGTGTAAACTCGACCATAAGGTCAAAACCCTTATTTGTTATTCAAATTAATCGTTTACTTTATTTATCGCTTGTGTGGATCGATATTTACCTATGTTGACACTGTGTGCACTAGCGTGATCTGGACTAGTGCAAGATATACAGAGGGTTTGAAATCATAATTAGGGTCCCAGCAGAGGTGGTATCGAGCCATCGATCGTAGGTCTTGACCTTAGTTAGATTGGCCGTTTTTAGAGTGTCCAAACTATTTTCTAAAGGAAAAATTAACTTGCAAGGTTAATTAATTGCTTAACTCTTCTCATGTCTCTCTCGCCTCAACTTTTGCTATAATCTTTTCTCTCCCTGCTGTTTTTAAGTTTGCTCTTACCCTGTTAAATCTGTCTTAACAAATGCCTCGTCTTGAGCTATGATGAGCGCCTTTGGAGGGTATGCGCGAGCTTTGAAATTGCTCCGGTTCTTGGAGGTGTTGATCGTCCATCGTGCGTCGACAACAAGCTGGGCGATGAATGGACAAAACCGTGGAGTGATTTGTCGCTGACGATCGCGCCAGAGGAACGACAAGGTGAGCCAACCTTCGCACGTCTCTGTGAGGAAGATCACTTGGCTGGAAGGTATCCAAGAGTCGTCGCGTTTGGCGATGCTGCGTATCTGCAACATCTACGCATGGGAGCTTCAAGACACCGTCTTTCGTTACCACCCCAGGGCTGCCGCCGTGGACTTGCCAGCACGCTACCCGTCCACGGAAGGAGAGAGCAACGCTACCGTCGTGCACCTCGCCAGTTCGTGGCCGCCCAGGAAGAAGCCTTGGAGAGGACTATCACGGAGTTGGATCTTGTCTACGAAGCTTTGCAGAGAGCTGAAGAGAAGGTCGCCACTCTATAAGAGATCCTTTACGACCAAGTTCCCGAAGAAGAGGAAGACCCCGAGGAGGATCCTGAAGAAGATCCAAAGGAAGGCCCAGTCGAGCCAGCAGAAGACACAGAGCCAGAGGAGCCAGCTGAACGATTGCAGGAATGCTGTTCTGCTACACAGTTCGAGGCATCGAGATCGGTTGCCAAGATGCCGGCTCACTTTCGGGTCTACAGCCGTCAGGAGCGTAGCCGCGGTTGTGGAGGCTTTCTCGAGTAGTTGGTCTTAGTTTCAGTTTTGTTGGCTTAGCCAGTTTCAGTTTAGTAAGTCGCCCTTTAGGCGGTTAGTTTTGTGTGCTTAGGTCGTTGTTTCTTTTGTGTGCGAGCATGAGCTGCAAAGGCCCTTAGGCATTTGTTGTAGCCATGCTAAGACCCTAAGTAATAAAAGTATTTCGTTTGAGTTTCTTGAGCTGTGTTTCGTTGGGTTTAACCTGCCCCCTGCTTAGTTCTTAACTTATCTTGTGCTTGCTACCTTATCTAACCCATAGAGCTTCACCAGATGGTTCAAACTCGTTAGAAGCTGCTAGTGGTTAGGCACCCGATCTTGAGAGAGGCAATGAGCAACCGACGCGCGAGTAGTTCCTCCACAAGCACCCCCGATTGACTTGCAGAACTTTGGAGCTTTCATGGCAGCACAGACTCAGTTGATGAATACCATGATGAATCAGATGCAAGCTATGAACAACCAGGTCAACAACAACAATCAACAGTATGGAGCCCCAGCTGCTCATAGTCACCATGGACCATCCAAACTTGCGAAGTTTATGAGAACCCGTCCACCAACATTTTATGGACATGTGTCTCCAGTGGAAGCAGATAATTGGCTCAGGGTTATCGAAGGAAGCCTGATCACCCGGTCAATGATCGTGAAAAGGTTTTGTATGCCACTCACGGATGGAGGGCATAGCCGTGAATGGTGGGAGAACTTCGTGCGCCCATGAGGCGCCACGGATATCACTGGGAGGAATTTTTCTGCGATATTTCGCGATATCATGTGCGGAAGGCATCATCGATCCGAAAAAGATGAGTCCGTGCCCTCAAGCAAGGAGCTATGTCGGTGTCGACTATCTTAACAAGTTCTCTCAGCTGCTCGCTATGCGTGAGAAGATGTAGCCACGGTAAGGCTCGCGAGTCGCTTTTAAAGGGACTAAACAACGGGTCGCAAGTCGGTCGATCGCCAAACTTTCACGATTTCCAGAGGCTGATCAATAAAGCCTTTGTTTAGAGGACAAGCGCAAGGCGGAGGATAACCGTAGCGCGGATGGCTCGGCAAGAAACCATCAATCACGCCAGGGGCTAGAAACGGTTCCATCACGGTTCAACGGTTTCCCCGAACCGTTGAGCACCCGCACCAACCCGGCACCCGTCCGTGCCCGAACTTCCGCAACCTGCTGTCAACTAACCGGGAAGCAATCGGCAAAGCACACCAAAAGTATGTTATGCTGTCGTCGGCGGGACATTTTGCCAACCGGTGTCCACAAAGGGAACAATCACTCTAGTGCGTTTCAACCTTGGAGCTCGCCTTCCAAGGCGCCGCACTGAGCATCAACCAAGGAGCTTCACAAGTTCTTTGGTCAAGCGGAGGAGCACCACAGATCCGTGATCGAGGCCGTGTCAACCACGTCACTGCGAAGGAGCCCATGAATCATCGGACGTCATACTGGGTAAGTTTACGGTTAACTTCGATGCACATCGGTTTGTTTGATTCTGGAGCTTCGCATTCGTTTGTTTCTGGAATGTTTGCAACCAAGAATAATTTAGAAGTTATGCAACTTAAGCATACTCTGTTAGTCCAGTCGCTTGGAGCAGAGCTAAGGACTAGAGTGGGATGTTTAGGAGCTAAGTTACTCATAGCTGGAGTTGAGTTTCTAGCCAACCTAATCGTCCTAGATACCAAAACCCTAGATGTCATTCTTGGCATGGATTGGTTATCCAAGCACAAAGCCGTGCTAGATTGTTGCCGAAGAGCCGTAACAGTCGAGGATGCCAAAGGAAACAAGGTAGAGTTTCTAGCTACCTCAGTTCGTGATGGGCATCTGTTAGTGAACAGTCTGAAGACCCTTTCCTTGGAAGAAGTACCAGTCGTCAGTGAGTATCCAGATGTGTTTTCGGAAGAATTACCAGGAATGCCACCGGATCGTGACATCGAGTTTGTCATCGACCTAGTGCCGGGGACAGCACCGATCTCAAAGAGACCATATCGGATGCCAGCCGATGAATTAGTAGAGATGAAGAAGCAGATAGAAGAACTTCTTGAGAAAGGTTTCGTGAGACCTAGTTCATCACCATGGGGAGCGCCAGTGTTGTTTGTCAAGAAGAAAGATGGAAGCATGAGGATGTGCATCGATTATCGTTCCCTCAACGAAGTTACCATCAAGAACAAGTACCCACTACCACGGATAGATGATCTGTTTGATCGGATGAAAGGAGCCGGAGTGTTCTCAAAGGTCGACCTGCGATCAGGTTACCACCAGCTAAAGATTTGTCCTAAGGATATACCGAAGACCGCTTTCTCAACGCGGTATGGATATTATGAGTTCTTAGTCATGTATTTTGGTATGACTAATGCCCCTGCATATTTCATGAACATGATGAATAAAGCATTCATGGAATATTTGGACAAGTTCGTAGTTGTGTTCATTGATGATATTCTGGTGTACTCCAAGTCGGAGGAAGAACACGTCGAACATTTAAGGATAATATTGGAAAAACTCAGAGAGCATCAGTTGTATGCCAAGTTTAGTAAGTGTGATTTTTGGAAGAAAAAGTTGATTTCCTTGGTCATGTGATGACAAATAGAGGAGTAGCGATTGACCCCGATAAAGTTAAAGCGGTGTTACATTGGGAGCGGCCCAAGGCGTAACTTTCGATTCGATTTCTTGGGAATGGCAGGTTATTACCGCCGTTTTATCGAAGGATTCTCATCGATTGCTAAGCCTCTTACACAATTGTTGAAGAAGGAGAAAAAGTTCACTTGGACTCCAGCCTGTGAAGAAAGTTTTCAAGAAGTGAAGAAGCGTTTGACTACAGCCCTAGTGCTGATTCTGCCAGATATTCGCAAGGATTTCGATATCTATTGTGATGCTTCGCGTCAAGGATTAGGATGTGTCCTGATGCAAGAAGGAAGAGATGTCGCTTACGCGTCAAGGCAATTGAGGCCTCACGAGGAGAATTACCCTATCCATGATCTGGAGTCACTACCTTATCGGTAATCGCTGTGAAGTCTACATAGATCATAAGAGCCTAAAGTACATCATCACCGAGTCAGATCTGAACATGAGGCAGAGAAGATGGTTAGAATTGATCAAGGATTATAATCTTGGAATCCACTACCATCCGGAGCGGCCAACGTGATTCTGCGGATGCTCTAAGTCGTAAATTCTTGCAATGCCTTGAGGTAAAGGAAAGTTCGAGAACTTTACGAAGAATTTCAAGCTAAAGCTAGAAGTTTGACCTTAGCGTAACTTTCAGTTCGCGATTTCTTGGGAATGGCGAGTTACTACGCGTTTCATCGAAGGATTCTCATCGATTGCTAAGCCCTTACGCAATTGTTGAAGAAGGAGAAAAAGTCCACTTGGACTCCGGCTGTGAGAAAGTTTTCAGAAGCCCAAGAAGCGTTTGACTTCACCCATGCTGATTTTGCGGATATTCGCAAGGATTTCGATATCTATTGTGATGCTTAGCGTCAAGGATTAGGATGCGTCTGATGCAAGAAGGAAGAGCTGTCGCTTATCGTCAAGGCGATTGAGACCTCACAAAGAGATTACCCTACTCATGATGCGGAATTAGCCGTGCCGTAGTGCATGCTTTAAGATTTGGAGACATTACCTCATCGGTGTCATTTGTGAAGTCTACAGGATCATAAGAGTCTAAAGTATATCTTCACCTAGTCGATTTGAATATGAGGCAGAGAAGATGGTTGGAATTGATCAAGGATTATAATCTTGGAATCCACTACCATCCGGAAAAAACCAACGTGTCGCAGGCGCTCTAAGTCGTAAGATTCTTGCAATGCCTTGGAAGTAAAGGAAAGTTGCCAGAACTTTATGAAGAATTTCAAAGCTAAAGCTAGAAGTTGTGTGCGAAGGATTTGTAGCCAATTTGGAGAGTCAGTCTACCACTGGAGAAGCGATTCGTGAAGCACAACCAAAGGATCTGTGTTGTCGGACATCAAGGTCAAAATGGCGGAAAATTCAAAGATTTTACCAAGGATGATCAAGACATACTACGGATTAATGGTCGATATCGTGTACCGGATATCGATGGTCTAAAACGATTAATCCTAAAGGAAGCCCATGACTCAAAGTATTCAATTCACCTGAAGTACCAAGATGTACCAGATATTAAGACTAAATTTTGGTGGCCAAATTTGAGCGGGAAGTCGCAGAGTTCGTTGCCTTGTCACGACATCTGTCCGGTAAGGTAAAGCGAACACGAGACCAGCGGGGTTGTTGCAACATTGAAGATTCAGTGAAAGTGGGAAGAGATCGAATGGATTTCATCAACTGGTTTACCCAAGACCCAATCGGGTTACAATTCGATCTGGGTAATAGTCGATCGTTTGACCAAAGTCGCCCATTTCCTGCCAGTCAAAACCACATACTCAGGAGATCGCCTTGCGTAGTTGTACATGGCCAGAATTGTCAGTTTGCATGGTGTGCCCAAAAGATAGTATCGAATCGAGGATCTCGATTCACCTCGTTTTTGGCAAAGTTTGCATGAAGCATTGGGTACCATCGAATTTGATGCACGCGTATCATCCACAGACAGATGGACAGACTGAAAGAGTGTAACGTCCCAAAATTTGGCTTTTCAAAAATCTTTTGAGTAGTTTAGGTCCCTGGAAAATTTCACCAATTTTATTTGAATTAATAAAGCTTACTTGGGAATTTTCTAAATTAAAAATATTTAATTTGACTAATATAAACATTAATTAAATAAAAACCTGTGTTATTTGGCTTCCTTGTCTTTCAAGGAATTTTTGGGTATTTGTTGAGATTTTTCCGGATTTTTTTGCTATTTATTTGATCTCCTCGATTTTTAGCCTTTTATTTTAATTTCAAAATTCAGCCTTTTCTCTCTCCTACCCATGTGCTGCATCACCCGCGATTTACTGTTCATCGTGTTCCTCCCGAAGCGCTTATCTGTCTCGAAACGTATCTGCTTTCTAATTCAAACCTTCAAAATTCCATATCTTTCTCTCGGTGCATATAAGCGAGCGGTTTGCGCTCACGCGTCCGTCTTGATCTCCTCTTCTAATCCCACTGAATTGGTTTCCTCCAAACCGATCTATTTTCATCGCAATCTCGAAAACCGATCTCAACGAAGTTCTTCTCGTGACTGCGCCGTTCGGCGTCCGTAGAACCGTCTGCGGCGTTGGCCGCATCGTCGCGTTCTCGTCATGGTTCCTTCCTCTGCGCCCGTCGGCCATGTCAAGCCCTAAAGCGAGCGTGTTCATCGCGTTCCTCGCTTCCTCGGTGAGTTTTCCAAAATCCGCAGCGCCATCTTGTGCCCTCGTCAATACCTATTTTCCCCTCTTGTAGATTCAAGTTTCATCCACCGTCGCGAGAATCGAGTGTTCTCTCGCCTCTTGTTCGTCGTCCTTCTCCGGTCAATTACTCGCAACCGTTGATCCCGCCTTCAACTCCTCTGGTTGAGTTCGCGTCGCCACGTTCTACGCCGTGCTCACCTCCCTTTTCGCGAGCATCACGGAGTATTCTGCGCCATGAGCGCCGTCGTCGGCGTTCTTCACGTCATTCTTTGTCGCATGGAGCAAAATCTTGATGTCGGACCAGCGTCATCATCTCGGCTCGTCGTTTCCTTTCGTTTGCCCCTTCGCCAACGTTGGTTCGCCTCAGTTCATCGGAACCGCCATGAGCAAGCGGCATGCCCTCATTTTACTATTCATGTCTATGTCCGGTAAGTATGTTTCATCTCTCTGTTGTTTCCTCCCTGTTGCCATTGCTCTCTATGACAATGGGCCCCATATGTCATGCAAGATAGTAGTTATCTCCTCTCACTTACATGTGGTCCCTACATGTCATTCACCCACATTAAAACTCTAATTATTTCTCTCACATGCGGGTCCCATATGTCAGTCAACTCTTAGGTCAACCCTTGTTCATGAGCTTGGTCCACCATGGACTAGCATATCTCTGTGGACCTGGTCCATAGACCAGTGGCCCACATGTCAACCCCTAATCCCATTTTTGGGAATTAATTTAATTCTTGAAAAATCCTTTTATCTTATTGGTCCCACATGTCACTCTCTCTACCTTATTTCTAGAATTATTTTAATTCTAGAAATTCATAAATCTGATCGGTCCCACCATCATACACTTATTCTTTTCTAATATTTTCGGAATAGAATATTAGAGAATATTCCGTAGACTTTTTCATCATTTCATATGAATTCCAATCTTCCGAGAGTCATATCTTCTTCATCCGAATTCCGATTGAACCCATTCAAGTTTCCAAATTCATCTAAATTCAATATCTACCTTCCAGTACCGTTCAATTTCAATTTGGAGTTTATTTTATTTGCCTTTTGAATTTAGTTTGTTTTGCGCTTTCTTTCTCGTTAGACGTCGAAGTCCTGGAATCGTCCGAAGGAGCTGAAGATCAAGCAAGTAGAAGATTGAAGATAAAATAAGATCATCATTGCTATAGCAAGGCAAGTTATACCTTTGATCATATTGAATCCCAGTTTTCAAAATTAATTTGATTCAAATTATTGCATTTACTTTAAGTAATTATTTAAATGCTTTTGGGTTTAGCTATGAATCCCATTTGTTATATCCACTTTGTCTATTGTATGTCATAATCTTTTGTCACCCTAGATTGGTTCATATTTAGTTGGTGCTATGGTATTACCAGCGTGGGTTGGTTAAATGCAGTAGATTGCTTAGCCATGCAACGAGTCATCATCATCACACAGAGTTACAATTATAAATTTGACTAAGTGATTATGAAACTATGTGATAAAGTGTGTCTGTGTGCTATTACTTTGTGGATGACATATGTTGCACTTAACCAACATGGTGGGAAAGGATTTAGGCCGAGGCAAGTGGTGAATCTTGTGTGATATGGTGGAAAGGCTGTGTGCATGGGAATGATAATCTGTGTGATTTAGTTAGAAATTGGAAGTCTTGCCTTGGTGAATTAAGAACTTAACTTTGTGCGCCATCGGATCGAGCCTTCTTGTGCGACCACATGCACGTATGGGGCGGGCTAACTTAGTAAGTTATGGATTCGGCATTGATGTTGGTGGATAGGTTAGGGTGTGTGACGGGGTGGAGGTGTGACTACTTAGTGGTTGCATCAGCGGGATGGTTCGCCGCTTCCCGTCGGCGGTGTGTGTTATGCCAAAGCGCCGTTTGGGTTGGCATAGCGGTTTGTAAGCACACTAGGAATGTCAATGTTTGAGATAAAGTTTACGAAAAGTTTTGTTGTGATCGGCTCTGATCGAGTTGATTGCATCTTGTGGGTAAAGTGTACAACCTCTGCGAGTGTTAAACAATCTATTCGAATAGCAGCGTCATGATCATGGACATACTCGGGATTTCACATGAGGGGTAGATTTTCATAAAATGTTGGGATGGGAGCTGTGTGACCTCAATCATATGGCTATGTGAAATAATTTGTTTAGACTATGTGTCTTTGTGAAAACAAATGTTAAATTAATATTGTCTATTTGTTTTGAATTATGCTTTCAATCATTACTTGTATTCAATTGCAAATGTTGTATTTCTGCAAAATAACCACATAAGCCATTTCCTTTGGAATAAGCTTGCATCTATACATTGCATTACGTGGTATGACTTGCGAGTGCGATTGTGTACTCACGCTTGTTGTAAAACTTGCGCCCAAACCTCTGAGTGAAGGAATCGTCGGTCAACAAGGTTTACTTCAAGGATCGAGAAAGAACTAGGTCGCGCTTGACCACCGGTGCTGTGGGCATATGGATGGGCTTCACTGAGTTATTCCGTTTAGTTCATTGCGGCTTCTTTGAGCTATTAAGCCTTACGAGGCATTAATTGTAGCTTTGACCTTAAGGTCTTTACTCGATATTTATTGTTATTTGCCTATTTATTAGTCATCTTTGCATATGGAAATGATATTTCATCGATGTTGCCCTTTGTGTGCACTAGCGTGATCTGGACTAGTGCGGTATACACTAGCCGTGGAGGATGACTCGCATAGCTAGTTAGCGGTGAGATTCCGTTGTTGGCGGAATTAACGGACAAGTCGCTCCACTTGACTAACAACGATCTTGCGCCGTCGCCCTCAAAAATCAAGGAAGATCTCTCAGTCTATCAATCCTTGCTATATATGGACCTGATAAGTTTCCCCGTGTCAACTAAAGTAGCACATTTTCTACCAGGTCAGAACCGAGATTTGTGCCGGTCTCTTGCTTGAGCTCCTTGTCTCGGGGAATCGTGCCATTCAATTCCTTGAAGTTCAGTGGTTGAATTGTTCCAAGGATGAAGCTACTTGGAAGCGAAAAGACCGTCAGCATACACACTACCCCTCTTTCTTTACTGAGCGAGTCAAATCTCGGGACGAGATTTTTGTAAGGGGGGGAGAGTTGTAACATCCCAAGTTTTGGCTTGCGTTTCAAATGTAAGAAAATGAGTAGAAATTAAAACTTTTTCTTACATCTTGCAATTCTTGTATGTCCTAAAGAATTCTTGCAAAAGAATTATGGGATTGCAAGTCACAAGTCACTCTGATCAAAAACCTTGTTTTCCAAAACATTCTTGTCCAACCTTGTGATCATCCTCTGGGATAGTTTTCCTTAGTTCTAGGGGTATTGTGTGACTCCTTTGAAAAATTTCACAATTTTAGGAATTGTTTGAATATTTTGGAGGTCAGTCAAACCTAGTTAAATTCAGTCAAGCGTGGACCAGCACGTTGTGGAAATTTTTGGAGGAAAAAGTATAGCACAAGAACCTCTGCAAATTTTACACAAGGTCAGCAGCTCAGCTAGCAAGCTCCTGTAAAAATTTCATAATTTTGGAGTGAGTTTGCCACCTCAATTAAATCCCCAAACTCGGATCAGTTTGGAACCCAATTTAAGTGAGTCGGACTGGGCTCGAGTCGGACCAGTCAAACCAACCATTTGACTCGCTTCGAGTCAAGTCAAGCAGCGCCGCACCGGGCTCGATCTCATGCGGCGCTCGTCTTGGCGTTGGATCTCCATCCTATGCTCCCGACCTCCCGGACCTCCTAGACGTTAAGACCTCCCACATCGGGTGATGCGGGACGTCCAGACCATCCGTTGCATCCAGGGCGTCTAGGACCTCCCCTCTTCCTGTTCTTCTCCTCCACGACCTCACGGAGGTGCGTCGTCATGATTTTCACGCGCCGTGCGTGTGTTAGGTCGAGCGGTTGGGAGCGGTGGCTGTCACTTTTGGTCCTTCCCAATGTCTCTTTACGCCATGCATTAAATGTGTCCGAGCCTAGCCCTAAAGAAGACATCCCCTACTACCTTGTCAAATCCAGGTAGGTTCATGGCGTTGGCATGGTTCTTGGTCACTGATGAACTTTTGCCCACACCATTACCAAGCTCCTAGGCTATGAATAGCACGAGGCCTCCTTCTCATTTTCCTTCTCCGTTCTTTGTTGTGTTTGAGCTCCCTCGGTGTGGTGGTCCTCAAACTCAAGCACCCAAGAACACCACCCTCTCTCGCCACCATTGTCGGCTTTGGAGCTCATTGAAGGCATCAGAGCTCAGTGGTCCCATCAAAGTTCTTGGCTCGTCAATTTATCATCTTGATCACCTCAAGCTTTCTCTAACCTGCTTGTGGTTAACCATCGCGAGGGTGGACAAGTTGGGAGCTGCTTTCGAGTCGGGATAACTTTCTTCCTCGTCTCGTGAAGTCCTTGATCACGGAGCGCCCCTTGGCTTCCTCCTCTCCTCAGAGCTCCCAGCACCTCATCTTGGCCACGTAAGTTCATTCTAGCCTCCTAGAGCTCGAGCACTTGTCGGGGTAGGTCGCATCGAGCCTTTTTCGTGTTTCGGTTTTGCGAAAACTTGCACTCTAGCCTATCTCGGCTCGCCGGCGTTCAAAGCGTCGTCGTGCGTCGAGTGTCCTGGTAGGTCGCGGCGTTATTGAGTGTAGTGGTGCCCTTGGTCGGCGCCGCAAGGTCCCCATCGCCGTGGTGAGCTATCAACCGAACTCGTGATTTTCCGTGCCGTGCTCGGACGGGTTTTGTGGTATTTTGATGAGCATTTAAGTTGTCCGAGAGCCCAATCATTAGTTTTAATGCAACTCTTGTCGGCACGTGTTGTGAGGACCGAATATTTAACTAGTAACACTTAACCTCCAAATGGTTCTAGCATTACTAATTAAACATTCTAAGCCTCGATGGACATATGTTTCCCGAATTGCAACATATGCACATCATCACAAAATTACACATCATTTCCATACAACATATATCACTAAGTTCAACAACGACATAAAGTAAAGTTATTACAAAGAGAGCCGACCGGCCAAATAGAACAATATACAAGAATGACAATGAGCGAAGCGCCATAAGATGGCTAGAACAAAAGTCGGCCAGGTTAGCCAACATAACCCACAAGGCAACCGGCCGCCGCCAAGCTAGTCGCCCGCAAGCTACCACAACACGACTCACAAAGTGAGGCCCTTGAACTCACCTTCCTCCTCTGCAACAAAACCATTAAGCATAGCAACCGAGTACAAAGATTGTCTTTGTACCCGCAAGACTGACGTGTGGAATAGCAGACTTATTCATAAACTACATGCAAGCTTATTTAGGTGGAGGTTGTATGTCTCATTTTGCATAAAGCCAACTTTATTTGCAATAATGTAATACATTTCAAAAGCAAGTTTGCAAATCTGTTTTGTTATCAAAGTAACAAATCTGGATACATACAAGTAACCACACAGGAAGTGACTATCCCAATAGTCACCACAACATAGCACGAATCCCCGATTCGTACCACCCATCAAGTTTTAATTTAAAAAGGTTGTAGTCTAACTCTTGAAAGACCTTGCCAAGCGTGTCCATAACCTAGGACGAGGCTATTCGAATAGTTTTAACCCTGCAGGGGTGTACCAATGTACCCACACTTCAGACCGCCTTCAAGCCACAAGCACACTACCGAAGGTATGCCGGCCCGGCTAAGTCCTACGAGACATTTCCAATCTTGTGTATTAACTACGAGCCGCTCGTATGGGTAGAAACACCATACGCTTACATTGCAAGCGAAAAGACAACAAATCCCATCCGGGTGAAGTCTTTCGGACACTACAATCTCCCAACACCATCCCTCCTGCGACTCCCTGCGACCGGAGCCAATACACGCCAAAGTACTAAGTCAAGAGAGGTCCCATACCCTCTAGTGTGGTTAGCACGCTAAAATGCTTGGTTTAGTGTAACAAGATGTTCGGTCCTTGTTGACCCGGGCACCATTCCAGTCACACCCAAAATCACACCATCATACCATTGTGCCCAAGTCTAAATCATTTTGTTTTCAGTTTTAGTTTTCATAAGTAGACATGGCACAAGATGGAAATCATAATACATAATAAGTTTGTGTGATCAAGGTTATCGACAAGTCGATAACCGCCCATTTCTACGAAGCTAAGCATGGCTAAGCAATTAATTACGCAACTACTAAGTGACAAGAGCCCATCCACGAACTCTAAATCACAGCAAGTAACCTAGACTCATGGTAGTAGAGGATAATCATTTGCTAAGGAAATGCATCTACTAGGCCAACTATTAAAACAAAATAGCAATGCATACATAGAATTTGTAATCAACATAAATACTTAAAATCTGGGATTAACATGGTCAAACTGCTTGCCTTCTTGCATTGCTCAAAGCATTTGTGGAGGGTCGCTCTCGGGATTACCGCAAATGTCGAATCCTAAGCGAGAGGCAAAAAGAACCAAGAACAACCAATAAGACGAGCCACAAATAAACCAATGAGCAAGCAACAATTATCCAAATACGACGAAATTTATACACAAGGTAGAATACAAATATACCTAGTCATAGAAACTGGAAAAACCTAATTTGGATTTGTGGTGCAAAAGATATTGCCTAAAAACACATTTTCGGCCATAATTAGCACTGTAGCAAAAATATTTTCTAGAAAGATTTTGAAGCTGAAATTTTTATGGTAGCTACCTACTGGTATAGAGGTAACCCATAAAAAATTTCAGGTCATTTGGAGCTAAAATGATTTAGTTATGATTTTCCTAAGATGCAAAACTAGCATAATGCACTTTCCAGAAATATAAACATGTGCAAAACCTATTTCACATTATAGTATGATATGAGAGGATTTCCTAACATCAAATTTCTATTTTTAGGATTTACAGAATTCTTGGTGTCTATTACCTCATTAAATGAATGTTTAATTGCTACTAATAAGGTTAAATCTACTAACATATTTTTAGTGTGATATAGACCTTCCACTATTTTTAGATTAAAGTTTAGTTAATGACAAATTTATCAAAGTTGGAATCATTCATTTTGGACATACACAGAGCAAGATATGCATTTTCTAACGTTTTATCCATTTTACGGAATATTCAAAATAGCGAAACCAAGTTATTCCTAGTTATACAATTTTACGCTCTTGGAACATGCTTAAATCCATTTTTATAATGAGCTAAAGTGATAACATAATTTATTACAGTTGGAATTAACTAAGCGATTAAAATGAATTAGTTATGAGTTTCTAAAGTTTTTATATCATTTCGGTTGATAAACAATTGCTTACGAAATACGAACAATCCAATAAAAGGAAATGGCGTGGACAACCCCACAACCCTTGATCTAACATCCTCGACTTACGCGCCGAAAATAGCGCACGCGCTGAAACCTTAAATGAAACCCAGTTGGATCAAGATCCAGCGGCTCACGAGAAAGCATGCAGCGGGAGGATGCGATTACCTCGGCGAACCACGACCGCAGATCTAAAGATGAGCGGCTCAAAACCCAAATCTAAGGAAGGTCCGATTGCACACATGATCTCGTAGAAGATCACGAGATGGGCGGTCCAAGATGATGAGGAACCGGATGGTCGAATGCATGCAAGATCGGGCGCGAGATCACAAAATGAGCGGTGGATAACGATCGCGATTCAAAGGATCTTGACATGTGGGACGCATGTCGGTGACTTCAGTCACCCACGCCTTCCGGTTTAACACCGTGCACGCAGTGCTGCCCACAAGTCGGCGACTAAGCGAGGCGGTTAAGACCGAATTAGTGATTCTAATGATTGACATTAAATAGATTCTAATGGCTGCGAGATTTGATTTTAAACCTCGGGCCACGATCGACCGAGGTTAATTAAACAACGATTAAATGCCGACTCATTTAATTAAGCAATGATTAGACATTAATGATGTCGGAGCGATGCGGGTGAAACAGAGATTGATTTAAGGAGATTGGGCCCACTAGTCGGTGGCTCAACAATAATGATTAAGACACAATTAACAACTAATGATTAGCAATTAATGTGCCTAAGCAGATAGCAGCGGAGCTTCTCAACCGGCAAAACCGAGTGGCTTTGGCGGCTTGTCGCCGGCGACTCCGGTCGTGGCGGCGCGAACAAGACCCAAAATGGATTCGCAAAACAGCGATGCGAACCTAATGGTAGCATTCTCGCCGTGGCGAGGACTAGAACGCCGGCTGGCGGAAAGCGAAACAGAATCCTACGGCTAAACACGAAAATAGCGAAAAGCTCAGTGCGGACCTAGGATGCGGGTGCCATAGCTTCTAAGGACTAATCGAAGCTACCTTAACGAGGAGCTTCAAAGATGGCGGGAAGACTTGAACACGATGAAGTCCACGGGCGAAGAAGATGAAGTGGAAGATGAGGTTACGAGCAAAATGAGTGGAACCAAATCATCACCACACTTCATTATAGCTCAGAGAGGTTCCAAAAGCAAGTGATTGCAAAAAGAATCACTTACCGGATCTGGAGAAGAAAGGGGGTGAAACCACACGAAAATCTCCAAACTTAAAATTGAGTGATTCTGTGAACGCAACCCAAAATCAAGTTAGGAGAAATACAAAGGAGGTTGAGGAGTTCAAAGGGTGCAAGAAATGTTGAGGATGAACCACTTTGGACACCAAGGCCGCCATTGGTGCTCTGCCAATAATGGTGTTTTGAGGGTGAGAGGTGTTCTTGAGCTCAAACACGAGAAAGAGCAAAGTGTGGTGTAAAGGAACACCGGGAGGACCTAGAGGGCTATTTATAGGAAGCGAATTAGGGTTTCGAGCAAGAACATGAGCCCATGGTGAGCTCGGTTCATGGCGCATCAAGGACCAAGAAGTGATGGGAGCAAGTGAGCACGGTGACCATGGAGGAGAAAGCTTTGTTGCGCATTAAATGCATTGCGAGAGCGTTGGCGAAAGCAACTTTGAGGTGACCCATCAAAGCCACCCACTCAACCTCTCTCTTTACGCCATTGCCATGAACGCGCGCCCGGATAAGCCGAGGAGGAAGAAGAGCGAGAGAAGGCGAGCCACGGCCGTTGGATTAAAAATGGGCGGTCACGATTAAGCGAGTTCGCCGGACGGTCCGGTTGCCCTCGAGGAATACGGGCGGTTGGATCGAGATCCAACGGTCCCAATTTGTTAATGTAGCCGAGGGTCCGAATGCTCACACGAGCGTGGGCCACGCGATCTGAATCAACGGCTGAGATTGCACGCGTTTTAAACGCGGCTCGGTGCGATTAGGTGGTTCAACGAGTCAAGTGGCTCGGACTCGAGCCGACTCGAACCCAATGAATAGTGAATTTGGTTTTAGGTTTTAATTAAGCTGAGACTTTTGAGGATTTATTTGGGGTAGCAAAATAACTCCAAAAATTCTGAAATTTTTACAGGAGCTTGCTGACTGAGACATTGACCTTGTGTAAAATTTTCAGAGAGTTTTATGCTGCGAATAAATCTCCAAAAATTCTGCAAGGCTCTGTTTTAATGTTTGGTAGAGAGTCAAACAGGTTTATTGCCTCTAAAAATATTCAAACAATTTCTAAAAATTGTGAAATTTTTCAGAGGGTCACATACCACCACAGAGACTTAGGAAAAATATATCAGAGGATGATCATAAGATTTGACAAGATTGTTTTTGGAAGAACAAGATTTGGATCAAAAGACTTGTGACTTTGTACTTCCATAACCTTTGGTACAATACTTGTCCAAGACACAAAGGAAATACATGATGTAAGAAAAAGTTTTAATTTCTACTCATTTTCTTACATTTGAAACACAAGCCCAAAATTGGGATGTTACAACTCTCCCCCTTACAAGAATCTCGACCAGAGATTAGTTTACTCGGAGAAGAAGGAAGGAAAATCTGCACGAAGGCGATCTTCTCGCTCCCAAGTTGCTTCATCTACGGAATGGTTTGACCATTGAACCTTAAGGAACTTGATGGCACGGTTCCTTGTTCTCCGCTCAGATTCCTCAAGAATGCGAGCAGGATGCTCGCGGTAGGTCAAATTCTCCCGCACATCGAGCTTCAGCGGAGTTTCTCGGTAGGGACACGGAGGCACTTCTTGGTGTGAAACATGGAACACATCATGCACACCTCAAGTGCGGTGGCGGCTCAACTGTATGCAATGCTCCAACTCTCTCGACGATCGGTAAGGCCCAACATATCGAGGAGCCAACTTGCCCTTGATGCCAAAACGATGATGGCCCTTCAAGGGTGAGACTTTGAGATACACAAAGTCATTGGGCTCGGCTCAACTCACGGCGACGGCGATCCGCATAGCTCTTTTATGCGGGTGGGCGTGCGCGGTGCTCGCGGATCAAGCGAACTTGACTTTGGCCTCATTGATCGAATCGGGCGAAATCGCGCGCTCACGATCTCGACCAGTTCAGCGGGTTACGCACCTTCTCCCATACAAAGCCTCAAATGGTGCCATGCCAAGATCGCACGAAAGTCGTTGTTGTAGGAGAACTCAGCAAATGGTAGGCATTTCTCCCACTTCTTCCCATAGGAAAGAACACAAGCACGGAGCATATCTTCCAACACTTGGTTGACTCGCTCCGTCTGACCATCAGTCTGAGGATGAAAGGCTGTACTGAAGTGAAGGCGGGTTCCCATAGCCTCTTGCAGACTATGCCAAAACCGCGAGGTGAAAAGTGCACCACGATCAGAAATAATCGTCTTCGGTACACCGTGAAGACTCACAATCCTCGAGACATAAAGTTCGGCTAAGGCCCCACACGGCTGCGTCTTGTGGGAAGGAAATGTGCCACTTTAGTCAACACATGTCGATCCACGACCCAAATAGCATCATTCCCTTTGGACGGCGGGGCAACCGGTGATGAAGTCCATGCCAGCGGAATCCACTTCCACTCGCACGGCAAAGGTGAAGAAGACCTGCTGACGCCGATGCTCGGCCTTCACCACGACAAAGACACGCCGCGCTCGCAACGCGAACTTGGCAATCTCACGCTTCATTGGGTCCACGGAACCTCGGACGAAGGTCTGATACATCTTGGTAGCCCGGGATGGATAGACAAAGGAGAATCATGGGCTTCGCGGAGGATCAAATTCCGCAATTCCATGACCTTAGGAACCACAAGCGCGCCCAAACCACACAACGCCATGCTCATCCTCTGAAAAGCACTTGGCCATCCCATCCTTGATGTTCGCGCGATCCGCTCACACCGCATCATCATGCTCATGTGCGCCTTAATTTAGTCCACCAAGGTTGGTTGCACAACCAATGTAGCAAGAGAACCGTGCTCGATCAAACCCAAATTGAGGCGCTGGAATTGAAATGAGGGTAGGCTCTTGCTCTTGGAGCATCAACATGTTGCAATACACCTTCCGATCGAGTGCATCATAACGACATTGGCCTTGCCGGATGGTGCCAATGCCCATGTCATAGTCCTTGATCAATTCCAACCATCTTCTCGCTGAGGTTGAGATCTGTTGGGTGAACAAGTACTTCAAGCTCTTGTGGTGGAATACACCTCACAACGGTTACCAATCGATAATGCCGCCAAATCTTGAGTGCATGGACCACGACTAACTCCAAGTCATGAGTAGGATAGTTGAGTTCATGAGGCCTCAAGCGCGCGATGCATAGGCCACAACCTTGCCCTCCCCGCATAAGAACACAACCAAGACCACGACGAAGCATCACAATAGATATCAAAACTCTTGTGAATATCGGGAGAACAAGCATCGGGCTGAGGTCAACCGATTCTTGAGTTCCCGAAAACTCACATCACAAGCGGACCACTCAAACTTCTTGTCTTTCTTGGCGATTCAGTCATAGGCTTTGCAATCTTGGAGAAATTCTCGATGAAGCGGCGATAGTAGCCAGCCAACCCAAGAAAACTCCGCACATCCGTGACTGACTTGGGCTGACCCCAAGATAGCACATCACTGACCTTGCTCGGATCCACAGCCACACCTCCTGCTGAAAGAACATGGCCTAAGAATGCCACTTCCTTCAACCAGAACTCGCACTTGCTGAATTTGGCATACAATCGTGCTCACGCAGCCTTGCCCAACACAAGCTTAAGATGCTCGAGATGCTCTTCTTCACTCTTGGAGTAGATAAGGATATCATCGATGAATACCACCACGAACCTATCCAAATACTCCATGAATACTGAGTTCATTAGGTTCATGAATAAAGCAGGAGCATTAGTCAAACCAAAAGACATGATAGTGTACTCGTAAAGACCATAACGAGTAGCAAAGGCCGTCTTAGGAATATCCTCGGCCCTGATCCTGACTTGATGATAGCCCAATCTCAAGTCAATCTTGGAGAAAACTCGTGCTCCGGTCAACTGATCGAAGAGATCATCAATCCGGGGCAAAGGATACTTGTTCTTTACCGTCACCTCATTAAGCGGACGGTAATCAACACACATGCGCAAGGTCTTGTCCTTCTTCTTCACAAAGATAATTGGACAACCCCAAGGAGATGAGCTAGGACGGATAAAACCCTTCTCTTGCAGCTCACCCAGTTGCTTCTTCAGCTCCTCCAACTCATTAGGAGGCATGCGTCGGCCTCTTAGAAATAGGGCGGTACCGGCAACAACTCGACATAAACTCGGATCTCGAGCAGAGGCATCACGGCAAATCTTCAGGAAAGACGTCCGCGAAGTCACACACCGTGGGGACGTCGTGAATCTCCAATGCTGGCTTCGCTTCAAGGACATAAAGATGGGGCTCTCGTAACTGCGGCGAAAACCCAACCTGTTCACCTGAAGGACTGGTGAGGTAGACAACCTTCACGCACAATCGATTTGCCCCAAGTGTTGGGACAACCAATCCATACCAAGAATCACGCCCGGCGTGCGAGTCGAGTAGGATAAGATTCGCCAAGAATCCCACTCCTTCGATGTGGATAGGAACATCCCGGCATACTTGGTCAGCTCTCATTTCCGCACCCGGAGAGCGAATCAGCAGTGGAACCCCCAAAGGAACACAGTGAAGCCCACAATCAACAGCAAAAGACCTCGAAATAAACGAATGCGAGGCCCCAGAGTCAAATAAAGCCGTAGTAGGTGCAAATTAACAAGGAGCGTACCCAACACCACGTCGGTGCCTCTGTGCCTCCTCGGCCGAGATATGATTGACTCGGCGCTCCCAAGCCCGGGTCTTCGGTCGTGTGGGTGACCACTCCCTTGCCCGCGTCCTCCATTAGGACGAGGGGCCGCTCCAGTCTTCTTAGGACAACTACTCGCGTAGTGGCCCTTGTTGTGGCAGTAGAAACAGGTGACGTCGGCCGCGGGGTTGCGGGAACACCTGCTGGCTGGGTTGCAGCGACGCGATCGAGTCACGACTGCGGAGGGCGTGGAGTGGTCTTGAAGGCCTCGGCGGTGGTGAAACCAAGGAACGGGCCACCGGTGCAGCCCAACTCGAGGATCTAGCGAGGCCGGCTGTGCGGACATCGCCGGGCCTCCCACTTGCGCTTGCGAGACTGCTTGGCTCTCGCTTTGTGCTCGCGACGATGGCCTTGTCCACCAAGGTCCGGAAGTGAGGAAGTCCACGATAGAGAGCTTGTCCTCAAGCTCCTCGCACAAACCCTCCATGAACTTCTCCCGCTTGGCCTCATCGGTGGCCACCTCAGCGAGAGCGTACCTCGCCAAATGGTTGAACTCGTGGAGGTACTCGATCACGATTTGCGCCTGCTTGAGCGCAAGGAACTCCTTCTTCTTCACTTCATCGGGCCGGCGGAACATGGGCCCGACGGAAAGTCGAACGGAACTCCTCCCACGAGACCACGTGTCTCGCGGGCTGCATGGCGAGAAATTCTCCCACCATGAGAGTGCCGCACCCTCCACCGATGGGATGCGAAAAGTGCCGCTCTGCTCCGGCGCATCGAGCAGCGTTGAGCTCGCTCACCGACGCAGCCGATCGCTCTGCGCCCAAGGGATCCTCGGGCCGGAGAAGGTGGGAGGCCGATGCGGAGGAACTCCGCAAGTCCCCACGAGCACGGTGACCACCTCGCATCCAGAGGCACGAGAGGGAGTAGAGGTGTTCCTTGCGATAACCTCCAACACCCTGCGGTCCTCCGAGCGATTGCGTTCGATTTGCATGAGGACTTCCGCCATGGTCTGAGGAGGAAGATCCTCATCGGGACTACCCTACCGATTCCGGCCGCTCGTGTCCCACCACCATCCCGATTTACTAAGACAAGTTAGATACAGTTCAAGACCCAAGAGCACAGAAATCCAAACTTAGTTAAAACGACCAAAGAATAGTCACAAGAGAACATGAGACCATAAGTCACCGAATCAACTTCCCGAAACGACTAACCCGTATGGAAGAACGAGTAATCGTTTGAGAAGACCCAAAATTTCAGCACTAATCTCCCGCTCAAACCAGTCCAAAATTCAAGGTATACCCACCTAATAGAGTATAGGCATTAGCTAATTTCATATCACTTCTTACCCTTTCATCCCCACAAATTTTTAGTTGTATTTACCTCTCAGGCCCTACCTTAATTACTACCCACTAGCTAGCTGTCCTATTTTCTTTCTCCAAGCTCTCATGTTTCTCCCAAAACCAAGCTAATCGACAAAGGCTAATTTTTGAAAGGATGAGAGGAACAACTTTTTCAAACATAAGTGAGAGTAAGGTGAGATGAGCAAGCTAAGACAGGTAAGGAATAAAATTAGAGAACTTACTTAAGTTTTCACAAACTATTTGAAAGTAAGTTTTCAAAATATCCTAAAGGCGACCAAGCTAGGGGTTTCTACCAAGATGTAGCTCGATACCAACTTTGTGAGGACCTGAATATTTAACTAGTAACACTTAACCTCCAAATGGTTCTAGCATTACTAATTAAACATTCTAAGCCTCGATGGACATATGTTTCCCAAATTGCAACATATGCACATCATCACAAAATTACACATCATTTCCATACAACATATATCACTAAGTTCAACAACGACATAAAGTAAAGTTATTACAAAGAGAGCCGACCGGTCAAATAGAACAATATACAAGAATGACAATGAAGGCGCCATAAGATGGCTAGAACAAAGTCGTCAGGTTAGCCAACATAACCCACAAGGCAACCGACCAGGGCCGCAAACTAGTCGCCATAGCTACCACAACACAACTCACAAAAGTGAGGCCCTTCGAGCTCACCTTCCTCCTCTGCAACAAAACCATTAAGCATAGCAACCGAGTACAAAGATTGTCTTTGTACCCAAGAAGATCGACGTGTGGAATAGCGGACCTATTCATAAACTACATGCAAGCTTATTTAGGTGGAGGTTGTATGTCTCATTTTGCATAAAGCCAACTTTATTTGCAATAATGTAATACATTTCAAAAGCAAGTTTGCAAATCTGTTTTGTTATCAAAGTAACGATGAAATACAGATACATACAAGTAACCACTGGAAGTGACTATCCCGATAGTCACCACAACATAGCACGAATTCCCATTCGTACCACCCATCAAGTTTTAATTTAAAAGGTTGTAGTCTAACTCTTGAAAGACCTTGCCAAGCGTGTCCATAACCTAGGGCGAGGCTATTCGAATAGTTTTAACCCTGCAGGTGTACCAATGTACCCACACTTGCATCGCCTTCAAGCCACAAGCACACTACAGAAGGTATGCTGCCCGCTAAGTCCTACGAGACATTTCCAATCTTGTGTATTAACTACGAGCCGTCGTATGGGTAGAAACACCATACGCTTACATTGCAAGCGAAAGACAACAAATCCCATCCCGGGTGAAGTCTTTCGGACACTACAATGCTCCCAACACCATCCCTCCCGCGACTCCACTGCGACCCGGAGCCAATACACGCCAAAGTACTAAGTCAAGAGAGGTCCCATACCCTCTAGTGTGGTTAGCACGCTAAAATGCTTGGTTTAGTGTAACAAGATGTTCGGTCCTTGTTGACTCGAGGCACCATTCCACACACACCAAAATCACACCATCATACCATTGTGCCCAAGTCTAAATCATTTTGTTTTCAGTTTTAGTTTTCATAAGTAGACATGGCACAAGATGGAAATCATAATACATAATAAGTTTGTGTGATCAAGGTTATCGATAAGTCGATAACCGCCCATTTCTACCGGCTAAGCATGGCTAAGCAATTAATTCGCAACTACTAAGTGACAAGAGCCCATCCACGAACTCTAAATCACAGCAAGTAACCTAGACTCATGGTAGTAGAGGATAATCATTTGCTAAGGAAATGCATCTACTAGGCCAACTATTAAAACAAAATAGCAATGCATACATAGAATTTGTAATCAACATAAATACTTAAAATCTCGATTAACATGGTCAAACTGCTTGCCTTCTTGCTTTGTTGCTCAAAGCGTTGTGGAGGGTCGCTCTCGGGATTACATAAATGTCGAATCCTAAGCGAGAGGCAAAAAAAAGAACCAAGAACAACCAATAAGACGAGCCACAAATAAACCAATGAGCAAGCAACAATTATCCAAATACGACGGAAATTTATACACAAGGTAGAATACAAATATACCTAGTCATAGAAACTGGAAAAACCTAATTTGGATTTGTGGTGCAAAAGATATTGCCTAAAAACACATTTTCGGCCATAATTAGCACTGTAGCAAAAATATTTTCTAGAAAGATTTTGAAGCTGAAATTTTTATGGTAGCTACCTACTGGTATAGAGGTAACCCATAAAAAATTTCAGGTCATTTGGAGCTAAAATGATTTAGTTATGATTTTCCTAAGATGCAAAACTAGCATAATGCACTTTCGGAAATATAAACATGTGCAAAACCTATTTCACATTATAGTATGATAACAGAGGATTTCTAACATCAAATTTCTATTTTTAGGATTTACAGGAATTATCGGTGTCTATTACCTCATTAAATGAATGTTTAATTGCTACTAATAAGGTTAAATCTACTAACATATTTTTCTGGTGCTGATATAGACCTTCCACTATTTTTAGATTAAAGTTTAGTTAATGACAAATTTATCAAAGTTGGAATCATTCATTTTGGACATACACAGAGCAAGATATGCATTTTCTAACGTTTTATCCATTTTCTGGAATATTCAAAATGACAGAAACCAAGTTATTCCTAGTTATACAATTTTCTGCTACTGGAACATGCTTAAATCCATTTTTATAATGAGCTAAAGTGATAACATAATTTATTACAGTTGGAATTAACTAAAAAGCAGTTAAAATGAATTAGTTATGAGTTTCTAAAGTTTTTATATCATTTTCAGTTGATAAACAATTGCTTACCGGAATACAGAACAATCCAATAAAAAGGAAATGACGTGGACAACCCCACAACCCTTGATCTAACATCCTACGGCTTACGCGCGCCGAAAATAGCGCACGCGCGCGAAACCCAAATGAAACCCACCGTTGGATCAAGATCCAACGGCTCACGAGGAAGCATGCAACCGGAGGATGCGATTACCTCGGCGAACCACGACCGCAGATCTAAAGATGAACGGCTCAAAACCCAAATCTAACCGGAAGGTCCGATTGCACACATGATCTCAGCCGAAGATCACGAGATGGACGGTCCAAGATGATGAGGGGAACCGGATGGTCCGAATGCATGCAAGATCTGGGCCGCAGATCACAAAATGAACGGTGGATAACGATCGCAGTTCAAAAGGGATGCTGACATGTGGGACCGCATGTCAGTGACTTCGAGTCACCCACGCACTGGTTTAACACACGTGCACGCGCGCTGAGCCCACAAGTCGCGACTAAGCGAGGCGGTTAAGACCGAATTAGTGATTCTAATGATTGACATTAAATAGATTCTAATGATCACGAGATTTGATTTTAAACCCTCGGGCCCACCATCAATCGACCAGCAGGTTAATTCCGACAAATGATTAAATGCCGACTCATTTAATTAAGCAATGATTAGACATTAATGATGTCGAACGATGCGGAGTGAAACAGATTGATTTAAGGAGATTGGGCCCACTAGTCGCTGGCTCAACAATAATGATTAAGACACAATTAACAACTAATGATTAGCAATTAATGTGCCCTAAATGATGACTAAACGGAGCTTCTCAACCCAAAAACCCGAGTGGCTTTGACGGCTTGTCGCCGCGATCTCGGTCGCGGCGCTCGAACAAGACCCAAAATGGATTCGCAAAACAAGATGCGAACCTAATGGTAGCATTCGCCGCCGGCGAGGACTAGAACGCCGGCTGGCGGAAAACGAAACGGAATCCTACGGCTAAACACGAAAATAGCGAAAAGCTCACCGGACCTAGGATGCGGTGCCATAGCTTCTAAGGACTAATCGAAGCTACCTTAACCGAGAGGAGCTTCAAAGATGGCGGGAAGACTTGAACACGATGAAGTCCAATTTGAGAAGAAGATGAAGTGGAAGATGAGGTTCGAGCAAAATGAGTGGAACCAAATCATCACCACAGCTTCATTATAGCTCAGAGAGGTTCCAAAAGCAAGTGATTGCAAAAAGAATCACTTACCGGAGCTGGAGAAGAAAGGGGGTGAAACCACACGAAAATCTCCAAACTTAAAATTGAGTGATTCCTGTGAACGCAACCCAAAATCAAGTTAGGAGAAATACAAAGGAGGTTGAGGAGTTCAAAAGGGTGCAAGAAATGTTGAGGATGAACCACTGGACACCAAGGCCGCCATTGGTGCTCTACGGCCAATAATGGTGTTTTGAGGGTGAGAGGTGTTCTTGAGCTCAAACACAGAGAAGAGCAAAGTGTGGTGTAAAGGAACACCAGGAGGACCTAGAGGGGCTATTTATAGGAAACGAATTAGGGTTTCGAGCAAGAACATGAGCCCATGGTGAGCTCGGTTCATGGCGCGGTCAAGGACCAAGAAGTGATGGGAGCAAGTGAGCACGGTGACCATGGAGGAGAAAGCCTGTTGCGCATTAAATGCATTGCAGAGAGACGTTGACGAAAGCAACTTTGAGGTGACCCATCAAAGCCACCCACTCAACCTCTCTCTTTCTGCCATTGCCATGAACGCCCGCGCGCCCGGATAAGCCGAGGAGGAAGAAGAACAGAGAAGACGAGCCACGACCGTTGGATTAAAAATGGACGGTCACGATTAAACGAGTTCGCCGGACGATCCGGTTGCCCTCGAGAATGGGCGGTTGGATCGAGATCCAACGGTCCCAATTTGTTAATGTAACCGAGGGTCCGAATGCTCACACGAACGTGGGCCGCGCGATCCAATCCAACGGCCGAGATTGCACGCGCTTTAAACCGCGGCTCGGTGCGCTTAGGTGGTTCAACCGAGTCAAGTGGCTCGGACTCGAGCCCGACTCAACCCAATGAATAGTGAATTTGGTTTTAGGTTTTAATTAAGCTGAGACTTTTGAGGATTTATTTGGGGTAGCAAAATAACTCCAAAAATTCTGAAATTTTTACAGGAGCTTGCTGACTGAGACATTGACCTTGTGTAAAATTTTCAGAGAGTTTTATGCTGAATAAATCTCCAAAAATTCTGCAAGGCTCTGTTTTAATGTTTGACTGAGAGTCAAACAGGTTTGACCTCTAAAAATATTCAAACAATTTCTAAAAATTGTGAAATTTTTCAGAGGGGTCACATACCACCACAGAGACTTAGGAAAAATATATCCAGAGGATGATCATAAGATTTGACAAGATTGTTTTTGGAAGAACAAGATTTGGATCAAAAGACTTGTGACTTTGTACTTCCATAACCTTTGGTACAATACTTGTCCAGTACACAAAGGAAATACATGATGTAAGAAAAAGTTTTAATTTCTACTCATTTTCTTACATTTGAAACACAAGCCCAAAATTGGGATGTTACACGTGTGTCCCGTTAAAGTCTCCAGACCACCTAAGGCAAATCTAGACCGTTAACGACCTCCTAGCGTTAGCCCTTGGCCTTTAGATCTTCGTGTGTAAAATCTTTAAGTTTTAGGACCTCCCCGTATAGATCTTGGCCACCCAGGATCTCCCTCGTTTTCAACTTACCGTTTCGGACCTCCTTCGCTTGATCGTGACCGTTAAGACCTCCCTCGCGAGATCTTAGCCGTTCACGGCCTCTTCATGTCGATCCGGACCGTTAGACCTCCGGTTTAAGTCTCTTGCACCAGACCTCCCATTATCTCAAATCCCGGCCGTTAAAGACCTTCATAGATTAAATCCAAACCGCTAGGATCACCCTCCACCTTGGGGTCCTCTTTGCAAAGACCTCCTTGAGGTCCTCGTGCAAAAAGGTCACCCGGCGCTTTTATCAAAACCACCCTCTCGGACCTCCTTGAGGTCCTCTCAGGCAAAGAGTCACCCGGTCGTTTTATCAAAACCACCCTCTCGGACCTCCTTGGGGTCCTCTTTGCAAAAGACCTCCCTTAGTCGCTTTATAAAAACCACCCCGAGCCACCCGAGGTCCTCTTTGCAAAAGACCGCCCGGTCTTTGTAAAGAAAACCTTCAAAACTACCTTTGGGGTCCTCTTTGTAAAAGACCACCCCGGTCTTTTATAAAGACAACCCCAACCTCCTCCTCGGTCTCAGCGGTTAGATTTAGATCTAACAGGCCGGACCTCCTCGCTAGATCTAGGCAGTCGAAGACCTCCTCAGTGAGATCTTGGCCGTGCAGACTTCCTCCGTAGGTTTAACCTTAGGACCTCCTAGTGCTCGGGACCGCGGATCTTGATCGATGGTCACGACCTCTGATAAGCGCGAGGACCTCCTTTGCGTCTGTTGTGCATGCACCGGTCGTGGCCGTTGGATCAAATCTCAACGGTCCGCACCTCCCGATCTTGGGAGGAGGTCTTTTCAAGCGGCGTGAGGTGCGTGGTCGTCGCGATGAAGGATCGACGGCCCACGACCTCCTTTTTTTCCTTCGGTTCATTTGGACCTCCCGAGAGCTCACATTTTCTAAGTCTTTTAATGTTTCAAATTTCAAAAGTGTATAACTTTGTCATTTTAGCTTCTTTTGAATGATTCCGATTCTTTGTAGCTCATTAGAGTATGAACTTTAATTTGAGAATGAATTTAGGCAATCTGTTATATAGTAGAAAATGACTTTAATCAATGATCTTGTTTAGTGAAAAAGGTTGTTTAGAAATTCATTGAAAATTTGTAAAATGCATAACTTATTCTCTGTTATTCCAAATCGAGCAAACTAAGTTTTGTTAAAACCCACTAGGAATGTACTGTAATGTAGAATAGGTCTTCATGTGATCCTTGCCACTCAAATTAGTGATCTACTAGTTTTAGAACTTAGAAAAATCATAATTAATTCAATTCAACTCCAAATTGTGCAAACTCAGTTTTGCTGTTATTAAGATAACCATATCTACCTACCATAAAAATTTTAAGTTCCAGATCATTCTAGACATTTTCGCTATGAACGATGAACAGTAATTAATTTAATTAGGATTTTTCAGTGAGAGAACTTAGTTTAGCCATAACTTTTCATGCTAAGTCCAAATGAAGTGATTCTTGTTTCTAAAATTGTCTAAAATCAACCTCTAGCTGATGTAGAAATTTAATGGGATTTGGATGTTCTTTGCTGTTGAGTTCCTTTTGGTGTTCTTCGTTCTTATCGGTTTTTATCGCCTTTTCGTTAGGTTCCAAGAATTTATTGAACTGAGCACTCCCTCTGCAGCAAGACCAATCCCAAAGAAGGCAAGCAGTTTGATCTTGTTAATCCCAATATTTTTAAGTATTTATGTTGTTTACAAATTCTATGTATGCATTGCTAGTTTGTGTTAAACTATTGTCGATAATTGGCTAGTAGATGTATTTCCTTAGACAAATGATTATCCTTTACTACCATGAGCCTAGGTTATTGCTGTGATTGAGAGTTCGTTGGATGAACCCTTGTCACTTAGTAGTTGCGAATTATAGCTTAGCCATGCTTAGTTTCTGGTAGAAATGGGCGGTTATCGACTTGTCGATAACCTTGATCACATAAAACTTATTATTACTTATGATTTCAGTGTTGTGCCATGTCTACATGTGAAAACTAAAAACTGAAACAAAATGATTTAGACTTGGGCACAATGGTATGTTGGTGTGCTTTTGGGTGTGACTGGAATGGTGCCCGAGTCAACAAGGACCGAACATCTTGTTACACTAAACCAAACATTTTGTGCGTGCTAACCACACTAGAGGGTATGGGACCTCTCTTGAATTAGTACTTTGGGAGGCATTAATTAATGGGTCGGGTCGTAGTTTATAGAAAAAGGATCACAAAGGCGTGACCGGTGGTTCCTTTCTAGGTCCTCCACCCGACCGGGTCTTGCAAATGTCCGGCTAGCGTTACCTAAATGGCTAATGACTCCCGGCTTTGCTTGACTCCACCACAACGTGTGGTCCTAGTGGCCCATTTCGCCAGCTGGTCACTAAGGGTTAACCCCATACGTGCGACTCTTAATTAACGCATTCCATTGGAAACGTCTCGTAGGACTTAGCCGTGCCGGCATACCAAAGGAAGTGTGCTTAATAGCTTGGCAAAAAGGCGGTCTGAAGTGTGGGTACATTGGTACACCCCTGCAGGGTTAAAACTATTCGAATAGCCTCGTCCTAGGTTATGGACACGCTTGGCAAGGTCTTTCAAGAGTTAGACTACAACATTTTAATTAAAACTTGATGGGTGAGTACGAATGATTAGTGCTATGTGTGGTGGCTATTGGGTTAGTCACCAATAGGTGGTTACTCTTGTACTTATTGTATCTCGTGTTATTTCATTCAATAAAAACTGATTGCAAACTTTCTTTTGAAATGTACTACGTTATTGCAAATAAAGTTGGCTTTGTGCAAAATGAGACATATAACCTCCACTTAAAAGCCCGCATGTAGCATATTGTTAGGTCTACTATTCCACACGTCGTCTTGCGAGTACATTTTGTACTCGGTTGCTTTGCTTAATGTTTTGTTGCAGAGGAAGAAGGTGAGCCCCAAGGGCTTCCCTTTTGTGAGATGTGCTTGGGTTTGACGACTAGCTTGGCGCCCGATTGGTTGCCTTGTGGGTAAAGGCACACTAATTGGCTCTTTTGTTTATCGCCATCTTATGGCACTTTTTGCTTCCATTGTTTAATTGTTATTTAGTGTCATTTGGCGGTTGGCCCTTGTTGTAATAAATCTCTATTATGTATGTCTTTGTTAGACCTGTTGTATGGAATTGATGCGTGATTTTGTAACGGTGTGTATAACGCATTTACAGGAAGTATACATGTCTCGGAGCTTAGTTTATTTGATTTGTGATGCTAGAGTCAAGAAAAGACTAAGCATTACAAGCCAAATAAATCGGAGTCCTCACAGAGTTGGTATCAGAGCCATACTGACCGTAGAAACCCTAAGCTTGGTCGTCTTTTGGATATTTTGGAAAACTTAATTTCAAAATATCAAATGATTTATGAAAGCTTAATTAAGTTCTCAGATTTTACTCCTTACCTATCTTAGCTTTCTTCTCTCATCCCGCTCTAACTTAAGTTTTAAAAGTTGTTTTCCTCTCCTTTCAAAAGATAGTTGTTATCGTTTAAGTTGGATTTTGGGAACTAATGAGTTTGGCAAATTGAAGTGTTGGCTGCCCTTCTACAAGGTTTTGAAGCTTCTGGAATGGTGAATTTCGACTAGGAGCTTGGATGCAAAATCTGGACAGCAAGCGTCAATTTCCGGACAGCAAGCTCAAAGGTTCTAAAGAAGGTAGATAATGAGAGGATAATTCGACTAAAACTTGTGGGAATAAAAGGGTAAGAAGTGATATTAGTTGGCTAAGTATCTAACACTATTATTAGTAGTTCTACCCTGCTATTTGGTCCTATTAGAATTTGAGTTGCATACTGAAATTTATCTTCCTAAACCGATTGCTCGTTCCCTCCATACGAGTTAGTCGTACCGGGAAGTTGATCTGTGGTTGAAACCTTGTGCTGATTTTGTGGTTGTTTTTGAGCTTTTGAGTTCATTTCATAGGGGTTTATTGTTTCTTGGCCTTAAGCTTTCGGGTTTGATCCTTGTCCACCTTAGTATCTATTCCCACCCTAACGTTCAACAGGACCCCTAGTCCTTGGTGTCTCTTCCGCGTCCTTCAGTTTCTAGTCTTCGGGTTCGCGCTAACCCATCTCTTCATGGCAGATGTGCAGCGTACTCAAACAATGGACTAGGTCGCAAAGTCGGGCCGGGATGGTCTCTCGCCCCAATCGCCCGGACATAAGGATTGCAAGCGCCTCCCCTCTGGCGGTTGTGATGGATTTTGGTCCCCTTTTTCCTATGACCATGGTAAAAAGAGCCATGTCGCCGAAGGTTGCAACCCTGGGAAGGTCAAGGTCCACGTGCCAGTGGTGAGGAATGACACCGACAACGAGTGTACTCTGCACTGCCCAAATTGCGATGAAGACCACCTACCCTAAACCGTCCAGCGCCAAAGTCACTTGTTTTCTCTGAGGAAAGCACTCACTATCCCAAAGAGTGTAGCATAAACTTTGGTGATCACGCATCATTAAAACCGGATCGCTTCTTGGTCATCTACAAGTATCGCAATCGCCAATGCTTCCGCACTGGAGAAATTCGGATGATTTGTCCGTGGAGCTGCAGGACAAATTACCAGTTTATACCTTCCCCGACTTTCAAATTACGATCAAGAATCCCGTAGTTGCTGAGGCCAGAAGGGAGAAGCTAAAGGATCGTCGCAAGCGTCAACAGATGGCGGATATCACTTGTTTCTTCTGCAACAACAAGGGTCACTATGCGCATAGTTGCCCTGAGAAGAGTGCAACAACCCCTCGCCCTCCGCGGGCTGTGTTTCAGTCTCGTGCACCTGCGGTCCAGCAGCAAGGTGGCCCCCGCGATCTGACCGTTGTCACGTGCTTCTATTGCCACAAGAATGGGCATTACGCCAACAGTTGCCCCGTGAAGCATCAGGAGCGGAAGCCTGTTCGTGATCAAGTCAACTCCATCTCCGCTGAAGAAGTTCAGGAGGCGCCTGACGTCATGTTGGGTACGCTTCTTGTTTACTCTGACCCTGATATGGTATTATTGATTCAGAGACGTCTCGTTCCTTTATATCCCTATCTTTTACTGTTGATGGTGATCTTCATCCTGCTCCATCATTGATGCCTAGCACCACCTCGGTTTCTTCAAGCCTTGCTAGCCTACCCCGTTTTCCTTAAGAAGGATGCTACCATATGAGTTGTCCTCGGTCGTTTGACTTGAGTGACACCCTTCTGTCCCTATACATCCTAGGGCATCACCTACTTGGTATCGCCTCGAATTTCTGTGACCTGATTAGCCATGGTCCCTCTAACCAACTAGTTGCGGAGGGATGACTCTGTGTAGCTAGTTGTCAAGCTGAGGTCTCATTTGTTAGTGGGGTAACCAGACAAATTAGTCCACCAACTGAGTCTGGCCTTGGTTCTTCTAAGAAGCTACCTATGGAGGGATGACTCCGCATAGCTAGTTAGCAGGCTGAGATTCCGTTGTTGGCGGAATTAACCAGACAAGTCGCTCCACCAGCTAACAACGATCTTGCGCCGTCGCCCTCAAAAATCAAGGAAGATCTCTCAGTCTATCAATCCTTGCTATATCTGGACCTGATAAGTTTCCCCGTGTCAACTAAAGTGGCACATTTTCTACCAGGTCAGAACCGAGATTTGTGCCGGTCTCTTGCTTGAGCTCCTTGTCTCGGGGAATCGTGCCATTCAATTCCTTGAAGTTCAATGGTCGAATTGTTCCAAGGATGAAGCTACTTGGAAGCGGAAAGACCGTCAGCATACAGACTACCCCTCTTTCTTTCCTGAGCGAGTCAAATCTCGGGACGAGATTTTTGTAAGGGGGGAGAGTTGTAACATCCCAAGTTTTGGCTTGCGTTTCAAATGTAAGAAAATGAGTAGAAATTGAAACTTTTTCTTACATCTTGCAATTCTTGTATGTCCTAAAGAATTCTTGCAAAAGAATTATGGGATTGCAAGTCACAAGTCACTCTGATCAAAAACCTTGTTTTCCAAAATCATTCTTGTCCAACCTTGTGATCATCCTCTGGGGATAGTTTTCCTTAGTTCTAGGGGTATTGTGTGACTCCTTTGAAAAATTTCACAATTTTTAGGAATTGTTTGAATATTTTTGGAGGTCAGTCAAACCTAGTTAAATTCTGGTCAAACTGTGGACCAGCACCTTGTGGAATTTTTGGACGAAAAAGTATAGCACAAGAACCTCTGCAAAATTTACACAAGGTCAGTAGCTCAGCTAGCAAGCTCCTGTAAAAATTTCATAATTTTTGGAGTGAGTTTGTCACCTCAATTAAATCCCCAAACTCGGATCGCTTTGGAACCCAATTTAGGGTGAGTCGACTGGGCTCGAGTCGACCCGAGTCCGACCCACCATTTGACTCGCTTGAGTCAAGTCAACAGCGCCCCGCACCTGCTCGATCTCGTCTTGGCGCTCGTCTGGCCGTTGGATCTCCATCCTATGCTCCCGACCTCCCCGGACCTCCTGGCCGTTAAGACCTCCCACCTCGGGTGATCCGGGACGTCCAGACCACCCGATGCATCGGGCGTCGGGACCTCCCCTCGGCCTGTTTCTTCTCCCTCACGACCTCACGGAGGTGCGGTCGTCATGATTTTCACGCGCGTCGTGTGTCGAAGTCGAGCGATTGGGAGCGATGGCTGTCACTTTTGGTCCTTCCCAACGTCTCTTTACGCCATGCATTAAATGTGTTTGAACCTAGCCCTAAAGAAGTCATCCCCACTTGGCTTGTCAAATCCAGAGGTTCATGGCAATGGCATGGTTCTTAGTCACTGATGACTTTTGCCCACACCATTACCAAGCTCCTAGGCTATGAATAGCCCGAGACCTCCCTTCTCATTTTCCTTCTCCGTTGTTTGTTGTGTTTGAGCTCCCTCGGTGTGGTGGTCCTCAAACTCAAGTACCCAAGAACACCACCCTCTCGCCACCATTGTCGGCTTTGGAGCTCATTGAAGGCCTCCGAGCTCCAGTGGTCCCATCAAAGTTCTTGGCTCGTCAATTTATCATCTTGATCACCTCAAGCTTTCTCTAACCTGCAGTGGTTAACCATCGTGAGGGGTGGACAAGTTGGGAGCCGCTTTTAGGTCGGGATCACTTTCTTCCTCGTCTCGGTGAAGTCCTTGGTCACCGGGCGCCCTTCCGCTTCCTCCTCTCCTCCGAGCTCCCCAGCACCTCATCTTGGCCCTGGTAAGTTCATTCTAGCCTCCTAGAGCTCGAGCACTTGTCAGGGTAGGTCGCATCGAGCCTTTTTCGTGTTTTCGGTTTTGCCGAAAACTTGCACTCCTAGCCTATCTCCGGCTCACCGGCGTTCAAGGCCGTCGCCGCTGTCGAGAGTGTCCCTGGTAGGTCCGCGACATTATTGTGAGTGTAGTGGTGCCCTTGGTCGGCGCCGGCAAGGTCCCCATCGCCGGCGGTGAGCTATCAACCGAACTCGTGATTTTGCCATGCCGTACTCGGACAGGTTTTGTGGTATTTTGATGAGCATTTAAGTTGTCCGAGAGCCCAATCATTAGTTTTAATGCAACTCTTGTCGGCAGCACGTGTGTCCCGTTAAAGTCTCCAGACCACCTAAGGCAAATCTAGACCGTTAACGACCTATTAGCGTTAGCCCTTGGTCTTTAGATCTTCGTGTGTAAAATCTTTAAGTTCTAGGACCTCCCCGTATAGATCCTGGCCACCCCGGACCTCCCTCGTTTTCAACTTACCGTTTCGGACCTCCTTCGCTTGATCGTGACCGTTAAGACCTCCCTCGCGAGATCTTAGCCGTTCACAACCTCTTCATTGTCGATCTGGACCGTTAGACCTCCTGGTTTAAGTCTCTTGCAGCCAGGACCTCCCATTATCTGAAATCCTGGCCGTTAAAGACCTTCATAGATTAAATCCCAACCGCTAGGATCACCCTCCACGTTGGGGTCCTCTTTGCAAAAGACCTCCTTGAGGTCCTCTGTGCAAAAAGGTCACCCCGGTCGTTTTTATCAAAACCACCCTCTCGGACCTCCTTGAGGTCCTCTGTGCAAAAAGGTCACCCCGGTAGTCTTTATCAAAACCACCCTCTCGGACCTCCTTGGGGTCCTCTTTGCAAAAAGACCTCCCTTAGTCGTTTTATAAAAACCACCCCTGAGCCACCCCCCCGAGGTCCTCTTTGCAAAAGACCGCCCCTAGTCTTTTGTAAAGAAAACCTTCAAAACTACCTTTGGGGTCCTCTTTGTAAAAGACCAACCCCTGGTCTTTTATAAAGACAACCCCGAACCTCCTCCTCAGGTCTCAACCGTTAGATTTAGATCTAACGGGCTGGACCTCCCTCGCTAGATCTAGACCGTCGAAGACCTCCTCCGTGAGATCTTGGCCGTCCAGACCTCCCTCCGTAGGTTTAACCTTAGGACCTCCCCTAGTGCTCGGGACAGCCAGATCTTGATCTGACGGTCACGACCTCTGTTAGGCGCGAGGACCTCCTTTGCGTGCGCTGTGCATGCACTGGTCGTGGCCGTTGGATCAGATCTCAACGGTCTAGACCTCCCCAGTGCGGGAGGAGGTCTTTTGTGCGTTGTGCTTCGAGGTCCGTGGCCATGCGATGAAGGATCGACGGCCCACGACATCTCCTTTTTCCTTCAGTTCATTTGGACCTCCCGAGAGCTCACATTTTCTAAGTCTTTTAATGTTTCAAATTTCAAAAGTGCATAACTTTGTCATTTTAGCTTCTTTTTGAATGATTCCATTCTTGTAGCTCATAGAGTATGAACTTTAATTTGAGAATGAATTTAGGCATGTTATATAGTAGAAAATGACTTTAACTGCATGATCTTGTTTAGTGAAAAAGTTTGTTTAGAAATTCATTGAAAATTTGTAAAATGCATAACTTATTCTTTGTTATTCCAAACTGAGTAAACTAAGTTTTGTTAAAACCCACTAGGAATGTACTGTAATGTAGAATAGGTCTTCATGTGATCCTTGCCACTCAAATTAGTGATCTACTAGTTTTAGAACTTAGACAAATCATAATTAATTCAATTCAACTCCAAATTGTGCAAACTCAGTTTTGCTGTTATTAAGATAACCATATCTACCTACCATAAAAATTTCAAGTTCCAGATCATTCTAGAAATTTTTGCCATGAACAGTAACCATAATTAATTTAATAAGGATTTTTCAGGCTGAGGGAACTTAGTTTAGCCATAACTTTTTCATGCTAAGTCCAAATGAAGTGATTCTTGTTTCTAAAATTGTCTAAAAGCAACCTCTAGCTGCTGTAGAAATTTAATGGGATTTGGATGTTCTTTGCTGTTGAGTTCCTTTTGGTGTTCTTCGTTCTTATCGGTTTTTATCGCCTTTTCGCGTTAGGTTCCGAAGAATTTATTGAACCTGAGCACTCCCCTCTGCAGCAAGACCAATCCCAGCAAGGCAAGTAGTTTGATCATGTTAATACCAGTATTTTTAAGTATTTATGTTGTTTACAAATTCTATGTATGCATTGCTAGTTTGTGTTAAACTATTGTCGATAATTGGCCTAGTAGATGCATTTCCTTAGACAAATGATTATCCTTTACTACCATGAGCCTAGGTTATTGCTGTGATTGAGAGTTCGTTGGATGAACCCTTGTCACTTAGTAGTTGCGAATTATAGCTTAGCCATGCTTAGCTTCCGGTAGAAATGGGCGGTTATCGTCTTGTCGATAACCTTGATACATAAAACTTATTATTACTTATGATTTCAGACTTGTGCCATGTCTACTTGTGAAAACTAAAAACTGAAATAAAATGATTTAGACTTGGGCACAATGGTATGTTGGTGTGCTTTTGGGTGTGACTGGAATGGTGCCCGAGTCAACAAGGACCGAACATCTTGTTACACTAAACCAAGCATTTTGTGCGTGCTAACCACACTAGAGGGTATGGGACCTCTCTTGAATTAGTACTTTGGGAGAAATTAATTAATGGGTCGCTGGCTGTAGTTTATAAAGAAAAAGGATCACAAAGGCATGACCGGGGTGGTTCCTTTCTAGGTCCTCCACCCCGACCGGGGTCTTGCAAATGTCCGGCTAGCGTTACCCTAAATGGCTAATGACTCCCGGTTTTGCTTGACTCCACCACAACGTGTGGTCCTAGTGGCCCATCTCGCCGGCTGGTCATTAAGGGTTAACCCCATACGTGCGACTCTTAATTAACGCATTCCATTGGAAACGTCTCGTAGGACTTAGCCGTGCCGGCATACCAAAGGAAGTGTGCTTAATAGCTTGGCAAAAAGGCGGTCTGAAGTGTGGGTACATTGGTACACCCCTGCAGGGTTAAAACTATTCGAATAGCCTCGTCCTAGGTTATGGACACGCTTGGCAAGGTCTTTCAAGAGTTAGACTACAACATTTTAATTAAAACTTGATGGGTGAGTACGAACTGGGATTAGTATATGTGTGGTGGCTATTGGGTTAGTCACCAATAGGTGGTTACTCTTGTACTTATTGTATCTCGTGTTATTTTATTCAATAAAAACTGATTGCAAACTTGCTTTTGAAATGTACTACGTTATTGCAAATAAAGTTGGCTTTGTGCAAAATGAGACATATAACCTCCACTTAAAAAGCATGCATGTAGCATATTGTTAGGTCTACTATTCCACACGTTAGTCTTGCGAGTATATTTTTGTACTCAGTTGCTTTGCTTAATGTTTTTGTTGCAGAGGAAGAAGGTGAGCCCCAAGGGCTTCCCTTTGTGAGATGTGCTTTGGTTTGACGACTAGCTTGGCGGCCCGGTTGGTTGCCTTGTGGGTAAAGGCACACTAATTGGCTCTTTTGTTTATCGCCATCTTATGGCACTTTTGCTTCCGCTGTTTAATTGTTATTTAGTGTCATTTGGCCGGTTGGCCCTTGTTGTAATAAATCTCTATTATGTATGTCTTTTGTTAGACCTGTTGTATGGAATTGATGCGTGATTTTGTAACGGGATGTGTATACTGCATTTCTGGGAAGTATACATGTCTCGAGGTTTGGTTTATTTGATTTGTGATGCTAGAGTCAAGAAAAGACTAAGCATTACAAGCCAAATAAATCGGGGTCCTCACATTCTCGTACAACAACAGTTATCAAGCTAGTTTGCAAATGTCACCATTTGAAGCTTTGTATGGTCGTGCCTGCCGAACCCCGTTGAATTGGTCGAAACAATTGAGCGTTCGATTCGCCGGACATCATTCAAGAAGCAGAAGAGCAAGTGGCCATGATAAGAGAAAGATTGAAGATAGCTCAGTCCAGGCAGAAGAGCTATGCGGATAATCGTCGTCGTCATCTCAGTTTTGAACCCGAGGATTTCGTCTATCTTCGAGTTACCCCGCTCAGAGGTGTCAAAAGGTTTCATGCCAAAGGGAAGCTTGCCCCTAGGTATGTTGGTCCGTTCAAGATTTTGGAACGCCGTGGAGAAGTTGCTTATCAGTTGGAGCTACCACAGTCGTTAGCAAGAGTGCATGATGTCTTTCATGTCTCGCAATTGAAGAAGTGTATTCGTGTGCCAGAAGAGCAAGCCCCGTTGGAATCAATTGACTTGAAGCAGGATCTTACCTACAAGGAGCAGCCAGTCAAGATTTTGGATGTCGCAGAGCGCCTCACGAGTAAGCAAGGCGCTCGTTTTGCAAGGTCGGTGGAGCAACCACTCGGAAGGAGAAGCAACATGGGAGCGTGAAGAAGAGCCGAAAGCCGAGTTTCTAGCCTTTTCTCTAGCTTCTTTGAATCTCGGGTCGAGATTCCTTTAAGGGGGAGGTTTGTAACATCCCAATTTTCTGAGTTTAAAAATCTTTTAATAGTTAGTAGGGAGAAAATTCACCATTTGGATTTATTTGATTTTAAATTCAAAAGCTTAATATTGGACTCTACAAACAAAAACCTTTAATGTGAATAATCCCAACATGAACATTAGCCAAAACTATTTTATTTGGGTTCTATGTGCTCGATATATTTTCTAGATTTTCTAGAATTTTTAGAGTTCATTTGCTATTTTCTATTGCTTATTTGAATTTCTGGTATTTTCTAAAATAGAAAACCTATTTAAAATCTTAGAAAACCCTTTGGGCCGAAACCCAGCCCAAAATCCCTTGGCCCAACCCTGTCCAGCCCAACACCCGCGCGCGAGCGCTCTCTCGGCGGCAGGTGGTCCCGCGTGTCGACCTCCCTCTCTCTTCGTAGGAGCGCGTTAAACCTCAGCCGTCCGATTCTCCTTGAGCGGTTCGATGGAGTTGTGCTGTTCGGGCGACTCAACGTTCCATTGATTTTGAGCCGTCCGATCAGATCTAGACGGTGACTCTCTTATCCCGGTCGTGCACGTGCGTGGGCTTTCACTGCCAGGTGGCCCCGCCGTCTTCGTCTCCGCGATGCGCCCGCCTCCATCCGCCATTGCCGCCTTCTAGAAGCCTCGTCTGACAACGGGACTTCCTAACCAAAACCTTCTAGATTTTTGTACCGAACTCAATCTCTATCTTCTCCGCATCTTTTGGGATAAAAATCATATCCCGATTCCGTTTCTATCTCTATTTTCCTCGCGAGTTCATCTCGGACACTTTTTAGGGTTTCCACCGCCGCACGCCTCCCGGACCCTATAAATAGGTCCCTTGGGATCGCATCGACGTCTGCACCAGAACCCCTCAACCTATTACGCAACTTGAGCCCTAGCGCCGCTGCAATCGGAGTTTTAGGTTTTTGTCACCGCCGACGTTTTCTTCGTTTTGCGCCGTCGTCGACGTCGCCCTGCCCTCGTGGTGTGCGCCGCCGGGTTCGCCGTCGTCCAAGCTACCTCCAGGAGCCCTCGCCGTTGCCGGAACCTCACCGGAACCCCCGTCCGACAAAACCCGAGCCACTCCGCCGCATAAACCTCACCGCGGGCCATCTCCGTCGACCTTGACCACCGGACTTGGTTCAACGAGTTCGCATAACCTCGGCTACACGCGGTACCACTCACGCGGCGGCGACCGCCGCTGTCGCGTTGTCATGGGTTCCCGAGCCTCGCCTCCGTTAACCGCGCGTCGGCGCCTCCGGCGCCATGTCGGCACCTCGCCGACGTGTCCGTGCGTGGCGTCGATCGGCGTCACGCACGCGTGTGTGGGCATCCACCGCCTCGAGATCTAATCGGCTCGGTAGATCTAGTCTCTGTGAGCGTGTGTCTCCACATGTGGGTCCCACATGTCGGCGTTTTCTTTATTTCTTTTAATTCCGAAATTCCTTCACTGACGTCAGCATTGCGCAATAATCCAATTTTTCTTTAGAGAAATAATTCGGAAATTCCAGAAAATCCAAATTAGGGTTTCTTTTAGATTTAAAACTTCGAGAGGCCATAACTTTTGCCTCCTAACTCCGATTGAGCCCATTCAAATTTCTAAATTTATCTAAATTCGAGCTCTATTTATCTGAGATTTTTATTTAATTTTTGGAGTTTTTTTGCCTCTGTTATTTATTTGTTTTGTTTGTTTGTGTCTCGTTTGCGTGTAGACGTCGATTCGTCGGGGAATTTTGTGGAAGAAGGAGCACCCCAAGATCAAGACCAGTACCTAGAACTTTTCCAAGGCAAGTCATACCTTTGATCATCTTGAACCCAGTTTTCAAATTACTTTGTTTCAAAGTACTGCATTCTATTTTAATTATTTATTTAAATACTTTGGGCATAGTTATTATCCAAATTGTTATCACACCTTGGCCTTGTATGTCATATTTTCTTGTCACCCTAGATTGGTTTATTAGTTGGTAATATTGTAGCACCAACGTGGGTTGGTTAGATGCGAGTACAATTGTTTAGCCATGCCACGAGTCTCACATCTCATGTAAGTTGCAATTTATCAAATGTGACTAAGTGACTATGGAACTTTGTGTAAAACTGTGTGCTATATGTTATTACTTCGTGATGGCATGTGTTGCACTCAAACCAACTGGGTGGTAAAGGATTTAGACTGAGGCAATTGGTGAAAACTGTGTGATATGGTGGAAGCTGTGTGCTTGGGAATGATAATCTGTGTGGCTTAGTTAGAACATGGAAGTCTTGCCTTGGTCAATTAAGGACTTAACTTTGTGCGCCATTGAACTCAGCCTTACTGTACGACCACATGCCTGGTATGGAACGGGCCTAACTTAGTAAGTTATGGATTCTTGGTATTGATGTTCAGGTGGATAGGTTAGGCTGTGTGACAGGGTGGAGGTGTGACTACTTGGTGGTTGCATCGCGGGACGATTCGTCGCTTCCCTGTCCAATAGTGTGTGTTATACCAATTCTATGTGAGCCGGTATAGCGGGAAAGCACATCGGGAATGTCAATGTTTGAGATGAAGTTTCTGAATTGTTTTGTTACGATTAGTGCTTGCTACACTAGTTGTATCTTGTGGGTAAAATGTACAACCTCTGCAGAGTGTTAAATCAATCTATTCGAATAGCGCGTCATGGTCATGGACATGCTCGGGATTTCACACGAGGGTAGTTTTCATAAAATGCCGGGATGGGAGCCAGTGTCCTCAATCATATGGCTATGTGAAATAATCTGTTTAGCTGTGTGTCTTTGTGAAATCAATTGTTAAATTATTATTGTCTATTTGTTTTGAATTATGCTTTCAATCTATTATTGGTATTCAACTGCAAATGTTGCTTTTATGCAAAAGAACCACAGAAGCCTTTTCTTTGGAATAAGCCTGCATCTATACATTGCATTTTGTGGTATGATTTGCGAGTACGGTTGTGTACTCACGCTTGTTGTAAAACTTGCGCCCAAACCTACAGAAGAGGAGGAGTCTATGCCTGCTTTTGACGAGGAGTTCGCCGAAGGTTGTTGATCGTTAAGGTCTGGATCCCAGTCGGTTGCCTGTGGTGAATTGGTGGGATCTACGCTGGAGTTGTTTCCGTTCCGCTGCTGTTTTATTCTCTATTAGCCCTGCGTGGCTTAATAAGTGTAAACTCGACCATAAGGTCAAAACCCTTATTTGTTATTCAAATTAATCGTTTACTTTATTTATCGCTTGTGTGGATCGATATTTACCTATGTTGACACTGTGTGCACTAGCGTGATCCTGGACTAGTGCAGTATACACAGAGGGTTTCAGAATTGTAATTCTGGGTCCTGACAGAGGTGGTATCAGAGCCATACTGACTATAGGTCTTGACCTTAGTTAGATTGGCCGTTTTTAGAGTGTCCAAACTATTTTCTAAAGGAAAAATTAACTTGCAAGGTTAATTAATTGCTTAACTCTTCTCATGTCTCTCTCGCCTCAACTTTTGCTATAATCTTTTCTCTCCCCGCTGTTTTTAAGTTTGCTCTTACCCTGTTCGTCTGTCTTGACCGATGCCTCGTCTTCAGAGCTATGATGAGCGCACTGGAGGGTATGCCGCTGAGCTTTGGAAATTGCTCCTCCCGATAGTCCGCAAGGCTTTAAATAGTCCTGGGAGTTGTGCCCGACTCGGACATCGAGACCGAGGCAGCGACGGAGGATAGTCCAGGGCGGCGATGGCAGCGTGCGACGACGGAAGCTGACACTCGGGCACATGCGCTGGGGCTCGGTCGCGGATGCGTGGCGGACGCGGACACAACGCGCGTAGCGGGCGGCTAGCAAGTAGGGGTCGAGGCATGCTAGTGGGAGAGAGGGAGAAGGCGGGCTAGTCTGTAGCAACGAAATGGACCAGGGTGGACTGGGCTAGAGAGAGAAGATGGGCCGTGAAAAAAGGAAGCGGCCCACACTATTTTTCGGGATTTTTATTTAGTTTTTATTTTTATGAAATACAAAAAATACAAATGGCAAAATAAAAATAGCAAATGAGCTCAGAAAATTCCCAGAAAAATTCGAAAAATACTTCCAACCACAAATAAAATAATTTTAGAATTAATTGATGTTAGGATTAATCACATTAAATCATTTTGACTTTAGAAAGTCCCATTTAAGCTTTATTAATTCAACAAAAATTGATGAAATTTTCTAGAGCGCTGAACTACACAATATTTTTGAAACTCGAAAATTGGGATGTTACACCTTTGTATTATGTGGTGTTTATGTGCAAACTTCCAACACGAAAGATGAAAGGTTTTTATGGTGAATCATTTGATTTTGGATTGGACTCTCTGTAACACCCTGGCTATTCGGAAGCCAAGATGCCACCTATTTATTCTAACATTCTACACAATGCGGAAGAATATGAAATAAGTATATCAACTAATGGCAGAGTTAAAACAAACAGGACATGGAGAAGGTATCCTTCCTTCACCTTCTAAGTTATTTATTACAGATCATCAATAAAGAAGGTTCACATGCAGTAATAAATCAACTTATTGTGGAGAAGGTATCCTTCCTTCACCATTTAGAATTAATTATTACAGTTCATCAATAACAAATGTAAGATAGAACTAAATTTAATCTTCACTTGAATAGGATGATGTGAATGAGTAGTGCGTGTCTACTCCCTCTCAAGTGAGCCAACATCAGGGGTTACCTAAAATAAACAAACAACGCAAGAATGAGTCCATGACTCAGCAAGTACAGTAAAAAGGACAGAACACACATATGAACAGGACATCATCATTAAAGAATGCGAACATACATCGAAAGGAAACTTAGGGATGCATGACATGAATAAATGTAATCAAGGATGGACTGCACACACGCTTATACCGGTATAGCTAGTGACACACTCGTCGGTGTTCACTTAAGCCCGCACCTTAACAAAAGTACGGGGATCCAAGTCCCGTATGTAGAATGTTTCATACAGGTGTCCAAATCTGCCCATACTAGAATTGATGGGTCTTACGTGCCCATACTGGAATTGATGGGTCTTTCTATCCACTCCCGTGGACGGGACATCACAATGTCCAAAACTGCCCACATTGGAATGGTGGGACTTACAATCCACTCCCGTGGATAAAACATGAATTATAGATGCATGATATGAATTTGAACAATGGAAAGTATTAACTCCTAGCATAGATTCAACATATCTGAAAGAACATCGACAGTTCATCATCTCTTGTAACACAAGATGTCACATCATATTCATGTAAACATTCACAATCACAGCACTTAAAATCAACAAAGTACTTGCCTTCCGCGTTGCGACGCGTTAGCAGGCAACGATGGTGCTCCCAAACCCGTAGCCTCGTTGCCTAAACAATTCAATAAACGAAATAAGAACCACATGGTACGCGACATGAATTAATATTCTACACTACCCTCTTGATCACCCAAGTAATAGCCATATACCCAAATCTGAAAAACAGGCAGCACCACCGAACCGCAACTGGGCAGCCGCACAATAATGACCATAGCTACTGACCCGGGACTCGAAATGAGGTGAGTACAGATCCTACATAAACTTAACGACCATACCTACAACATTCTAGTTGACGAGATAACCCAATTCGGCCAGATTATTATACTAACAGGTAATTGAAACAGCAGAACAGAATCTGTCCGAACAGTTAAGACAGCAATATTAAAACGTCCATAACTTTTAATCTACAACTCCGAATTGAGCGTTCTTTAACAATCTGAAAATTTTATGAAATTCTCTACAATAACCTAGTTAAGTGAAAACCCTGAATCATCCCCTAACATAAACATATTTTAGGAGACAACTAGAAATGCAGTTCTTGTGAGAAATCTGGACAGCAGATACTAAATCTATCATAACTTTTGACTCAAAAGTCGGAATCAGGTGATCTTGGCGGCCACCGAAAGCTAAGAACAAGACCTACATAACTCCAGGAGATGAACATCTCAAATTAGGCCTCTAAAACCACGAAACAGACCACGCAACATACTAGACAGATTTAACTTTCTACTCGCAGCAATACGATCTAATAAAAAATAAACCAAGACACCTCTACCACCAATCAGCACTCGCTACCCTAGGAGATACGTGAGACACCGATCCTTGCACGAAACACCAATGGTCGACGGCCTCCGGGCTCTCCCTTGATTTGGCCGGCCGCACCAAGGGAGGAGGGAGAGGTTGCTGCCACCAATGGAGAGAGAAGGGCCGGCTGCCACCAATGGAGGATGGAGATCACCTTGGGGGCTGTAGGGAGGTGCGGCCAAGAGAGGAGGGGGAGAAAAAGTGGCAGCCAAGGGGGGAGGGAGAGGGGAAAAGGTGGCCGGCTAGGGTTAGGGGGGTGTGGGGGCGCATGGGCTTTAGGCCCATGGTGCCTCCCCCCTCATGAGGAGGTCCGGCCAGCCCACCTGGGCCACAGCCTAGGCTCAGGATGCCGAGAAAAACCAGTAACCCCCCTCTCTAAACAAGATTTGACGAAAAACATTCCCCCGAATAAAATTAATCGCTACCGATTAAATTATTTTATCCCGATAGTTGATCCTCACACTTTCGGAATATTACATTCTACCCCCCTTAACAGGATTCGACCCCGAATCTAAACGCCGATCTACACGAAAGTAAATCGCAAATAGAACTTAACAACAGAGATTACACACCTGCGGTGAACAAGTCTGGATATAGCTCGCGCATGCGAGACTCCAGTTCCCAAGTGGCCTCTCGCTCCGACTGATGAGACCAAAGAATCTTGATATATTTCAAAGTCTTGTTTCTCAAAACCCGCTCTGATCTTTCCAGAATTTTAACTGGTCGGGACTCAAAAGTAAGGTCCTGCTCAATGCTCAATGGCTCCAAAGGAATTGCATGCTCAGGGTCTAGTAAGAACTTTCTCAACATGGACACATGAAACACATTGTGAACTCCGCTCATGGATTCGGGAAGATCCAAGCGGTAAGACAAATTTCCAACTCTTGCCACAACTGGAAACGGTCCAATGTACATCGGGCTAAGCTTCCTTTGGTACCGAACGCATACTCACGCCTTTGGTAGGCGATACTCTCAGAAGGACCTCGTCACCCACTTTGAATTCCAATTCTCGCCTCCTGACATCCGCGTAGCTCTTCTGTCGGCTCTGAGTAGCTACAAATTCCTTCTAACTTCTGCCACTCTAGCCACAGTTTGCTGAACCCATTCTGGACCCAAAACTGCCCGCTCTCCCACTGCATCCCAACACAACGGGGATCTGCATTTTCGCCCATAAAGAACTTCAAAAGGTGCAGCTCGAATACTGGAGTGATAACTGTTATTATAAGCAAACTCTGCCAAAGCTAGATGGTCTTCCCAACCTCCTTTCCAAGACATAACACAATATCTGAGCATATCCTCAAGCATCCCAATGGTGTGCTCGGATCGACCATCGCTTTGGGGATGAAGCGCGTACTAAGACGGTTGTGTGCCCAAAGCATTCTGCAAACTCTCCCAAAATTTGGAGACAAACTTAGCATCTCGATCTGAAACAATCGCCTCTGCACCCGACCGCAACCGCACTATCTCTCGCACATAAGAGGAGCCAAATCACTAGCTTTGAATTAGTTGTACGAATAGGAATGAAATGTGCCGACTTACTAAACCGGTCCACTATGACCCAAATAGCATCCTTTCCATGTTGCATGCGGGTAATCCAACTACAAAATCCATAGAGACGTCATCCCATGGCCACACCGGAACCTCTAAAGGTTGCAACAACCTTGCTGGTCGCTTATGCTCAGCCTTAACCCGCTGGCAAACTCCACAAGATGCCACATACTGAGCAATATCAACTTTCATCCTTTTCCACCAGAAACTCTTCTTCAAATCCTTGTACATCTTAGTCTCACCTGGATGTACAGTATACGGGGTGCGGTGCGCTTCCTTTAGTATCTCATCCTTGACCTGTGCCTTCTGTGGCACACATAGTCGACCCTTAAATCGCAATGCACCTGATTCAACTATGCTGAAGTGGCCTTGCTTGCCCTCATCTAGGCATTTCTCACACGAAACATCTCGATCAAGCTGTTGTGCTTCCCGCACTGATCGAGAAGCTTGACTCAAGAAGCAAATGGGTCTCCGATTGGGCGGTACCCGCGAAACAAAAAGAGATATCCATACGCTCTAAATCAGCAATGAGACAACTGAGAGTAGGAGGTGTCGCCTTGCGACTCAGGGCATCAGCTACAACATTTGCCTTGCCAGGGTGATACTGAATGGTGAGATCATAGTCCTTTATCAACTCCAACCATCTCCTTTGCCTTAGGTTCAAATCTTTCTGAGTAAAGATGTATTTCAGACTCTTGTGATCAATGAATATATCGCAAGATTCGCCATACAAATAATGACGCCAAATCTTCAATGCAAGAATCATCGCCACTCTAAATCGTGAGTGGGATAATTACTCATGCTTTTTCAACTATCTCGATGCATAGGCAATCACCTTGCCGCCCCGCATGAGCACACAACTAAGACCAACTCGACGATTTGAATAAATTAGAAACGCTCTCTGCTCGGAAGAGTAAGAACTGAGCGGTCACGACTATCCTTCAAAGTACGAAGCTGCGTTCGCACGCCTCCGACCAATCGAAACTTGATACCTTTCGCCAATCGGGACAATGGTCTAGCAATGGTATAGAAGCCCTCCACGAAACGCCGTAATAACCAAATAAACCTAAAAACTCCTCACTTCCTTGACATTTGTTGGTCTCTTCCATTCTACCACGGTTGAGATCTTGTCGGGATCAACCAAATGCCCTCCGATTGATTACATGGCCTAAACCCAACTCGTAATCCAAAACTCACACTTTTTCAGCTTAGCGTGAAACCGGTGCTCTCTTAAAGTCTCGAGAACCATCCTCAAGTGTTGTTCATGATCCTCCTCTGTCTTGGAATAAATCAGGATATCATCAATAAATACCACCACAAAGTCGTCAAGGTACCGATGCAGCATACTATTCATGGCTTCTATGAAAACTGCAGGAGCATTTGTTAGTCCAAACGACATAACTTTATACTCAAAATGACCATACCTTGTAGAGAAAGCCGTCTTCTCAATATCTTGTTCCTGAACTCGTATTTGATTATACCCTGACTGAAGGTCAATTTTAGAGAATACCTTGGCTCCCTTCAGCTGATCAAAAAGATCCTCAATACGGGGCAAATGATATTTATTCTTCACAGTGGCCTGATTAAGAGCCCGGTAGTCCACACACATACGCCAACTGCCATCTTTCTTCTTAGTAAACAGAATAGGTGCTCCCCACGGTGAAACACTACGCCGAATCATACCTTTGGACATTAGGTCGTCCAACTGCTTCTTCAACTCCTCTTGTAGGGTCGTGCCAAACGATAGGGAGACATCGAAATAGGTCGGGTCCCCGGAATAAGGTCAATCCGGAACTCCACTTTCCGCTCTGGAGGCATTCCAGGAAGCTCCACAGGAAAAACATCAGGAAACTCATTCACCACGGGAATATCTTCTATGCGTAGTGAATTACCAGCCTTCTCGCTGAGAGACTACGGGTTATGGCCTCCAAAAGTTTGGGAGAGAAAGTTATGGCCTCCAAAAGTTTCACTACACAGAAAGAAAGCGAAAAATCGACTCGAATTTAAAGTGTACTCTTAATCAAATTCAATGCTAGTTGTTTCCATCCAAGCCACGACCGTCCAGCCCCTTGACCTTTAAATAGGACCCCAAGGATACCCCGTTGCACTCTACTTCCTCTGGCTACCACCCCTCCCCTGTGCGTCACCCCTTGATGCCCTGTGCACTCCTCCCCTCCGGTGCCATGCCTTGCCACTGCTGTGCTTCTAAAGGGTAAGGAGGAGGTACCAAGGAAGGAAGAAAGGAAGAAGAAGAGCAAAGGATAAGAAGAGAAGAGAGAAAGAGAGGGACGAAAATCGAGGGCATCGCGATTGTCGACGAGTTCTTCATGGGTAATGATCTAGTAATCCTTAGATTAATCATATAGTAGAGATTAATAATGTTGTAGATTGAAGATCATGGGAGGTATAGGTTTTGGGAAGCCCTAGTTCGTCGAACTACGCTGTAGAACATTGCGAGGGGAATTAAGGGTATTTACTTTCAGACTAAGGGTGTCAGCTAGTTAGAAAAGTTGTAGGGAATTTGACTAGGTTTCTAGGAAAGTTGTAACATCCCAAAAATTGGTTTTTCAAAAATCTTTTGAGTAGTTTAGGTCCCTGGAAAATTTCACCAATTTTATTTGAATTAATAAAGCTTAATCTGGAATTTTCCTAAATTAAAAATATTTAATTTGACTAATATAAACATTAATTATATAAAAACTTGTGTTATTTGGTTTCCTTGTCTTTCAAGGAATTTTTGGGTATTTTCTGAGATTTTTTCAGATTTATTTTCTATTTATTTGATCTCCTTGATTGTTGGCCTTTTATTTTAATTCCGAAAATCAGTCTTTTCTCTCTCGTGCCATGTGCTACAGTAATTCGTGATTTACTGTTCATCTTCCAGCCTGAACCGACTGGTTGAGTTCGTTCTCTTTACGTTTCCAACTAAACCTTCCAAATTACATATCTTCCTTTACGGTGCATATAAAAACGAGCCGTTTGCACCCACGTGTCCGTCTTGATCCCCTCTTCTATTCCCCCAAATTGGTTTCCTAAAAACCGATCTATTTTCGTCGTAATCTCCAGGAAACCGAGCTCCAACCGAAGGTTTTCTCCGGCGAACCGCGCCTTCATCCGACGTCCCCCGGCCGAACCGTCAGTGGCGTTGGTTTCGCGTCGTCACACTCTACGTCATGGTTCCTTCCTCTTCGCCCAAAGATCACCGGAGCACCGTCGTCCATTAAAGCCAAACTGTGTTCATCGCGTTGCTCGCTTCTTCGATGAGTGTTTCCAAACTCCGACCACGCCATCGCGTCCGGCTCATCTTTTCCTTTCCGTTTTGCCCCTTCGCCTCGCTGCCGGACGTCGTCATCCCCATGTGCCGAACCGGCCGAGCGAATGCGGTCACTGTTCATGTCTATGGTGTACAGCACGTAGCTTCCCCTCATCGCTCATGTTCGTATACGTGCCGTGGGTGCTTTGCACGTGATTGCTCTCTGTTGCTTCCTTTTGTTGTCGTTCATGCCTCCCTGTGATTCCTTCTATACCTTTGATCCTCTCTATGAATTCATTGCTCTCCACCAGATGATTGTCATCTCTTGGCTGCCAACTCCATGTGTATGCGACCAGGCCGAAGCCCTCTGCATCCTCTCTGGACTGATGCAAGCAACACAGGTTTACTCTCTGTATTTATTTTCCTTTCTCTGATGTGTGGTCAGGCATCATCAATCCCTTGTGTAATTCCCCTTGTTAATTCTTTCTCTAATCTTGCTTTGCCATCTCTCTACCATACCTTTGCCATGCAATGCCATCTGCACGTGTCATTCACATGATGCATCCACTTAGCCTTTTCTCTGTTGAGTTTGATCTGTGAATTGATCCCTTCTTGTCAGCTAATCAATACAAGCCAAACAATACACCCAATCCTCTCTATTACATGTGGTCCCAAGTGTAATATCTTTTTATCTATTCATTGTCATGCTGCCATGCACCATGAACGATGACATGCTCCAGTTTCTCTATTCTTTTCTCTAGACCAACGTGTAGCTTTTGTTGATCTGTCCTCTATTCTTCTCTAGACCCAGATCAATGCATGAGTATGCACTGATCTCCCTCTTGTTGACTTTGTCAACATATTTTCTCTCTTCTAATGAGTGGTCCCCACTTGTCATTGAGACAATCAATCCATACATCTAATTCACTCTTTGTTGACTGGACACTTATGTCAGTCAACCTTTTTAAGCCATATAAATATCTATTCATCTCCCTTACATGTTGACCCCACATGTCATCCACCTAATTAAAAACCCTAGATAATTGATCTATCTTATATGCGGGTCCCGCATGTTAGTCAACTCTTGGTCAACCCTAGTTCATGAGCTTGGTCCACCGTGGACTAGCATATCTCTGTGGACCTGGTCCATAGACCAGTGGCCCACATGTCAACACCTAATCCTTATTTTTGGAACTATTTTAATTCTAGAAATCCATAAATATCAATCGGTCCCACCTATCATACACTTATTCTTTTTCTAATATTTTCTGAATAGAATATTCTGAGAATATTCCGTAGAGCTTTTTCATCATTTCATGTGAATTCAATCTTCCGAGAGCCATATCTTCTTCATACGAATTCCGATTGAATCCAGTCAAGTTCCTAAATTCATCTAAATTCAATATCTACCTTCCAGTACCATTCAATTTCAATTTGGAGTTTATTTTATTTGTCTTTTGAATTTAGTTTGTTTTGTGCTTTCTTTCTCGTTAGACGCCGAAGTCCCGGAATCATCCGAATGAGCTGAAGATCAAGCAAGTAGAAGATTAAAGATTAAATAAGATCATCATTGCTATAGCAAGGCAAGTTATACCTTTGATCATATTGAACCCAGTTTTCAAAATTACTTTGATTCAAATTATTGCATTTACTTTAAGTAATTATTTAAATGCTTTTGGGTTTAGCTATTAATCTAATTTGTTATATCCACTTTGTCTATTGTATGTCATAATCTTTTGTCACCCTAGATTGGTTCATATTTTAGTTGGTGTTATGGTATTACCAACGTGGGTTGGTTAGTACGAGTAGATTGCTTAGCTATGCAACGAGTCATCATCATCACCTGAGTTGCAATTATGAATTTGACTAAGTGATTATGGAACTTTGTGATAAAACTGTGTGTGCTATGTGTTATTACTTTGTGATAGCATGTGTTGCACTAAACCAACAGGGTGGGAAAGGATTTAGACTGAGGCAAGTAGTGGATACTGTGTGATATGGTGGACTTTGTGAATGAAAATGATAATCTTTGTGGCATAGTTAGAAATTGGAAGTCTTGCCTTGGTCAATTAAGGACTTAACTTTGTACGCTATTGAACTGAGCCTTACTGTACGACCACATGCCTGATGGGACGGGCCTAACTTAGTAGGTTATGGATTCTTAGCATTGATTACTCAGGCTATAGGTTAAGCTATGGGTGGAGGTGTGTACTACAAGGTAGTCGCATCACGGGGCGGTTCACCGTGTCCCTGTCCAACGATGTGTGTTATGCCAAAGCACTACGTTTGGGTTGGCATAGCGGTTTGTAAGCACATCGGGAGTGTCAATGTTGAGATGAAGTTTTTGAACCGTTTTGTGTACTCACGCTTGTTGTAAAACTTGCGCCCAAACCTACAGAAATGGAGGAATCATCGGTCAACAAGGTCTACTTCAAGGATCGAGAAGAACTAGGTCGCGCGACTTGTACCATTGCCTGTAGGCATATGGATGGGCTTCACCGAGTTATTCCGCTACGCTCATTGCCTTCATTGAGCTATTCGCCTCCGAGGCATTAATTGTAAGCTTTGACCTTAAGGTCTTTACTCTGTTATTTATTGTTATTTTCCTATTTATTAGTCATCTTTGCATATGGAAATGATATTTCATCGATGTTGCCACTGTGTGCACTAGCGTGATCCTGGACTAGTGCATTATACACAGAGGGTCCAGAATTGCATTTTTGGGTCCCAACAGAGGTGGTATCAGAGTCATATCGACTGTAGGTCATGACCTTAGTTAGAATGGCCGTTTGTAAGAAAAACTTCAAAACTTATTTTACAAATGGAAAATCGTAATGATGTGCTATTCTCATCTTATCTAGCTTCTATACTCTTCCATTCTATTCCTTTCTCATCTATATTCATCCTCACTATTTGGAGTATTAAATTGGACTCTCTCCCCCATAACTTCTATAGTCATAATTATCCGTGTCAAATGTGTTGGTGGATGCTCAAGAGCTATTTTGAGCAACTGTTTGAAGACCACGCAACCAACAACAACGTATCGACATCTCCCTAAGTGTTCAAGACAAATGCGTCGCAAAAATTCAAGACTAAGAAGAAGTTGTACGTCGCCTCCATCTTTCTCCAAGCTTTGCCTCCAAGGATCGCAAGCAGTCAACGTTTGACAAAGACCGTGATCGGGGATAGTTAGGGTCGTTTTACTACTTAGACAGCGGGTAGTGCGCCCAGTAAAGTTAAGTTAAATGTGACAATTTTGCATATAGGTATTACTGCTTGTTCAGGGAATGTTGTCCCAAGCGCCATGCCACAATTTTGTCATCCTGCTTCTAAAAGCTACGAGGCAAGTACATGGTAAAGTGGTGAACAACGGATTGTTCGTCATTGTCATTGTTATTACTTATCATGTTATTTAATATGCTTTTGTTAAGCTTATTCAAATACATGTTATTGATGATATTGAGTTAATGAGACGAGTTGTGTAAATGATTAATTATGATATTGCATCATTTACATTCATCATGATAAGTGTGCACGAGCCAAGTTGGTGAGAAAGTCATATAACTATTCGGGTGAGGTCGGTGAAAAAGATACATGACTAGTCCGGAGAGTTCTAGATAAAGTCTTACATGTGTAGGGACTAGTTAAAGTCCTACAATGTAGGGAGATGGGGGAAGAGTGTGTCATCAATGGATGAACACTCTGGTATACCGGTATCAGCTGATGAGATACATATGAGCATGAGCATGATGGTGCATTCGCATATATGAGTAAAGTTTTAAATTACCTATATAGAATATGACTTGTTTATTTAAGTATGAGAATGGCATTAGATAGATAGATGAAGATGATAACCTTGATGATTCTTGATAAACTGTTGTTTATGGTTTTATTTGTGTATTTGCTGAGTCTTGAACTCACTCTTGCTTTGTTGCTGATTATGAATTTCCTTGGCCTTGCTTAGTTATCACACTCTCACCTTCAAATCTTGCTCTCGCTCCTTGGAAATCGTTGTTTAAACGAGAGAAAGAAAACGAATGAGGCACAAATAATTAAAAATAAATTCAAATAAAATACAAAATTAAAAAATCCAGTACTGGAAGAGAGAGCTCGATTTTAGATGAATTTAGAAAGAACAGTTTGAACTAGAGTTCGTATGAAGAAGAACAGACTTTTGGAAGATTGGACGAGGGAGAAAATCTGGAAAAAGAAAGAAGAGAGAGGTTATGGGTGGCTGAAAGGTGGGTCCAAGGAATTCCTGGATTTTTGGAATAAAAGGAAATTCGAGAAAAGCTTGAGAGGATAACAAGTGGGCCCACGAACTATGGACCAAGTCCACATGACTGGTTTACATGTCTACGGTGACCTGGGTCCATGGAACATGAATAGATAGGTGGGGTCCACATGGTAGTGACTTGGTTCACGGTGGGCTAGGTCCACAGAGTTTGGATTTAGGGTTTGGGCTCGAATGACATGCAAGCATCCACATGTGTAACATCCCCATTTTCAACTTGTGTTTCAAATGTAAGAAAATGAGGATAATTTAAAAATTTTCCTGCATCCTAATGCCCTTAAGCTTTTCTGAAGTTCTTGTAAAAGAATTTTGGGAAATCCAAAATTAAAATCCTCATTTGTCTCAAGTCAACAACCTCCTTGGTGAAATCTTGTGTCAAACCCTTGGAAATAATTTTCCTTGGTTCTAAGGTTGCTTTGTGACACCTCTGAATTATCTCATGATTTTTGGACATTATTTGAATAATTTAGAGGCAAGTCAAACCTTGGTCAAACCTTTGAAATCACCTTCTGGAATTTCTTGAGCAACATTTCAGTGCACAAAAACCTCTGGAAATTTTATTGGAGGTAAACACCAAGGTAAGCAAGCTCCAGTTAAAATTTCATGAATTTTGGAGTTGATTTGATACCTCAATTAAATCTCCAAAGTTTCAGCCTTTAAAATTCAAAACCTAAGCTGGTTTGCACCGTTCCTCGGAAAAGCGAGTCGTGGTTGGGCTCGAGTCACTTGACTCGCCGAGCCAACTAACTGCACCGACGGTCGAATTACGCGCCACGCGGTGACTCGTTGGATCGTCATCGGGCGGTCGACGTTTGCACTTAACCGCGCCGACGCGGTCGATTGTCGGCCGTTGGATCAAATCGGACGTCGTTCCGTCATCTCCTTCTCGCTCCGCTTCGGCGTGTCTGCGCCATGGCGAAGCGCAGAGGAGACGGCGATGTGCCTCGTCACCTCCGTCTTCGTCAACGGCTCTCTCGCAGCGCATTAAATGCCCGTCACTACACCGCCCGATTAGTCGTCGTCTCAATCGCTCCCGCCGCTCACGGCGATCCGTGGCGGCGATGAGAACCCGAGGCGACCAACGGTGCCCTCCTCGCTCCACAGCCTACTTAAGCTCCCGCTTCCTCCCTGAGCATCTTTCGCCATCCCTCACCTCTTGGTTACCTTCTCGAGCTCGGCGAGTTCCAGCGCCCAAGACTCATCTCGCCATTGCCGGTTGCGGAGCTTTAGCGCAGACGGTGTTCCAGTGGCTCTCTTGCTTCCCCTCGTTCCCTCACCTTCGCCTCACTTCAGTGAGTTTAACCCCACTCCATTTCGGGTTCCGTCGGGAGGAGTGCTGAAATCGAGTTTTCCCAAATTTGCCGCAAATCTCCATCTTCTTCCCGGCACCAGTAAGACTCCCATTTCCCAATCCATTCCTCCGGAGCTTCTGCGTGGTATTGCGAAGCTCATGGTACCACCGGTGTTGCTAGTTTGGCCCAGTCGGCCCTCGCGTTGAGGCATCCCCGCAACGCCACGATCCTCGTCGCCGGGCTGCTCCGTTCATCCTCCGTCCACCCCAACCCGTCATCATCTTGATGAACCCTAGTGAGCTTAAGCTCTTCCGTTTAGCTTTGCCGCACGTGGCCGTGGTTCCCTGTTTGGTCGCGCCGCCGCCGTTAGCCTCGGCCGCGCCCGGCTACGTATGGACTCGGTTGGTCGCGTTAAGTCCATAGGACCCCATCATAGCTTTTGCACCCATCCATTTGCGCGCAGCTTAGCCATGTCATCGTTTCGTTTTGCCGTAGTACTCCCTCCGCCTCGCGCGCCGCGCGCGCGTCAGTCGCCATTGGCCTCGCCGCGGGTGCCATCCGTGCGCAATAGCGAGAGGTTTCATTTAGCTCCTTCCGGGCATCGCTCGAGCTCCTCGCCGGCGACACGCCCGGCGAGCTCGAGTTTTGCTCGGCTCACTGTTGTCGGACGGCGGCGGCGCCGGGCGACGTGGCTCCCTAGGGGCCGTCCATCTCGAGATGAGCGGTCGCGGTCTTGCCTCCCAGCGCAGCGCGTTTGAATCCCGGTGCTCGGGCGTTCGATCGAGATCGACGGCTACGTTCGCCCACGTCATATAAGTTGTTTTGAAATCCCGAATAGTTAAGTTACAAACTGAAATAGATACTGAACTTTAAAATTCATAACTAATTCATATAAAATCCATTTTAGGTGTTTCAAATTTTTTTAGATTTATTATGAACTGAACTTTAGTGTAAAAATGTTTAGAAGTTTAGTTCAGCCACAGAAATAGGATTTCAAAATTGGTTTAGAAATATACTTGAAACTGTTAATTTAGAATTTGAATAATTTGTAAATTGCATAAGTTTGTCTAGGAAGATCCTTTTTGGGTGAATCCAACTTTGTTGGCTTCCTCTATAGATGGACTAAATGATAGCATAGGTTTTGTTCATGCTACTGTTTTTGAAATCTTTAGAGCTACCTTTTAAAAATGCTATTTAGAATTCTTGTAAAAACCATAACTTTTTAACCTTAGCTCCAAATGATCAAAAAATTTACATGTAACCTTAGGATACCAGTAGCTAACTACCATAAAATTTTCAGCTTCAAAATCGCTCCAGAAAATATTTTATGAACAGTACTAATTAAGGGTAGCATTTTGGCCGAAAATGAGTATTTAGATCATATCGTTTTCTTCACTAATCCTTTTTAGTTAGTTCTTGTTCCTAAGGTTAGATAGGACCTTAGACTACCTTGTGTATAAATTTCGTCACAATTGGATAAATTTTGCTTGCTCTTTTGTTTAAGTGTTGCTCGTCTTATTGGTTGTTCTCGCTTCTTTTTGCTTTTCGCTTAGGCTTCGACATTTGCGGTAACTTGGAGAGAACGATCCTCCGCAACAGTTTGAGCAACAGCAAGCAGGCAAGTAGTTTGATCATTTCCCATTGATCCCATTACTTTTAAAGTCTAATATTTTGTTTAACTTCTATGTATGCATTGCTAATTTGTTGTTAAATTGATTAGTTAATCCTCTAGTTGCATAATCTGTAGGTAAATGATTATCCTCTACTACCTGAGCCTAGGTTATTTGCTGTGATTAGAGTTCGTTGGATGAGCTCTTGTCACTTAGTAGATTTCGGATAAATATTGCTTAGCCATGCCTAGTATCGGTAGTATTGGGCGATCATCGACTTAGTCGGTGATCTTGATCACACAAATGCTATTATTATTCCATTATGTCCAACCCTTGTGTTTTACCAATTTGCAAATCAAAAACTGAAAACAAAAATTATATCTTGGCTTGGGCACAATGGTATGTTGGCGTGATCTGTTGGGTGTGTTTGGAATGGTGCCTAAGTCCCCAAGGACCGAGTTACTTGTGTCACTAAGCCAAGCGCTTATTGCGTGCTAACCACACGAGGGGGATATGGAACCTCTCTTGACTAAGTACTTTGGGAGGTGTTAATTATGAGCTGGTTGGTGGGTGTGCTCTTGTGTGTGTGTGTTTGTGGTGTTGGAGGGAGCATTAGCAGACCGGTTAGGCTGTCTAATGTGTCATTCTCCCGTGGGTTGCGGCTCTTAATTAGCATCGTCCATTGGAAAGTGTCTTGTTAGACTTAGCCGTGCTTGCATACCAAAGGAAGTATGCTAACCGTGGCTGGTGGAAAGGCGGTCTATCGTGTGGGTACATTGGTACACCCCTGCAGGGTTAAAACTATTCGAATAGCCTCGTCCTAGGTTATGGACATGCTTGGTAAGGTCGTGCAAGAACTAGACTACAACCTTTTAAAAACTTAAACTTGACATGGGTGGTATGAAGGGGTACTTCATGCTATTGTTGTGGTGACTATGGGTTAGTCACTTCTAGGTTGGTGTTGTCATCTATCTATTGTTATAATTGTCTCTCTTTTATTTGAACAATAAAAGTTAATTGCAAACTTGCTTTGAATCTATTACCTTATTGCAAATGAAAACTTGCTTTATGCTGAAAATAAGTCCAGAGCCTCATCCACTTAAATAAAGCTTGCATGTAGTTAATTATAGTTCTGTTATCTCACACGTCAGTCTTGCGAGTACAAAAACAATTTTTGTACTCATCTGCTTTGCTTAATATTAATTGTTGCAGAGGAAGAAGGTGAGCCCCAAGGGCCTCACTTTTGTGAGTGTGTTCTTGTGCTGTTTGGGACGATTAGCTTGGCGGTCCGGTTGGTTGCCTTGTGGGTGAAAGGCACACCGATTGGCTTTTGTTTATAGCCATCTTATGGCCCTTTGCTTCCATTGTTTAAATTATTTACTTATGTGTTATTTGGCCTACGTCGGCCTCTCTTTGTAATAACTCTCTTTATATTATGTATGTCTTTAGGCTTGTTGCTTTTGCTTGGCTCTATGTGTATGAATGGAATTGATGGATGATTTTGTAACGGGTGTGTATACTGCATTTGGAAGTATACATATCTCGAGGCTTAGTTTATTTGATTTGTCTTGTTAGGACCAAGTGGATGGTTAAACAAGACAAGCCAGAATAAACCGGGTCCTCACAAAGTTGGTATCGAGCCATTCCGACCGTAGTAACCCAGCTTGGTCGTCCTTAGGATATTTTGAAAACCTTATTTTCAAAGAGTCAAATAATTTATGAAAGCTTAAGGAAATTCTCAGATTTTATTCCTTACCTATCTTAGCTTTCTTCTCTCATCTTGCTCTAAATTGAGTTTTAAAAATTGTTTTCCTCTCATCTTCTTCTAAAAAGATAGTCGTTATCGATTAATTGGGTTTTGGGAACCATTGAGTTTGGCAAATTGAAGTGTTAGCTGCCCTCTACAAGGTTTTGAAGCTTCCGAAGTTGAAGATTTCAATTAGGAGGCTTGGATGCGAGATCTGGACAGCGATCGTTCAATTTCCGGACAGCAAGCTCAAAGGTTTCTAAATAGGGTAGAAAATGAGAGGTTAATCAACTAAAACTTGTGGAAATAAAAGGGGTAGGATGTGATACTAGTTAGCTAAGTATCTAACGTTATCTTTATCGCCTTAACCTTGCTCTTGAGAAATGTTAGACTTGAGGTAGCGTGCTGAAATTTTATCTTCTCAAACCATTGCTCGTTCATTCAATACGGGTTGATGGCATTGAGAAGTTGAGATTTGGTTTGGTGTTTCCCTTACTGTTTTGGAGCCTTTTTGGAAGCATTTAAAGTTTGTTTACTTGCTGTTCTTGGCTTTCGGTTAGGGTGATATCTCATTCCCCTGATCGTTAGCTTTTCGTTTTCATCAACTTCTAGTATTAGTGCTTTGGTTTCTAACCTGAATTTCTTGAACCAGGATGGTGGAGGTACTCGCATGGCCGTGGTCGCAGAAATGTTTGGATGAGGAGCTCCGCCTCCTCCAACCATGGCCGAGGTTCTTCTACGGTCGAGCACAACCGTTCGGAGGACGGAGGGTCTGCTGGATGTTATTGCGCGAACACCTCCGCCCTTGCCGGAGCCACGGGATCCGGCGGGGGCGGACATCAAGCTCGTGGGGTTTGGTGAGTTTCTTCGACTCACCCCCACGTTCTCCGTGTCCGAGGACCCATTGGGCGCGGATGACTGGCTGCGTCGGGTTGAGCGTAAGCTCGGCGTTGCTCGATGCTGGACCAGACAAGGCACTCTTTGCCTCCCATCACCGCAGGCGCACTCTCTGTGGGAGAACTTTTGGCCATGCAGCCCGCCGCCACACCTCTTGGGATGAGTTCGGACGGCGTTCCGTCGAGCTCACATCCTCGCCGGCTTGATGAAGGTGAAGAAGAAGGAGTTTCGCGCTCAAGCAGGGCGTAAGTCGGTGATGGAGTACTGACGAGTTCAACCACTTGGCTCGTTATGCTCCATCCGAGGTGGCCACCGATGAGGCCAAGCAGAGAAGTTCATGGAGGGCTTATCCGAGGAGCCGCAAGACAAGCTCTCCATTGTGGACTTCACGACTTTCGTGCCTTGGTGGACAAGGCCATTGTTGCTGAAGCACAAGGCGGCGGCGCCAGGCGAGTCCCGCAGCGCAAGTGGGAGGCCCAATGTCCGCACGCAGTCGGCCTCTCGTCCCGTGTCGGGCCCACCCGAGGCCCGCTCGTGGCTTCACTACCACCGAGGCCGCCAAGCACCGGCTTCTCGCCTCGCGAGCCGGGCGTGCCCGATCACGCGCGCTGCGAACCGCGAGGTGGCCCCGCAATCCGGTGCGGGTCACTTGCTTTCATGCAACGAAGGGCATTATGCCAATAGTTGCCCTAACAGATCGAGCGCCCCTCGTCCTAATGGAGGACGCGGCGGGAGGTGGTCCTTCCGTGATCGAAGGTTGTCCCCGCTACCCAAGGCGTGGGTAGTGGTCGCGTCAACCTCATCTCCGCGAGGAGGCACGGAGGCACCGACGTCGTGTTGGGTACCCTTCGGTTAACTATTTCCACCTACTGATTTTGTTTGATTCAGCGCATCTCATTCGCTTGTTTCGAGTCTTTTCTTTGCGTGGGGTCTTCGTTTTACCCCATTATTGGTCCCGCTGCTCATTCGCTCTCCCGGTTCGGAGTTGAGAGCTGAGTCCGAGTGTAGGGATGTCCCTGTTGAGATAGAGGGGTAGGATTCTTAGCAAACCTTATCCTCCTCCGATCGGGCGAGCTTAGATGTAATCCTAGGCATGGATTGGTTGTCTCAAAGACATGGGACAAATTGATTGCGCTAGGAGGCTCATCTACCTTACGATCCTTGAGCGGCGAGTTCGCTTTCGCCGAAGTCTGCGGTCCGCATCTCTTCGCGCTCGAAGCGAAGCCAACTCTAGATATTAGTGAAGTCCCGGTGGTGTGTGACTTTGTTGATGTCTTCCCGACGACCTTCGGGGATGCCACCATTCGAGACCTCGAGTTTGTCATTGAGTTGGTTCCGGTGCATCGCCCGATTTCAAAGAGGCCTTCACGGATGGACCCAATTGAGTTGGTGGAATTGAAGAAGCGGTGGGTGAGCTTCAAGAGAAGTGTTTCATCCGCCCTAGCTCATCTCCTTGGGGATGCTCAGCAATATTTGTCCCAAAAGGACAAGACGTCACATGTCGTTGATTACCGTCCACTTAAAGAAGTCACGGTAAAGAACAAGTACCCTTTGCCCGTATCGACGATCTCTTCGATCAATTAACGAGCTCGAGTTTTCTCAAGATTGATTCGAGAGTGGGATATCATCGAGTTGGATTCGACGAGGATATTCCAAAGACGACTTTCTACTCGTTATGGCTTGTACGAGTATACCGTCATGTCATTCGCTTAACCAATGCTCGACCTTGTTCATGAACCTCATGAATTCGGTGTTCATGGAGTATTTGGACAGGTTCGTTGTGATCTTCATCGATGATATCCTTATCTACTCCAAGAGCGATGAGGAACACAGAGCATTTGAGGCTTGTGTTGGGCAAGCCGCGAGCACCACCAGTGTATCGAAGTTCGCAAGTGCGTTACGGTTGAAGGAAGTAGCCTTCTTAGGCCATATTCTTTCGGCAGAGGCGTAGCCGTGGATCCTAGCAAGATCGACGTGCTTTCGAGTCGACCCACCGGTCACCGTTCGGAGTTTTCTTGGTTTAGCGGGATATTATCGCCGCTTTCTCGAGAACTTCTCCAAGATAGCGGCCGATGACGGAGTTGCTCAAGAAGGACAAGAAGTTCGTGGTCCGCTGATTGCGAGAAAGTTTCCAAGCGCTTAAGAAGCGATTGACCACCGCTCCCGTTCTTGTTCTCCCGATGTCCGTCGAAGCTTGATATCTTTTGTGACGCTTCGCCGAGGCCTCGGTTGTGTCCTTATGCAAGAAGGCAAGGTAGTGGCCTATGCATCAAGGCAATTGAGACCTCATGAACTCAACTATCCTACCCATGACTTGGAGTTGGCCGTTGTGATCCATGCACTTAAGATTTGGCGACATTACCTAATCGGTAATCGTTGTGAAGTGTATTCGGATCACAAAAGCCTAAAGTATTTGTTCACCCAACCAGATCTGAACCTCAGGCAAAGGAGATGGTTGGAGTTGATCAAGGACTATGACATGGGTATTCACTACCATCCGGGCAAGGCCAATGTCGTTGCGGACGCGCTTAGTCGCAAAGCGCATTGCAATGCATTGTTGCTTCAGGAACCTCAGCCCACCCTTCTGGAGGAGTTTCAGCGTCTCAACTTGGGTTTGGTTGAGCATGGTTCCCTCGCTGCCTTGGTTGTACAGCCAACCTTGGTGGATCGGATCAAGTCCGCTCAGCAGTCAGATGTTGGAGTGAACCGCATCAAGGAAAATGTCAAGAATGGAACAGCCAAGTGCTTCTCCGTAGATAATCTTGGTGTTGTGCGGTTCGGGCAACGCCTGGTAGTTCCAAAGGACATGGAGTCGCGGGAGTTGATCCTCCGCGAAGCCCACGATTCCCCGTTATCCATTCATCTCGGGACCACGAAGATGTATCATGATCTCCGACAGAGATTTTGGTGGACCCGAATGAAGAGGGAGATCGCAAGGTTCGTTGCCGAGTGCGACGTGTGTCGTCGTGTCAAGGCCAAACATCAGCGTCCGGCCGGACTGCTTCAGCCCTTACCAATTCCGGAGTGGAAGTGGGATTCGGTCGAGATGGACTTTATCACTGGTCTACCCCGGTCTCCAAAGAAGAATGATGCCATCTGGGTGGTCATCGATCGATTGACTAAAGTGGCTCATTTCCTCCCTGTCAAGACGGACCTTCGAGTGGGTCTCCTCGTAGAGCTCTACATAGCCCGCATCGTGAGTTTGCATGGTGTGCCAAAGACGATTGTGTCCGATCGTGGTTCGTTGTTCACTTCTCAATTTTGGCATAGCCTGCAAGAGGCTATGGGAACTCACCTTTCCTTCAGCTCAGCATATCACCCCCAAACGGATGGTCAAACCGAAAGGGTCAACCAAGTTTTAGAGGACATGCTTCGAGTGTGTGTCCTTTCCTATGGGAAGCATTGGGAGAAGTGCTTGCCATTCGCGAGTTTTCTTACAACAACGACTTCCAAGCCGTCTCGGCATGGCACCATTCGAGGCTTTATACGGAGAAAGTGTAGAACCCGTTGTATTGGTCTCGAGACCGCGAGAGACCTTTCTTTGGCCCGACTCGATCAATGAAGCCGAAAGTCAAGTCCAGCTTGTTCGTGATTGTTTGCGCACGGCTCAATCCGTGCAAAAGAGCTATGCGGATCGTCGTCGTCGTGAATTGAGCTTTGAGCCCAATGACTTCGTCTACCTCAAGGTTTCTCCGCTGAAAGGTCACCAGCGTTTTGGTGCCAAGGGCAAATTAGCTCCTCGATATGTCGATCCTTACCGTGTCATCGAGAAGAAGGGAGCTGTTGCCTACAAGTTGGAGTTGCCCGCTGCACTTGCGGGGGTACATGATGTTTTTCATGTGTCCCAGCTAAAGAAGTGCCTCCGTGTTCCAACAGAGGAAGCTCCGTGCGCGTCCTCGAGGAGGCTGAGCGGAGAACCAGGAATAAAACCATCAAACTCCTTAAAGTTCAGTGGTCAAACCATTCCGAGGATGAAGCTACATGGGAACGAGAAGATCGTCTCCGTGCGGACTACCCCTCTTTCTTTTCCGAGTGAGCCAAATCTCGGGACGAGATTTTTGTAAGGGGGGAGGTTTGTAACATCCCCATTTTCAACTTGTGTTTCAAATGTAAGAAAATGAGGATAATTTAAAACTTTTCCTGCATCCTAATGCCCTTAAGCTTTTCTGAAGTTCTTGTAAAAGAATTTTGGGAAATCCAAAATTAAAATCATCATTTGTCTCAAGTCAACAACCTCCTTGGTGAAATCTTGTGTCAAACCCTTGGAAATAATTTTCCTTGGTTCTAAGGTTGCTTTGTGACACCTCTGAATTATCTCATGATTTTTGGACATTATTTGAATAATTTAGAGGCAAGTCAAACCTTGGTCAAACCTATGAAATCACCTTCTGGAATTTCTTGAGAAAATTTCAGTGCACAAAAACCTCTGGAAATTTTATGGGAGGTAAACCCCAAGGTAAGCAAGCTCCAGTTAAAATTTCATGAATTTTGGAGTTGATTTGATACCTCAATTAAATCTCCAAAGTTTCAGCCTTTAAAATTCAAAACCTAACTGGTTTGCACTGTTCTCGTGCGAGTCGCTTGGGCTCGAGTCACTTGACTCGCCGAGCCAACTAACCTGCATCGACCGGTCGAATTAGCGCGCCGCGGTGACTCATTGGATCGTCATCGGGCGGTCGACGTTTGCACTCGCCGTCGCGCCGCGGTCGATTGTCGGCCGTTGGATCAAAATCGGACGCCGTTCCCGTCATCTCCTTCCTCGCTCCCGCTCGCGCGTGTGCTGCGCCATGGCGAGCGCAGAGAGGGAGACAGCGATGCGCCTCGTCACCTCCGTCTTCGTCAACGGCTCTCTGCAGGCGCATTAAATGCCCGTCACTCCACCGCCCCGATTAGTCGTCGTCTCAACTGCTCCCGTCGCTCACGGCGACCGTAGCGGCAGTGAGAACCCGAGGCGGCCAACGGTGCCCTCCTCGCTCCACAGGCCTACTTAAGCTCCCCGCTTCCTCCCTGAGCATCTTTTCGCCATCCCTCACCTCTTGGTTACCTTCTCTGAGCTCGAGCGAGTTCCGAGCGCCCCAGCACTCATCTCTGCCATTGCCGGCCGCGGAGCTTTTGGCGCCGACGGTGTTCCAGTGGCTCTCTTGCTTCCCCCTCGTTCCCTCACCTTCGCCTCACTTCAGCGGAGTTTAACCCCCACTCCATTTCAGGTTCCGTCGGGAGGAGCTGCTGAAATCGGAGTTTTCCCCAAATTTGCCGCAAATCTCCATCTTCTTCCCGACGCAACCGTAAGACTCCCATTTCCCAATCCATTCCTCCGGAGCTTCTGCGTGGTATTGCGGCTCATGGTACCACCGTGTTGCTAGTTTGGCCTAGGTCGGCCCCTCGCGTTGAGGCATCCCGCACCGCCGATCCTCGTCGCCGGGCTGCTCCGTTCATCCTCCGTCCACCCCAACCCGTCATCATCTTGATGAACCCGGTGAGCTTAAGCTCTTCCCCGCTTAGCTTTTCTTTGCACCGTGGCCGTGGTTCCCTGTTTGATCGCCGCGCCGCGGTTAGCCGCGGCTACCGTATGGACTCGGTTGGTCGTGTTAAGTCCATAGGACCCGTCATAGCTTTTGCACCCGTCCATTTGCGCGCAGCTTAGCCATGTCATCGTTTCGTTTTCGCCGTAGCACTCTCGCCTCTCGCCCGCCGCGTCGCGTCAGTCGCCATTGGCCTCGCCGCCGGTGCCATCCGTGCGCAATAGCGATAGGTTTCGTTTAGCTCCTTCCGGCATCGCCGAGCTCCTCGCCGGCGACACGCCCGCGAGCTCGAGTTTTGCTCGGCTCGTTGTCGGACGGCGGTAGTAGTGTCGGGCGGCGTGGCTCTCTAGGGGCCGTCCATCTCGAGATGAACGGTCAGCGGTCTTGCCTCCTTCCGCGCGTGCGTTTGAATCCAGGTGCTCTGGGCGTTCGATCGAGAGATCGACGGCTCGGTTCGTCCACGTCATATAAGTTGTTTTGAAATCCCGAATAGTTAAGTTACAAACTGAAATAGGTACTGAACTTTAAAAATTCATAACTAATTCATATAAAATCCATTTTGGGTGTTTCAAATTTTGTTAGCTTTATTATGAACTGAACTTTAGTGTAAAAATGTTTAGAAGTTTAGTTCAGCCACAGAAATAGGATTTCAAAATTGGTTTAAAAATATACTTGAAACTGTTAATTTAGAATTTGAATAATTTGTAAATTGCATAAGTTTGTCTAGGAAGATCCTTTTTGGGTGAATCCAACTTTGTTGGCTTCCTCTATAGATGGAATAAATGATAGCATAGGTTTTGTTCATGCTACTGTTTTTGAAATCTTTAGAGCTACCTTTTAAAAATGCTATTTAGAATTCTTGTAAAAACCATAACTTTTTAACCTTAGCTCCAAATGATCAAAAAATTTACAAGTAACCTTAGGATACCAGTAGCTAACTACCATAAAATGTTCAGCTTCAAAATCGCTCCAGAAAATATTTTATGAACAGTACTAATTAAGGGTAGCATTTTGGCCGAAAATGAGTATTTAGATCATATCGTTTTCTTCACTAATCCTTTTTAGTTATTTCTTGTTACTAAGGTTAGATAGGACCTTAGACTACCTTGTGTATAAATTTCGTCGCAATTGGATAAATTTTGCTTGCTCTTTTGTTTAAGTGTTGCTCGTCTTATTGGTTGTTCTCGCTTCTTTTGCTTTTAGCTAGGCTTCGACATTTGCGGTAACCCCAGAACGATCCTCCGCAGACAGTTTGAGCAACAACAAGCGAGCAAGCAGTTTGATCATTTCCCATTGATCCCATTACTTTTAAAGTCTAATATTTTGTTTAACTTCTATGTATGCATTGCTAATTTGTTGTTAAATTGATTAGTTAATCCTCTAGTTGCATAATCTGTAGGTAAATGATTATCCTCTACTACCTGAGCCTAGGTTATTTGCTGTGATTAGAGTTCGTTGGATGAGCTCTTGTCACTTAGTAGATTTGGATAAATATTGCTTAGCCATGCCTAGTATCGGTAGTATTGGGCGATCATCGACTTAGTCGGTGATCTTGATCACACAAATGCTATTATTATTCCATTATGTCCAACCCTTGTGTTTTACCAATTTGCAAATCAAAAACTGAAAACAAAAATTATATCTTGGCTTGGGCACAATGGTATGTTGGCGTGATCTGTTGGGTGTGTTTGGAATGGTGCCTAAGTCCCCAAGGACCGAGTTACTTGTGTCACTAAGCCAAGCGCTTATTGCGTGCTAACCACACGAGGGGGATATGGAACCTCTCTTGACTAAGTACTTTGGGAGGTGTTAATTATGAGCTGGTTGGTGGGTGTGCTCTTGTGTGTGTGTTTGTGGTGTTGGAGGGGAGCATTAGCAGACCGGTTAGGCTGTCTAATGTGTCCTTCTCCCGTGGGTTGCGGCTCTTAATTAGCATCGTCCATTGGAAAGTGTCTTGTTAGACTTAGCCGTGCCTGCATACCAAAGGAAGTATGCTAACCGTGGCTGGTGGAAAGGCGGTCTATCGTGTGGGTACATTGGTACACCCTGCGAGGTTAAAACTATTCGAATAGCCTCGTCCTAGGTTATGGACATGCTTGGTAAGGTCGTGCAAGAACTAGACTACAACCTTTTAAAAACTTAAACTTGACCTGGGTGGTATGAAGGGGTACTTCATGCTATTGTTGTGGTGACTATGGGTTAGTCACTTCTAGGTTGGTGTTGTCATCTATCTATTGTTATAATTGTCTCTCTTTTATTTGAACAATAAAAGTTAATTGCAAACTTGCTTTGAATCTATTACCTTATTGCAAATGAAAACTTGCTTTATGCTGAAAATAAGTCCAGAGCCTCATCCACTTAAATAAAGCTTGCATGTAGTTAATTATAGTTCTATTATCTCACACGTCAGTCTTGCGAGTACAAAAACAATTTTTGTACTCATCTGCTTTGCTTAATATTAATTGTTGCAGAGGAAGAAGGTGAGCCCCAAGGGCCTCACTTTTGTGAGCTGTGTTGCGGCGCTGTTTGGGACGATTAGCTTGGCGGTCCGGTTGGTTGCCTTGTGGGTGAAAGGCACACCGATTGGCTTTTGTTTATAGCCATCTTATGGCCCTTTTGCTTCCGCTGTTTAAATTAGTTACTTATGTGTTATTTGGCCGGTCGGCCTCTCTTTTGTAATAACTCTCTTTATATTATGTATGTCTTTCAGTTGTTGCTTTTGCTTCGGCTCTATGTGTATGAATGGAATTGATGCATGATTTTGTAACTGGTGTGTATAACGTGATTTAGGAAGTATACATATCTCGAGGCTTAGTTTATTTGATTTGTACTGTTAGGACCAAGTGGATGGTTAAACAGTACAAGCCGAATAAACCGGGGTCCTCACAACATGGCAAACACACAGTGGCCACATGTGCATGGGTGCTAAGGTGGAGGTGAGGTGGCAGTGACGTGGCTGCCACGTCGGCGGCGGCGAAGGATAGCCGCGATGATGCACTCCCTCGAGAGGGGTTCTAGCGAACTGTAGTAGCTCTGGGGATGCAAAGCAACACAAAAGAAAGCGGAGGCGACGACGAGCTCATCAGGCGGCGCACAAGGACCAAAGGTCATCAAAGACAATGCAAGAACGAGGAAAAGTGATGACTGCTCCATCCTTAGGTCAGGCGGCGAAGGCGGCGGCAGATCTAGGATAGGAAGGCTTAGATCTGGGCAAAGGAGATGCAGCCAAGACGATGATGAGGACAATTTCCATGGGCAGCGACCATGGTGACCAGCGGTGAGGGCTGAGGCAACGGAGCGGCTCAGGTGTCAATGGCAGCGGCGATGCGAACTCAGAGATGACCACGTCACGGTCAGAGACACACCGACGACGACGAAATCCGGCGATAAAGCTTGCGGCAGAGCTAGGGCTTCTCACCGATTTGGGAGATGGCGCGAATCGGGACAAGGCCCTAGGGTTTTGGGAGGAGGCCACACGTGTGTGCAGGATGGGCTAGCGACGCAGGCGAGGAAAGTGGGCCGGCACAAGCAGGGAAAAGGAGATGGGTCGGACCAATTTTGGCCCAAGGGAATTTTAGGAAAAAGAAACAATTTAGGATTTTTTTTTTCACACAAGAATTAAATGAAATCAAGCTCCAAGAAATAGCAACTGAACTTGTTAAAAATGAATAAAATTCCAGAAAATACTATGGAACAAGAGGAACTCAAATAAATCAGTTTTGAATTTAATTGATGTTTGAATTATTCACAATAAATTATTTTAATTTTTGAAAATTCAAATTAAGATTTAATTAATTCGAGAAAATTTAAATAGTTATTTTTATTTTGAAAGTTCCAAAAAGACACGTGTGAGGACCCGGAATATTTAACTAGTAACACTTAACCTCCAATTGGTTCTAGCATTACTAATTACATTATAAGCCTCGATGGGCATATGTTTCCCAATTGCAACATATGCACATCATCACAAAATTACACATCATTTCCATACAAATATACATCACTAAGTTCAACAACGACATACATAAAGTAAAGTTATTACAAAGAGAGAGCCGACCGCCAAATAGAACAATATACAAGAATGACAATGGAAGCAAAGTGCCATAAGATGGCTAGAACAAAAGTCGACCGGTTAGCCACACAACCCACAAGGCAACCGACCGCCGCTAAGCTAGTCGCCCATAGCTACCACAACACAAACTCACAAAAGTGAGGCCCTCAGCTCACCTTCTTCCTCTGCAAGAACAATTAAGCATAGCATCCAGTACAAAGATTGTCTTTGTACCGCAAGATCGACGTGTGGAATAGCGCACCTATTCATAAACTACATGCAAGCTTATTTAGGTGGAGGTTGTATGTCATTTTGCATGAAGCCAACTTTATTTGCAATAATGTAATATATTTCAAAAGCAAGTTTGCAAATCTGTTTTGTTATCAAAGCAATGTAAGTAAAGATACATACAAGTAACCACACTGAAGTGACTATCCCAATAGCCACCACAATATATAGCAACTAATCCCTTCGTACCACCCATCAAGTTTTAATTTAAAAGGTTGTAGTATATTTCACCGGAAGTGACTATCCCAATAGCCACAAGCACACTATCAAGGTATGCTCTAAGCACGCTAAGTCCTACGAGACATTTCCAATCTTGTGTATTAACTACGAGCCGCTCATATGGATAGAAACCCATATGCTTACATTGCAAGCCGAAGACAACAAATCCCATCACGGGTGAAGTCTTTCTGACACTACAATGCTCCCAACACCATCCCTCCCGCGACTCCTGCGACTCGAGAGCCAATACACGCCAAAGTACTAAGTCAAGAGAGGTCCCATACCTCTAATGTGGTTAGCACGCTAAAATGCTTGGTTCGAGCTGTAACAAGATGTTCGGTCCTTGTTGACCCGCACCATTCCGATCACACCCAAAAATCACACCATCATACCATTGTGCCCAAGTCTAAATCATTTTGTTTTCACTTTAGTTTTCATAAGTAGACAAGGCACAAGGTGGAAACCATAATCATAATAAGTTTTAAGTGATCAAGGTTATCGACAAGTCGATAACCGCCCATTTCTACCGAAACTAAGCATGGCTAAGCAATTAATTCGCAACTACTAAGTGACAAGAGCCCATCCATGAACTCTAAATCACAGCAAGTAACCTAGGCTCATGGTAGTAGAGGATAATCATTTGCTAAGGAAATGCATCTACTAGGCCAACTATTAACACAAAATAGCAATGTATACATAGAATTTGTAATCAACATAAATACTTAAAATATCGGGATTAACATGATCAAACCGCTTGCCTTCTTGCTGTTGCTCAAATCTATTGTAGAGGGTCGCTTCTGGATTACCGCAAATGTCGAACCCTAAGCGAAAGGCAAAAAGAACCAAGAACAACCAATAAGACTAGCAACACTTAAACAAAAGAGCAAGCAAAAATTATCCAAATGCGACGAAACTTATACACAAGGTGAAATACGAATATACCAAGACATAGAAACTGGAAAACCTAATTTGGATTTGTGGTGCAAAAGATATTACCTAAAACCCATTTTCTACCATAATTAGCACTGTAGCAAAATATTTTCTAGAAAGATTTTGAAGCTGAAATTTTTATGGTAGCTACCTACTGTTATAGAGGTAACCCATATAAAATTTCAGGTCATTTGGAGTTAAAATGATTTAGTTATGATTTTTCTAAGATGCAAAACTAGCATAATGCACTTTCCAAATATAAACATGTGCAAAACCTATTTCACATTATAGTATGATAACAGAGGGATTTCTAACATCAAATTTCTATTTTTAGGATTCACAGGAATTACTGATGTCTATTACATCATTAAATGAATTTTGAAGTGCTACTAATAAGGTTAAATCTACTAACATATTTTTCTCAGTGTGATTTAGGCCTACCACCATTTTTAGATTAAAGTTTAGTTAATAACAAATTTATCAAAGTTAAAATCATACAATTATCGGATATACGTAAAAGATATGCATTTTCCAAGTTTTAATACAATTCGAATATATAAAAATAGCAGAAAACAAGCTATAAAAGATTACAGAATTTTCTACTACAAGCATAGCTAAAAGCATTTTTATATTAAACTTTAGTGATTTACAAATTTATTACAGTTGGTTTCATGTAAAAGGATTTATCTTGAATTAGTTATGAATTTCTAAAGTTTTAATACAATTTTCGCTGATAAATAAATACTTACGTAAATAAAAACCAACCCAACCGAAAATAACGACGTGGACGCCGTGGGCCGTTGATGCAATATCCAACGAGCCACACGCGACGAGAACGCAGCGCGCCGCGATTCAACAGAGCCCACCGTTGGATCAAGATCCAACGGCTCACGAGGACGAATGCAACCGACGGTGCGGTTGCCTTGGCCGCCACGGTACCGTAGATCTCAAGATGAACGGGCACGAGAGCACTTCCGCTCTGAAGGTCCGACAGACGCATGATCGGGACCGCAGATCAAACGATGGACGGCCAAGAATGATGAGGGGAACCGATGGTCCGAATGCATACAAGATCCGGGCCGCAGATCGCAAAATGGACGGCGGTCCAAGATTGAAGTGTAACAGAATATCGACACGCAGGGCGCATGTCGGTGGATCGAGAGTCACACATGCGAAGTCTTAACACATGTGCACAAGGCACGTGGACCCACCTGTCCGTTGACTTAAAGGAGGTTTTTAGGCAGCTAATTAATTACTAATGACCAATGATTAATGATGATTAGCACTTAATGTGTCCTAATGATTTTGAATAGAGATGATTTAGGGACGAGGGCCCACGTCCGCTGACCCAAAAGGTATTTCGACACATTTATTGCTAACAATGATTAGCAATAAATAAACCCAAAATCAGCCCTAATGACTTTCGATTTTCGGGCGCTTGTTAATGGGCCCACCGCGATGGCACGAGGGGTTATTTCCACGACCAATAGTGCGACACTTTAATTAACCCATGATTAGCATTAATGATGCCTAAACGCACGGATAAAAGCCACGGGTGATTTAAGGGGTGGACCCACATGTCGCTGAGACATTAGGCGATTAAGACACCATTAATGCTCTCCGATTGGCAATCATTAAACATTAAATGTGTCCTAATTATCTCGATTTAAACGGAGCTTCTCACCGACAAACCCGAGTGGCTTGGCTGGCTTGTCGCCGCGATCTGCCATGCGCGCTCACAAACTATCAAAATGGGTTCACAATAGTGTTGCGGACCCAACGGTGATGACCTCGCCGGCGGTGGAGGTCTGGAACGCTGGCGAGCCGGAAAAACAAGAAAGAAGCTGACACGGCAAAACACGAAAATAGCAAGATGCTCCGCCGCGGTCCAAGGAAGCGAGTGCCATGACTTCTAGGGACTACATAGAAGCTACCTTACCAGAGGAGCTTCAAAGATGGCGGGAAGACTTGAACACGATGAAGTCCACCGGAGCCGAAGAAGATGAAGTGGAAGATGAGGTTCTGAGCAAAATGAGTGGAACCAAATCACCACCACAGCTTCATTATAGCTCAAAGAGGCTCCAAAAGCAAATAATTGCAAAAGGAATCACTTACCGGAGCTGGGGAAGAAAAGGGGTGAAACCAACCGAAAATCTCCAAACTTAAAATTGAGTGATTCCTGTGAATGCAACCCAAAATCAAGTTAGGGGAAATACAAAGGAGGTTGAGGAGTTCAAAAGGGTGCAAGAAATGTTGAAGATAAACCACTGGACACCAAGGCCGCCATTGGAGTTCTACGGCCAACAATGGTGCTTTGAGGGTGTGAGGTGGTTTAGCCACTCAAACACTAAGAAGAGTAAAGTGTGGTGTAAAGGGACACCAGGAGGAGCTAAGGGGCAATATAAAGGAAAGGAATTAGGGTTACGAGCGCGAACATGAGCCCATGGTGAGCTCGGTTCATGGCGCGGTCATGGACCAAGAAATGATGGGAGCAAGTGAGACTCGGGACAATGGAGGAGAAAGTCTGAGCGCATTTAATGCTCCACAGAGAGACGTTGACGAAAGCAAATTTGAGGTGACACATCAAAGCCACCCACTCAATCTCTCTTTTTCTGCCATTGCCGCCCGCGCGCTCGAAGAAGCAGAGGAGGAAGAAGAACAGAAAAGAGAACGGTGCCATTGGATTGAAAATGGACGGTCACGATTAAACGAGTTCGCGGACAAACCGATTGCTCGTGGATCCGACGGTTGGATTGAGATCCAACGGTCCCAATTGATTAACGCAACCGAGGGTCCGAATGCTCACACGAACGTGGGCGAGCGATTTGAATCAACGGCCGATATCGCACGCCGCTTTTAAACGCGGCTCGGTGCGATTAGGTGGTTCAACCAAGTCAAGTGGCTCGGACTCGAGCCCGACTCGAACCCAATGAATAGTGAAATCGGTTTTTAGGTTTTAAATATGCTGAGACTTTTGAGGATTTATTTGGGGTAGCAAAATAACTCCAAAAATTCTGAAATTTTTACAGGAGCTTGCTGACTGAGACATTGACCTTGTGTAAAATTTTCAGAGGTTTTTATGCATTTTATTTTTCTCTGAAAATTCTACAAGGTACTGGTTTTAGGTTTGACTGAGAGTCAAACAGGTTTGACTGCCCTCTAAAATATTCAAACAATTTCTAAAAATTGTGAAATTTTTCAGAGGGGTCTCATACCATCCCAAGAACTTAGGAAAAATATTCCCAGGAGATGATCACAACATTTGACAAGAATGTTTTTGAAGGAACAAGATTTGGATCAAAAGACTTGTGACTTTGCATTTCCATAAGTCTTGTACAATACTTGTCCAATACACAAAGGAAATACATGATGTAAGAAAAAGTTTTAATTTCTACTCATTTTCTTACATTTGAAACACAAGCCCAAAATTTGGGATGTTACAACTCTCCCCCCCTTACAAGAATCTCGACCCGAGATTCCGTTTACTCGGAGAAGAAAGAAGGAAAATCTGACGGCGATCTTCTCGCTCCCAAGTTGCTTCATCTTCTGAATGGTTCGACCACCAGAACCTTAAGGAACTTGATGGCACGGTTCCTTGTTCTCCGTCAGATTCCTCAAGAATCGAACAGGGATGCTCATGTAGGTCAAATCCTCCCGCACATCGAGCTTCCAACGGAGTTTCTCGCCGGGACACGGAGGCACTTCTTCGGTGTGAAACATGGAACACATCATGCACACCTCAAGTGCACTGGTAGCTCCAATCAGTATGCAATCGCCCCAACTCTCTCGACGATGCGGTAAGGCCCAACATATCGAGGAGCCAACTTGCTCTTGATGCCAAACGCGATGGCCCTTCAAGGGTGAGACTTTGAGATACACAAAGTCATTGGGCTCAAAGCTCAACTCACGCGGCGGACGATCCGCATAGCTCTTTTGTCCGGATCGGGCCGTCGCGCAGATGCTCGCGATCAATCGAACTCGACTTTCGGCCTCATTGATTGAATCGGGCCGAAATCGCCGCTCACCGCCTCGACCAGTTCAATGGGGTTCTGCATCTCCTCCCATACAAAGCCTCAAACGGTGCCATGCCAAGACCGGCTCGAAGTCGTTGTTGTAGGAGAACTCAAGCAAATGGTAGGTATTTCTCCCACTTCTTCCCATAGGAAAGAACACAAGCACGGAGCATATCTTCCAACACTTAGTTGACTCGCTCCGTCTCACCATCACCGAGGATGAAAGGTCAGGTTGAAATGAAGGGTCCCCATAGCCTCTTGGGACTATGCCAAAACCGCGAGTGAAAAGTGCACCACGATCAGAAATAATCGTCTTCTGACACCGTGAAGACTCACAATCCTTGAGACATAAAGTTCGCCAAAGGCCCCACACGGCCGAGTTTTGACAGAAGGAAATGTGCCACTTTAGTCAACTCGTCGATCACGACCCAAATAGCATCATTCCCTTTGACGAGCGGGCAATCCGGTGATGAAGTCCATGCCAACGGAATCCCACTTCCACTCGCACCGCAAAGGCGAAGAAGGCTGCCGGACGCCGATGCTCGACCTTCACACGACAAAGACACGCCGCACTCGCAACAAACTTGGCAATCTCGCGCTTCATTCGGGTCCACCAGAATCTCGACAAAGGTCCTGATACATTTTGGTAGCCCCGGGGTGAATAGACAAAGGAGAATCATGGGCTTCGCGGAGAATCAAATTCCGCAATTCCATGACTTTAGGAACCACAAGACGCTGCCCAAACCACACAACGCCATTGTCGTCCTCCGAAAAGCACTTGGCTATCCCATCCTTGATGTTCTGCTTGATTTAGCTCACACCAACATCTGTCTGTTGTGCCGCCTTGATTTGGTCCACCAAGGTTGGTTGCACAACCAATGTAGCAAGAGAACCGTGCTCGATCAAACCCAAATTGAGGCGCTGAATTTCGATGAGGGTAGGTCTTGCTTTGGAGCATCAACATGTTGCAATACACCTTCCGACTGAGTGCATCAGCAACGACATTGGCCTTGCCCGGATGGTACTGAATACCCATGTCATAATCCTTGATCAATTCCAACCATCTTCTCTGCCTGAGGTTCAGATCTGGCTGGGTGAACAAGTATTTCAAGCTCTTGTGGTCGAATACACCTCACAAATGTTACCAACCGATAATGCCGCCAAATCTTGAGTGCATGGACCACGAGCTAACTCCAAGTCATGAGTAGGATAGTTGAGTTCATGAGGCCTCAACTGCCGCGATGCATAGGCCACAACCTTGCCTTCCTGCATAAGAACACAACCAAGACCCTGACGAGAAGCATCACAATAGATATCAAAACTCTTGTGAATATCAGGGAGAACAAGCACTGGGGCTGAGGTCAACCGCTTCTTGAGTTCCTGAAAACTCACATCGCAAGCAGTGGACCACACAAACTTCTTGTCTTTCTTGAGCAATTCAGTC